>OW052045.1:18156075-19356075 GCA_932526495.1 Bombylius major
CAAAGGTCCTAACTCTAATCTTGGTAAATCCTAGATGTCTACCAACATCAAATGTCTGCAGATAAACCTTCACCATTCCAAAGCTGCTTCGGATGTGCTTTGCCGAAGGTTTATCAAGGATAATATGGACATGGGACTAATACAAGAACCATGGACATTGAGAGGACAAATTAAAGGACTCAACACACAAAGTTGTAAGTTAATTTACGACAATAAGTCCAACAGGCCTAGAACAGCCTTGTTATTAAAAAATTCACTCAACTTTTCTCCAATTCCAGAATTCATTACACAGGATCTGGTTGCAGTACTGGTGGAGCTGCCAACACAGTCGGGGAAGCAAAAGGGTATAATAGCCTCAGCTTACTTCGACATCACGGTAGCTGAACCTCCACCCTTTTCAACTCAAAAACTAGTACAGTACTGCAAGGGGACAAACCAACAAATAATTCTGGGCTGTGATGCTAAAGCGCATCACATAATATGGAGAAGCTCGGATATCAACAAAAGAGGTGAGTGCCTTTTAGAATTTATTAATATTAACAATATTACGATAAATAATATAGGCAACAAACCCACTTTTAAGACTATTGACAGGCAGGAAGTAATAGACCTAACCCTATCCACTCCAATTATAAGTGAAAAAATTATTGATTGGCATGTATCGGGGGAGACTTCTATCAAAATCCCAGACGTGCAAACTGGGCACTATATACCGATCTCTTGAGCTGTCGAGTAGATCAAGAGAACACAATAGACACCAGGGATGAACTGGACCTTGCAGCAGCCAGACTGCAACAATCTCTGGTAAGCTCTTTTAACGAAAGCTGCCCGATAAAACCAAAACGGATCAACAGAGACGTTTCTTGGTGGAATCAGGAGCTGGAAAAATTAAGAGCTTCGGTTAGGAAATTATTCAACAAAGCTAAACGTACCGGTGATCGGACTGAGTACAAAAAAGCTTTAACAGAATACAACAGAACACTAAGGAAATCGAAAAGAAAAACCTGGAGAAGCTTCTGTGAGAGTGTAACGGAACTACCTCAAACAGCAAGACTTCACAGGGTTCTTTCATAAACACACTCTAACGGATTAGGTTTATTAGAAAAACCTAATGGGGAGTACACTTCGGATCAAGAAGAAACCTTAAAACTACTTTTAAAGCACACATTTCCCTGGTTCGACAAATGTAGAGAGCGAGCTAACTTTGCAAGAGTGCAACTAACACTATAGTCTCGTGCAGAGAACACAGTCTAGCTAGCAAAATATTTACTAAAGAAAAAATATTATGGGCCTTAAATCATTTTAAACCATACAAAGCACCAGGTGGCGATGGCATCTACCCAGTGCTCCTACAAAAAGGGGCCAGGCAGATCATCTCAAACCTGGAAAATCTATTTAAAGCAAGCTTCAGATTGGGACATATTCCCAAATCATGGAGGAAGAAGAAAGTCATCTTTATACCCAAAGCGGGCAGAAGACCTCACGCGCACCCAAAGTCTTATTGACCAATAAGCCTAAGGTATTTTCTCCTTAAAACAATGGAGAAAATAGTTGATCAGCATATTAGAGACAGCGTTCTAATAAAAAAGCCTCTAAATGCAAATCAACACGCTTATCAAGCAGGAAAATCAACATTGACTGCTCTCCAAAGTCTAGTTTATAAACTAAACAAGACGATGGATACAAAACAGATTGCACTAAGTGCATTCATAGATATCGAGGGAGCTTTTGACAATACCTCGTTCACATCAATTGAAAGGGCGGCCAAGAATAAAGGTTGCGAACTTTCAACAACTAAATGGATAAAAGCCATGCTAAATCAAAGAGAAATTGAGGCTACGTTGGGAGATATATCGATGACAGTTAAAGCCATCAAAGGATGCCCACAAGGAGGGGTATTATCACCTCTGTTATGGTCTATTGTCATTGACGATCTTCTATGCAAGCTTGACTCTCTTGGATTCGAAGCACAGGGATATGCAGATGACCTGGTGATAATGGCTAGGGGCATAGACGATGCAATAATATCCATGCAACTACAAGAAGCACTAGTAACAATCAACAACTGGTGCAATGAGGAAGGGCTGACAATTAACCCTAACAAAACAGTTATAGTTCCTTTCACAAGAAGAAGGAAACTCAACCTGAGGAAACCTTCTCTTAAAGGAACACAAATTCAATTTTCAAGTGAGGTCAAATATTTAGGAGTCATCCTGGATAGCAAACTCACTTGGAACAAACATATAAATAACTCCATACAAAAAGCCACATTAGCTTTATGGAATTGCAACAGACTTCTTGGCAAAACATGGGAACTGACCAAAAATGGTACATTGGTCTTATACAGCCATCATAAGACCCATACTTACATATGCTTCAGCCATATGGTGGCCAAAGACAAACCAAACAACGGTCCAAAGCAGACTCAATAAAATACAAAGACTAGCTTGTCTTAGTATTACAGGAGCTCTTAGGACCACTTCAACGGCGTCAATGGAAGCCATGCTCAACCTGCCACCTCTTAATATACAAATTAAGAAAGAGGCACTAAATTGGGCTTTAAAATTTCAAAGAAATAGAGAATTAAAACCGGGTAATCTTACTCATAATCTTAAAATTCTTGAGGAATTTAAGAATTATCAAATCAGCCAAGTGACTGACGATATAGAAACGGTATATGACTTTGAAAAGCCGTTCAAAGTACTGTTTCCAGATCGGGAATCTTGGCGCGACAGCAAAATAACCTTTGATAAAGGTGCGTCTGTGTGGTACAAAGATGGTTCAAAAACTGAATTGGGGGTCGGAGCAGGGGTAGCGGGCCCAAAGAGGAGCCTATATAAATCCCTGGGAAAATATCCATCAGTTTTTCAAGCTGAAATTATGGCTATCGACATGTGCGCTACTGAAT
The DNA here is from genome assembly GCA_932526495.1 of Bombylius major. Lineage (NCBI taxonomy): Eukaryota > Metazoa > Arthropoda > Insecta > Diptera > Bombyliidae > Bombylius > Bombylius major. Next base: position 18,158,984 of record OW052045.1, read on the forward strand.
GCCCAAAAAAAGGTTTCAACAAAGCCACAGTGTACATAATTTCAGACAGCCAAGCAGCACTCAAGGCAATTAACTCATATAAAGTAGTATCTGGATTGGTCTTGGAGTGCTTAAGAACTGTTAAATCTTTAGCTAGGAACAATAAAGTATATCTAATGTGGATTCCGGGACATGAAGGATTCAAGGGTAACGAGCTGGCAGACTCCCTAGCAAAAAAAGGTGCCAACTCCAATTTCCTTGGTCCAGAACCTTTCTGCGGCCTGCCCAGAAGCCACACAAAAAACAACATCAAAAAATGGGAAATGGAAAAATGCATCCCCCGATGGAAGAAAACCCCTGGAAATCTACAGGCGAAGGAATTCATCTTACCTTCGGCTAGCATTTCCAGGAAACTACTCAACCTCAGTAGGAGAGAGTTAAGAACCATTACGGGTCTCTTAACTGGACACTGTCCTCTAAATTACCATCTAAGCAGGAACTACAGGACAGGACTACAGGAGGAAGACAAGTGCAGATTCTGCAGGGAGGCCAAAGAAACCTCAAAACACATTTTATGTGAATGCGAGGCGTTGGCCTCTAAAAGAATGTGCTACATGCATCAGTATTTTTTCAAACCAGAGGAAATCTGGTGCGCACCTTCCAATAGAATTTTAGGATTTATGAAAAGCCTAAATCTATAAGAAGCACGGGCTGTACAAAAGATCTTTCTTGGTCGAAGTGCAATCATAGCCCATTACACATCTATCTATCTATCTATCTATCTTATCTAATATAGTTCCAGTGACAATTAGAACCTTGTTTATGTTGGTTTCACAAAAACCATGTGGTTCTAACTGATTCTTTTAGTCTCTTCTTCTTTAACTTTAGAACTAACTTACTGTAAAATAATGCAAATTTTTCGACGAATTCAAGAGTATTAAAGTTCTAAATGCATTTACAAATATTTCGCATAGTTCTAACTAAATCTTTAAACGTGGTACAAAGTTCTATGTAAAAACTATTCTTAGAGTTCATGCACAATAAAGTTCTAACTAACAAAAATTAGTAGATACAACTATATTTTACCAAATTTTTCTCATTTGTTAAGGTAGATAAAACTAGGTAAATCTCAAATCTTTAAAACGATTGCAGATATGACTTTGAAACTTAGTTCATTCGAAAGAGCACAATTAAATTAGTATATTAGCATATATAACTCAAAATACTCAAAATTGTCAGATAGAACCTGGTGATTCTAAGGTCGCGATTTAGTCGAGATATTTATCAAGTATTTTAACACATGTTTTTTTGCAATGATCTTTGATGTATTTTGTACAAATATAAAAAATTGTTCTGTACATTTGAAGAGTTTAAAATATATTTAAATAAATTTAATATTTTATTTAATTTTACCATTGTTTATTTAATTAAAAAATAATCACAGCATAAAAATTATTTTCTCACAAGTCACAACACGAACTGATGTTAAATATGAATATAATCATTCCACCACAATGGGAAATAAAATGCTAGTGGCATCACTTTTTTTGTCAAATTCCTTAGTTAGCAAGCTGTGTTCTGATTGGCCAGTTCGATTCGATATTTGTTTACGTTTAAAGCACACACGCCACACACCTTATAAATCATTACACCATGGCAACGCCAACGACCATACCATGCTGAAAGCACCGGTTCTCGTCCGATCAACGAAGTTAGGCAGTATTGGGAGCGGCGAGTACTTACTACTTAGATGGATGGGTGACCGCTTGGGAACACCGTGTGTTCGTTGCCAATTTTTTTTTCTCTAATTCAATGGATGTATCTTTTTTTTCAACATTGCTATTTGGTACTCTTTTATAATTAAATACTTTTTTTTTCAATTTACGTGCAATTAAAACATAAACATCCAATTTATAGGTTCATATCTAATGGATATCGAAAAATGCATGCCATTCCTAATCATAACCGCTTCTTCGCTTTTTCCGGCTTCATAGATGTTATGTGTCAGGACGGTGTATCTATGTCTCACGATATCATTGGAACTAGCTGGGGTGTGTGATTCTTGAATCATCTGTCTGTGGTAATACTGGTAATAATAAGTAAGTCCATATTCCATTGGAGCATGAAAAATCCGGATCCAGGACTGTGATAAGTGATTGTGTCTGTTCATAAAATGTCATCAGGTTAGTTTATAAAGTTGGTTCGTCTTTGAAGTGGTTTCGTCATTTTCAGACTTCAAGTTGACTATTGGATTATGTTGGGGCGAATCTACTTTTGTAGACTCAATTTCCATTTGAGTTGTGTTATTGGTGGAGAAAAAGGAATTAGTATTTGTTTTTGTGATTGTATTGTTTTTTTAGGGGGTGATTGCCACAAGTTTTTCTGAAAATTTTGTGTTGTTTGGCGGGGTGAGTATATTATGTTCAGTTTTATTAGTTTAATTTGTAGTGTTATTTTAAATGTTGGAAAGGGTTTAAGAGTGGTCAATCACGAAGAGGAATTGGAGGTTGACGACATGTCGTTTAAAGTATTTTTGGAGATTTTGATTGTTTTGTTTTTTGTGTTGGTGTTTGTTTTGTTTATAGAGTTTGTGTTTGATTTATGTATGGTCGTTGCCAATTGCTTTATACTACTCACTTTTTTTGTTAGAATAAAATAAGTAGCTACATAATGTTATTTTTAATCACATATGAAAGATAACAGATAAAAGTGTCTTATATTTAATTTTATTTTCTTATGTGTTTTCTTATTTTCCTTATAATTTGTTTTAAGACACAAAAAGATAAAAAATATTCTATATTTCATAAATATTTTTAAGTATTATAATAAAGAAAACTTATATAATGGAATTCCCATTCTTTTATTACTAACGAAATATTTAATCTTTAAATAAGGCGACAACGCAATTTGTTTTTAACATTCTTTTTCTAAGACAAAATTTAATGTTTGTCAAAGGAAATATGGGTATGTATTTACTTTTAAACGATATTTAGTATAGAGACACTATAATTGTATCCAGAGTGCGGAAAAAATCATTCACGAATGAAAAAAATTCAATTTTTCACCAATTTTATCATTCGCGAATGATAAATATTTTTTACCATTTTTATCATTCACGAATGATATTTAAATAAAAAATTCTAATCACTCATAAAGAATGAAAAATATTTCTGTATACTAATTTTTTTCATTCACGAATGTAAAGAAAAATTTCTTTCCACATCGTTCCTTCTCACGAATGAAAAAGAATAAAAACGAATAGAAATGAAAAATTCTTTATGTATTCTTTCTATCTTTCTATCCTCTTTCTTAAAATTTACAACAACAAAAATGCATGTGGGTAAGTATCTTTTCTTCTGCGCATATTTTTCTAGTATATAATACGATTTAGTATTTTTTTTAAATCGAGCTATACCAATTCTTATCACGAATTTATCATTTGTGATAAATATCACGAATGATAATTATTTTTGATTCTCAATTTTTTTATGCTCACTCACGAATGAAAAGAAACGATATTGAGAACAAAATTATAAAATTCATGAGTGAGTGAAAAATAAAATTTTTTTTTTTTGATCATTCGCGAGTGAAAAGAATTTTTTTCATTCTTCCTACTCTGATTGTATCCATAATTATGTTGTTATTCATACTAGATACATACTCTGTTGTTGTTTAAATTAAGAATACAAAAAAAAAAAAATAAATAAACCAGAAAAAAAAGAAGGTAAAACAAAAATATCCTTCAATAATCATTTTGAGCATCGACATTGGAGCAGTTAAAAATAAATAGTGTTAATACGTGTTCGGAATCTCAACGCACGGTAGTGCGCGGCCAAGTTCAATAGGTACATAAGCCGTATGCACGTCGTATACTATTTACTCGAACTGTTTCGAGCCATTTTTGACTTCTCACAGCTCAGTGAGTATTGAAGCTAAAGATACAAAATTTTATCAACGTAATAATGTTCTTCGTCCTGCGCGACTTATGTATATATTCCGTTTTAGTGGTAAAGAAAAAAATAATTTATAATATCAAATTTAACTTTTTATTACAAAACGAAACATGAGTTACATTAGTACAATCACTTAATAACTAATTTCATTTCTTATTAGAAACCCTATTTATACTTATTATAACAAAGAATATGATGCTATCGCGAAGCATCATATAATTTCTTATCATATATTATCTGTACCCGTGTGTATAATATGTACATATACATTTTATTCATACCAAAATTCAAAATCAAATTCGTATTAAAAAGATAATTTTATATATGTATATATGTATGTATAAATAAAAATTTTATTAAAAATAAAATATAAAATTAATAACTATATACAAATATTAGAAATGATACACTTCAATTTAAAAAAAAATTAAGAGTTCTGAATATCATATTTATGTAATTTCATACTTTTTTACAAACAAGGGCAAACAAACTCAGGCGGACTCGAACCCGAGACCTTCAGCATCACTCTATCGCTTCGTCCACTGCCCGCCTTAATACAATATTTAGTGCATATGAAAATTTTTTTAATATTTTAAAAAATACTTCCAAAGCTGTAGAGAAAACAGCAAATATATTCAGTGTTTCAGAAATAAACGTTTATAAAATATTAAAGGAAAAGAAAGTAACCGGAAATTTGGCTACCCCAACGTGGAATGATGGGCGTAAGTGCATTTAAGATGAGTTCGACAAATTCGTGATCAGAAGGGAAATGCATGCTTTTTTTGAAAAACGAATTGCCCACTTCAAAAAATCTATTAGAAAAATTAAAAGATAATACCAATTTCCTTAAAATAAGCCAAAGCACTTTGTATAAAACCATTAAAGAATTGAAATTTAAAGTTCTTAAAAGAGATAGGAATAGTTTTTTAATTGAGAAAGAAGACATTATTTTATGGAGAAGAAGCTATCTCAGAAAGGTCAAAAAATTTAGGGAAGAGGGTAGAAAAATTTATTATTTAGACGAGACTTGGGTTAATGAGGGTCACACGAGGTCAAAAGTGTGGGTTGACACTGAGATCGCTTCAACCAGCCAAGCTTTCAAGGAAGGATTATCAACATTACCATTGTGAGCTCAATCCAATAGAAATGATATGGGCTCAAGTTGAAGGATTTATTATTCAACAAAATAAAACCTTCAAATTATCGAAAGTAAAGGAGTTATTAAAACAATCAAATAAAATTGACAAAGATTGTTGGTCCGGATGCGTTCGACATGTCGTTGAAAAAATAGAAAAAAATATGTGAACAATGGACTGTATTGTAGAAGAACAGATAGAACGCTTTATAATAAATATAGCAGATGACACTTCAACCGATTATGACACAGATGAGGAAACGGAATAAATAAAAAAATAAAGGATTTGAAGAGGAATATGCCTAAAGGAGACACCTCTTTAACAAAAAACGCGCCATTTGTTCTACCGTAAGGTGGTGTGGAAATGAACATATACAGTCCTGTTCGTAATTATTTGTGCAGAGCAATTTTTTTTATATAAAGTCGTATTTGATTTGGTATATCTTCCATAAAAATAAATATATCGGCTTCAAAATTTCACTAATAATAGCTTAGACCGTTCTCCACAATTCACAATTCAAGAAAAAATATCATTCAAAGTTAACGGTAGAAAAACAAAAGTTCAATGTTCAAAATTATTTGTACATAGTCGTTTTGTTGCCAGAAAATGTGATTAGGTACCAACTTTTTGGAAATTCTGAATGATGTCACTTTGGTAGCTGGTCACAGGTTTATATACAATCAATTTTTATTCCAGCAGGGTAACGCATCTGTTTGAATTCATATTTTTTAATATACATATAATAGAATTACATGTAAATCATAATTACTGTTTAAATTCATAGTTTTATTTTAATATATAGATCATAGAATTGCATTTAAATCATTATTATAATAAATAAAAACAATTTTATTTTCTTATAATAAGTATACATTGTTCATAAAATAAATTTTACTAATGCATTTTGCTGAATATGCACATTCTTTATTCAGGATAGACAATTCATCAGACGTAATCTTGTTTGTCACATTAAAGAATTTCATATAAGAATAATATGTGTGATTTTTTACAATGTAAGCATTTATATTTTATGTGCAGTGAAAATATTCTAATAGAATTAGGTATTTCTCTCACCTTTAAATTTGTATTAATTATTAGATTTAATTGTATATATATAAGGAACTATTTTATGAATAAAATTTAATTACTGTCAAACAGTGAATTAAGACTTTTCTTCGTTGTTATCTCTAAGTGAGTCTGCTTAGAGCACTGTTTCCTTTTAATTGACTTTAATTTTGAGTATTCTATTGTAGCCAGTAGCGGTAACAAGTACCGTTTGCAATATCAACATAAAGGTTAAGGTTTATGTGCCTTAACTCATTTGAAACTTAAAACATCAGAATAAAAAAAATAATTAAAATAAAAAAATTTTGTTAATATAAAACGTTTTTAAAACGGACTCAAAAGTATAAAATAATTTTTCCTAGCCACATACACATTCTCAACCCCATACAGATAATCCTGAAAACTTGTGATTGCGAATTTTTAATAGCTATAAAAATACTTGTAAGATTAAAAACGAAAAACGTGGGGCGCTATTCTTTACACTTCTTACTATTAACTTGCACTACTCTTTACACTTCTTACTATTTTATCTTGCGCACCATGTTTTTCGTTTTTAATCTTACAAGTATTTTTATAGCTATTAAAAATTCGCAATCACAAGTTTTCAGGATTATCTGTATGGGGTTGAGAATGTGTATGTGGCTAGGAAAAATTATTTTATACTTTTGAGTCCGTTTTAAAAACGTTTTATATTAAAAAAATTTTTTTATTTTAATTATTTTTTGCTTTTTAGTCTTATGTGAAATTTGTCAATCGATTTTATTGATATTATTTTACATTAAAAAACAATATAAGTAAAACTAAAAAAGTTTTTTTAATTTTAAAAAACAAATATATTTGTATAAATTTAACGTGTGTATATATTAAAATTGTAAAATTTTTTTACCTATTTAAATAATTATATACTTTCTTGGTATATTTTTGCCGAATGTTCTTTTCCTTTTTCTTTTTCTTGTAATAAATATATTTTATATAATTATATACACGTTTGGTATAGGTCATTGAACACTTATTTAAAATTAACAAATTTTCAGTATTGTTGAAACCAACGACTCCTATAGTACCAAGACTTAATGCTCAATTTTATTTTATTGTTTATATGTGTTGGAAGTACCAAATTGACATCACAACTTATTGCTTTTAATCAATCATAACTAAGTTGTAATTAAAGTTACATGAAAATTATGTTCTAATGAAATGTAGAGAAGATCCTTAGCTTTATTTTCACTGAATATATTAAATATCTATGAGCAACGTAAATCAAAGAAAAAACGTGATAAATATTAAGTAACATAAAACTGAGAATCTATTTTTCCTTAAATCTCCCAAATTACTAAAAATATTAAATTATAATGTTCTATAAATTTGTAGATTTTTATTAAATAAACATTTTTCCCAAACATTGTTATATTATAAAATTAATAGAAATTGAGTTATTAAAGAAAAATGATAATCACAATTATCTCTCTCATTTCTCATTTTTAACAGCCACCTCTGAAAATGTAGTACCACTTTAAGAATTTTTTTATTCATTTGTTTATTTTTTCTTTCAAAAATATTATTCATAAGCAATAAAAAAATTTTTCAAGTGGTACTACATTTCCAGAGGTGGCTGTTAAAAATGAATAATGAAGCATACTAAAATATTTTTGACTTGAAAATCACAGTTTGCTTAGATTAAATTTTAGTAAAGAAAAATTAATATTTTATTTGTTTTAGACCAAATTTGAGGATCGAATATCATAAAAAGTAAAATCTTAAATCTTTCATTAGCGATGTAATATTGCATTGTCATGCAATTCTGAGCTATGTAGAAAGTTTCAAGTATCTATCTCATCAAAAAGTTGGTTAAAAATTAAAAATCAATTTCCAAATTTTGTACCGAACAGACAGACAAGAAACCAAGCTAATAAAAACATTTTAATAATAATTCTGATCAATTCTGCTTTTTAAAGGTAACTTAATTTTAAAGTAATTTTATTAAAATTTATTAATGAAGTTCTTTTTTCTTTTTCAGGTTTGTAACAATATGATCTCCCTTGTTACAATGTATGTTTGTTTTAAACTATTATTGTCTTTTGACAACACCCATTTATTTATTACATTACAACTGACATTTGTTTATTACAACAAATAATTTCAAATCATAATCAAACAATTTATTTTCAATTAATTAATCTAAGCAAATTAACATTTAACTAAATTTTCGTGGTTGCAAATAAGATTGTTTTTGTCAAATAAAGTTCCAGAAGGACACTCCATATGAATTTTGTATCTATGAAATTAAACATATGAAATCTTTATACCTATAAATTTAAAATATGCAATTATAATTTTTTTTACCCAGAACCACATGAGTAATAATGATGACAATCACTTGGATCAGGTTCTACTCCGGTGCAATCACCTGCAGATTTATAATTTACTTTTCCAGTTGCTTCATCATAATTTGGACCCTCAGTTGTTGTAGCTGTACACACCCCAAAAATTAAAAATCCAATTAAAATTTTCATCTTGGCAAAATGAATTTTTTTCAAGAGAACTTTAGAAAACTGATAAAATTTTAAAAAAACTTCGGGTTTTTATATACCGTTTTTATTTTTATTTCAATTTAAATTGCTAATTAAAATTATACACGCGCTTGTAAATTTTAAAAAAAATATATGTAGGCATATATTTTCCACTAAAAATGTACTTATTTACACAAATGATTTAACAAGGGTTTTTTTGCGTATTTTGTTTTCTTCATAATGTTAATTGATCAAAAATTCTTTGGAATTTATCAGAAGCGTGTAATGCTTTGTATTGTTTCTATTTTATTTTTTATTATAAGAAGTTCAAAAAATGAATCCATTAACATTTTTTTTTCCTGCATTACGTTTCCTTTCCACTTTGCCATCTAGTATGTACGCTAATCTAAATTATAAAAAGAGATTTTGATAAAGCATATACAATTATTATCTTTCTCAAAAAGTCGAAGAAATGGGATTTTCTAATTTAATTTTTTTTCCTGTTAACAAAATCCAAAGGTCAATTGAAAGTGGCACAGTGTCAGTGTGACTCTCTGAAAGGTTTTCTGGACAACTGAACAATTGTAATATTGAAAAAATTTAATTACATGAGAGGAGATTTAAAACTATCGAAAAACTCAAATTTAATAGAAAATTTGAAATTTTTTTTTCAAAAGTAAAGATTTAAACTGAAATTACATACATATCTAATGTATTATTATTGAAACTATATGTGTACGTACATATAATATGATTTTGAAAAACATGCAAAGAATTATTACCTACTAAAAAAATTCGGTTAATACTAAATGTATAAGAATTTAAAAAAACTCAATATAAATGATATTACAAAACAAATATACCTACATAAATAATTTAATGTAAACCGTTTTTTTTTTTCAAAATAAACAGCACGTGGATGGATTATATCAAATTTACGTAATTGGAAATAACCACAGTATGCTGTTTTTTTTTTTCAGGGTTTTTTTTTTGGATATGATTAAAATTTCATGAGAAATTAATTTATTTAAAGATAATTAACTTTAAAAAGAGTTCATTATATAAAAATGTTCGACAACAATTGTTTAAACATACATTTACGAATGTAAAGATCATTTTATTTTCATGCAATATTCATTTTAATTATTTTATAATTAAAGTCAGTATTGTGCTTATGGAGGCAGTACCTGATGAGTTTGTGATAATTTTATACATATAATTGTTCGAAGGAAATTCTAAGAATCATATTACTGTCAACCCTAACAAAGGCTAACAAAGAACAAAGGCAAGGAATATAGACAAACAGTAATGACCGATTGAACATTGCTCTCAGCTTTTGGAGGTGTGACGTCACTAGACTGAAATATCTATAGCTTTTGAGTAAAGCTTTCGTGTATTATCTGAGTAAATGAATGTAGAATATATGTGAAGATTATCATACAAAATAATAAGGAAATAAAAACTAAAAATCATATTTATGTGAATATTTTTTTATTTTTTTTGCTTAACACAACATTGTTTAAACTGTTTATTTAAAAATTTTATATAAAAATACATACATATATCCTACACCTAAAAAAGAATTCTTTGATTTTATCATTTAAATCAATGTTTTTAGATTTACTTACAAGATATTTTTTAAAACCAACACGTGTTAATGATAAAGTATTATTATTATTTTTGAATACATTTTCTAATTCTTTAATTTTAAAAACAAATTCTTCTCTAGGTCTTTTTAAACCTCCACAACTTAATTCGTCTACCCATGTAAATTACCCTATGTTCTCTCCTTTTTCGTAAAGAAAATATTTCCCCAATTTTAGTTTATATGCAATGTACCCTGCCAAATTTTGTAATGCATCTTGATGAAATTCATCAGAATCATATGTAATGCAGTTTATGTCATTCTCATATTCTTTTTTATAAATCTCATCTGAGGATTCGTTATTATCATTTTGTTTGTCATTTTCGATATCATTTTCATTATTCATAAAAACTTTCAACAAAATAGATGTTGACAAGGTTTCATCATTTTCTTTATACTCTGAGTTAGATCCTAAACTCACTTGTAAATTACTATCTGATCTACCTGCAAAAGGAAAAACATACATACATCTTGAAAAACGTTTCGGAAATGTTTCCATACTACAATTTATAAATCGCACATCATTATTTTCAGATGGATCACCAAATATTTCATCTGTATCACTTAGTAATTAGTATTATATTTCTACATAGTTTATAAACACGATTTAAATTTTGATCATATGTTAATTCACAATTTTGAAAAATATCACCAGGATGATAAACTTTAGCTTGATTTTCAATAATCAAAAACAAAATTATAAGAATTTTGATTATATTAAAATTTTAAAATTACTACAAAACATTTTTATTGATTTTATTTTAAAATTTTAAGAAAAAGTAAAAAAAATCTATTAGTTATTTTAAAAATTGAACCCAAAAAAATGTCCTTTTTTTATTTATCGTGAAACAGTTTAATTTAATTTCAATCGGAATAATCTTTTTTAAATAAAATAGTCTATTTTATATTTATAAAAACACAACAACAACAAATAAACTAGTACACCAACAATTACCGCCATATTCACCAACAGGTAATAAGTTGGTAATAACAATTTGAAGGTCATAAACTAGTCATAACTTGATTATTACAGTGTAAAACTAGTATGGTGAATAGAGTTATGACCGTCATAAAGTTATGACTTGATGGTGAATATGGCCGTTAGTATATTAAATAAATTATCGAGACACATGATTGTGATTATTAGGAACAAAAAACAATATTCTTCAAATATCAATATAAGTACATTACAAAAACAACAAAAGAGAAGTAACAAAATAATACAAAAATGAATAACGGCTCATAATACGCATTCATTGGACAGAATAGTCAGTTGTTCAAGTATATGTGTATGTATAGTATATACGAAAACATATTGAATGGTAAAATATGAAAAATATGAATAATTAACCATACAGAATAAAAACTCACCAGAAAACCGATCGTTACAATTTGTTTCAAATTCAAATTTAGTGGTGAGGTTTTTATACATGGTCTTTGGGTCTTGCATAAAACTCATAATTTAAAACGCCCTCAAGCGGCGAAAATAAACATGATACCAATTTTTGCTAGTACAATTTTTTTCATAAAATAGTCCAGAGAATATCGTGGTACCAATTATTGTACGTATAAAAAAAACACCCTGTATATGTATACATATTATTTTAATGCCGTATTCCAAGAAAATTTAACTTTATTTTGCAAAAGAACAAGCACATATATTTCGTACATTTATTTTTTTAAATAGATAAAATATCTACGTAAAAATATTAACAAGTAAACAAATAACTAAATTAGTAATTCAATTTAATTAGATTTTATTTGTTATCATAATTTTTCACTCGACGATTAGATTTAATATCATAATTTCTCAGAATTCCAATTCAGATAGATAAATTATTTATAGTGATTTTAACAACTATTAGTAATAATATTGAATTTTCAATATTCAGACGAAGAGTTCCAAAATTGAACAAAAGCATCGAAAACTACAATAAGCTCTTTCCAGGACTACAATAAGTCATTTCCAGGACTAAAAAAAGTCCTTTTCAGAACTAAAATAACTCCTACCTAATACAGAGTAATTAACGCACAGAGTCAAATAAAACATACCAAAAGTCAATTGAATAATTAATTCTCTACAACATCAAATTTAACTGATTTTGAAAAACTACCCTTAAATTATGATTCATAAATTATTTATTAACGGCTGAAGATAATGTAATAAAAAAAACGCCATGTTGGAGTAAACAAAATAAACTTTTATTTAGGCTAAAAAAATTTAAAAAATAATATGGGTTTTTTTTCGAGATATTCAACCTTGAACATAAAAATGACGAATTTTTTGAATTTGAGTTACAATAACTTTAAAACCAATGAATACAAAACCTTGTAAAAGACATTTTTTGAAGGTTCTGGTTGAAGGTCTGAAGGTTCTCTATAGAAATAGTTTTCATTTACCTTTTCACATTGAGCGAACGCTGAAATATGTTGCGAAAAGTGGAACTGATTATTTTTTGGAAAAAATTGTCTTTGACCTTGAATATCTCGGTAACTATTGAAAATAGTCCCCCACACACCCCCAGCCCCCCCCCCAACCCATACGATTTTTTTTGTTTCTCACCGGGATCTATTACCCTGCTCAGTTTGGTACACGAACTGTAAAACACCGTTTCTAGAAATAGAACACTGATTCTAGAAAATAGATATTGCACAAATAAGCATAATAATAATAATATTTTGTTCAATAACATACATACAAACAAATTGGTTTTTAGCACAAAAAAGCAACTCTGTATCTCCCAAACGGAGGCACCTAGAGCAATTCTGAGTACACCAATCGAAAGAAAAATTCGAAATTAGTAAGTCTGCATTAATAACTCAATTTCGGAAAAGAAAAAAATGGTATATAGAACAAATAAGCACTAGGCCGACGATATTATATATGGGTCTAGGAAAATTCATCGCCAGCAATTCTTCGCCAGTAATTCATCGCCTCAACAATTCATCGCTACAGCAATTCACCGCCGAGTTGCTGGCAAAGAATTGCTGGCGGTGAATTGGTGGCGAAGAATTGCTGGCGGTGAATTGCTGGCGATGAATTTTCCGGATCCCATTATATATACCATTAAGAATACAATACAATCAATTTATTTTTCGATATTTTTAATAACAAATAACAGTTTCAGTATGATTACAAACAAGATTTATTCTATCAAATAAGGTTCCTGTTGGGCATTCCATGCGATATTTAAGTCTAAAAAATGAAATACAAAATTACAGATTAAAAGTGATATAAAATTATAAACATATGATATTTTTACCCTGAACCACATAGAAAATAATGTTTACAGTCACTTGGATCAGGTTGCACTCCATTACAATCACCTGCATATTTAGGATACACCCCTATGGTAGTGGGATTTTCTTTACTATAAATTAAAGCCAAAGTGGTAGTTTTTTCTTTATATTGATTTGGTGTTGAAGTTTTCTTTTCGTATTGAACTGGAGCTGTAGTAGTAGATAAACGTTTTCTTTGTCTAGGTTTTAAAGATCTTTTTGTAGTAACAGAAACATCATCTTTCACAGCATCCTTATGTATGTATATATGGTATTAATAAATAATATTATAAATTATGTTCATGTAAAATAATTTCACAGTTGTAAATTGTACTATAGATACTTACCGTTTTTATGCTTTTATAAACTGCATTCAAAAGAGTATAATCACCACCACCACAAGTATTTCTCACATCATCCTGTTCAGTTGACCATATTAAAACACCAGCCAACTTTAATTCTTTTGCTGCATTTACTTTAAGTTCAAGTGATTTAGCATCATCATAACCGACCCATTGATTATCTTTATAAGCAAATGGTACTTTATGTTCATCATCCCATTCATATTTCCAACCTTCATTTTTTATTTTTTTGCAGATCTTAATAAGAAAGTATCAAACATGAGTAAATAAATTTTCATTTAATACTGACAAGAATATTTGTATTTTGTAAGTATACCTCTAAATAAGAGAGAACTCCAGATTGACCACTAAATTCTCCTATATTTCCAGCAGCACTTGTTGGAGCACCTACATCATGATTATTGGAATCTACTAAAGTATAACTTTTACCGTAAAATCCAAGACCCATTAAGAGTTTCTTGGGTTTGGCACCATCTGCAATCCATCCTTTAAGAACGTTATACTTGAGTTAGGAATAAAGAAGCAAATTAATGTTTTCAATCCTTCAGTAATTACATTTATAACTTTTAGTACTTACTACATCCAATTCCTTTGCTGCTTCAGAAGCGCTTGCATATAACGGAGCATTAAAACCAGTTTTACCTTCACTATAATCATGTAAATCATATGACATAACGTTAATATAGTCCAAATATTCAGTCATATTTTTAACATCGTATGAATTTTCACGATGGCTTTTGGTTGCACCAACAGCAGCAGTTAAAATCAATTGATTTTTCTTAAATTCATTATGAAGTTCTTTTATCCATTCAATGAAATTTTGTTTGTCTTGAGGACTTGAACCTTCACGAGATGCTGGATATTCCCAATCCAAATCAAATCCATCTAAATTCCATTGTTTAACAAAATTTACAATATTTTCAACAAATTTTGAACGTAATGCCTTATCCGCAGTAACTTTTGAGAAATTCTCAGATCCTTGATTCCAACCGCCTATAGCAACCATTACTTTTAAATTTTTATTTTTATTTTTCAAAGCTGATAATTTTTCCAATGCTTTCAAATCAATATCTAACCATGTATCTAATAATTGAACATCACCGTTGTTTGTTAAACCGACAAAACTATATACAATATGTGTACACTTGTCTGTATTCAAGTCCTCAACACTTACTTTTGCTTCATCCTTTTTATAATGTGCCCAGGAACCATAATAACAAAATATCACATCTAATTGAACAAAAAAAAAAAAAAATACATTTAAAATATGAAAAATATGTTTTATAAAAATTAATTATAGAAATTATTACTTGTGGCTACTGTATTTTCGATACTAATTGTAAGTATCGAGAATGCTATCAAAAATAATATTGATTTCATTATTTAAAAACCTCTTACAATTTTGAGAACGATTAACTAATTTATTGTCACTTATATACTTAAAATGTGTCCTTATTTTTCATTTTCGCAAATGGTTATTTGAAAGGAAGTTAATTACGCGATTTTATTTGTACAGTTGCTCGAGTTTTTTTTTCTGACTTCATAAAAAATTTTCTCAATAAATTTAAATTAAATATTGAGTACACTTATTTTTAAAAAGAAGTAGCATATTGTTTTTAAAAATTTAATTGCAATTCATTTATGAAAAATACCTCGAATTTTTTTATTAATTAATATCTAAATATGTACATAACATACATATGTATGTAATTAAACAATAATGCGTAATTTATAAAATGTTTATCAACTAAGCTACGCAAATTATTTGTATAAGTGCGTGAATGAACCTTTTTTTAAACATAAATATATTATGTATTTTGTTAATTACGACAAGGTAAATAAATAAATAAATAATTACCTATAAAAAAAAATCAAATATTTTCAAAAAAAGAAAAAAAAATATACAAATTTGTAATAATAATAATGTTTTCACATACATATGTACACATAGTTATTTTATGTATATTCGGCTTTATTTTATTTTAATTTATTTTTCAGTACAAAATTAATACTTTAATGTTTACTAAACCTAATTTTTTTCTTTCAAAATAAAAATTTTAAAATGTTCAAAATACATATTTATAGTTATGTGTATGTATTATTATTATTTATTTTTTTTTTTTCATTTCATTTTTAATTAAAATTTAAAAACAAAACTGTATAAAAAAAATTATTGACTTCAAAATTTAAATAGGTATTTTTGTATTTAAACAAATTAGTTAATTTTCTATAAATCATAATTAAAATAAGGAACATAAAAAGCTTAAAATGGAAAACCAAATTATTTTTTCGTAGAAGAATAAAATAAATATTTTGGAAATTATTTTTGGAAAACTAATAAATGCTTTTAAAAATACAATTTCAATTAACGTAAATTCGGTGGTACATATTTTAACAGCTTGAAATTCACGTGTCGTTTATTTTTGAAAAAAAAAAATGATTAAATTTGAAAATAAATTTTATATTTACTTTAAACTCTGACTAATAACACATACATATTTACATATTTGAAACTTTTATAAGTATCTACATGTATTCAATGATTGACACATCAATAGAATATTTCGTGTAGTAGAGTTTGTTAAAAATTAAAAGAGAATGGTATAATTGCGCAGAGAGATAATGGTACAATTTTTAGAGAATTTTTACACTAGTATAGCAGTGATGCTAACTGGCGGGAATTTTACAGAAATCCGGTAATTTTCATTAATAGTGGGAATTCGGTAATTTTCACTGAAAAAAGGGAATTTTCAACAATAAAGGAATTTCAGAAAAAATACATGTTTTGATCCACAAATTAAAGAGAATCACCTAAAATTATTCAACCAAACTATGTACGATTTTAAAATTAGTAACAGAGACTGAATTTCGCTAAGCTTAAGCTAACACTTTATTTAATTGAATAGTAATTGAATAATTATTTTTTTTGTTTTTTGATTTATTTATTTTTTTTGTTTTCTTGTTGAATTTTGTTGTTTTGTTCTTTTTTGTTGTTTACACAATGAAGTTGTAAGCAGTTGAATACATAATACATAATACAGTAGTACGATACATAACATAAAATGACTAAATTACAAGGCGGGAATTTTGGTTCGATTTCGGGAATTTTTTGGGGACAAAGCGGGAATTTTCCTTTTAACTAGTTAGCATCACTGTAGTATAGTAGTGGGCTACTGGGCCAGACTATAAAGAAGAACTTACATAGTAGGATTACTGAGAGCCGAAGTTTTTTTTTTTATTTATTTCTCTCACATTTTTTGAGAAAATGCTAAAAGGTGATAGGAATATTTTTTTATTGACTAAAAAGAAATGCAACGTAAATATTTACAAATAAAAAATAAAACACGAACACATTCACAATTTTAAGTAAGAAAGGAAAATTCCCATTATAAATAAATGTAAACAAACTTATGTTTCTATATGCTATGCTTGTATGCGTTTCATATATCTTTTATAATGGTTTTAGCTCATATAAAAAAAAAAACACGAACACTAATGCATATTTAGGTGACTATTTTCAAAAATGCGTTTATAAAAAACTATGTTGGGGAGGGATTAGTATGAATAATCATATTGTGCTTTCGCTCATATATACGGAAATTTTCCATTAAAGAAATACGCATTATTTTTACCTCCTTCAGTCATATGGGATTTTGTTTTTGTTTTCAGAGAAAAATTTATAAATAAAAAAAAAAAAAAAATCGGCTCTCAGTAGGAACACTATATACACTATGTACTGGGCTAGTGGCTTTTTTCTTCTAGTTAGTAAAGAGAGAAAAACACTAATACACATATAAACATTTTGTGTATAATCAACGACTCCTATAGTACCAAGACTTAATGCTCCCCAGCAAACGATATGGCAATAGCACACGAAGAAGCAATAAAAAAGCAAGCTTGTACGAATAGGCAATAATTCTTCAAGTGGAACCACATTTTCAGAGGTGACTGTTAAAAATGAGAAATGAAAGAGATAATTGTGATTTGAATAAAAAATTATCATTTTTCTTTAATAACTTAATTTCTATTAATTTTATAATATAACAATGTTTGGAAAAAATGTTTATTTAATAAAAATCTAGAAATTTGTAGAACATTATAATTTGATGTTTTTAGTAATTTGGGAGATTTAAGGAAAAATTGATTTTCAGTTTTATGTTACTAAATATTTATCACGTTTTTTCTTTGATTTACGTTGCTCATAGATATTTAATATATTCGGTGGAAATAAAGCTAAGGATCTTCTAAACATAAATGTCCACATTTAAATGAATTGAAATTTTGATATCTATTATAATTATATTCTATATTATTTCCTAAATATCTTACAATTTCTAGAGGTGATTGCAGATTACCATAACTATCAAAGTATTCAACACGATTTTCGTTTTTCTGATATGCTACCCAATGTGTACCAGGTCCACTTGAATTATCTAAATTTACTATACCACACTCATTTTTATAAGGTTTTGGTGGTAGTTTATCTTTCATGAATACAGCTCTAAAGTGCGGTATACTTTTACCATATCTCATTAAATCGATTTCACTGAGAGGTGAAAAGATGAATAGAATGATGTTGAAAACCTATATATATTAGGTATTTCTAGTTTTTTTCTTCAGTTCTTATCAGTATGCGTTTCATTAAACAACGTGATACATTAAATGTAAAAAATACAGATTTTGTAAAAAATACTTCAAATAAAATTAAACATAGTAAACTATTACCTAATAATGTACGTGCCATTATTGTGGGTCCATCGAGTTGTGGAAAAACAAATGTAATGATGAGTTTACTTGAACATCCGAATGGTCTTAAATTTGAAAATATTTACATATAGGTACTCAAAATCTTTGTATCAACCAAAATATGAGTATCTTAAAAAACTGATTTCACCAATTAAAGGGTTAGGATACAACACATTTTCTGAGAATACTGAAATAATGTCACCAGAACAGGCTAAACAAAACTCTATTTTCATATTTGATGATGTTGCCTGCGAAAAACAAAATAATATACGTTCATATTTTTGTATGGGACGTCATAAGGATATTGATAGCTTTTACTTATGTCAGACTTATACATATATTCCAAAACACTTGATAACTCAAACTTTATTGTAATTTTTAAACAAGATGAAATGAATTTAAAGCATATTTTTAATGATCATGTAAACACCGACATGTTATATGACAAATTTCGAGAAATGTGTGCAAAATGTTGGAAAGATAATTACGGATTTTTAGTAATAAACAAAGATAGTTTATTAGATTGTGGACGATACAGAAAAGGATTTGATACTTTTGTATTATTATAAATAGATAAGTATGTAAGAGTTGTATATCATTAATATTTCATCTACCGAGCTGTTAAAAGACCTGTTTAAGCTGTTTAAGACCTGTTTAAGCTGTTATTGGACCTGTTTAAGCTGTTTTAGAGCTGTTTAAAGACCTGTTTAAGCTGTTTTAGAGCTGTTTAAAGACCTGTTTAAGCTGTTTTAGAGCTGTTTTTGGACCTGTTTAAGCTATTTTAGAGCTGTTTTTGGACCTGTTTGAGCTGTTTTAGAGCTGTTTAAAGACCTGTTTAAGCTGTTTCATAGCTGTTTCAGAGCTGTTTGAATACTTGTTTTTAAGCTGTTTTTCAAAGCATCATTATGGAAAACGAGATAATTAAGAGTATTATAAAAACAAGAAATGTTATTCGTAAAAAATATCAAGCTTTAAAAACTGGTAAAGCAGAAGAAGAAATACAATTAGAAAGTGTTTTTAAACCAATAACTCAACCTTTGCAGAAAATAGTAGGTAAAACTTATTATCTGGATATTAAATCTGAAGTAAAAGAAGAAGAATGTGAGACTCCATTTAATCCTAAACGTTTGAAAACTGAATTTTCAAGTACACCACATGAATATTTCAATAAGTTAGAAGAGAATTTTGAAACACCTCAAACAATTAAACAACCTGATTTTTCATTGAACTCATTCGATGAAAGTTTTGATGAATCACAACAACTACAACAACCAGCATTTTTAAACTCACCAAATCGATTTTTGAAAGAAATGAAATTAAAAGAAGATGATATTGATTATAAATACGGACCACATTTAGATCATGATAGAAATATTTGGAAAATAGGAAACTCTTCTTTTGATATTAACGATAAAACTATTGTTATTGATGGAAACTTTTATTCTCTGACATCTGGTTTGATACAATTATTGTTTTTAAAACATCCTAATAAAACGGTATGCACTAACGATGACTTCAAAAATTATAAAAAAATCATAATACAAACAAGTGCAAATAAACGAGATTATGAGGACGGAGGACAAATATCTGGAAACAAAAGTACGAAGTATAGACTAATTAAGGGATTGTTCAAATCTCATTCTGGTTCTGGATTAATGCATTTACTAAAAGAAAAATCTAATTATGTATACTGGGATGATCCAAATGAATTAGTGAATAGATTGAAATTACTATTAGCATCTACACATGCAGGTCATAATAATCACAACAATGAGATAGTTTCAATAATTGAGGAGCTCAGAGAAGCAGACATTATCGTATAAATTTATATTCTACAACGTGAAATTTATTATTTACATTATGAGCGTTGACAAGTTTGGACGTTTCTCTATTCGGAGACATCACCATGCTACAATTTCATCTGAACGTGGGCCTCCTGGTCCTGTAGGTTTGCCAGGAATAGGTTTTATTTTAACAAATGAAGGAAACTTTAATATAAATTCAAAACGAATGGAAAATCTTGAAAATCCTTTGAATGATAATGATGCAGTGACAAAAAAGTATGTTGATAATGAAATCAATGCTTTACACGAAAATCTTATAAAAATAGAAACATTTCGTCAGGATCTTGCAAAGAATCAGGACATGTTAAAAAGTCACAGTGAAAAACTATATAGTTTAAATTATAATATTGAAAATATTCAACAATTTTTATTTGATGAAATAAAGAAAAAACATAAACCTGAAGAATCGATTTTCCCATTAGAAAGTGTACCAGAATAAATATGCAAAAACAACAACTTGTAGAAGAACTTCATAAACCTGCTAGAAAAAATTTTAAACGGCGACATGTTATAGTAAAAGGAATTAATGATTTGTGGCAAGCTGATTTAGTTGAAATGGGAAATTACTCTTCATTTAACAAAAATTATAAATATTTATTAACTGTAATTGATACTTTCTCAAAATACGCTTGGGTAAACCCTGTTAAAACAAAAAATGCTAAAGATGTTACTGAAGCAATGAATAATATATTTAACATAACACAAACATCACCAAAAAATTTACAAACAGATTTGGGGAAAGAATTTTATAATACACAATTTAATCAACTTATGAAGAAATATAATGTTAATCATTACTCAACATATAGCACATTGAAAGCATCAATTGTTGCACGTTTCAACAGAACTTTAAAAGAGATGATGTGGAAAGAATTCAGTATGAATGGATCATATAAATGGATTGATAACGTAAAAGCATTAGTTACCAACTACAATAACACTGTTCATCGAACAATAATAATGCGTCCCAAAGATGTTAATAAAAACAATGAAAAATTTTTATTAAAGACAGTATACAATAACTTAAAAGTGTTTCATAAACCAAAATACAAAGTTGGAGACAAAGTACGAATAAGCAAATATAAACATATTTTTGAGAAGGGATATACACCCAACTGGACCACCGAAATTTTCACGATAAAAAAAGTTCAAAACACGATTCCGATAACATATCTTTTAGAAGACTACGAAGGACAACCAATTAAAGGAGGCTTTTACGAAAAAGAAATAGTTAAAACCAAACACCCTATATTTAGTGGGAAAAATTTTAAGAAAAAAAGGAAGCAAAGTTTTTGTGAAATGGCTAGGATTTTCTAATCAACATAATTCTTGGATAGAGGAGAAAGAGTTATTAAAAAAAATCAATAAATAAAAAACCCTTAAACTGTTTATGTTCTAATGATATTTTATTTTTATTCCATTAAATTTTATTATAAATTATTGAAAACAAATTGGTATTACATAAAAAACATTTCAAGTTGTGTTTTTCAATAAAATCTTTTATTACAAAATTACTATTTGCTTCAAAATTCCCTGAAACTCTACATACATTTACAGGCATGTATTTATGGTTTTTACAATCAAAACAAAATTTAATATTTGTACTGTTTTCAAAAAATTTATTAAAATATTGAAAACTTATTTTATATGAGATGCCATTGTAACCTTCTTCTTCATCTAAAAACTCCATGTTGAAATTGTTGATGTTACTATTGAAATCTTCTTGTTCATCTAAAAACTCCATGTTGGAATTGTCGATGTTGCTGTTGCAATCTTCTAGATCATCCAGAAACTCCATGTTGTTATCTTCTTGTTCGTCTAGAAACTCCATGTCGTGAGTTTCAAAAATTTCTTTTAGAAATTCCAAAATTTCTCGTGTTTCACTTATACATAGTTTCCATTTTAAAATAATAAAACCGACTAAGAAAGAATCACTTGCTTGACTAACAGGAGGTAAAAAAGTCTTGAAATTAATGAAGCATAAAAGTGATTCACATGTGTTTTATATACCTAATCTCGAATGTATTTTAAAAGCTTATTAGTCGATAATTCTAATATTAGTCACATAATCCAAAAGCAAAAATACTTTGTTAGAAATTTTTTTTCTTATGAACTTAAACAAGAACAAACATGTCTCAACATGAAAACTGATAAAGTATCAACTATACAAAACATATACACTCATCATAAGTATATTATCATGCTATGAATATCATGAATTTGAAACAGATTGAATTCTAAGCAATGATGAAATATAACTACAGAACCGATTACGAGTATATTGGTGCACAAAAATCGAAAATGTTAAACAAATAAATAATCATTAATAAAAGTCAATTCATTCTCAAAATCATTAACAGTTAACCAACATTATTCAAAGTATAAAGATGGATTTTGAAGGCGAGTTTTACACAGATTATTTAACAGACGAAGATAGGAGAACTCTTGTATACTATCGAAAATATATATAACAATATGAAAACATGGAAAAAATCACATCAATTCATGGATCTCATTACGTTGATTGTTGTTGTTGGGCTAAAGATGATACAACTACAGGACCAGATACATGTATTTGTAGTTATAGACAAAATCAAGTTATCAAATTTAAAAATGAATTTGAAAAATTATTGAAATTTTACGAGAAATTGATTGGGTACTTAGAAAATGGAAATCTGGATATATAAGATAATATTTCATTATTTTTAAATGAATTTGATACATTTTTTGGTACAGAATCATATGGAGAAGTTGTATTCAACAAAAAAGAAATTGAAAATATTCGAGAATATCTAAACAACAGCAAAAGTGAAGAATTTACATCTAACGGCCATTATCTTGCATGTTCTAATCCTGAAGACAATGAAAATATTTGTGAATGTGATTTAATAGAAGTAAAACAAAGAGAAAAAACAGATACAGCTATAGAAGCTATTAGACTTATAAAGATATTTCTTGGAAGAATATATTATAATTATTTTGCTGATTATTAGTTAATAAATAAAAACACTTGATATTCATTTAAAAAAATTGTTTTTTATTGATTTTATATTATGTTATTATAAAAACCAGGTAAACTTAAATCAAATGGTTGTGAAAATTCATCAAAATTTATATTAGCTTCCGTTTCTGTTGAATATTGTTGATCTGGTTCTGATTGTACAGGTTGTTGCTCATTCTCTGTTATTTTCGGTTGTTCTTGAAATTCATTGGATATCGGAAATTCGGTAAAGTCTATACTGTAAGCTTGGCCTACTTGTCCATAGTTGATTAAGTGATATTTCCCCTTGTTTAATGCTGTTAACACATTATCTGATAATTTATTGTATTTTTCTGGTAAATTCAATCGTTGACTTCCTTCTAATTCAAGCGAAACTCGATCACCAAATTTTGTGTTAACTTTTTCTGCACTGATGATTTTATATGGATGATTTTTCACCATATTTCCCAAGTTTAAGTATATATTGTATCGAAATGATTTTAACTCCTCCAGCTCAGAAGCAAATACTTTGTTTAGTAGTTCATCTCTTACAAGATTATCTTCTTGTTTCCGTTTAACTACTTTTGATGTCTTCTTTGAACCAACTTTTTCAGGTTTCTGTATTTCACTCATTTTACAAACTTTAAGATAAAATTTAATAATAATCACTTTGAAATTTTACGATAGAATGATACCGTTCGAAGAAATTGTCTCAATTTATAGACAAAAATCTTATCCTCACCCTTTTTCAACTGCTTACAAGTGCTGACAAAATTCAAACACTCTCTTTTTCTACTACTTACAAGTGCTGACAAAATTTACGTATACACACACACACACACACACATAACAATAATTTCACAACTTGATGAAAACCGAAATTAAAACATTAAAACATCACATAATACACGTAAAATCAATCGTCAGAATAGCTCAGTGGGGAGAGCGTTACACTGAAACTCTAAAGGTCCCCGGTTCAAATCCGGGTTCTGACAATACGGTAAGTATTTTTTTTTTTTGTTAACTAAAAACAATAACACAGCATAAACAATATGAAACGTGAACAAACATGTCTCAACATGCTCAGCACATATGAATAATCCTAAAAAGTTAACTCAAAAAACAATGACATCATAAACAATTTAAAACTTAAGACAAACATGTCTCAACATGCTTAGCACTGATTAAGCACACGTGAATCAGAACTGTACCAACAATTTTCCATTGCTTTTTCAATGATAACGCCCATAATTTTAACCCTCACTGATAAAAAAAATCTTAACCCCCGCATGAGCCATCACTGAACTGAAAAAATCATGACCCACGTAACCCCTCACTAGCCTTGACCCCTGTAACCCCTCGCTCATAACACGCAACCTTGACCCCCCGCACCCCTCACTGATAACACACAACCTTAAACCACGTGACCCGCACTGATAACAGTGATGACGTCATTTTTGCTCCTGCTCCATGCGCCAGAAACGCCATATCCCTACTACTATAATATACTGTACGTGTGAAATTATTTTCTTGAGCATGTGTGTATTTTTGTTTTAGGTCGATTCTCTGCTAACGTCGAAGACACTTTGTGAGGAATTTTATTAAAAAATTCTTGGATAATAAAAGTGTAGAGAATTAATACTTGTACATTTTTCTATACCTCACTTTTAAAACTATATAGCGCATTCCTATTTTTCTGACCTTATGTTTTAAATTTATCTGAAATGAAGGCGGCAACGCAGAAGACTCGTACACAACCTTGTTAATACATTCTTAATATTTTCTTTAAGAATTCTGTGAATTGTTAAGTATTTAATAATTGTCTCATTTATAGTTTTATTGTAACACATGTCCTTTAAAAAAGTATTTTATAGAAAACTCATATAATAGATCTTTTACAATAAGCAATTAAAATCTATGAGGACATTTCAGGCAACGCAGAAGACATTTTGAAGTAATTAAAAAAATAAAAATGTATATTGTATGTAATATTATACTAAAAATCAATGCCGATATCAGGTCAGCTGCCTATAAAAACAAAGAATTTTTATATATTTAGCTATTCTTTTCAACATTTTTACTGAAGCAATTGAAAATTTTGGTATAATTTTACAGAAAATCGACCTTTGGTTTTTCGTTAGCATTTTTTTCTTGTTCTATAACTTTTAACAGTACCAAGTGCAAGTTAACAATTCGTTCTATTTTAAATTTTATACCCTCGAATCAATTTTAAGAAACAAAATGTAACATTTTTTGATTCTTTAGAAAAAAATGTTCCTGTGGAACTAGGAAATTGTGATTTGGCTAGGATATTCCTTGAACGATCTAATATTGCATGAACTTTGAAAGGTCTAAAGGTTTGAAGGTTGAAAGGTTTTTATGTAAAAGTTCAAAAATATTGAATTACATATTTAATTTTTTAAATTTAAACTTTTGCCCTAGTAAACGGATTTAAACCTTTCAAAGTTCATGCAATATAAGACCGTTCAAAGAATATTCTAGCCAAATTTCAACTTCCTAGCTTCACAGGAACATTCTTTTCTAAAGAATCAAAAAATGTTACATTTTGTTACTTAAAATTGATTCGAGGATTTAAAATTTGAAATAGAACGAATTGTTCACTTGCACTTGTATTTTAATGTTAATATTCATTTGAAAGAAAAGAAGCAAAAATTACACATACATACAGTATGAGCTCGATAATTTGGACTGATTAAAATAGGCCTTGTTTAAACTTTAAAATAGTTGAAATTATTGGATAGAAACCAATTTGCAACTTTCAACGCTATTTTTGAAAAAACAATAAATAGTTTTGTAATAAAATTAGTTTTTGTTATTATAAAAACCGATTATGATAATTATATAATGAATTATTTCTACAAAAATCTGTGATTTAAATTAGGCAGTACCTACATGTTTAGCTTATTTAAACTTTATTCTATTTTATAAAATAAAAATTATCGAAAAACCTTCAAAGTACCTATTGAAATTTGGGTGTTGAAAAAACCAAAAGTTGAAAATAGGAAGGGAAAAATTATTGAGCGGACACTGTAATTTGAAATAAAATTCTTATTTCAAAAAATATTTATTTACGCGATCATATTCATTGTAGCAAAAGTACAATAACAACAAGAAACAGAAAAATCAAACCAAAAAAAAAACAACAACAATAACCATTTATTTCAGCTTTAAAGAATGCTGTTTGCTGTATCAAATAGGTATACATACCTACATAACTATAATATATGCATGTGGACAAAAAAAAAAAAAGAAAAGAAAAAAACCATACCAGCAATATATGTATAATTATATGATATAATTGCAAAATCCTATGAAATATTTACATTATCTATTCTGTATATACTACAGTATAATATATATCTATATGTCATATTATTTAATGATCATTAATTTAACGGACAAGTTGTATACCTATATAGTTTTTGAATGAATTGACTCATAATTTATATATGCGCTTATACATATTGTTTCTGTACTTTTTCGTTTTTGCGATCTGTATTTTTTTTTCTGTATACGCAATTTCCATATTGGCTCTAAAAAGCCACGTTATTATTATTGTATATGTTTATATACTCAAACACTCATACTGTTGATTTCGATTCATACAAAAATTATTCTTTCTATCAGAGCCTCCTTGGCTGGCCATCTGCAGGGAGAAAAATATTTTTTTTCAAGAAATTTTCATTTTGGTCTGTCTATATGGTATTTATATGGTTTTTGCCGGAATTCTGGACTGTATTTCGCATTTGCTTTTTTAGTTCCAACCACATACACAGTTTTAAACCACTTGCAAATTTTTTCAAAATCTTCGTCATTTGAATGCTGTTCTAATTCACACAAATATTATATTATATTTGTTGATGGCACAAATACCAAACTCTTAAGCATTCTTATCAGAGTACAAAATCTTGTATTATTTCCATATTTTTGTTGCAGTTTTTCTTTCTGCAGTCTTCTCTAAATTATTTGCCCAGAATGAAAAAGGTATCCTTTAAAACTAACTTCGGGGAAAAAGCTTTTTGCTGCCGAATAAATACTTTTTTCGAAATCAGTTATTGTCCTTTCTAGATTTAAATTAATATTTCCGTTAACTGCCAACATACAGAGTTCATAGAAAAGCTCATTATACAAAATATTAAAGGTAAAATTTGACCTCTAATAGAACTGTGAATGGTTAATAATTGTCTCATTATAGATGGTACAACATAAAATGTACCATCCATCAACCAACACTTAGTTTGCCCTAAAATTTGTAAGTCATTTGGTTCATTCATATTTACCCGAATTTGACGCTGTCGTTTTATTTTTATTTTTTTATTCATTGCCATTTTTGATGGCAAGAATACTTTTGAATTTTCTTCTGTGTTAACTACAACTTCTCTTATAATTTGAGAAGGTTTAAGTTAAGAAATTACACATAACTTTTTCAAGTTATTACTTGAACGACAAACTTCACTGGCACTGCTGTCGTGATTATGTTCTAAGGCACTTTTATGAATTTTGTGTTCACTGTTAATAAGTTTTGTAGCAACTACACTTTTACATTTAAAATTTTATCTATTTTCACAACACCAATTATAAATGTTTTTAGTTTTATATCGGAAATGATAACCATAACCGTCTATAAAAAGTTTATCATTTTTTTTTATTTGATTTCAATACTGAAATCTCCATAATTATTTAAAAAAAAACGATTAAAAATTTTGAAAAACTATTAAAATTTTTTTTTTTTTTTTAAAAAAAAAACTTCTTTCAAAAATTTAAATTGCTCTACTCACTACGAAACACTAAATGCATTAAATTTTGCTAGCATTTGGTTAATAACAAAAAATCTTGTTCTATACTCGTATATGTAATTAAAATTTCTAAATACAGGAATAATAATATAATTTATTTTCAAAATAATAAATGAATAACCAAAGAAAAAATGTTAATGGAGAGGTATGAAAATTTTTTAAAGGAGTAATAACATTTTATTGAGGTCTGTCTATTACATTTATTCATTTTGTTTTAAACTCATTCATGAGCCTTTTCATCCTAGCAAAAAAAAAATGCATTTAAATCAAAATGTATTTTTTTTCCAAACGAACGATATGTAATACATGCGTATTTTATTAATTAATTAAATTATGTTTTGTTGTTCTATTTTCGAATACTTTATTCTTAAAAAATGTATGCAAAAAATAATAATTCTTTCAAAAGGAGAAAAAAGATATGCTTCTTTACTTATTTTATATGATATTTTTAGTCTAAATTTGTTGTGCAGCTCAATATATTTTTGGGATTTTTTCCACTGGGATTTTGATTTTGGAATTACAGATTTGGGGATTTTGAATTTTAAGATTTTGGCAATTTTGTCGAAAAAATTTTTTTGTATTTTGGTTTTTGGGATTTCGGCGGGTTCCCTAATTCTTTTCTTTTTTTTTTTTGTTGAGTTCATTTTCTATGTTTTTTTGGTTTGTTTGTATATTTTCTGTCTTTATTTTTTCTCGAAGCATCTTCGGCATCCATGTTACCTGTTATTGCTTTAATAATTGTTCTGGCGGCGTTAAGTAAACCTATTTTAATTCTGAACCGGCGTAAAAGTGTACGTAATTTTTGATTTAATTCTTTATACTTAATTTCGAGGATTTTATGTTATTTTCAAATTTTTTATTGCTTGTAATTAATTCGATGGAATTCCCGATTTTTTCCACATTGTCCCTGTACTTATCTAGTTCGATAATATGGATTAAAGTTTTTGTATGTTTTTATTACCTTAGTTTGTCCTAATTTCATTGGTAACAGTCCATGGTTATTGGTTAAGTCACGTAATATCAATTTCTGACCCAGAGTTGCTAGCGCCATCAGTGTTATTAGTATTATTGTTAGTGTTGGTGTCCTCATTGTCCCGAGAAGCCTGAAATTTACGTCTACGTTTAGTTCTTGCTTTATGTAATTTTTTATTTTTAGTTGTTATTATTGCTAACCTTGTGTTATGTTTAACTTTCTGTTCACTAAATTTGGGAGTTAATTTATTTCTCCGACAATTTTTTCTAAATACGGATTCATTTTCTTCGAGTTCGGGTGGATTTTCTCTATTTTTGTTGAGGTTTTCAATATTTTTTGCCGAAATTTCTTTAATTTTATCTTTTATGGTGGAATATAATTTGGACATAAATTCTACTAGGTATTCGTGTTCATCTTTAAATGGTATTTTCAAGAAACATACGTTTTTCCATAGAATACTTCATATGGCGTTAATTTTGTTACAGAATGAACCGCATTATTATAGATAATTAGTGTTTTATTTAAGATATCATCGTGATCTCTATTTTTAACTTTTTTATAAATAATTCTGTAAATTTCTGTAAGGGTTGAGTGTAGTCTTTCTATTGGAGCGTTACTAGAAGTTTGTTGAAATGAAGTTACATGGAAGTTCATGTCATATTGGTTACAAAAGCTTTTGAATACTTTTGAATTAAATTCAGTGCCATGATCCGAGACGATTTTCATAGGTATGATATGTAAACTTATAAAATGTTTAATTGATTTTGTCATAATTAGGCTTTTTTGGGTAGGTACAGTATAAGCAGCGGCAAATTTAGAAAACTTGTCTAAAATAGTGAGAACATATTTACCGTTTATCGTATATAGATCAATATGAATGATATCTAATGGTTTGGATGGAACTTCAATTATTTCAAATTTTGATTTGGGTGGTCTTCTGTTGTATTTGAGGGTCTGACAAACCTCGCAGTTATTAATAATTTGAGTAATTTCTGTTTTCATAAAAGGAAAATAATAATTTCTTTTTAAATGGAACAGGGTCTCGTTTATACCTCGGTGATTGCTTTTAATGTGATAATGGTTGATTAATTTTTCTTGTTCGTCATCACCTTTAACGTCTGTCAATATTTCTGTGCAACGAATAAGTTTGAATACTTTACTATGGGAGAAAATTTAGAATAAACCGATTGTATTGTTTTGTCGTTTGCATGAACCGCCGTAAGTTTATTAGAGGATAAATATTTTTTGAAAATGCCTGTTACGTTTTCCTCTGAGAAACTTGGCATTCGGAATGTGCGTCTCTGTTTATTCCTAAAAACAATTTCAGTTAAAGTTGAGGGAGTTTGATTTGAATTTTTAAACAATATTTGGAACCTGAACTCATTCAGAGGACGTTCTGAAATGGGAATGTGATCGTCGAGATTTTCAGCGACAGAGTGTATTGTAGACATAGTAGAACTGCTTCCACTATTATCCTGAACTATTTCATTCGAATTCATCTCTATTGGTTTAATTCTACTAAGGGCATCAGCGTAAAAGCCTAACCAAATTTGGCTTCAAGCCACTCAAGTCAAGTTATCGAAAGTTACTCAAGTTAGCATGATAACCATATTTGACTTGTCTGACTTCTCTGACTTGGGCATTAAGTGAGGTTAAGTTATTTTTTTTATACTTTTGTGAATTGAAAACTAAATAAAATTGTGAGTGGAAAAAAAATAATTAAAAATGGATAATATTTTTTTACTTATGTTTTTTACTTCTTTTCTATTTTTTTTGATTCATATTTATTAAGAGCCAAATTTAGTGAAAATTTTTTTCGAAAACAACAACAACATCGTCTGAAATGTATTTGTGTCTTAATCAACACAAGCAAATAAATTTCTTCTAAGTGTTGGTGTACATGATTTAAAAAAATTTCAAACCCAGTTAACCATCGATGATATATATTCTACCTATCTAATCTTAATGTCAACAGAATTTGTTCTCGTGCTCTAAAAATACAAACTTGATATATCAAAAATACGTTCTAGGTTAACTGGGTAGCGATCATATTGCATGGTAAAATGTGTACATATTTTCTTTTGTTCTACAGGCTACAGCTAGCATACAGCTGTTATGCTATGCTATGCTGAAGTTGTTATTGTTTCTTCTCAATGGCCAGTACCAGACGTGTCTTCTGAAGAGGCTGGGATTGAAACTTTCTTACAGGAGTTGAATCTCAAAGACTCCAAAAAAAGGATAAAACTCAGCGGAGCTGGACGTAAGAGGTTTAAGAGACTTTTGTTACAAGGGCTGGGCATAGAAGAGGCACGGCTAAAGGCTCTTCAACCTACAAATCAAAGTAGGAGAGACAATCTCAAAAGAGGCCGCTCTGACGACTCAACTTCTGAGGCTTCTGGCTCTAAAAAAGCCAAACAACCTCAGAAAAATGAAATTGTTTCTCCTATATTACCCGAAAATGTGCCTTCAACAGTAAGTTTTAAACAAGCCGTTGAAAGCATACAAGTAGGTATCCTGGCAAAATCCTTTCCAGAAGCTCTCCTGTCTACGGAACAAATGGGTGCCATTCAGGATCAGATTCTGAAAAGGATAATAGAACTTAAGGACAGTGGCATAAAGCCAAAATTCTTAGGGGCTACTTATAAACCAGGATGGCTTGTGCTCAGATGCGCCAATGAAAGTACCAAGAAATGGCTTCAAGAATCTATCAAAGACTTGAAACCATGGGACGGAGCTGAGCTGGCTCTAGTCGAGGAAAAGGATATTCCTCGATCACAAATCTTAGTCGGGAATTTTCCAAATAGTGCTAAGGACAAAAATGAGGACATTATGGGACTCATTAAAGGACAAAATGAGTACAAAGTGGATGATTGGAGAATCGTAAGAAGATCCAATGACAAAACGTCCGCCCTGCTCACTTTGTCAGTTGATCATAAGTTCATAGTCGATTTGAAAAAGAACGACTTTAGGATCAGCTATAAATTTGGTGAAGTTAAACTTCGACGTAGAGGCGAGGTAAGCAAGAAGGTACCAGAGGAAAGTGGGGACAACAAAGTACCCGCTAAACCGACGGCCTCAACCTCAAAAGCTTCTACAAGGAAGACAAAAACAAAACAGAATAAAGGTCATCTGGGCAAACCCAAGGAAGGGACAAAGGACAAAAGTCCTAGTACCATCCACAAGTCAACCTAGATGGCCAACAACATCAAATGTTTACAAATAAACCTTCATCACTGCAAAGCAGCCTCACATGTGCTTTGCCGAAGGTTTATTAAAGAACAACTGGACATGGGGCTAATACAGGAACCATGGACATTAAGAGGACAAATCAGGGGACTCAATACACCAAATAGTAAGTTGATATTTGATAACAAGTGCGACAGACCCAGGGCAGCCTTGTTAATAAATAACACTTAAAACTTCTCACCTATTCCAGGATTTATCACACAAGACCTGGTTGCAGTACTGACGGAGGTGCCTACGCAGTCGGGTAAGCAAAAGGCTATAATAGCCTCTGCCTACTTCGACATCACAGAAGCAGAACCTCCACCAAGTTCTATACACAAACTTATTCAGTACTGTAAGGAGAACAACATACAACTTATACTGAGATGTGATGCAAACGCGCACCATCTAATATGGGGAAGCTCAGACACAAACAAAAGAGGTGAGTGCCTTTTAGAATTTATTAACATTAATAGTATTATAGTTAATAACTCAGGCAATAGACCCACCTTTAGAAACACCTTAAGGCAAGATGTAATTGACTTGACTTTATCCACACCCAATATCAGTGACAAAATTATTAATTGGCATGTGTCAGATGAAACCTCTATGTCAGATCATATGTATATAAGGTTTGACATAGAGGCCAACGTCTCTCGCATCCAATACAATCAAAACCCAAAACGCACCAACTGGAATCTTTATGTTGAACTCTTGAGAAACTGTGTAGATCAAGAGAGCATAATAGACACCAGAGATGAGCTGGATCTAGCAGCGGCTAGACTACAGCAATCTCTAATAAATTCATTTAACGATAGCTGCCCGGTAAAACCTAAACGGATCGCTAGAGATGTTCCATGGTGGAATCGGGAGCTAAGTAAATTAAGATCACAGGTTAGGAAACTATTCAACAAAGCTAAGCGTACTAGAGAGTGGTCTGAGTACAAAAAAGCTTTAACTGAATACAATAAAGAATTAAGGAAATCCAAAAGGAAAACTTGGAGGAACTTCTGTGAGAGTGTCACAGAGCTACCTTTAACAGCAAGACTCCACAAGGTCCTTTCAAAAGTTCACTCCAACGGTATAGGTTTACTTGAAAAACCTAATGGAGAATATACTTCGAACCAAGAAGAAACCCTAGAATTGCTACTAGGAACACACTTCCCAGGTTCAATAAATCCAGTGGGCGAGATTGTTCTACAAGAAACTCACACACGAGTCTCTAGTAGAACACACAGTCTAGCCAGCAAAATATTTACTAAAGAAAAAATTCTATGGGCGATTAACAATTTCAAACCATACAAAACACCAGGGGGAGATTGTATCTATCCAATACTATTACAGAAAGGATTCGAATGGATCTCTTCAAACATTACAAACTTGTTTAAAGCAAGCTTTAGGTTGGGTTACATTCCCAAACCATGGAGGAAGACAAAGGTAATCTTTATACCAAAGGCAGGCAAAAGACCTGATGCCCAGCCAAAATCTTATAGACCAATAAGTCTCACTTCTTTTCTGCTAAAGACAATGGAGAAAATAGTTGATCAGCATATTAAAGACAGCATACTTGCAAAAAAGCCTCTAAATGCCAATCAACATGCCTATCAAGCAGGTAAATCAACTCTAACTGCTTTGCATAGTTTAGTTCACAAGCTAAGCAGAACTATGTGCGTTTATTGACATTGAGGGAGCTTTTGACAACACCTCATTCGACTCTATTGAGAGGGCTGCCTTATCCAAAGGATGTGAACTCCCAACAATTAACTGGATCAAAGCAATGCTCAATCAAAGAGAAATATAAGCTACGATAGGAGGCAAATCAATGACAATTAAAGCCACAAAAGGATGCCCTCAAGGAGGGGTTTTATCACCTTTATTATGGTCTATGGTCATTGATGACCTCCTATACAAGCTTGGCTCTCTAGGATTTGAGTCACAGGGATATGCAGATGACCTGGTAATAATAGCTAGAGGCATGGACGATGCAACAATCTCCAGGCAACTACAACAAGCCTTAATCTTTATTAACAAATGGTGTCTTGAGGAAGGGCTTTCTATAAATCCTCATAAGACTACCATCGTAGCTTTCACAAAAAGAAGGAAAACCAACTTAAGGGAACCTTCTTTAAAAGGCACACGAATAAATTTCTCAAGTGAGGTCAAATATCTAGGAGTTATACTTGATAGCAAACTCACTTGGAATAAACAAATAAACAACTCCATTAATAAAGCTACCCTCGCTTTATGGAATTGTAACAGACTTTTTGGCAAAACATGGGGACTTAAACCGAAAATGGTGTATTGGTCATATACGGCCATCATAAGACCCATAATCACATATGCTTCAGCCATATGGTGGCCAAAAACAAATCAAATAACAGTTCGAAACAGACTCAACAAAATACAAAGACTAGCGTGTCTTAGTATTACAGGAGCTCTAAGAACTACCTCAACGACAGCACTAGAAGCCATGCTCAGTTTGCCACCTCTTAATATACAAATTAAGAAAGAAGCACTCAACTGGGCCCTAAAATTTCAGAGAACTAGGAAACTAAAACCAGGTGATCTGACACATAACCTTAAGATCCTTGAGGAATTCAAGGACTTCCAAATCAGCCAAGTGACTGACGAAATGGAGGCAACATTGAACTTTGAGAAACCGTTCAAAGTACTGTTTCCAGATCGTGAATCTTGGCACAAAAACAAAATAACCTTCGAAAAAGGAGCTTCAATATGGTATACAGATGGCTCAAAAACCGAGTCGGGAGTGGGAGCAGGGGTAGCAGGCCCAAAAAGAAGCCTCTTCAAATCCCTAGGTATATACCCATCGGTCTTTCAAGCTGAAATCTATGCCATGTGCCATGTGCCATGTCATGTGCGCTACCGAATGCTTAAAAAAAGGCTTCAATAAAGCCACAGTCTATATAATTTCAGACAGCCAGGCAGCGACTAAAGCCCTCAACGCTCATAAAATTGAGTCGAGGCTAGTACTGGAATGTCTTAAGAATAAAATAAAACTCGCCAGAACAAACAAAGTTTACCTTATGTGGGTTCCGGGACACGAGGGAATTAAAGGCAACGAGCTGGCGGACTCCCTAGCGAAAAAAGGCGCCAGCTCTAAGTTTTGTAGGTCCAGAACCCTTCTGTGGACTGCCTAAAAGCTACACCAAGGGTTCTATAAGGGAATGGGAGATGGAAAGATGCATCTCCTGCTGGGAGAAGACTCCCGGTAACAAGCAAGCGGAGGAGTTTATTAAGCCTTCGAAAAATATTGCTAGGAAACTGATCAGCCTCGGTAGGAACGAGTTAAGGACAATCACGGGACTTATTACTGGACACTGTCCACTCAACTACCACCTGAGCAAAATCGGACTCAAAGAGGATGACAAATGCAGGTTCTGCAAAGAGGCCAAAGAGACCTCAAAACACATTCTATGTGAATGCGAGGCTTTTTCCTCAAGCCTGAGAAAGTCTGGTGCGCACCTTCGAATAGAATATTAGGATTTGTTAAAAACCTAAATCTATGAGAAGCACGGGCTGTACAAAAGATCTGCAAAGGTCGAAGTGCGGTAATAGCCCTATCTTCAATCTTAATCTTAATCTCTTAACCATCGATGATATATATTCCACCTATCTAATCTTAATGTCAACAGAATTTGTTCTCGTGCTCTAAAAATACAAACTTGATATATCAAAAATACGTTCTAGGTTAACTGGGTAGCGATCATATTGCATGGTAAAATGTGTACATATTTTCTTTTGTTCTACAGGCTACAGCTAGCATACAGCTGTTATGCTAT
The DNA here is from genome assembly GCA_932526495.1 of Bombylius major. NCBI lineage: Eukaryota > Metazoa > Arthropoda > Insecta > Diptera > Bombyliidae > Bombylius > Bombylius major. The sequence goes on from OW052045.1 coordinate 18,195,298, forward strand.
GCTATGCTGGAGTTGTTATTGTTTCTTCTCAATGGCCAGTACCAGACCTGTCTTCTTTCAGCTTCACACTTTTGGATAAAATGTACTACAACTCGCCTTCTGTCTTCAGAAAAAACCGGTTATTGAAGCTGAAAGAAGACAGGTCTGGTACTGGCCAATCATTATTTTCCACACAGTACGTACAATTTTAGCTACGTTGAATAGTTTCCATGAAATCTTTGCTGTTGCCCAATTTTTGACTAATTTGCTAAATAATTTTTAAATAAACGCTATGCACTTTGTAAAACTGACAACACAATTATTTTGAACAGACTGTGTGAATATATCATACATATCATAAAAAAAATTCAATCAGATGAAAAGGTAAATCAAGAAACAGATTGTATTTTGGGGATCTATAATTTTCGGTAGCAAACATTTGAAATGAAAAAACCTACAACACCTCTACAAAACTCCCTTCGACAAACTACTTTTTTTCACTTCAATGGGGCCCTCCTTGGTTCATACCTTGATCTTTGAAAAAAGCAAACATTTTAATTCTTGAACTATTTTCTGGCCTAGTGTATTTTATTTGACTCAAATTGATACAATACAGCCTGAGATATAATAGTTCAAAGTTAGAAAGTCACAAGATATCCTTCCATGTAAAAATTTAAAAAAATAATATAACTCAAAATTTTTGAATTTTACATAAAAATTTTTTCGTATATTTATATACAATACAATGTGTAGCCTAAGTAAACAACATAAGTTTTTCATGCTGCTTACGTTACTTTTTATCATCACACATACTACCCTACAATCACATTTTTTATTGCATCGCGTTTATAGAGTTTATACCATGGTGTAATGATATATAAGGTGTGTGCTTTAGAAACTTCGAGTTGGCATTTGGTAATTTAGTGCTGCCATATATTATTAAATAAAACAAAAAAATTTAAGTTATAAATTTTTGTATTTTTTTATTTTTAAATTTTAAATTTTCATTTTTTTTATTTCTTTCTTTTATAAAGAAGTATATTCTTGACCTGAAAAATAGAGTTTTCACGTCAATGTCTATGTTTACATTAGTTGAGATATTTACGAGTATCAAGTGTTTTAACACATTTTTTTTGCAATTATCTTTGATGTATTTTGTACAAATATATTTTCAAGATTTTTTATAATCGTCATAAATTCTTCAGATGGCTTCAATAGTCCTCCTTCGGGCACTTCATCAACCCATGACCATTTGGATGTTGATTGAATATATCTTCGTATCTCTATTTTATTATTCAATTTTTTCAAAACATATCCTGCAAAATATTCCAGAGAATCGAAATGTATATCATTGAAGTCGACGTCATTGTTGATGTTATCTTTGACCTTATCATTATTAATACTTTTAGTTGCATCACACAAAATACTATTAAATATTGATTTTGTAATAACAACTTCTTGTTGTTCATCTAAAAAATTGTTCTGTACATTTGAGGAGTTAAAAATATTAATATTAATATTAATAGTCTGCAAACACAAATACTTTTAGTTCTAAATCAGGGGGATGAATAAACCATGTTTTCATGATACCTATAGATAAATTTTTTAACAGCTTTTGATTAGATGGACTTAAGTCACAAACTATTGCTACTACAATAAAATTAATTTTAAATAATTCACTTATAATATTGTGTAAGGTTATATCATTCATTGGGTAATCAAAATCAAAAAACACTGGTTGTTTCCAACTATTTACTAAACCACGAGCTATAACTGCTTGAACGTACTTCTTAGGGCCAAAAATTATATCATTTTTTCTGTCGTATTCATAATCTTGACGAATGCTCATTTCATCAAAGCAAAGGACACATAGACGTTCAACATCAGACAGTTGCGAGATGTCCATCAATTGAATTATATTATGTAATATTCCTGGTTGAATCTGGACCTTTAGAGCCCACTTTCGAAGTACTGATGGCTCAGGAAAAGGATATTTATTTCTTCTCATGTATTTATATGCGCGTGGTCCAGCTACGTAATGCCTCATTGCAGAAGAAATATCTTCTTCTGTCCAACGTCTTCTTTTATTTCCATTTTCTAATTTCTTAATTTGACCAGGTGTCATGAATTCTCCTAGGGATAATAGTAGCTGTTGATGCTTTTTTTGAATTTCTTCTTCCTTTCTTTCTAATTTTCCACACTTTTGATGAAGTCTTTTTATTTTTTTCACAGTCAACTTTTCTACGATGTGATCTCTTCAAGTGCAAGTTAAATACACATATGTATACATATATACAAATAATAATGGTTAAAAGCTTTATATTATAATTTTGAAAACTTACTCTGTTTGACTACTGCTACTTGTAAATGTTTTTGAAATTCCTTCTATCTGTTTTGTATATACGACACTGTAAATTAAACAAATACATAAAATAATGTTAGTTTGTGAATCATGACGTTAAATATTCATCATCAGACAGAACACTATGAATTATAAATAAAAGTTACGGCAAAAACTTAGTGGGAATAGCTTCTGATTTTAAACAATTATTTTGAAGAAAACTGTCGTCGTCGAAATGATTAATGAACACTACAAATCCGGGATGTTTTTAAATTAATATATGTTTCTCCACAAATCTTCATCCACTTTTCACATATTTCTGTTTTTTTCGGGAATGTGTAAAAACTTATTTTTAGATTCATTTTTCTCACTTTTTCGTAGTTATTTTTACATTCTTTTACTACACAGCGCACCATTGTTTATTAATATTTTATAATAATTTATTTATTATTTTATAATTAATTTAATATTAATAATTTATAATTAAAAAAAAAATAACAGAATAAAAATTATTTTCACACAATTCACAACACGAAATGATTTTAATATAAATATCATTCCACCATAATGGAAAATAAAATGCTAGTGACAGCACTTTTTTTCAAGTTAAAATGTCAAATTCCTTTGTTAGCAAGCTGGGTTCTGATTGGCCAGTTCGATTCGAAATTTGTTTACGTTTAAAGCACACACCTTATTTATCATTACACCATGGTTTATACTAACTGTGTAATTCTTATTCAATCCTAAAGGTATGCAAAAAAAATCCTGTGATGAGAAAAATTAGTAATAAAATTTTATGAAAAATTAACAATTTGTTTTATTTATAATAATTAAACTACGTAACCAATTTCTTTGAAATTTATTTTAAATTTTTTGGAAAAGGTAAAATTTAAATGTTATGAGAAAAAAACATAATATCTAAACGTTTTAATACAAGAAAAATGTGTGAAAAGTTGAGTGAATTTTTGTTTTGTCTGTACCTTCGTAAATCGAATATAAAAAATTTTAAGGATCAAAATTTAAAAATCTGTTTCGCTTGAGCACCACAATTGCCTTCCACCTATCTATATTCAAAATTTCATGAAAATCGGTTCAAAATTGTAGGCTGTAGGTGGTCACTCTGTTTCGCTTAAGCACCACAATTCCCTTGCACCTATCTATATTCGAAATTTCATTAAAATCGGTGGAGAAATGTAGGCTGTAGGCGGTCACTTTGCAGGCCATTTCACTAAATTTGGCTCATAAGATTTTTTCATAAATACACTGAGAAAAAATTTGTTCATGGTATCAATAAATCATGTTCTTTGAGATTTATTCATCAAAATTTTCCTTGAATCAATGAAATTTTTATTGATATTATGATTTTCCAAAATTGTAAAGTTTTTTGATCAATGAACCTTTCATTGTCTCAGTAATTCTATATTTATTGATTCAATAATTTTTTTTCATTGTTTCAAGAGATAACTTTATTTATTTAATCAACATAATTTATTGCTTTCATGAACATAAATTCTATAATTTTAAGTTTTTCATTTATTCTTTACTTTCAACATTACAGTACATTAATAGTATGAACAAATTCATTAATTCATTCATAGTTCATTATATGTATGAATATGTTTTATTGACTTTCGTAAGCAACCGTTAGAAATTTCAGACAGTTGTGAATCGTTCATTGGTTCAATGACAAAGTTCGTTAGAACTATGAAAAGTTATAAGAAGCATATTGCACTTGCACATAGTAATTCCGTATCAGTCAGTATACACTATACGAGTTAAGTTAGTGCGTGCACATTGTAAAATTTTGTGAAAAATTTGTAATTCAGTACAGTGAAATTTTGAGAAAAAATTAAAGAAACAAATGTACGATAATAGATTCTACAAAATTAGAGGACATAAACGAAAGTAAGTGTTACAAATTATTAATATATACGAATTGATTCACTATACACACAAAAATATGATTTAAATAATACGAAATATGTTTATTTTAAAGATTGCCGAGACGCTGTAATCTTGTGGGCACTTCATGCTATCTCATTCCAACACAAAAAATGGTGCTGAAGGATAATAATGGAAAGAAATCAACAACAAGATTTACCATAAAAGATTTCCAAGAATCCTTCATTTATATTGGAAAATCATTTCAAGAAATCCAAGATCATTTGGATTTCCTTCGAAAAAAGGGCAGAAATATTCAATCATTTTTATTGGTGGTGGGAGACGACATATTATCATTTAAAGAAATATTTTTGTATTTTGATAGTATAAAATATTCTTTTAATAATTTTATCAGAGCCGTAGATATTATTGTTATAAGATTTTCAACTTATTTAATTTAGAGTATCTAGCACCCTTTATAACATTTTGGTCTTTTATACAGACTTACTTTTTCAAACAAAATAATAAACTAAAAATTTTTTTAAAGTCCACACACTAATGCAAGAATTAAGTAATAAAATTTAATTTAACTTTAAAATTTACAAAAATGTAAAACAAGAAAAAGTGTAAAATAAGAAAAAAAATGAAAATAAAAAAAAAAAAAAACGAATTCATAAAATAAAAAAATAGATTGCACAAAACATAAAATTCTTTTATTTTTCTAAATCCTTTTTTAGAATAAAACAAAAAAAAAGGCAAAAAAAAAATTCAATATAATTCAATTAATAGGAATTCTTATTTACATGGAGAATTTCATAAAATACATAAAAATTTTCATTTTTTCAATGAAAATATTAATAAAGGTTAACAACGTATTCATGATTTCAATGAAAACATTCCATTGGATTTACAAACTATAAATCAATTTTAATGAACGATCTTCATTAAATTAAGTAAAAAATTTATTATTTTCATTGGTTAATATAAAAAAGTAATACCTAATTAATGAAACGTTTTTCTTTGTTATAATGAAACTTTTCGTTGGACAAAAATTGATTAACTTTTATTGATACAATGTAAAAATTTATCATATTCACGTCCCTTTTTCTTTCAGTGTATTATTACATACATACATAATATGTTTATGAAATTTATAAAACTTTTCAAAAATATTGTCATTTGTTTTTGTTGTCAAAACAAATTTTACTCAAGTCACTCAATTTCGTGTGCTATGAAGACACATGAACTAAAGTCAACGAAAATTCAAAATTTTCGTTAAGTTGACTTGAGCTGACTGCAGCATATTATGGTTTGCTTGATTTAAAATAACGTAATCACACTTTTGACTTGAGTGGCTTCAAGTTAAATTTGGTTAGGCCTTTAGAGTTTTGCTTTTCTTTTTTGTAGACTATTTCGTAGTCGAATTCTTCGAGTTTTAATCGCCACCTAACTAATTTTAAGTTTGGGTCTTCGAGACTCATAAGCCAAAGTAATGGTTTGTGGTCAGTGACAATTTTGAATTTATGGCCAAACAAATAGGGCCGGAAGTACTTGGTTGCCCATACTATTGCTAATAGTTCCTTCTCAACAGTGGAGTAATTAATTTCGAAGCTGGTTAGAGTCCTAATAGCATAACAGATTGGTTTGTCACTACCGATAGGCCCTTGAGATAGCACATAACCTATCGCGAAATTACTTGCATATTCTGTGGTAAGTACAAAAGGTTTAGTAAAATCTGGGTATTGCAACACAGGTTCGTTCATAAGGTATAATGTAGTTCTCATTTAAAGTGATTGTTTTTACCTTTTTTAAACATTCCGTTAGAGGTTTAGTTAGTTTTGCGAAGTCTTTTATAAACTTCCGGTAGTAACCTAACAGTCCTAAAAAGGATTTAATTTCCTTTCTTGTTCTGGGTATAGGAAAGTTTCTTATAGCTTTTACCTTTTCAGGGTTAGGTTTAACACCTTCACTTGAAACAATATGGCCTAAAAACAATATTTCTTTATGGAGGAATTCTAACTTATCTAATTGTACTTTGAAATTCGCCTCTCGCAATCTGGTGAATACCTTTGCCAAATTCTCTATATGCTCCTGCAGAGATGTAGAAAAAATGATAATGCCGTCAAGGAAGACTAGACAGATTTTGCCTTGAATATCTTTAAGAACATTGTCCATTACACGTTGGAAAGTGGACGGGGCATTTTTCAGCCCAAAAGGCATTCTTACACACTCGTAATGCCCTACCTCTACAGTAAAAGTAGTTTTTTCCATATCTCGGGGGTTCATTTCAATCTGGTGAAATCCAATAGCTAGATCGAGTGTACTAAAGTACATACATTTTCCAAGTTTATCTAAAATTTCATTAATATAAGGTAAGCGATACCTATCGCTAACAGTCTTTTTATTTAGCTTGCGGTAGTCTATTACGAGTCGCCACTTTTGTTTACCGTTGGCATCCTTTTTTTGGGTACGATCCAGATTGGCGAACTCCAAGGCGAATAACTTGGCCGTATTATTTCTTGGTTCAACATTTGTTCTATTTACATTTTGACTTCGTTTTTATGAATATATGGGTACCTATACGATTTAGTATGAATTGGAGCATTATCTGAAGTATTTACGGAATGTTTGATTTTAATTGTGAATGTCAGAGTTTAACATTCTTTAAATAATATATCCTCGAACTCTCTGCATAATTTATATATACTGTTACAAAATTGGCCTTTTGTTTAAAACAAAGTGGGCGGAGGGAAACAAAACTTCTGAAGAAAGAAGAATACAAAATAAGAAGAGTAAAGCGTCCGAGAGGGATTTTTAAAAGAGAAGAAAAAGGAAATGATGAAATAAAAGACAGTTGTAAAATTTACAAAACAATAATTCTGATTTTTATTACAAATTAACTGCCTTATTCTACATCAAGTCATAACTTGTGACCAGTCATAAGTCTATTCACCAAACTAGTTTTATGACCGTCATAGTCAAGTTATTACCATAAAATTCTTTTAACTGTTTTGCTGACCTATTAGCTTTGCTACTAGCATTTTGAACCCAACTTTGAACTTGATTATCACGGTCATAAACTAGTTTGGTGAATAGACTTATGACTGGTCACAAGTTATGACTTAATGTAGAATAAGGCAGTAAAAGAGGTTTACAAATTTTGGGTTTATTATTTCTAAAGAAAATCTGATTTACAAAAAGTTATTAAAAAAAAAAATTTAAATAAAAAAGGAAATAAAATCTAACACAAAAAAAATGATCTAAAAAAAATAAAAAAAATGGCTATGGTAAACAAAATGTCCACTAGTGAAGTGATGTAAACCGAACCAACCACTAAGTGAGTCGAACTCACAACTGAATCTGATTTATACAAAATTGAGGAAGATCAGATCAAAACTGAGTCTTGCTCACTAGGAAGTAAGAATGAGTATGGCAGGGTTATTTTATTAATGACTGAGTTAGGGGTTCATTACTAAATCAGTCACTATGATAACCTTGTAATTTTGACAGATTTTAATTAAGTTGTAATTAAAGGTTAAATAAATGTAAACAAAACGCAATTTCGGTTTAATTTATTTCTTTTAAATTTTCGTTTGAGTTTTAGAAAAAGAAAATTAGTCGCGAAAGAAAAAAATTTACGAAAAATTAAAATACGGTGAAAAATGAAAATTGTTATTGTTGTTGAAAGTGTTAAAAAAATGTGCATAGAAAGTGTTTATAAGGGTTAGGAAAAAAAATGAAATAATTAAGTGATAGAAAAAAACATCAATTTAAAAAAAACGGTGGAAAAAAAAAATGTGTAATAAACACCCATGTTCTGAATTCCACTTTTTCGGAATTGAAGTTGCGGAAGTGGAATTAGGTGTTCTAGATTCCACTTTCACTTAATTTTCGTGAATTATTAAATAAATTTAATAAATATTAAATAAATTTAAATTTATTTTAAAGTTGAAATATGTAAGTTAATGTATTTTATGATTTTAGTATAATTATTTCCATCAATACATTCAATGTATTTTGAAAGGGAAAACACAAAAATAAAGAGCATTTAAAAATATTATTTGTAAATTTTATAGACAAAAATTCTGCACTAATAAAAAACAAATAATTGTCACAAAAAAAAAAAAAAAAAAAGAAGAAAATAGAACGTTTATCTAAGAATTTAACAACAGCTGATTCGAAATTAATGTTCGAAATATATAATTCCGCGTGGAATCTAGAACACCATTTTCGATTTTGCATGGATTTGATTTCGTATTCGACTTCCACTTTTTGCGGAATATAGAACATGGGTGAAAAGAATTGAAGGTGGATAGAGTTAAGAAGAAACAGTTATCTTGTTTATTCACAACAGTTAAAACGTTTTAACGCTAAAACGTTTTAAACATCGTTTTGAGATAATACACTTTGATTGGTGTTTATGCATAGTACAACATTTCGTTCTTACTCAAAACGTTTTGAGTAATGTCACCTGGTTGTTCTGGTGTTGTTGTTCATACAGTGTTATCACTATAGATTTTTGTGATTTATTTCGAATGCCAGTAACTTCTCTCTTTTTGAAAATATCTTTTGTTTTCCAAACAGCAAAAAATGTTCTTTTTTTAAATTTTATCTTTTTATGCCTCTAAATAACACTTGTTTACTTGGTTCTACAATTAACAATAACCCCACATTAAATGTTATTTGAAAATTTAATGTAACGTTACTAACACTACCCTAAAACCTCATATCGATGTTTTGTGGCTTACCAACACTATTTTGAAATGTCAAATATGACAATTCACTTAAAACGAAGTAAGTGTTTATGCACATTTTAAAAACGAAATGAAATTTTAAATGCAGATTTAATAGTGTATTAACTCAAAACGACGTAGAGCTTTAATGCGTTTTAAAATTTGGTTTATGCATCCGTATTAAGTCAAGACGGAGTGAGTTAATGCGAAGTAACGCTTCGCATAAACAAGATAAGTGAAATGATAGGTAAGTAGAAAAAATGAAAATCAATCAAAAAAAAAAAAAGGAAAATTGTGTAAAAAGAAAAGAGAAAAAAAAAAGAAAGTGAAGTGATAGAAATGTACGTACCTTGTAAAGTGAAAGAAAAAAAATGATGTGAAGTGAAAAATAATGTGTAGTGAAAAGTGAATTACAATAAAAAAAAAACTATTGTGAAAACGAAACAACTAACTTTGAATTAAAAAAAAACATGTGTAAAAAATTGTTAAAAAGAACACGCGTAAAACTCACGAAAAACACTTTTAAAAGTCGACCACCAACTAAACTGAACTAAAACTAAATCGTGGGTGTTTTGCCGTGGGTGTTTTTATAGTGTCTTTTCGAATTCGCGAATTTTCTTTGGAAATTCTTTGTTAGATTTCCAGTCTGCAGGGGAAGAAAATTCGCGAATTTATTAATTTTTCTTGTTTTTGTGTGTTCTTTGTTTTCTTGTATGATGATAGTGTTTTTTGTTTTTGTATGGTGATAGTGTGTTTTGTTGTTGTGAAAAAGAATTTGTGTGTTCTTTATTGTTTTTGTTTTAAATGTTTGTTTCCTTTGGTTGTCCTTTTTCCTGTCTTCTTTTATTTATTTTTAGGATGGTAAAGGCTGTGACAGCCCAACTGTATAAATTATTTGCATCAACATACATTAAATATGAAGATGGTTTATCCTCATAGAAATTACTTAAAAACTTGTTATTAGCTGTATAATGTCTATGTGAACATTGAGTAATTCCACCACGGATACCTTTTTTAATAAAATTATACATATTTTATCGGTGAATAATTCAAAAATTATTTCAGTATATTTTAACATCGCGTCCCATGATAACCCCGTTTTTGTATAGTACTGAAAAGGATCCAGTGTATAAATATTTCTACAAACTTTTCTAAAATTTTCGAATAAGGCAATACATCTGTTTTTAAATATAATCCTTTTTTTTAAACTTTTAGTTTACTCAAGCTGTCGTCATATGAACTCTTGATATAGTATGAGAAAGCGAAAGGAACGTGTTGTTGTATATTTGTTGTAGAAGAAATATCTGGATTTGGAAGACACGTATCTAATCCTTGTAAAATGCATTCAAAGTCTGCGTATACAACAAATAGGATCTTTAATTGACATTCATATTTCTCAAATTTTAATTCATTTTGTTCTGGTGATGGCATAAGTGTAACAATCTTACTGCATTCATTTTTATGTATATTGTACGCCTCTTCTGTATAAAAATGTTGTAAACATCCATTACTCAGAAAGATTTTATATTCGTGTTTTGTTATTTGAGATTTTAATAATCTTGATATGTTCTTGATCCACACATAATGACTCTTTTCTCCATCTTGAATTAACAGTAAATTATTATGTATTTTCCTCTCATTCTTTGTACAGTACATTTTTTGTTTACGTGCTATTTATGTTTGCAATGGTAAATATGGGGACCTTTTATTGGCCTGTACTGATTGATGTTGATTTCAAGATGGATTATTCTTATAAGTGTCCAACCACTATCTTGTTCTTGAAACTTTAAACTTTAAAAGGAAATTTAATAAACATTTTGAAACCGAATAAATTAGGATTTTTAAACATAGCTTCAAACTTTAAAAGAAAATTTAATAAACACTGGAATTCTACGATGAACTGATGCCGTTTGAAGAAAATGTCTCCCTTGAAAGTCTCCCTTCCTTACCCCCACTCTTTTTCTACTGCTTACAAGTGCTGATAAAATTCAAACACACACACGCAACTACTGGGAGCTATTCCGTAGTTTTCTGCTAATTTGACATTTTGCTAACTTTCATACAAAATTTTGACAGCTCGTAAAAAAACCTGCTAAGACAAAAATTGGTATTCTGGTACCAAAAATAACTTATAAAATTAAATTATCGTTTAAGTTTTCTTCTAACTTCTGTCATTTTTAAGTTGTAGTAGATAAATAGTGAATTTAAAAAAAATGGATGCTGTTTTAGCGTTGAGAACTCGCAGATTACTTCGAGAAATTGCAATGTAAGTAATTTATTTTAATAAAATTTTGCGTTATTATTAAATTTAACTTATTTTAAACTTTCTTATATAGAAGAAAGAATAGAGCTAACCTACACGAATTAGGATTACGCAGCACGCTATTTAGCCTGGAGGATGTAAGTTTCCAGAAAAAGTTCAGTCTAACAAAAAGTATTACTAAAGAACGATAACACGCGGGGAAAATTATATATAAACAGAAAGGGGTATCACAGTATAAATGTTCTTGTAGTGAGTATTATTTTCTTATCACATTTTTATTTCATTCTTACCTGGTTAATTTTTTAATACGGAAACATACAAATTTTTAGTGCTGTGATTCAAAGATGCGAATAACATACGCGAACGCCCGGTTTCCAGAATCTGTTCACGATTCTACCATATGGCTTTTAAGTGAACCTAGAAAATACTTAAAAAGCCAATTTACTACCGCGGAGAATCAGGAAGCTTTTCTGATAGGTAGTGTATCTTCAAAAATGCGTCACTGTACGGTTGATGCAATGCTGATGCTTGTCACAAATTCAAAAATGCAACGCAATTTTTATGGTGAGTTGTCACGTATTCAAAAAGCATCGCATCAAATCAAGTATTAAAAATTCCTTGTAATTTTCAGCTGTCATATAATAGCATTGCATCGCCAACTTAAAACATTGCATTGTCATAGCAACAAAGTAATGTTTACGCATCACGAACAGAAAAGCATTAGCATCACCAAAGCAGCAATGCATTTTTGAAGAAGCAATTTTTTATCAATCACATGCACAAGAAATCTCAACCCAAATTTGTTTTTGTCTTTTAGGTGTTCGACAACTGGAAGTATGTCACACTAAAAAAAAAAGAGTGGCTGCCACTGAAATGAGAAAAACAGGAGGTGGCTCTTCAAATTGCGAAGAGCTGACTCCACTGGAGGAGCGAGGCATTGCTTGCTGGGGCAGAATTTTAAAAGGTGGGCTGAAAATCCTGCCAGTTGCTGGTTTTAGTGTTGTTCCTCCTCAAGTGGAAAATTTGAAAGAAAATATCCGTAAGTTTCAACCATAAACAGTTTTCTACAATTTTCATAATGCAATGCTTTTACATGACAGCTGAAAATTACAAGGAATTTCTAATACTTGATTTGATGCGATGCTTTTTGAATACGTGACAACTCACCATAAAAGTTGCGTTGTATTTTTGAATTTGTAACAAGCATCAGCATTGCATCAACCGTACAGTGATGCATTTTTGAAGATACACAAAGCTTACTTTTTTCCTTTTCTTTTTTCGGTCCTTTCACTGAATTAATTTACTTGTCATCTGCTGCCACAGTGCTTGTACCGATGCATCTGAAGGTTTCTTCAGACGCATCGGAACACTATTTTCGAGAAATGATAAATAAATGTACTTCTGGGACGGAGTCACTCTATGACTGCTCCTTTTCACTGTAAAAATATAAAAAACATAAATTGAACACAAAACACTAAATTGAATACATAAACGAAAACCGTATACTTACATTATAGGACGAACACAAAACACTAAATTGTTAATTAAATTAAAGGAATAAAATGCACAGTGCTGTGAATGAGTCATGAATTAGATTTATTTTTATCAAGATAAGGACCCAAAGCATAATCCCAAAAGAACATTTTTGGGCGTTTCTGGAAAAAAACTCAGAAAAAGCAGCGAAGCAATTGCAAGATGTTATAATAGACGAATGGGAAAATGTTCCACAAGATTCTTTTAAAAACCTTGTGGAATCAATACCAAGACGACCGCGGAGTCTATTTTAAATGAAAGGGCTATCATACCAAGTATTAGAAGCGTGAATACGTGCTCTTTTTGCTAAATTAATACAAAATTTCGTTATTAATTGATAACATGTCTCATAACTTTTTCACAGGTATTTCATGGGTTATTGATAACTTTGTAGATTTTAGAAGCAATTTAAGTTGAAATATCTAGTTTATTGTAACTTGTTTAAGAATGATATATATAATTAATTTATTTCAATAAAATAGAAGTTTGTTTGATAGGTTTGGCTTTTTTCTCAAATATTTGAAAAATTATGTTTTTCCCATGACTTATTCACAGCACTACATATACCTACTCACCTTGATTTTCTTTATTTTCCATTTTTTTTAAATTTAATTTATTTTATTCTATTGTTTTATTTTAATGTTTTAAAATTGTTTTCAATTTGCAACCACTTAAATGTAAAGAAAATAAAATGACAGCAAATTTCTTTAAAGTGACATTTGTTAGCAGATTTCGAATCTCTGTTGACAGCTTCATAAAGATTTCGAAAAATGTTAGTGACCAGAATACGAATTTTTAAGAATCTGCTAACATAATAATCTGCTAACTTTTTTAGCAGAAAAATTCGCAAACTAAAGAATTTCTCTAGAATAGCCACCATTATATCACAACTTGATGAAATCCTTATCACGAAAAAAAAAAGAAAACATTAAAACATCATATAATGCACTTAAAAACAATCGTCAAAATAGCTCAGTTGGGAAAGCGTTACACTGAAACTCTAAAGGTTTCCCGTTCAAATTCGGGTTTTGACAATATGGCAAGTATTTTTCTTCCACTAAGACCGCACACTCGAAAAACTATTGCAATTTTGAAAAAGGATCTTCATATCTTATAAACTGACTCATATTTAGGTATGTACATATGTATGTACATATAGTACTTCCTATTATAATTTGGTCAAAAAACGATATTAAAAAAAGTAAGTATGAGTCATTATCGTTCACATTTAACTATTCTCATATATCATTCCCCATTCCTATATTCAATTTTGTATATTTTCGTATATCAACTGCTTTCACAAATACTATAAAATTCTCATATTTAAAATACATTAAATATACATGTGTAATGTGTATGTACATATACTGAATTTGAAATCATTTAGAATCACTAAAGAAAATTACAACAATTCCTTATCCTCTTATATTGTATTGTAGACCAATTTGTATATAACTTGAATTTCTTTGAATTCTGATTGCCAGGTGCAAAAACAATTTTTAATGTTGGAAAATTAAGATTTTTTGATCGAGTTTATCCATAAAATTATTTTTTCTCAATAAAATTATTATAATTTTGATATCAACATTATATTTGACCTGATAACTTATTCTTCTTGAATTATTTGAAATATACCCTCAAATCCTTTATTTTCAATTTCTTATACAAATTTTTATACTGAACCAAATGGTATGTATACTGAACATATGGAGAAAAGTAAAAGCTGTTTCCATATGATTCAATATATTGTAATGCTTGAAACATGAGAATGATTGTGTTAAAAATGTTAACATTTCTCAAATTTTTTTAAAAATTTTGTATGTATTGTATGGAAAATAGAAAGAAAAGAGAATATACCCGTGCAACCAAGCTATATAGCTAGCTATAAAGAACTATAAAGATTTGCGTGAAGCTCTTTATAGAAAAAACCAAGGTTTTGATTAAGATCGACATCGATTTTAATCACGAAATTCGACGTCAGCTATAAAAGATTTCGATAAAGATCTTTTTCGGAATTTATAGACCATAAAAAATTTTTTTCTTTTTTTTTTTCATTCTTTTTTATATTTATTTATATTATACAAAAACAATTCAATTTGAAAAATTTACTCTTGAGATTCGAACCACGGACCTTCGTGTGTAAAGCCATCCTCTTTGCATTGCACCATTGTGAAAAGTTGTAACTTGAAAAATGGATAACTTTACAGTAAAAGAGTTGTGTATTTTAATTCATTTTGTTCTGGTGATGGCATAAGTGTAACAATCTTACTGCATTCATTTTTATGTATATTGTACGCCTCTTCTGTATAAAAATGTTGTAAACATCCATTACTCAGAAAGATTTTATATTCGTGTTTTGTTATTTGAGATTTTAATAATCTTGATATGTTCTTGATCCACACATAATGACTCTTTTCTCCATCTTGAATTAACAGTAAATTATTATGTATTTTCCTCTCATTCTTTGTACAGTACATTTTTTGTTTACGTGCTATTTATGTTTGCAATGGTAAATATGGGGACCTTTTATTGGCCTGTACTGATTGATGTTGATTTCAAGATGGATTATTCTTGTAAGTGTCCAACCACTATCTTGTTCTTGAAACTTTAAACTTTAAAAGGAAATTTAATAAACATTTTGAAACCGAATAAATTAGGATTTTTAAACATAGCTTCAAACTTTAAAAGAAAATTTAATAAACACTGGAATTCTACGATGAACTGATGCCGTTTGAAGAAAATGTCTCCCTTGAAAGTCTCCCTTCCTTACCCCCACTCTTTTTCTACTGCTTACAAGTGCTGATAAAATTCAAACACACACACGCAACTACTGGGAGCTATTCCGTAGTTTTCTGCTAATTTGACATTTTGCTAACTTTCATACAAAATTTTGACAGCTCGTAAAAAAACCTGCTAAGACAAAAATTGGTATTCTGGTACCAAAAATAACTTATAAAATTAAATTATCGTTTAAGTTTTCTTCTAACTTCTGTCATTTTTAAGTTGTAGTAGATAAATAGTGAATTTAAAAAAAATGGATGCTGTTTTAGCGTTGAGAACTCGCAGATTACTTCGAGAAATTGCAATGTAAGTAATTTATTTTAATAAAATTTTGCGTTATTATTAAATTTAACTTATTTTAAACTTTCTTATATAGAAGAAAGAATAGAGCTAACCTACACGAATTAGGATTACGCAGCACGCTATTTAGCCTGGAGGATGTAAGTTTCCAGAAAAAGTTCAGTCTAACAAAAAGTATTACTAAAGAACGATAACACGCGGGGAAAATTATATATAAACAGAAAGGGGTATCACAGTATAAATGTTCTTGTAGTGAGTATTATTTTCTTATCACATTTTTATTTCATTCTTACCTGGTTAATTTTTTAATACGGAAACATACAAATTTTTAGTGCTGTGATTCAAAGATGCGAATAACATACGCGAACGCCCGGTTTCCAGAATCTGTTCACGATTCTACCATATGGCTTTTAAGTGAACCTAGAAAATACTTAAAAAGCCAATTTACTACCGCGGAGAATCAGGAAGCTTTTCTGATAGGTAGTGTATCTTCAAAAATGCGTCACTGTACGGTTGATGCAATGCTGATGCTTGTCACAAATTCAAAAATGCAACGCAATTTTTATGGTGAGTTGTCACGTATTCAAAAAGCATCGCATCAAATCAAGTATTAAAAATTCCTTGTAATTTTCAGCTGTCATATAATAGCATTGCATCGCCAACTTAAAACATTGCATTGTCATAGCAACAAAGTAATGTTTACGCATCACGAACAGAAAAGAGAATATACCCGTGCAACCAAGCTATATAGCTAGCTATAAAGAACTATAAAGATTTGCGTGAAGCTCTTTATAGAAAAAACCAAGGTTTTGATTAAGATCGACATCGATTTTAATCACGAAATTCGACGTCAGCTATAAAAGATTTCGATAAAGATCTTTTTCGGAATTTATAGACCATAAAAAATTTTTTTCTTTTTTTTTTTCATTTTTTTTCTTTCTTTTTTTTTATATTTATTTATATTATATAAAAACAATTCAATTTGAAAAATTTACTCTTGAGATTCGATCCACGGACCTTCGTGTGTAAAGCCATCCTCTTTGCATTGCACCATTGTGAAAAGTTGTAACTTGAAAAATGGATAACTTTACAGTAAAAGAGTTGTGTATGATTGCAATTTTGTTGGATGTAATGGTATCTTTAAATTTGCTATCCATATATTTTTAATTCGATAAATCGTAGAACACATTATTTTCCCGTACTTTTTCAATTAATATTTCGTCACGAGACACTTTGCTCACATAAAAAAATACACCCTACCACAATAATGTACAAAAAAAATACTGAAAGCTATCAGAACTCCGTCAGTCATTTCAAAAAATAACGTTGACGACGATATCGGAAATCTCTGACACCGAGAAATTCTGACTGATCGGTGACTGAACTGAGACGGAACGGACATGTGTGACTATGTACATTTGAACTCCATACAATAATATCAACCGAATAATCGGAACGGAAACTGAACTGAGACTGACCTGAAATGTGTGAATCGACCTGTATTCATTAATTTATTTGTTTGAGATTCCCGCAACTTTTCGCGCTCCATGAATGCCCTTTTATTTATGCGTGCTTTCACTCGTCGTTATAATTTTGTATGAAGTGATCCTACCTACACTGTTCTCTGTACACTTCTGTGTATTATGTTTTTTCTTTTCTCTTCTTTTTTCTTCTTTCTTTTTTTTTGAAATGTGTTAGCATGTGCAATAGGAAGACTTTTTAGTTTTATTTCTTATTGTTCATGCGTTTTGAATTTTATGTGCTTAATTTTTATCATTCTGATTTTAGAATTTGAGTAGCAAGTGCATATTTTGAAGAAGTAGCTATTTAATTGATTATTTATTTATTAAAGGTGTATTTCTTTGAGAGAAAAAACAAAGTTATTGATTTTTTCAGTCTGATTTGATTGATTTACTTGAATTTTCTTTTTTTCTATTATTATTTGAATTTTTTGCATTTTTATTTTTTAATAATGGATTGTGGGGCGTAAAATGTGCTACACAGTCATGTAGAGCAGACAAAAGAGGATTTCCAGATTTACGATTTTTCAAGTTTCCAGACAAAATGAGACCAATCTTTGAAAAATGGGTTCGCCTGTGTTCTCTTAATCCTTTAATATCATTTTTTCGTTGATAGTTCTTCAAAAAAAAAACTTAAAAAGAACCGCTGTACCTTCTTTCTTTTTGAATGGTGATTCTGTTCTAATAGACACAGAACACATGCATGTGAATTTTTCTGGAAAAACCTTTGAGGGCCCAAAAAATAAATTTAAAGATGACGAATTAAAATTGGAGGATTTAGATTTGGCATTTTCAGTTCTATACGAAGCAAGTGAAAAAGTTATTGAAAATAAATGTTTATCCTGTTTGAAATCGCAACAAAATTTAAAGTACCTACTATCAAAACAAGTATGTTAAATTACAAAAGATTGTTAAAAGTATGAAAACTAAGATTAGAAAGTTAAACTCGAAAAATGCAAAAACTAAATATGACAAGCGAAAGTACCTGATAAGAGCTAAAAATAGAAAAAAAGTTTCAATATCAAGTTTTATTAACTCATTATCAGCTGTAAATGAGCATAAAGTATTTAGCAAAATGATACTTTGTAAATATGTAAAAAGAAAAGTCTGGTCACCTGAAGAAAGAGCTCTAGCCCTAAACTTGCAATACAAATCCACTTCAGCTTACCGATTTTCAAGAGATACTCTAAATTTAAATTTAGTCTTAATAATTTAGATATTCAAAGGAAATTAAATTATGATCAGAAAGATGATGAAATTGTTGGATTCCTAGGCATGGGCGATAATAAAACTCAAGATATAACCAAACGAGTTTGTGTTTTCTTAGGAAGAAGTATTATGTATATCTAATTTTAAAGTTATCATTTCTTACTATGCAATCAATACAGGAATCAAAGGTGAGGATTTGGTTTGTATAGTTAAAGAAAAAGAAGTAATAGACTATTGTACAAATATGGCTATTAATGTTAAAGGAATTACATGCGACCAAGGTTCTACACACCGATAATTTTTTTCTATTCTTGGTGCAGCAAGTAGTACACTATTTTCTAGATTTTTAAAGGCTAACATCTAGTGTTGACTTTGAAAATCTATATCTTAGCATCCTCTGACCCAAAAACTAACATTTTTGAATTAAAATATTAGTTAAAGTGTTGTCTAAAAGTTTTCTCCATAGTTTTCACCCACAAAAACAAAATACGCGAAAAACCATGAAGACGTTCAACATTTTTAACCTTGTTTCGCACTTTACTTCGAAAAATAAAAGAAATACAAGAAAACTATATAAAACAGTTTTAAAAAAGACACTTTAACGAATATCAAGGTCAAATAATTACAGTTTTTGATCCACGGGATGTTGAGATACAGCTTTTTGAAAAAAAAGTTATTTTTCCAAATAATTTGGAAACGAGTTTGGAAAAATTGTTAAACCAGAAACTTATTGTTTTTTACAATTAGGATGTTAGTCATGGAAAACTTGCCTTTAAACAGTTTACCAATATAAATAATTTATTAGAAAATCTTTTCATTTAGTGAAAGCACGCATAAATAAAAGGGCATTCATGGAGCGCGAAAAGTTGCGGGAATCTCAAACAAATAAATTATGAATACAGGTCGATTCACACATTTCAGGTCAGTCTCAGTTCAGTTTCCGTTCCGATTATTCGGTTGATATTATTGTATGGAGTTCAAATGTACATAGTCACACATGTCCGTTCCGTCTCAGTTCAGTCACCGATCAGTCAGAATTTCTCGGTGTCAGAGATTTCCGATATCGTCGTCAACGTTATTTTTTGAAATGACTGACGGAGTTCTGATAGCTTTCAGTATTTTTTTTGTACATTATTGTGGTAGGGTGTATTTTTTTATGTGAGCAAAGTGTCTCGTGACGAAATATTAATTGAAAAAGTACGGGAAAATAATGTGTTCTACGATTTATCGAATTAGAAATATATGGATAGCAAATTTAAAAATACCATTACATCCAACAAAATTGCAATCATACACAACTCTTTTACTGTAAAGTTATCCATTTTTCAAGTTACAACTTTTCACAATGGTGCAATGCAAAGAGGATGGCTTTACACACGAAGGTCCGTGGTTCGAATCTCAAGAGTAAATTTTTCAAATTGAATTGTTTTTGTATAATATAAATAAATATAAAAAAGAATGAAAAAAAAAAAGAAAAAAATTTTTTATGGTCTATAAATTCCGAAAAAGATCTTTATCGAAATCTTTTATAGCTGACGTCGAATTTCGTGATTAAAATCGATGTCGATCTTAATCAAAACCTTGGTTTTTTCTATAAAGAGCTTCACGCAAATCTTTATAGTTCTTTATAGCTAGCTATATAGCTTGGTTGCACGGGTATATTCTCTTTTCTTTCTATTTTCCATACAATACATACAAAATTTTTAAAAAAATTTGAGAAATGTTAACATTTTTAACACAATCATTCTCATGTTTCAAGCATTACAATATATTGAATCATATGGAAACAGCTTTTACTTTTCTCCATATGTTCAGTATACATACCATTTGGTTCAGTATAAAAATTTGTATAAGAAATTGAAAATAAAGGATTTGAGGGTATATTTCAAATAATTCAAGAAGAATAAGTTATCAGGTCAAATATAATGTTGATATCAAAATTATAATAATTTTATTGAGAAAAAATAATTTTATGGATAAACTCGATCAAAAAATCTTAATTTTCCAACATTAAAAATTGTTTTTGCACCTGGCAATCAGAATTCAAAGAAATTCAAGTTACATACAAATTGGTCTACAATACAATATAAGAGGATAAGGAATTGTTGTAATTTTCTTTAGTGATTCTAAATGATTTCAAATTCAGTATATGTACATACACATTACACATGTATATTTAATGTATTTTAAATATGGGAATTTTATAGTATTTGTGAAAGCAGTTGATATACAAAAATATACAAAATTGAATATAGGAATGGGGAATGATATATGAGAATAGTTAAATGTGAACGATAATGACTCATACTTTTTTTAATATCGTTTTTTGACCAAATTATAATAGGAAGTACTATATGTACATACATATGTACATACCTAAATATGAGTCAGTTTATAAGATATGAAGATCCTTTTTCAAAATTGCAATAGTTTTTCGAGTGTGCGGTCTTAGTGGAAGAAAAATACTTGCCATATTGTCAAAACCCGAATTTGAACGGGAAACCTTTAGAGTTTCAGTGTAACGCTTTCCCAACTGAGCTATTTTGACGATTGTTTTTAAGTGCATTATATGATGTTTTAATGTTTTCTTTTTTTTTTCGTGATAAGGATTTCATCAAGTTGTGATATAATGGTGGCTATTCTAGAGAAATTCTTTAGTTTGCGAATTTTTCTGCTAAAAAAGTTAGCAGATTATTATGTTAGCAGATTCTTAAAAATTCGTATTCTGGTCACTAACATTTTTCGAAATCTTTATGAAGCTGTCAACAGAGATTCGAAATCTGCTAACAAATGTCACTTTAAAGAAATTTGCTGTCATTTTATTTTCTTTACATTTAAGTGGTTGCAAATTGAAAACAATTTTAAAACATTAAAATAAAACAATGGTGGCTATTCTAGAGAAATTCTTTAGTTAGCGAATTTTTCTGCTAAAAAAGTTAGCAGATTATGATGTTAGCAGATTCTTAAAAATTCGTATTCTAGTCACTAATATTTTTCGAAATCTTTATGAAGCTGTCAACAGACATTCGAAATCTGCTAACAAATGTCACTTTAAAGAAATTTTCTGTCATTATACACTAGGTAATTAAACCAGTTTTTTTGCGTTCGTTTTCAGAATGTTGGTATAATTTTTTCCCAGCTCTGTATACTAAGAATTACTAAAATAATTTTGTCACGAAGATAATACACTCCATTCTAGTTCAAATTGATCGTATTAAGTATAGTTTTAATTTGATCGTTGTAAAAGCATATACGTAAACCTGTTTACAGAAATTGTTATAACCACTAATGTTTATACACTATTTTTTGTTTACATTTTATAAATACATAAATACATTTTTAAATAACAATGAAAAATAGTGAAAATCATAAGGTAGGTATTTCGTATTTATTCTATTTAATTTATATATTTATGTAATTACATTAAAAAAATAATACATTTTATTAAATTCACTATTTCTGTACTAAAACTTAAAAATGACAGAAGTTAGCAGAAAACTTAAACGATAACGAAATCGAAAATAGGACCTGCTAAGTTAACGAAAAATTAGCAGATTTTTCTGTTAATTTTTGGTACCAGAATACCAATTTTTGTCTTAGCAGGTTTTTTTACGAGCTGTCAAAATTTTGTATGAAATTAGCAGAATGTCAAATTAGCAGAAACCTACAGAATAGCTCCCAATAGAATAAAATAAATTAAATTTAAAAAAAATGGAAAATAAAGAAAATCAAGGTGAGTAGGTATATGTAGTGCTGTGAATAAGTCATGGGAAAAACATAATTTTTCAAATATTTGAGAAAAAAGCCAAACCTATCAAACAAACTTCTATTTTATTGAAATAAATTAATTATATATATCATTCTTAAACAAGTTACAATAAACTAGATATTTCAACTTAAATTGCTTCTAAAATCTACAAAGTTATCAATAACCCATGAAATACCTGTGAAAAAGTTATGAGACATGTTATCAATTAATAACGAAATTTTGTATTAATTTAGCAAAAAGAGCACGTATTCACGCTTCTAATACTTGGTATGATAGCCCTTTCATTTAAAATAGACTCCGCGGTCGTCTTGGTATTGATTCCACAAGGTTTTTAAAAGAATCTTGTGGAACATTTTCCCATTCGTCTATTATAACATCTTGCAATTGCTTCGCTGCTTTTTCTGAGTTTTTTTCCAGAAACGCCCAAAAATGTTCTTTTGGGATTATGCTTTGGGTCCTTATCTTGATAAAAATAAATCTAATTCATGACTCATTCACAGCACTGTGCATTTTATTCCTTTAATTTAATTAACAATTTAGTGTTTTGTGTTCGTCCTATAATGTAAGTATACGGTTTTCGTTTATGTATTCAATTTAGTGTTTTGTGTTCAATTTATGTTTTTTATATTTTTACAGTGAAAAGGAGCAGTCATAGAGTGACTCCGTCCCAGAAGTACATTTATTTATCATTTCTCGAAAATAGTGTTCCGATGCGTCTGAAGAAACCTTCAGATGCATCGGTACAAGCACTGTGGCAGCAGATGACAAGTAAATTAATTCAGTGAAAGGACCGAAAAAAGAAAAGGAAAAAAGTAAGCTTTGTGTATCTTCAAAAATGCATCACTGTACGGTTGATGCAATGCTGATGCTTGTCACAAATTCAAAAATACAACGCAACTTTTATGGTGAGTTGTCACGTATTCAAAAAGCATCGCATCAAATCAAGTATTAGAAATTCCTTGTAATTTTCAGCTGTCATGTAAAAGCATTGCATTATGAAAATTGTAGAAAACTGTTTATGGTTGAAACTTACGGATATTTTCTTTTAAATTTTCCACTTGAGGAGGAACAACACTAAAACCAGCAACTGGCAGGATTTTCAGCCCACCTTTTAAAATTCTGCCCCAGCAAGCAATGCCTCGCTCCTCCAGTGGAGTCAGCTCTTCGCAATTTGAAGAGCCACCTCCTGTTTTTCTCATTTCAGTGGCAGCCACTCTTTTTTTTTTTTAGTGTGACATACTTCCAATTGTCGAACACCTAAAAGACAAAAACAAATTTGGGTTGAGATTTCTTGTGCATGTGATTGATAAAAAATTGCTTTTTCAAAAATGCATTGCTGCTTTGGTGATGCTAATGCTTTTCTGTTCGTGATGCGTAAACATTACTTTGTTGCTATGACAATGCAATGTTTTAAGTTGGCGATGCAATGCTATTATATGACAGCTGAAAATTACAAGGAATTTTTAATACTTGATTTGATGCGATGCTTTTTGAATACGTGACAACTCACCATGAAAGTTGCGTTGCATTTTTGAATTTGTGACAAGCATCAGCATTGCATCAACCGTACAGTGATGCATTTTTGAAGATACACTACCTATCAGAAAAGCTTCCTGATTCTCCGCGGTAGTAAATTGGCTTTTTAAGTATTTTCTAGGTTCACTTAAAAGCCATATGGTAGAATCGTGAACAGATTCTGGAAACCGGGCGTTCGCGTATGTTATTCGCATCTTTGAATCACAGCACTAAAAATTTGTATGTTTCCGTATTAAAAAATTAACCAGGTAAGAATGAAATAAAAATGTGATAAGAAAATAATACTCACTACAAGAACATTTATACTGTGATACCCCTTTCTGTTTATATATAATTTTCCGCGCGTGTTATCGTTCTTTAGTAATACTTTTTGTTAGGCTGAACTTTTTCTGGAAACTTACATCTTCCACGCTAAATGGCGTGCTACGTAATCCTAATTCGTGTAGGTTAGCTCTATTCTTTCTTCTATATAAGAAAGTTTAAAATAAGTTAAATTTAATAATAACGCAAAATTTTATTAAAATAAATTACTTACATTGCAATTTCTCGAAGTAATCTGCGAGTTCTCAACGCTAAAACAGCATCCATTTTTTTTAAATTCACTATTTATCTACTAAAACTTAAAAATGACAGAAGTTAGCAGAAAACTTAAACGATAACGAATTCGAAATTAGGACTAGCAGATTTTTCTGTTAATTTTTGGTACCAGAATACCAATTTTTGTCTTAGCAGGTTTTTTTACGAACTGTCAAAATTTTGTATGAAAGTTAGCAAAATGTCAAATTAGCAGAAAACTACGGAATAGCTCCCAATAGTTGCGTGTGTGTGTGTGAATTTTATCAGCACTTGTAAGCAGTAGAAAAAGAGTGGGGATAAGGAAGGGAGACTTTCAAGGGAGACATTTTCTTCAAACGGCATCAGTTCATCGTAGAATTCCAGTGTTTATTAAATTTTCTTTTAAAGTTTGAAGCTATGTTTAAAAATCCTAATTTATTCGGTTTCAAAATGTTTATTAAATTTCCTTTTAAAGTTTAAAGTTTCAAGAACAAGATAGTGGTTGGACACTTATAAGAATAATCCATCTTGAAATCAACATCAATCAGTACAGGCCAATAAAAGGTCCCCATATTTACCATTGCAAACATAAATAGCACGTAAACAAAAAATGTACTGTACAAAGAATGAGAGGAAAATACATAATAATTTACTGTTAATTCAAGATGGAGAAAAGAGTCATTATGTGTGGATCAAGAACATATCAAGATTAATAAAATCTCAAATAACAAAACACGAATATAAAATCTTTCTGAGTAATGGATGTTTACAACATTTTTATACAGAAGAGGCGTACAATATACATAAAAATGAATGCAGTAAGATTGTTACACTTATGCCATCACCAGAACAAAATGAATTAAAATTTGAGAAATATGAATGTCAATTAGAGATCCTATTTGTTGTATACGCAGACTTTGAATGCATTTTACAAGGATTAGATACGTGTATTCCAAATCCAGATATTTCTTCTACAACAAATATACAACAACACGTTCCTTTCGCTTTCTCATACTATATCAAGAGTTCGTATGACGACAGCTTGAGTAAACTAAAAGTTTAAAAAAAAGGATTATATTTAAAAACAGATGTATTGCCTTATTCGAAAATTTTAGAAAAGTTTGTAGAAATATTTATACACTGGATCCTTTTCAGTACTATACAAAAACGGGGTTATCATAGGACGCGATGTTAAAATATACTGAAATAATTTTTGAATTATTCACCGATAAAATATGTATAATTTTATTAAAAAAGGTATCCGTGGTGGAATTACTCAATGTTCACATAGACATTCTACAGCTAATAACAAGTATTTAAGTAATTTCTATGAGAATAAACCATCTTCATATTTAATGTATGTTGATGCAAATAATTTATACAGTTGGGCTGTCACAGCCGTTACCATATTATGATTTTCATTGGGTAGAAGACTATTTGTAATATTCCAGAGAATTCAGATACGGGTTATATTTAAAAAGTAGTTTTGAAATATACTAAATCTCTTCATGATTCACATAACGATTTATCGTTTTAAAAATTCACAGAGCGCTACAGTTTAAGCAATCATGTTGGTTAAAAAAATATACTGATTTGAATACACATTATCGTACTATTGCAAAAAGTGTTTTTGAAGAGAACTTTTTCAAGTTGTTGAACTATGTGTACGGTAAAACGATGGAAAATGTTGACACACGAAAGGATGTCAAAATCGTTGCTGACTAGGCAAGTAGTGGTAAACATTTAGGTGCTACGGCTATAATAGCCACACGGAATTCCCACAGCTTAGTTTAGTTTACAGAAAATATGACAGTTATGCAACTTGCAAGAGTTCGAACATTGTTGAAGCCATATGTAAAAAATAAAAAAAAAATATTTTTATTATAGCGAAGCGACAACACTTACAGATGACTTCAACATACATTCTACTAACCGCCATTAACCTTTGTGGTGAAATTATTTTCAAAAAACAAGACAAATTTACTAAAAATATGAAGATTTGCGTTGATTAATTTATACAATTATGTTTTAAAAATTATAACAAAAATTATCACATTTAGTTTTTCCCTTTTTTCAATAAAAATACATCAAAATTAATTAAAAAATAAAAAAAAATACAAGTTCCACATGTCATATGAAACAAGATGGCCAACTGGTACATTCTAAATGGTACACACAAACAATAGCCCCAAACAGTATATAAACTTGGTAAAAATCAAGTATCGTCACTTCCTTTTGAGATACTGACTTGAATCGAAGTCTTCGATAGATAACATATCAAATACATATTAGTAGTACTCACAATCGGTAGAAGTTGACCGTAGAAGTCGAAATTGTGGAACATCAAACACTTCGAAGTGAGTCAGATCATGAAGGACTCTTTTCGAATATGTAGAAGTCGAAGTGGAAAAAATCGAAAAATCTGAAACTGTCAGCAATCTGTCAAGTAACATACACGAATTGACATTTGCTATAATGCAGATCAGCTGACTTTTTTCTATTTTTCGATTTTTCGATTAAAAACATGGTGTAACCAATGGAAATCGTAGAAGAATGGAAAAGTGTCAAAATCATATAAAATAATTTCGAGGTGGAAGTTTCTTTTTCGATTTTTTCCATTCTTCTACTATTTCTACAATTTCGATCAACTTCCACACATTGTGAGTACTACTATTGATTGGTAAGTTAACTATCGAGTATAAAAAAGCTTCTTTAGAAGCTACCTTTTCTGTACCTTTGGAAATTGACCAAAGGAAAGAAAATAGTAGGAATCTTGCAAAAGTATTGATTTTGCAAGAATTTTTTTTTAGTAGACTTGTGTATTTTTATCTTTTGGGTACTGACCAAAAGATAGAAATTTTTTCTTTACTTGGCAATTTTCTATCTTTTGAATATTGATCGAAAGATAGAAAATTTTAGGGACACTTTCATCAATACGTTCAATCGTACTTAAATAGAAAAAATTAACTTTACTATTTTTTATAAGTGCGATTTGAACATCAGTTGAAATACAATTTATTTCAACTATATTACAAGTTTCTATCTGAATCAACATCTTTATAAACTATCTCTTGGATTCAAACGCTAACGAAAGTCTCGCGAATTTTCCTAAATAATTTAAATAAAATCTCTGACAATTTTATTTATTACTATCTGTTGATTTGAAGAAAACTTTTTGTCTTGTGAACTTTGAGAAAGATTTACAACCTTTCAATACAAGTTAACAAACATCAATTACTTGGTTAAAGTGAGCCCTAATTACTCATAATCTCACTTTCAACTGATTAAGTGAGCTGATAAACAACGTGTTACAATCAAGTTTACCATAGAGTAAATGTACAAGTCATACCACCTTGGTAGGCCAAATAACTACGAAAGACTATAATTGCATACGATTGACCACTCAAAGAATTTTATATTACTTGTTTTCGTATAAAAGCTAACGACTTTCTAGTTACGTCAAGGGTATTTGTTTAATGTGTAAATTTATCACTACTTTGCAAATATTTATTTCTAAATATTTACAGGAATAATTTCACCACATCGGCGGTGCCATTTTGGACAATTTTTATCAATTGATTATTTATTATTTTTCGTACAACATTATTTCATTATTATTTTTTCTTATTGAATTATTGAAGTAAATTTATTTTTAATTTTCATTTATTATTATTTTTGAATTCATTTTTTTTATTATTTAAATTTTTCATTTCATTTTTTTTGAAACATTAAAGTAAATTTATTCATTAAAGTAATTTGAATTTAATTTTTGAAATTTTGACTAGTTGTAAGTTGTTGAATAAAAAAAACTGAAATAAAGAATTTTTATATTTAAATACAAGCTGTGTGTTTTCTTTTAAAAACCTAATTCTTTTTTTTATACATTTTCAAAAAGTAAAATTTTGCTAGTAATTTAAGGTGCCCTTTTGGGGAACTAAATTATTGCGAAATTTTCAAACATACTATAAAAAACAAATTTATCTAGGTTTTGTTATGTTATAATTATCAAAGTGGAAGATGTACGACTTTCACTATGATTATATAAACCCCAAGTATAATGAAAAAGTATTTCTTGCTTACATGGATACAGATTCGTTTATATATTAAAAGAAACTAAGATTTCTATAGTGATATTATAATTGATATTGACACTCGATTTGATACTTCCGAATACTTACCTGATAACTCTTACAATATTCCCTTTAAAAATAAAAAAGTATCAGGTTTAATGAAAGATGAAAATAATTAAATTTTATATTATTTCCTAAATATCTTAGAATTTTTAGAGATGGTTACAGATTACCATTATATCAAAGTATTCAACACAATTTCCATTTTTCTGATATGCGCTACCTAATGTGTACCAGGTCCACTTGAATTATCTAAATTTACTATACCACACTCATTTTTATAAGGTTTTTAAAAAAAAAATGGTTTTATTTATCTTAGAAAAAGTTTTAACATTTTTGAAATCAATTTTACATCAACAAACTTATTATTATAGTCTTTGAAACCTTGAACATCGATAATAAATAATAATTTTATTAAACCATTTATGATATATGTATGTGTATTCTCCTGCAACTTCTTTGGAATACTAAATAAATTTTTACACTATAATCTCATTTATATCAGTTATCTAACTTCTCCATTCAGTAGATTGTACTTAATTATTCGATCATGTAGTAGTAAACAAAATCCTAAAGTATTGTTAGAAATATAGACGTTGCTTGTTAACTCAAACTCTATTCTAATATCAAAAGTTCTTGTTGTTATTGTTTCATTTTGATGAGCACAATTAATAACAACAATTGGTGCTATACTCTTGAAACTATTCCATTTTAACAACGGTTGACAATTCCTTCCATAATAAGTTTCTTGAAATTTTGTATACATATCATATAGATTGTTTTTCTTTATTCATTCTAAACGTTTGGAATATTCCATATGCGTTTCTTTATTCTATAAAAGTATTCCGAATGTTCCGTTCTATATTTCTTAATTTTTTCAGAATATATGGAACGCATTCTTTTCAATCCGCGAATAAAGATGGAATAAAAACAGAATAAATGGAATTAACCTCACTTTTGTTGATTGTCAAATATAAGACTATAAAAAAATAATTTTTTTGGATAAATAATATAAATAATATAAATAATATTAATAATATAAATAAATAAATTATTATTTTTAAATAAAAATTTAAGTAATATCTAAATTAGAAGTAAAATAAAAATATAAAATTGTGTTTAGATGGACGTATGGATGCTTTCAAGTGGACAAGTGGAGATGTAAAATGTTTAATTGATTTATTTATTTATTTATTTAATTTATTTATTTATTTATTATTATTATTATTATTATTATATTAATGCACATATTTCACATAACCTCAATCTTTTTTTAATGTTCACTCTGTTTTTGTTTCTTTATTCATTCTATTCCGAATATTCTAAAACTTATTTCGTTCGTTCTATTCCTTCTACGGAATAAATAAAGAAAAACACCCATAATAACGCATATCGATTACGTTCAAAAAGTATATTTAAATTATCATATGGATATGTCTCAGAGTTTAAATGAGCTTTAAAGTTAGCTAGTTTACAGTGATCAAATTTACTAGCATCAGCTTCTTTTTGGTTTTGTCGATTGGTTTGCAATTCAAATATCAAAAAACGAGGTTTTTCTAGTTGTGTAGATGTTTTGATTGTCCATATGATGTGATTTGTATTTGGAATATTCATATAAATCCCAGCTCCGGAAGCTAATACGAATTGGCTTCGCATTTCGAGTGATTTTAAGTAGTTTTAGTCTTTCTTTATCGTCTACATTTATATGAGGTACTTTCCATAAAACTTTTGCGAATGTAATTTTATAGTCTGTTGCTGCAGCTGATACTTGAACCGCATTTGCATCATTTCTTGCTCTAATTAAAATCAGATCATCTTCTACATTCACAACTATTTTTTTATAGTCTTCAGCAAATCCTAATAGCATTTTAAGAGGTATACAAAAATTGAAATGTCCTGATGTAGGCGATATAATACTATTCCTGTTCATCCTGGATTATACAACAGCATTGTACTTTCACTTTCGCTTAATGGAATGCAATTTTTTAAAACACTGCTGATTCCTACATTTCGACAACGATCAATTTCTACACCATTCAATTCATATCGTATTTCATCAAATAAGAAGGCCCCAGAGTTATTATTTAGTTTATAATCAGGTATTACAGTTCCATCGTTTTTAGTTAATGTTCCTTCAATATATACATATAAAACTTTCACTTGGTAGTAAGTATAAATCTTGGTTTTAAATAGAAATTCGTATTTCATCCCTATTGTTATACGAAATGGTGAATATGTATGGTATTCCTTTTTAGTTATAAGAAATAATAGCTTTAGTTATCAGACTACTTGTTTTATACTTTACGTCTTATTCTATTATTGTGGTTTCAATTGTAGTCTAACTGTAATTGTTTCGCCTCTGAAATTAATCAAATCTCCATCTTGATCTACAATTTTTACTTCAACAGAACTAATTTGTTTCACATTTACGGGTACGGGTAAATATATAACATTCTTAGAAACTTCTGTTATTTTATATCCTGGTCCTACAGCAGGAGAAAATTCATGAAGAGTATGAACAGGAATATTATTAATACCTACATACATATATGATCCTACTATTAGATTACATTCAATTCGTATAGCGTTAACTTTAGTTATATTCAAAGGTAACTCAAAAACATATGCGTTGTATTTGACTCCAATTCTTTTTTACTAAAAACTAATATTTGACCAATAGATCTTTCTCGGTTAAAGTAGACATTGGTGTACTTTTAATTTTTGTTTTGAGTGTGTTGTTGTTCGCTTGTATTTTGATTGTAAGCTTAGTTTTCGTTTTCTCGAGCTCTTTCTCTCATAAGACCCTACAGGTATTTTAATAGTTTTATAACCTATATAAAGTAAGTCATTACTACTATATTAGGTATTAAATTATAGGTATGAAAATCAACAAGAGCACAAAGATTGATTACCATAACTAACAAAGTATTCAACACAATTTCCTTTTTTCTGATATGCTACCTAATGTGTACCAGGTCACTTGAATTATCTAAATTTACTATACCACACTCATTTTTATAAGGTTTTGGTGGTAGTTTATTTTTCATGAATACAGCTCGAAAGTGCGGTATACTTTCTCATTCAATGGATGTCACTGAGAGCTTACTTAAAAGTGTTGTGGATTTGGATTTAAAAAAAGACCAAGACCTTTCCTGTATGGTTTAAGTTGTAATCCTTTTCCCATTGCTACTGCTTCCATAGTTTTATCAATGACAATAGAATATTCTATCAGACTTATTATCGTAGAACATTGAAATACCCATGTAACAATTTGCAACCTAAGTTGCAATGAAACTTGCAAAGAAAAAAAAAAAAGGTTGTAAAAGAGTTGCATTTTGGTTGAAATGGAATTTTTTTAATTTTTGTAATTTTTCAACCTCCTAAAAATGTCTCTTTGCAACTTAAATTGATTTTTGAGTATTTTTGGTATCAGATAAACTCATATTAAACTATAGTTTTTTCTAGGTTGGTACTTAACTATTTTTCACGGTTGCTTTCAAGTTGATTTGATTCTATTGAAATTAGTTGCAACGAATTCGTTTCCATGCAACCATCGTACAACTACTGACGCTCATTAGTTACTTTTAAACGATTTAAAAACTTAACATTTTGTTAAATTGGTTGTTGTTCAACCTTTCTGCAACCATCGTACAACTACAGACGCTCATTAGTTACTTTTCAATGATTTGAAAATTCAACATTTTGTTAAATTGGTTGTTGTTCAACCTTTCTGCAACCATCGTACAACTACAGACGCTCATTAGTTACTTTTCAACGATTTGAAAACTGAATTTGCTAAAATTGGTTGTTGTTCAACCTTTCTGCAACGAATTCATTTCGATGCAATCATCGTACAACTACTGACGCTTATTTTTTCTTTGAATATATAATCATTTGTATATTTTGCATCTTTGTAATAAGTAGTGCCTCGTGATAGTGAAAGTGATTAAAAATTCGAATACTTCAGCTCACAAATTGCTAGTCTCCAAAAAAACATTAAATGAAGTTGAAAAACAAAGAACAAAATTTGAAGCTGAAATGAAAGTAACACTTAAAATTCTTCTTGAGAAAATTACAAACATCCAATCAGCACAAGATTTACGGGATTTACCAGCGGTTCAAGATATGCATATATTCTTTCCCAATAGAAAATGTGCAAGATGTAGAAAATCTTGAATCATCATTGAAAAGTGATTCACAATACAGGCAATACTTGGTATGCTCATTTTTGTTATTTTATTTAATGTTTTAGCTTTTCTGTTTTTTGAGTAGCACTAAGGTAATAAATATGTATGTACCTATTTATTTCAGATAAAACTGCTTTCAAAATTCGGTGGGTGTGATGGATATAAGACAGCAAGGACAATATGTCAATTTCTTTTTAAGGATGAGTTACTTGTTAAGTAAGTTAGGTACAGCAAAAGCAAATTTCTATGGAAATAAAGAAATTTGGAATGTTGTTGCCGAAAGTGTTCGGAAAACACACTTATTATTTACCAAAGTAGTATGTATATGGGCATTCTAGACCAGGTAAGGGTTTTCGTACATAGCTTTTTTGGATGACGTCATAAGCTTTGAGCTTTTTGGTTGTGACGTGTGGTGTGCTTTGGGAGCTTTTGAGCTTTTTGGTTGTGGCATGCGGTGGAAGCTTTTCTGATTTGTGGGTGGTGACGTGTGGCGTGAGTTTGAGGCTTCGAAGCTTTTCGCCGTGGGTTGAAGCATTTAAGGCGAAATGGTAGATTCTGAAGAGAGGAGGTGTGGAAAGAAGCTGAGCGAGATGAAACTGGTTTTATCTGGAAATTATTGTTTTTTCTGAGAAATTTTGTTATCTCGTTTAGTTTCTTGGAATTTTGTTATCTCGTTGGTTTCTTGTAATTTTGTGTTTGACTTCTGAGAAATTTTGTTGTCTCGTTAATTTCTCGGAATTTTGTGGTTTTATCTAGAATTAGAATTTTATTGATTTCTTGGAATTTTGAGGTTTCTTACCAAGAAAATATTTTGGGTGAATATGATATTCAGAGTATGAATACCTTGGAAAAAACAGTTTTGACTACAGTACCTTTGAGTTTTCAATTCAACAAAGACGTTTTCGCGGATTGTGATAGTGAAACAACATTTATATCAGTTTTCAAATAAGTTAAATTTATATTAAAAAATGAAGTTTAAATGTGAATTATGTAATAAAGATTTTTCAACAAAAGTAGTTTTAAAAAGACATGTTAATAGCATTCATGGTGAACGCGTAGTTTGTGATATTTGTGGGAAACATTTAAGTAGACAAGATAAATTATCAGAACATAAAAAGAAGATTCATACTGTTTCTGTTATCGAGAAACTTTCCTGTGTAGTGTGTAAAAAGGAATTCTCAAGGAGTGATCATTTATTATCTTATTTAAGAGAGAATCATACGGTTGAAGTAAAAAATCCAGTTGAACCAATAGCGATAACAAAATTTTGTGATGCATGCCAAAAAGATGTTTTAAAAAAGAATTGGTCATATCATGTAAGAACAAATTTTTAATTTAAAAAATAATTTTAAAAAATAGCGTTAATCTTGATTTTTCTACACTAAAGTTCCCACTAAAAACATCTGATATTCATAAATTTGAAATGCTGAATCCAAAAATCAGTATTAATGTATTTGGATTAGAAGATAATAGAATTATTGGACCATATTATTCAACTTCTAAAGAAAAAGAAATTCATATAAATTTATTACTTGTACAAGAAAAAGGAAAGGCTCATTACGTTTTGATAAAAAACATGTCTAGGTAATAGTGTTAGTGTAAATTATGAAATTTTAATTATTAACAAAAAAATTTTTCTTCAAAATTTCAGATTAATGAGAGAGCAGTTAACAAACCATCATCATCAAATATATATGTGTAATTCATGTTTGTTATACTTTTCTTGTGAAAATGACTTGGATACTCACAGAACAGATTGTAATAAAATAGTGACAAGAATGCCAACGAAAGAAAAAAGTACTTTGAAATTTGAACATTATGAGCGTCAATTAGATGTTCCTTTTGTAATAAGTATATGCTGATTTTGAATGTATTTTAAAGGATATTAGTACATGCATGCCAGATCCATCATTACCATCCACAACAAATGTGCAGGAGCATGAGCCATGTGCTTTTGCATATTACATTAAATGTAGCTTTGGTGATAATTTAAATAAATTCAGAACTTACAAGGGAAAAGATTGTACAAAAATATTTGTATCTTCAATTATTCAAGATGTGAAACATTTATATCACAATTATATAGAAAATTCAAAATCAATGAATCGCTTAACACTAAACGAAATGAAAATTCAAAATGAAAGCACAGAATGTCATATTTGCAAACAGTTTTTAGATAAGGATAGAGTTCGAGACCACTGTCATCTAACTGGCAAATATAGAGGACCAGCTCATGAGAAATGTAATTTACTATATCGCGTACCTAAATTTTTTCCAATATTTTTTCATAATTTTTCTGGATACGATTGTCATTTGTTTATAAAGGAGTTATCCGATTTTGATGGACAAATGAATGTTATTCCTCTGAATAAGGAGCTATATGTGTCATTATCGAAGAGAATTTTTGTTGATGAAAAGAATACAATAGAATTGAGATTTCTAGACTCGAATAGATTCATGCAGTCTAGTTTAGATTCTTTAGCAAAAAATTTGACAAATGATATGTTAAAAATAGTTCGATCTGTGATAATGTGAATGTAATAATGAAGATTATAATCATGCGCGAAAGGTTTGGCGTAAATTTGAATGTAAAAATCTTTGGGATTATTTATTATTATATTTGAAGACGGATGTACTACTTTTAGCTGATGTATTTAAAAATTTTAGAAAAGTTTGCAAAAGTATTTACTCACTCGATCCTTGTCAATATTATACCGTTCCAGCCTTATCATGGGATGCAATGTTGAAGGAAACAAAAATTGAACTGGAATTATTTACAGATATTAATATGCACAGTTTTATTAAAAAAAGCATAAGAGGTGGAATTTCTCAGTGTTGTCATAGACATTCTGTAGCAAATAATAAATATATGGATGATTATGATGAACAAAAACTATCACAATATTTAATGTATGTAGATGCAAATAATTTGTATGGTTGGGCAATGTCACAAGCTCTTCCTTATGGTGATTTTAAATAGATGGAGAATAAAAATATTGATATTGAAAATATTCCTGAAGATTCAGATACTGGTTACATATTAGAAGTTGATTTAGAATATCCTGAAGTACTACATGATATACATAATGACTTACCATTTTGTTCAGAAAATAAAATAACTTCAAATTCGAAACATGTTAAATTAATCACAGATTTAACAAACAAGAAGCGATATGTTATTCATTATAGAAATCTAGCTACAACATTGTATTAAGCATGGTCTTAAAGTTACACATATTCATAGAGTTTTGCAGTTCAAACAATCAAAATGGATGCAACGATTCATTGATTTAAATAATCATCATCGTACGCTTGCAAAAAATACATTTGATAAAAAATTTTTCAAGTTAATGAATAATGCTACATTCGGAAAGACTATGGAAAATGTTGATAAAAGAAAAGATGTTAAAATTGTAACAGAATGGGATAATTATTTTAGGAAATTAGGAGCTAGAGCTTTGATAGCAAAACCTAATTTTCATAGCGCCACACAATTTACTGATAACATGGTTGCTATACAAATGAAACGTATGCATACTTATTATGATAAGCCAATTTACTTAGGATTTTGTGTTTTAGAATTATCAAAATTGAACATGTATAAATTTCACTATGATTATATAAAACCAAAATATGGTGAAAATATTTTGATAAATTATATGGATACTGACTCTTTTATATATACTATTCAAACAGAAGATTTTTATAATGATATCAAAAATGATATTGATAAATACTTTGATACTTCTGAATATGCATTCAATAATCCTTATGATATTCCATTAAAAAATAAAAAAGTGTTAGGTATGCGTATGATGAAAGATGAAAATAATGGAAATATAATGACTGAATTTATTGGTTTAAGATCGAAAATGTATTCATTAAGTGTTAAAGTTTCAAAAGATATAAAAAAGCAAAAGGTGTAAAAAAGACAGTTGTTAATAATTTAAGTTTAGATAATTATAGAGATTGTTTGTATAAAAAGAAATTATTTTATAGTAATAATATGTATGTATTTAGATCTAAGGTTCATAATATTTATACACAAATAATTAATAAAGTAGCTTTAAGTTTTTCTGATGATAAAAGATTTATAAGAGAAAATGGGATAAGTACATATGCTTGGGGGCATTTTAGGATTAATATGAATATAAATTAAAATAAATGTTTTTTAAAAAATTTTATTAAATAAATTTATTATTACTAAAAAATAATAATAATACATGTTTTATTTTTTCTTTCTTTCTTTACAATTCAAGTACAAGATTTTCTTTTGTAAACTCTTCATTAACAAAATTTCTTAAAACTAATACATTCTGTAAAGCGCAAAGTCCACTATGGGTTGGACATCTTAGCGTGTACGGATATTTATCACGAATTTTTTGTAAATTTGATGCTCCCAAATCATCCAGATCATAGACTGTATATAGTTATCACCCAAAATATTATATAACCAGGATTTTTTTTCATTACCTTTAACGTATACTGATTTATTTTCTAAATTTGTGCGTAAAAACTGCTTAACGCTCTCAAAATCAATTGTTCCTTCATTCCATGTAAGACCGTGATGATTATTAAATAACCACTTTGCTTGGTTTTGTTGTTTTTTAGGTAAAAGTTCAAAAGGATATGGTGGTTTTATTATAAAAAGTTGAAACTCTTGTAAATTATATGAAACTGCCAGTTCTTTCACTATAAAATTATTTTTAACTCCGCGAAATCCTTGAACGTCAATGATTACATTTTTATTTTCCATTTTTTATAAATTTAAAACAAATTTCAAGTTTCTAGTGTGAAATACTTTAAGATAGTAAAAGCTTTTAATGTTTGCAACATAAATTTATATCTGCTTTTTGACTTCACTTGTAAGTGGATTGTATTCTATAATACGATCATGTAGAAGTAAGCAATATGCATTTGTTTTGTCTGGAATTTGAACTGAAGTTTTAAATTCAATTTTAATATCTACTGGACCTGTTTTAATTGTCTCATTCTGATGTGAACAATCGATAATTGCTATAGGAGCTTTATCTTTATATTCTAATAAATTTAGTAACGGTTGAGGTTATATTCCATAATATGATTTCTGAAACATAGCATACATTTCATAAAGCAGCGCATATCAATTACGATCAAATTTAATATTTAGATCACTGTAAGGGTATGTTTCTGAATTTAAATAAACTTTTATATCTGTTAAATTGCAATGATCAAATACAGTATTATCTTTAGCTTTCTCATCATTTTTATTTGTTTGAAGTGTAAATATAACAAATCTAGGCTTCTCAAGTTGTGTAGAGGTTTTTACAGACCAAACATGATGAGTTGTACTTGTTGGTAATGTAGGATGTTCATACAATTCCCAACTTCGAAAAGGAACCTCAATTGATTTTCCATCATTAATTATTTTTAATAATTTAAGACGATAATCATCAGCGACATTGATATGAGCAACTCTCCATAAAATTTTATGAATTTGAATGCTAAATTCTTAAGTAGTTTGTACTACATTATTATCAGATCTGGTACGAATTAATACAAGTTCATGACGAGCATTTGCAATAATCTTTGTATAATCTTCAGCAAAACCTAAAAGCATTTTCAAGGGAATGCAAAAGTTGAAGAAATTCTCTAATTTTATTGGTGAATCTGGAGACCAGCCCGCATTATATAACATTTTGCTTTGATTACTATTTAATGAAATGTAATTTTTCAAAGTAGTTGTTGCACCAACATTTCTGCAGCGATCAATTTCGACTCCATTCAATTCATAACGAATTTCTTCAAATAGATACGCCATACAATTATTATTCAGTAGTGCATGACCAGCATCTAGTTTTTTACCATCAGTTGCGGTTAAAGCACCCTCAATATATAGAAAACTTTCGCATGGTAACAAAATTAAATCTTGATGTTGAACAGAAATTCTGATTTCATCACTATTTTTAAAAGACAGTAAAAATGGTGAATAATTATGATATTCCTTTTTAGAAATGCTTTCATCAAAACTTGGATGTTTGGTGATATCAAGTATTTCACTCATGTTTTTAATGTAAATCCAAGTGATTTTAAAAATGTTTTATTAATATTTGTTAGTGTAGAAGATTTAACTGGTAATGTCAATCGTTTAGATGTTACTGGATGACTGCTAGAAGTATCTTTATCTGTATGACTTTTATCCTTATTATTATACAACAACATATCTATATTGGTTTTAAATGAAATCTTATTGTAATAGTTTCACCCCTAAAATTAATCAAATCACCGTCTTGATCAACAATTTTCACTTCTATTGAACTGATTCGTTTAGTGTTCACAGGTAAATAAATAACATTTCTGGGAACTTCTATTATTTTATACCCAGGAGGACCAACATCTGGAGAAAATTCATGTAAAGTATGTACCCTATGATTATTTAT
The DNA here is from genome assembly GCA_932526495.1 of Bombylius major. Lineage (NCBI taxonomy): Eukaryota > Metazoa > Arthropoda > Insecta > Diptera > Bombyliidae > Bombylius > Bombylius major. The sequence goes on from OW052045.1 coordinate 18,234,434, forward strand.
GTATGATCCTGTGATTAAATTACATTCTATACGAATAACGTTAACCTTTATAATATTTACAGGTAAATCTGATATATGTGTTTTTTCACTTGGCGATAGTTTCACTCGACTAAATCCTAAGAGTTGACCGATAGATCGCTCTTTGTCAAAAAAGATTTCTTGATTACTTCTAATTTCCGTTTTGAGTGTGTTGTTGTTTGCTCTAATTTTGAGTGTATACTCGTTTTCTTTTTTTCCCAATTCTTTTTGCACGTGATGTGCGATATCATCGACTTCGTAAGATCCCACAGGTATCTCAATAATTTCATCTCCTATATAAAATAAATTATTACTTATGTCAACGTTTGGAATTGAATTATATGTCTGAAAGTCAATCAAACCACAAGCATAATCTGTAGATAATTCTAATGGAGGAAAATATTCTGATTTAAGTATCGATGTATTCCCAGATAATGTAAGCGTTATCGACTTGATGAATAAAAGTAGAATAATGATAAATATACTATATAAATGTTCTTTATATATAAAATTGAAATGAAAAACTGATTTTTTTTTTCTAGGTTTTATATATTCATTATCATTTATCAATACAATCATTTTAAAATTTTAAACATAAATGTCCACAAATGAATGAATTAAAATCTTAATTAAAAAAAAAATTAGAACCTAAATATTTTATAACTTCTTCAGGAGGTTGTAAATTCCCAAAACTATCAAAATATTCAACTTTATTATTATTTTTATAATATGCTACCCAATGAGTACCTGGTCCAGATGATGTATCTAAATTTATAATTCCACATTCCTTATAAAGTGGATTTTTGGTAATTCATCACGCATAAAGACACCCCTAAAATATGGTATATTCTTAGAAAATGTTTGTATATCGATCTCATTAAGTGGTCTATTGGGTAGCTGTTTTAAAAATTTTGTGTTTTTGGTGATAGGAAAAGACCTAATCCCTGTTTGTATGGTTTCAAATGAAGTCCTTTCCCCATAGCGACAGCTTCCATTTGCTTATTATGCCTTATACTTTCTGCCAGTTCTGCTTTTGCATTTTTAGCAGCATTGACAGCTTTAGCAATTTGTGATACTCCACCTGTTAGTGCTCCGATTGCAGACAATCCTGCAAATATTGGTAAAAGTGGTAATATTCCACCTATTTTCGGTATAGGTATTACTCTTGGTACTTCAATTTTAGATTTTTTTTCCCTTTACAATATTTTTTGCTGCTTTTAAAGCTAGATTTATAGCACTTGATAGATTTTCTGGTTTTTCGTTTTTTATAATGGACTTTACACCTTGTAAAGTCTTCCTAAATAATCTTTTATCAGATGTATTTTTTCTGCTTTTACGCTTTTTTTGCTTTTTAGAACACCCCATTCCGAATTTAACTTTTGCTTTCATCGCATTCGCTACAAACCAAGCATTTGCACGTTCACCTAATGTTGCGTTAATAGCTTTCGCTCGTTCCCAGGCCTTCTCAGCTAATATTGTATCAGCTACGTGTCTATTGTTTAAATCTTTATGAATTGAATAAGCTATATCATGCTCTTTGCATGCTTCATCTAAAGGATTTACACCCGTATCACCTCTTTCTAAACGTTCTTGAAGCTTTGTATCAGGACCGCAAAAGTTATAGCCTGGTAAATGTAACTCAAATGGTAGATTATTAATTATTTTATTCAAAAGACCTTTTCCTTTACGAGCACGACGAGAACTAACTGAATTCCTTCCATAAATAATCATTTTATAATATATATATCTATGTACCTTCTTATTCAAAGTTTCTAGCGCGAATATAGTTTTTATCATATAAAACATTGAACTTATACAAATCAAAAATTAGTTACAAATATGAAATATATAAAGCAACATAAAAAACTTGATGTTAAGAACTATGATTTGGAAAATGTATCAACAGAACAAAAAAGAAAACATAGTACTTTGTTACCAAATAATATAAGGGCTCTCATTGTAGGTCCATCAAATTGTGGAAAAACAAATGTAATGATTAGTTTACTTAAATTGAAAATGTATATCTCTATTCAAAGTCATTACATCAACCGAAATATGAATATTTAAAACGTATCCTAACCAGTGCTGCCATTTCGGCATTTTTAATGCTAAATTTGGCATTTTCAACAATCAAAAAGCATTTGAATTTTCTTAAAAAATGCCAAATGCTTTTTTAGCATATTTTAAAACTGAATTGGCATATTTCGCATTTCCCATGAAAATCACTTAAATACTTTTATTGAACATTAAAAACGAAATTAGCAACTAACTAAACTAGTTCAATCGAGTTTTACTTTGAAACTGGAACCTATTTCAATTCAATGTATCGTTTTAAAAAGAAAAATACACTAATGCCTAGTTTCTTCATAGTTCTTAATAATGAACTTCCAGATAAAGTTAAACTGCCGATAAATGCTAAGTTGGTTTTCTTCATCCAAAGCACAGATAAGTTATCATCAAGATAGAAATACTAATCACAGTTCACAGTCCTGAAAATGTTGTTTACAAATTTCCGAATACTTAATGAGGTTCAACTTCATGATTAATTTTGAATAATTTTTAAGTAGTTAAGTAACCGTTTCATTATTTTTATTATTATCAGTGACCAGTGAAGTTGCTAGTTAAAGTTAAAATAAAATAATTTAAAAATAATAATAATATTATTAATAAAAATATCCATAACCACTTCTAATAAAATAAAATCCAAATAAAAAAATTTAAACGTTAAAAACATCTTTAAAACTTTAGCTTTCAAAGCTGTAGTCAAAATATTTTTAATCTTGAGATAATCGGTACTATCATGACCAGATAACTTTATCCTCTTAAAAAGTCTTATTTGATAGTGAAGAAAACCAAATTCTTGGTTTATCCCCAGTTTAAGATTATCATCAAGATATCTTGACCTGAAGAAACTAGGCATGAGAAAGTCAAAAAATTTAAGTTCCTTTTTTTACAAATGTTTTAGTTTATTTAATTTTAATTTTTAGTTCTTTATAGTTTTTGTTACTTTCTTTTGTTAACTTGAATTCTATTTCATTTTGTTTAATAATTATTGTTATTGTTTTTCATTAAAATTGAATAAAACATACTTTAAAATAAAATTTCTTTATTTGGCATTTTTTGATTTTGTTTTTCATACAAACGGCATTTTTTTATTTTCAATTTAGCATTTTTTGATCAAGACCATTTGGCACCACTGATCCTAACACCAATTAAAGGTTTAGGTTTTCATACATTTTCAGCAAATAATGAAGTTTTATCATCCGAAGAGGCTAAAAGAAATTCTATTTTTATTTTTGATGATGTATCTTGTGAAAAGCAAAATAATATGCGATCTTATTTCTGTATGGGGCGCCATAAGGATATAGATAGCTTTTATTTATTTCAAACATATACGCATATACCAAAACATCTAATTAGAGATAATGCTAATTTCATAATATTATTTAAACAAGATGAAATGAATCTAAAACATATATATAGCGATCATGTAAATACAGATATGTCTTTTGACAAATTTCGTGATATATGTGCAGAATGTTGGAAAGAAAATTATGGATTTTTAGTAATATGTAAAGATTATCCACTACAATGTGGTCGCTATCGAAAGGGATTTGATATGTTCATACATATATAATACAATCAAGCTGTATTTATTTTCTCATACCATGTTCAGAGATCGCTTGAGCTGTTTAAAAGCTGTTTATTAGCTGTCTACATACCAGTTTTAGAGACCGCTTGAGCTGTTTAAGAGCTGCTTTTAGCTGTTTATTAGCTGTTTATTAGCTGTCTACAGACCAGTTTTAGAGACCGCTTGAGCTGTTTAAGAGCTGTTGTTAGCTGTTTATTAGCTGTCTACATACCAGTTTTAGAGACCGCTTGAGCTGTTTAAGAGCTGCTTTTAGCTGTTTATTAGCTGTTTATTAGCTGTCTACATACCAGTTTTAGAGACCGCTTGAGCTGTTTAAGAGCTGCTTTTAGCTGTTTATTAGCTGTTTATTAGCTGTCTACAGACCAGTTTTAGAGACCGCTTGAGCTGTTTAAAAGCTGCTTTTAGCTGTTTATTAGCTGTTTACATACCAAGTAAGAAGTAGTAAGAAGTAAAAAAATGGATTCAAAATTACTAAAAAATATAATAAAGTCAACTAATCTAAACTAAAGCTATCAAAACTGGAAAAGTTTTCAAAGAAAAATTTCTTTAAGAAACTTTTAAACCAATTAGTAAACCTCTGAAAGAATTAAAAGAAAAATCTGAAGAAGAAATTGAGAAAAAAATCAAAAATGAAGTTAAAAAGGAACTAGAGTCAGTTTCTCTATTAAAGCAAAATCTGAAATTGATGAAACGAACACATTTGAAAAAGATGTTTCAAAATTTCCTATATTCAAATCAACACCAGTAACTGCAGATACTACTTTTAAGACCCCAGATAACACAATCCTTCAAAGTAGGTACTCCCATACAAAAATTACGACGATCGCTTGAAAAATCTTTAGATGAAGATACCTCATTAAATTCATATTATATGAATGAATACACAAAAGGTTTTGGTATTGATAAAGCTTATGGACCCAAGTATAATAAAGAAAAAAATAGCTTTGAACTCGGTCGGAGTGATTTAAAATTTAATGATAATACTGTAAATATTGATGGTAAAGATTATAATGCTACTAGAGGTCTTTATGAACTTATTTTTATGAAAAATCCTTCTTTATATAATATTAATGATCTTCAGAACTATCATGAAATATTAATTCAAACAAATGTTCACAGAAAAGATGTATTTGATGATAAAAGTCATATCAAAGTTAATGCAGGTAGCAAATATAGAAATATTATTAAAAAATTAGTTGATACAAAAAAGCAAGGACAGGGATTAATGCTTTTAAACAATAAAAAGTCTAATTATATATGTATATTGGGATGATCCTAATGAATTGGTTGATAGATTAAGATTGCTTATTGCATCAGAGCAAGCAGATCATACTAATCATAATAATGAAATTATTTCAATAATAGAAGAGCTAAGAGAAGCTAATATTATTATTTAAACTATCATTAAACTTTTGCAATTTACATTACTATAATGAGTGTTGACAAATTCGGACGTTTTGTTAGTAATCGAACTACTTATCAAGTTATCGGCGAACGAGGCTCACAAGGACCATCAGGAATAGGTTTCTCACTTACACCAGATGGTCATTTTGATATTAATTTTAAAAGCCTAAAAAATGTTGCAAATCCTATAAATCCTCAGGATGCGGTTACAAAGCATTTTCTTGAAGAACAAATAAATAATTTGACTATTGAAATAATAAAAAAATTGGAGAATACATTTAAAGAGAATATACAAAATCTTAAAGAAGATACTGAAAAAACCATCAAACAAATTACAAATGAAATGAATTCTAATATGCATAAATTTTTTATGATATATAATGATAAACTTGAACGAATTAACAATGATATGTTAAAAACATATACATACAAAACAACTTAATTCTATTATATATATATACAGGGTGATTCCGTTACGGTGTCCGAACGGGAAACTACGGATAGGTCTCATCGAGACAAACAAAAAATCGTATTGGAGGGAGGGGGGGAGGAAATCCCAACGGTTTGGCCGCTAGAAGGCGTTGAAGTTTTTTTGCTCTTATTTCACAATGTACCCTATAACTTTTGACAGGGGCACTAAAGGGTCACTTTGTATTAGAAAAAAATATAGAGAACCCTTTGTACTTTCTAACGATGCCTTAATTGTTCCTCTATTCCTAACTTTGAAAAAGATATACGCCCTTAAAATCAAAATTTTGTGAATTTTTTCCCATTTTTTGTTTTTAACCCTGCTTTACTCAAAAAAGGCTTAAATTAACCCTCAGTTTTTATTTCAGAAAAAGAAGGCTCAATTGATTCTGCATCGATTTGCTATCTTCAAGTTTTGCAAAAAATGCATAATTTTCGAGATATTTGCATTTGAAAATTATCACTTCTAGCTTCTATTTTCAATTTACACTGCAATAAAAACACGTGTCCAATAATGCAATGAATTTCAGACTTATTTTTTCAGTTTTTTCAAAAGGTATTCCTTAATATCTCGAAAATTATGCATTTTTTGCAAAAGTTGAAGATAGCAAATCGATGCAGAATCAATTTAGAAAAAGATTTAATCGAAAAAAAATTACAAAAGGAATAGATGATCTTTGGCAAATAGATTTAGTTGAAATGGGTGCATATTCTGCAAATAACAAAAGTTATCGTTTTCTATTAACTGTAATTGATGTATTTTCTAAATTTGCGTGGGCTATTCCTATACAAACAAAAAGTGGTCCTGATGTAACTAAAGCAATGGAAAGTATTTTTAAATCATCAAATAGAATACCCAAGAATATACAAAGTGATCTTGGAAAAGAATTTTACAACAAACACTTTCAAGATTTGATGAAAAAGAATCATATAAATCATTATTCTACGTATAGCACTTTGAAAGCTTCAATTGTTGAACGTTTTAATAGAACTTTAAAAGCTTTAATGTGGAAACAATTAAGTTTTAAAGGAACATATAAATGGATTGAAAGTTGAAAGTTACAACAATACAAAACATCGTACTATTAAAATGCGCCCTCGAAATGTTAATTCATCTAATGAAAAATCGCTGCTAAAAACTGTATATAGTAATTTGAAAGTTTTTCCTGGTACAAAATTCAAAATTGGTGATTCTGTTCGTATAAGTAAACATAAACACGTTTTTGAAAAGGGATATACACCAAATTGGACGATTGAAATTTTCAAAATTAAAAGCATAAAAAATACGAATCCAGCAACATATTATTTAGAGGACTATAAGGGTGATCCAATTAAAGGAGGTTTTTATGAAAAGGAACTTTTAAAATCAAAATATCCACACATTTATTTAATAGAAAAAGTTTTGAGAAAAAAAGGAGATAAAGTTTTTGTAAAATGGTTAGGATTTTCAAATGAGCATAACTCATGGATAAATAAAATAGAATTATTGTAAATTAAAATATATTTATACTTTATTTAATTATTTTTCAATAAACAACGGTTTAAACTACAATATGCATAGTTTTCATTTAAAAATCTACTGTAAAAGGTAATAAGTTTTAGCATCCTACTTTTAATTCGATTTACATCACAACATTCACATGTATCTGGTCCAGATGTAGTACTGTCTTTAGACCAAGGACAGCTTATATAGTGTATTCCATGAATTGATTTAACCCTTTCCATGATGTAATATGGTGTTAAAAATGTTACGTCACGCAAAAGTTGTTCTCGATGCTCATCCAATAAAATATGATCAAATTTTTTTATAAGATCTTCGTGAATCATTTTTTTCTTATTTAAATATATAACTAGACACTTTCAAAGTTAATTAATGACTAAAATAAATTATTATTTTTTGAATAATATATAGATGAATTTAAAAATATTTTTTTATGAAATTTGCATTTTGTAGACTTGTTTCACATTCCTAGCATCAATATATTCAACATTAGTTTTGTAATTAGGATCTTGAATTTAAAGTAATAAATTTAAGATTTTTTTATTTACTTTTTCATTAAAATTCAAATTTTCAGGAACAAGAGCGTTTTTATTTTATTTTATATTTTTGTTTCAAACATATAAAAAATTTTTATTTTGGAAAATTTAAAAGAAAATGTTAGCCATTTTGACTTTCATCATTTTGAAAAGACTTGAATATTTCTAATCTAAAAGATTTTCCCATTTCTCCAAAATTCTTAATATAAAGTTGACTTGTATTTAATCTTTCAATTTCTGTATTAGAAAATGAATTATATCTTGCTGGTAAGAATATATTGAAGTCTTCTAGTTCTAATAATATCCGTTCTCCCTATTTTGTTCTAATGCGTCTGCATCCGACGATTAAATAATCTTTTTCATATTCCATTTTCTTTAAATTCATTAGTGGTTTAAAAGTATTAGAATTAAACTTCTCAATAATATCTATATGTATCTTCATACTGGTTTTCTGCATTGAAATCACCGCTACTCTAGTTTTCTTTATAAAATCCAAATTCCATTTTTCTTTTTTTATTAAAAATGTTTGTAAGGTGTATGAATTTCTAGTTTTTCTATATAACACACTAGTAGTATGTATATGGGCATTCTAACTCAGGGAAGGGTTTTTGTACATAGCTTTTTTGGATGACGTCATAAGCTTTGAGCTTTTCGGTTGTGACGTGTGGTGTGCTTCGGGAGCTTTTAAGCTTTTCTGGTTGTGGCATGTGGTGGAAGCTTTTGTGATTTGTGGGTGGTGGCGTGTGGCGTGGGTTTGAAGCTTCGAAGCTTTTCGCCGTGGGTTGAAGCTTTTAAGGTGAAATGGTGGATTCTGCCGGGGAGAGGTGTATAAAGAAGCAGAGTGAGATAAAACTGGTTTTATCTGGAAATTATTGGTTTTTCTGAGAAATTTTGTTATTTCGTCTAGTTTCTTGGAATTTGGTTATCTCGTTGGTTTCTTGTAATTTTGTGTTTGATTTCTGAGAAATTTTGTTATCTCGTTAATTTCTCAGAATTTTGTGGTCTTATCTAGAATTAGAATTTTATTGATTTCTTGGAATTTTGTTATCTCGTTGGTTTCTTGTAATTTTGTGTTTGATTTCTGAGAAATTTTGTTATCTCGTTAATTTCTCGGAATTTTGTGGTCTTATCTAGAATTAGAATTTTATTGATTTCTTGGAATTTTGTTATCTCGTTGGTTTCTTGTAATTTTGTGTTTGATTTCTGAGAAATTTTGTTATCTCATTTATTTCTCGGAATTTTGTGGTCTTATCTAGAATTAGAATTTTATTGATTTCTTGGAATTTTGCGGGTACTCATCAAGAAAATATTTTGGGTGAATATGATATTCAGAGTATGAATACCTTGGAAAAAACAGTTTTGACTACAGTACCTTTGAGTTTTCAATTCAACAAAGACGTTTTCGCGGATTGTGATAGTGAAACCACATTTATATCAGTTTTCAAATAAGTTAAATTTATATTAAAAAATGAAGTTTAAATGTGAATTATGTAATAAAGATTTTTCAACAAAAGTAGTTTTAAAAAGACATGTTAATAGCATTCATGGTGAACGCGTAGTTTGTGATATTTGTGGGAAACATTTAAGTAGACAAGATAAATTATCAGAACATAAAAAGAAGATTCATACTGTTTCTGTTATCGAGAAACTTTCCTGTGTAGTGTGTAAAAAGGAATTCTCAAGGAGTGATCATTTATTATCTTATTTAAGAGAGAATCATACGGTTGAAGTAAAAAATCCAGTTGAACCAATAGCGATAACAAAATTTTGTGATGCATGCCAAAAAGATGTTTTAAAAAAGAATTGGTCATATCATGTAAGAACAAATTTTTAATTTAAAAAATAATTTTAAAAAATAGCGTTAATCTTGATTTTTCTACACTAAAGTTCCCACATAAGACATCTGATATTCATAAATTTGAAATGCTGAATCCAAAAATCAGTATTAATGTATTTGGATTAGAAGATAATAGAATTATTGGACCATATTATTCAACTTCTAAAGAAAAAGAAATTCATATAAATTTATTACTTGTACAAGAAAAAGGAAAGGCTCATTACGTTTTGATAAAAAACATGTCTAGGTAATAGTGTTAGTGTAAATTATGAAATTTTAATTATTAACAAAAAAATTTTTCTTCAAAATTTCAGATTAATGAGAGAGCAGTTAACAAACCATCATCATCAAATATATATGTGTAATTCATGTTTGTTATACTTTTCTTGTGAAAATGACTTGGATACTCACAGAACAGATTGTAATAAAATAGTGATAAGAATGCCAACGAAAGAAAAAAGTACTTTGAAATTTGAACATTATGAGCGTCAATTAGATGTTCCTTTTGTAATAAGTATATGCTGATTTTGAATGTATTTTAAAGGATATTAGTACATGCATGCCAGATCCATCATTACCATCCACAACAAATGTGCAGGAGCATGAGCCATGTGCTTTTGCATATTACATTAAATGTAGCTTTGGTGATAATTTAAATAAATTCAGAACTTACAAGGGAAAAGATTGTACAAAAATATTTGTATCTTCAATTATTCAAGATGTGAAACATTTATATCACAATTATATAGAAAATTCAAAATCAATGAATCGCTTAACACTAAACGAAATGAAAATTCAAAATGAAAGCACAGAATGTCATATTTGCAAACAGTTTTTAGATAAGGATAGAGTTCGAGACCACTGTCATCTAACTGGCAAATATAGAGGACCAGCTCATGAGAAATGTAATTTACTATATCGCGTACCTAAATTTTTTCCAATATTTTTTCATAATTTTTCTGGATACGATTGTCATTTGTTTATAAAGGAGTTATCCAATTTTGATGGACAAATAAATGTTATTCCTCTGAATAAGGAGCTATATGTATCATTATCGAAGAGAATTTTTGTTGATGAAAAGAATACAATAGAATTGAGATTTCTAGACTCGAATAGATTCATGCAGTCTAGTTTAGATTCTTTAGCAAAAAATTTGACAAATGATATGTTAAAAATAGTTCGATCTGTGATAATGTGAATGTAATAATGAAGATTATAATCATGCGCGAAAGGTTTGGCGTAAATTTGAATGTGAAAATCTTTGGGATTATTTATTATTATATTTGAAGACGGATGTACTACTTTTAGCTGATGTATTTAAAAATTTTAGAAAAGTTTGCAAAAGTATTTACTCACTCGATCCTTGTCAATATTATACCGTTCCAGGCTTATCATGGGATGCAATGTTGAAGGAAACAAAAATTGAGCTGGAATTATTTACAGATATTAATATGCACAGTTTTATTAAAAAAAGCATAAGAGGTGGAATTTCTCAGTGTTGTCATAGACATTCTGTAGCAAATAATAAATATATGGATGATTATGATGAACAAAAACTATCACAATATTTAATGTATGTAGATGCAAATAATTTGTATGGTTGGGCAATGTCACAAGCTCTTCCTTATGGTGATTTTAAATAGATGGAGAATAAAAATATTGATATTGAAAATATTCCTGAAGATTCAGATACTGGTTACATATTAGAAGTTGATTTAGAATATCCTGAAGTACTACATGATATACATAATGACTTACCATTTTGTTCAGAAAATAAAATAACTTCAAATTCGAAACATGTTAAATTAATCACAGATTTAACAAACAAGAAGCGATATGTTATTCATTATAGAAATCTAGCTACAACATTGTATTAAGCATGGTCTTAAAGTTACACATATTCATAGAGTTTTGCAGTTCAAACAATCAAAATGGATGCAACGATTCATTGATTTAAATAATCATCATCGTACGCTTGCAAAAAATACATTTGATAAAAAATTTTTCAAGTTAATGAATAATGCTACATTCGGAAAGACTATGGAAAATGTTGATAAAAGAAAAGATGTTAAAATTGTAACAGAATGGGATAATTATTTTAGGAAATTAGGAGCTAGAGCTTTGATAGCAAAACCTAATTTTCATAGCGCCACACAATTTACTGATAACATGGTTGCTATACAAATGAAACGTATGCATACTTATTATGATAAGCCAATTTACTTAGGATTTTGTGTTTTAGAATTATCAAAATTGAACATGTATAAATTTCACTATGATTATATAAAACCAAAATATGGTGAAAATATTTTGATAAATTATATGGATACTGACTCTTTTATATATTCTATTCAAACAGAAGATTTTTATAATGATATCAAAAATGATATTGATAAATACTTTGATACTTCTGAATATGCATTCAATAATCCTTATGATATTCCATTAAAAAATAAAAAAGTGTTAGGTATGCGTATGATGAAAGATGAAAATAATGGAAATATAATGACTGAATTTATTGGTTTAAGATCGAAAATGTATTCATTAAGTGTTAAAGATTCAAAAGATATAAAAAAAGCAAAAGGTGTAAAAAAGACAGTTGTTAATAATTTAAGTTTAGATAATTATAGAGATTGTTTGTATAAAAAGAAATTATTTTATAGTAATAATATGTATGTATTTAGATCTAAGGTTCATAATATTTATACACAAATAATTAATAAAGTAGCTTTAAGTTTTTCTGATGATAAAAGATTTATAAGAGAAAATGGGATAAGTACATATGCTTGGGAGCATTTTAGGATTAATATGGATATAAATTAAAATAAATGTTTTTTAAAAAATTTTATCAAATAAATTTATTATTACTAAAAAATAATAATAATACATGTTATTAACATGTCTTTTTAAAACTACTTTTGTTGAGAAATCTTTATTACATAATTCACATTTAAATTTTATTTTTTAATATAAATTTAACTTATTTGAAAACTGATATAAATTTTGATTCACTATCTTAATCCGCGAAAACCTCTTTGTTGCATTGAAAACTCAAAGGTACTGTAGTCAAATCTGTTTTTTCCAAGGTATTTATACCCTGAATATCATATTCACCCAGAATATTTTCTTGATGAGTACCCGCAAAATTCCAAGAAATCAATAAAATTCTAATTCTAGATAAGACCACAAAATTCCGAGAAATTAATGAGATAACAAAATTTCTCAGAAATCAAACACAAAATTACAAGAAACCAACGAGATAACAAAATTCCAAGAAATCAATAAAATTCTAATTCTAGATAAGACCACAAAATTCTGAGAAATTAACGAGATAACAAAATTTCTCAGAAATCAAACACAAAATTACAAGAAACCAACGAGATAACAAAATTCCAAGAAATCAATAAAATTCTAATTCTAGATAAGACCACAAAATTCCGAGAAATTAACGAGATAACAAAACTTCTCAGAAATCAAACACAAAATTACAAGAAACCAACGAGATTACAAAATTCCAAAAAATCAATAAAATTCTAATTCTAGATAAGACCACAAAATTCCGAGAAATTAACGAGATAACAAAATTTCTCAGAAATCAAACACAAAATTACAAGAAACCAACGACATAACAAAATTCCAAGAAATCAATAAAATTCTTATTCTAGATAAGACCACAAAATTCCGAGAAATTAACGAGATAACAAAATTTCTCAGAAATCAAACACAAAATTACAAGAAACCAACGAGATAACAAAATTCCAAGAAACTAAACGAGATAACAAAATTTCTGAGAAAAACCAATAATTTCTAGATAAAACCAGTTTCATCTCGCTCAGCTTCTTTCCACACCTCCCCCCGTCAGAACCATTTCGCCTTGAAGGCTTCAACCCACGGCGAAAAGCTTCGAAGCCTCAAACCCACGCCACACGCCACCACCCACAAATCACAAAAGCTTTCACCACATGTCACAACCAGAAAAGCTTAAAAGCTCCCGAAGCACACCACACGTCACAACCGAAAAGCTCAAAGCTTATGACGTCATCCAAAAAAGCTATGTACAAAAACCCTTCCCTGGTCTAGAATGCCAATATACATGCTACTTACCAATCATCAGTGTGCATTATTCTTCAAAGAACATTTAAAGCACGCAGGCACAAGGTTAAAACGAAAATGGTGAGCACTTTTAAATCTTTTTCTCGCTTAATTAAAATATAACTAATTAGAAAATATTTATTTTGTTTTAGTGCTTCACTTGATCCTGTCGATGAAAACGTTCCAGCCAAAAGGCAAAAAGATGATTAGATTTTTAGTTTTAATTATTCAGTTTTTTGTTTTTGTTTGTTTTTTTTTATTTCAATATTGAAGACTTGTTTTTTTTGGATTATTTTTTTGTTTTTTTATATTGTGTTATAAATAATAAAATGAATTATTTTCAAAAAAATAATATTTATTCGTTATTACTTACAGATTTGGAAAATATTAGTATTAAAACTAACGGTTGGGAATTTTTCAGATAAAAAAGAAGGTGTTGAAAAAAATTTGTATTTTGGTTACTAATAAACATTTTCGATGAGTTTTCCTTCAACATAGCCGAAACGGTTTCTATATGTGGTTTCAATGCCTACTTTTTCTAAGTTGCAGGAAAGTTTTGTGTCCACTCTTTTACTTGGTTGAAATGCAATCAATATTTAAGGTTGAAAAAAGCCCTCTTTAATAATCAGTTGCTATTTGGTTGTATTCTAATTGCTTGGTTTGAAAGCAACCATTATTTTAGGTTGTAACAACTTTCATTATGCTGGTTGTCATTAGGTTATACCTTAACTTAAGTTGCAAAATACCTGTCCAATAGTTGTAGAAACATTTTCGCAACATTACACGTAAGTTGTGTAAACCAAATCGCAACTTCTTGGTTTCGACAACCGTGGTTACAAAACGGTTCTATGTATTATACAATCGTTTTGCAATTCAATTTGGTTACATGGGTAGTCACAACCAAACGGCCTCCAATCTCAAAGCTGGCCTCCAATCTCAAAGCTGTTTTAAGCTCTTTCTTATTCTCAGGACTTTTTCTTAATTACTCTCATTTTAAAATATATTCCCTTTTCTACCTATTTTCCATACAATACATTTATACATACAAAATTTTTAAAAAATTTTGAGAAATTTTAACACAATTATTCTCGTGTTTCAAGCATTACAATATACAGAATCATATGGAAACAACTTTTTCTTTTCTCCATAATATATTCAGTACACCTACCATTTGGTTCAGTATAAAAATTTGTATGAGAAATTGAAAATATAGGATTTGAGGGTATATTTCAAGTATTTCAAGAAGAAGAAGTATACAAGTAGCTAATTTGCATATGATCACATTTATAATTCTGCTGATAATTTACATATCAAATTTGATCGTTTATCAGGCCAAACATAATGTTGATATCAAAATGATAATAATTTTATTGAAAAAAAATAATTTTATTGATAAACTCGATCAAAAATTCTTAATTTTCTAACATTAAAAATTATTTTTGCACCAGGCAATCAGAATTCAAAGCAATTCAAGTTATACACAAATTGCTCTACAATATAAGAAGATAAGAAATTGTTGTAATTTTCTTTAGTGATTCAAATTTAGGATTTCAAATTCAGTATATGTACATACACATGTATATTTAATATACATATTTTTAAATTTTATAGTATGTATTTGTGAAAGCAGGTTTTTTTATATTTTTTAATTTTTTATAATAATATTCATTGATATACAAAATAATATACAGAATTCAGTATAGGAATGGGGATTGGGAATGTACATAGGTATGTAGGTATATATGTATGTATTTGAGAAGTTAAAGTGAACGATTCTTTTTCCTTTTTTTAAAATTTAATATAGGATCTGAGGATATTAAAAAAAACATTTATGATCATGTAGGTACATACATAAGCTGCTAATTTGCATATTACTACATTTAAAATTTACAATAATGATTTTTATATAAAATTTATTAATTTGCATATGGTTTATCAGGTCGAATATCAAAATGATACTTTTAGAAAATAATTTTATTCATAAATTCGATCAAAAATCCTAAATTTTGCAGTACTAAAAATAATTTTTGTAATAGGAAATCATAATTCTTAACAAACAAAAATTTCAACAAAATCATCTCTAATAGGCAATAGTATCAATTTGTGTGATTTACGTATAGCCAATAGAATTGCTTGAAATTATACAGGGTGTTTCCGTTATCCACGACCAACATGATACCATAGATAGGGCTCATCGAGACAAACAAAAAATCGTATTGGAGGGAAGGGGGAAATCCCAACGGTTTGGCCGCTAGAGGGCGTTGAAGTTTTTTCGCACTTCTTCCACTAAACACCCCATAACTTTTTAAAAATAAATAAAAATGGCAATCTCGAAAACTATGAGTTTTTTGCAAAAATTGAAGATAGCAAATCGATGTAGAATCAATTGAGCCTTGTTTTTCTGAAATAAAAAATGAGTGTTAATTTAAGCCTTTTTTGAGTAAAGCAGGGTTAAACACAAAAAATGGGTAAAAATTCACAAAATTTTGATTTTAAACTACTCTAACTTTTTAACAGTTACGAAAAGAGGAACAAGTAAGGTATCGTTGAAAAGGGCAAAGGGTCTTCTATATTTTTTCTTAACACAAAGTGACCCTAGAGTGCCCCTGCAAAAAGTTATGGGGTGTTTGGTGGAAAAAGTGCGAAAAAACTTCAACGCCCTCTAGCGGCTGATAGAAAGAATAATTTTTGTATAAATTGAAATAAACAGTATGGGTGTTTGAGTGTATAAACATATACAATAATAATAACGTGGATTTTTAGAGTCAATATGGAAATTGCGTATACAGAAAAAAAATACAGATTGCAAAAACGAAAAACGTACAGAAACAATATGTATAAGCGCATATATAAATTATGAGTCAATTCATTCAAAAACTATATAGGTATACAACTTGTCTGTTAAAATAATGATCATTAAATATAATATGACATATAGATATATATTATACTGTATAGTGTATAAGTATACAGAATAGATAATGTATTTCATAGGATTTTGCAATTATATATCCTATAATTATACATACATACATATATTGCTGGTATGGTTTTTTCTTTTCTTTTTCTTTTTGTCCCATGCATATAGTTATAGCTTGTCCCAAAAGAGTTGAAGTTTCGTATTGTACTACGTTGGCATGCGCAGAAGAAAAGATACTTACACACATGCGTTTTTGTTGTTGCAAATTCTAATAAACAGGTTTCTTCTTTAGTATATGTATACACAAGAAGATCACTACGAAAGTAAAACATGCGCAATGAACCTTCAACTGAAATAATTTCAGCTATATGTATGTACATATAGATATACCTATTTGATACAGCATTCTTTGAAGCTGAAATAAATGGTTATTGTTGTTTTTTTTTTCTGGTTTGATTTTTTTGTTTCTTGTTGTTATTGTACTTTTGCTACAATGAATATGCTCGCGTAAATAAATATTTTTTGGAATAAGAATTTTATTTCAAATTACAGTGTCCGCTCAATAATTTTTCCCTTCCTATTTTCAACTTTTGGTTTTTTGAACACCCAAATTTCAATAGGTTCTTTGAAGGTTTTTCGATGATTTTTATTTTATAAAATAGAATAAAGTTTAAATAAGCTAAACATGTACTGCCTAATTTAAATCACCGATTTTTGAAGAAATAACTCATTATATAATTATCATAATCGGTTTTTATAATAACAAAAAATAATTTTATTACAAAACTATTTATTGTTTTTTTCAAAAATAGCGTTGAAAGTTGCAAATTGGGATCTATCCAATAATTTCAACTATTTTAAAAATTAAACAAGGCCTATTTTAATCAGTCCATATTATCGAGCTCATACTGTATGTATGTGTAATTTTTGCTTCTTTTCTTTCAAATGAATATTAACATTAAAATCCAAGTGCAAGTTAACACTTCGTTCTATTTTAAATTTTATACCCTCGAATCAATTTTAAGTAACAAAATGTAACATTTTTTGATTCTTTAAAAAAGAATGTTCCTGTGGAGCTAGGAAGATCAAATTTGGCCAGAATATTCTTTGAACGGTCTAATATTGCATGAACTTTGAAAGGCTTAAAGCCGTTTACTAGGGCAAAAGTTTAAATTTAAAAAATTAAATATGTATGTAATTCAAAATTTTTGAACTTTTACATAAAAACCTTTCAACCTTCAAACCTTTAGAGCTTTCAAAGTTCATGCAATATTAGATCGTTCAAGGAATATCCTAGCCAAATCACAATTTCTTAGTTCCACAGGAACATTCTTTTCTAAAGAATCAAAAAATGTTACATTTTGTTTCTTAAAATTGATTCGAGGGTATAAAATTTAAAATAGAACGAAGTGTTAACTTGCACTTGGTACTGTTAAAAATTATAGAACAAGAAAAAAATGCTAACGAAAATCCAAAGGTCGATTCTCTGTAAAATTAAACCAAAATTTTCATGTAAAAATGTTGAAAAGAATAGCTAAATATAAAAAAATTCTTTGTTTTTATAGGCAGCTGACCTGATATCGGCATTGATTTTTAGTATAATATTACATGCAATATACATTTTTATTTTTTTCAATTACTTCAAAATGTCTTCTGCGTTGCCTGAAATGTCCTCATAGATTTTAATTGCTTATTGTAAAAGATCAATTATATGAGTTTTCTATAAAATACTTTTTTAAAGGACATGTGTTACAATAAAACTATAAATGAGACAATTATTAAATACTTAACAATTCACAGAATTCTTAAAGAAAATATTAAGAATGTATTAACAAGGTTGTGTACGAGTCTTCTGCGTTGCCGCCTTCATTTCAGATAAATTTAAAACATAAGGTCAGAAAAATAGGAATGCGCTATATAGTTTTAAAAGTGAGGTATAGAAAAATGTACAAGTATTAATTCTCTACACTTTTATTATCCAAGAATTTTTTAATAAAATTCCTCACAAAGTGTCTTCGACGTTAGCAGAGAATCGACCCAAAACAAAAATACACACATGCTCAAGAAAATAATTTCACACGTACAGTATATATGATTGTACACATATATTGTAATGTAAAAAAACACAAACACAAAAATTTTAGTTCTATGTCCAACCACTTGGGGACAAGGAGAAATCGCCAAAATGACAAAAGTTATGCTGATTTGAAATGTAACTGTCAGTAACGGACAAGTGGGCTGTCTTTATGATGTAATTATATAGTCATTGATATTATTTACGATCGTGTACATTTTTTTTTTTTTCACTTTATTGGTATATTTTTGTGTTTTGTTGGTTTTTAGAAGGGATATAATTATGAGAAATATATACATGAAATTTTGCTTTTGTTTGCTTGTGTGTATATTTTAAAATATTCCCAGTTGTGAAACGAATCAATTCAGAACTAATTCAGAATGAATTCTATTGATTCCGAATTGATTCCACTTTAGATTACCAAATGGGAAAAGAATTGATTCTTTTTACATGGGCATGTCATAGGCCAGTAATGAATTGATTCCTATCTGCATTATTCTGAATCAATTCTGAATCAATTCAATAAAATTGATTCTGAACTAATTCCGCAGAATGCATTCTGAATCGATGAGGATCTATTTTTAATGTGAGCAGTTAATTTTGAAAGTGGCATAAATCAACATTACAAAACTATCTAAGTAAAATTTTTTAAAATAATAAAATAGCAAAAACTTTCCTTCGTCTTATTTATTTATAAAAAAATGTTTTCTATACTACACTATGAACAAAAAATTTAATTCAATAAAACTTAACATAAAAAAGACAAAAACATTATTTATTAATTTAATTTGTTTGAGATTCCCGCAATTTTTCGCGCTCCATAAATGCCCTCTTATTTATGCGTGCTTTCACTAAATTAAAAGATTTTCTTATCATTTTCACGTAGTCCTGGCCATCATATGCTTCTGAAAAAATATAATTATTGAAACGGTTAAAAAAGCTCGTAAAAGTATACGTATATTTACTTGCAAATAATTTATTTATATGTATTTGTAAACTGTTTAATTAAAAACTGTTTAATCCGAATGTATACATTTGTATACGATCAGGCAATCTTAGGGAAATAAGATTAATATGTATCTCAAATTCTAATATCTAAAAACTTACCTTTCAATGATTATTCGATTTAATTTTAATTTTTATTATTAATTTACTAATTTTTTTTATACTGATAAGTATTTCCACTGTAACTTAACACATAAAACACAACTTCACTTCTAAAACTTTAACAATGAATGAACCCACGGCATACACATTACAAGGCAATGTAAAGAAATGTTTTCATTTGTTTTGTGACGTCACTCAGGTTGTCTCTGCATATAAATTTTTTTTTTTTAATTTTTTTTTTTTTTTTTTTAATTTTATTCATTTGTTTCATATAAAACGACAAGGATGACGTCACAATGCTAACGGTCACTACGATACTTACATTGCCTTGTTATGTGTATGTCGTGGAATGAACCAAAAAGACGTGAAAACCAAATAAGCAAATAAAATAACAACAACAAAAAATTTTAATTTACCGTTGTTTTTATATTTTTATGCGAGCATATAGTAACACGTGCCATCATGTTTTTTGCTCATTGTTACATTGTCATTATAGGAAGCCAGAAAAGGAATCAATTGATTCTCTCTGCATTACTAAGAATCAGAAATGGAATCAGTTGATTCTTTTTGCATTACTAAGAATCAGAAATGGAATCAATTGATTACTTTGGAATAAGTTCAGAATTAATTCTTTTAGAATCTGTTCTTTTTTGGACAACTGGGTTTATTAAAAACTAGCATTAGATATTTTATAATGTAAAAGAAAATAAAACAACATGCCTATTGGTTATTCTGATCTCCTGATCCATTAGAGCGGGTTTACACGGTCACTTTTTTCAATGGCATTGACGCCCATTCCGCTTTGTTAAATAGGAAAGAAGTAACAAGTATGTGGTGGGAAGTCACTCACGGGATAATCGAACTTTTTCTTCGAGCACGCCTGTTCCCTTTTATGCTATATTCGTAATTTTGAATTTTTTTTTATATTATCGCATCTCCTTTTCATTTTATATTTGTAGTGACACAGCTCATATCTATCTTTATATATGGAGATGAAACATACACAACATATATTGTCGTTTCATCTTACCTAACAAGAAATCGGTATAGAAGAGAATGAAGAGAATTTGAGCTATGGTAAAAAAGTGACTGTGTAAACGTACGTACGACTTTTTCGTAATTTAACAAAGCGGAATGGGCGACAATGCCATTGAAAAAAGTGACCGTATAAACCCGCTCTTACAGATAAAATTTTCAAATTTGTCAATGAAGATGAACAAACTACGAAAATTTTCTGGATATAGAAATTTAGAAAAATATAAAAATATATTTTTAAAATTTGAAAAAAGAAAAAAAAATTTCGGAAGGGATAGATAATTTGCTTTCTCAATCTCAAACAGCAAAATATATACACACGTATGTACATTGTACATACATACATACATATTCAGTAAAGGAGTGGGTATAATTTTTTGTTTGAATCGAGAAAATAAATGTACAAGTTAAACATTTTTTTTCTTTATATCTTTTATGCGTATATTTCAATGCATACAGTAAATTGGTTTTGAGCTAGTTGTTCTCTAGCTTGTTTTGCATCATTGATTGCCTTTGCCATTGTCGCTGCACCACCGGATAATGCTTCTACTGCTGAGAGTCCCGAGAAAAGTGGAACTAAGAATGGTACAATACCGCTTGTTAAATTCATACATTTTGTTCAATTTTTAAATACGTAAAAAAATAATATTTCGTAATATGTAATAATTATTAAATTAGCATAATTTTCTTTATTAATTATAAACAGCATAAAAATTTCAATTGTTCATACACAAAAATGCCACCTTAACATTTTTTGATTTAAATACTTATTTATTGTTATGCTTTACATTCTATTCGTTAAAGTAAGTGTCAAATTTCGTCTGGACACAATTTGCCTAATCATGAAAATTCTTGACTTTTTATGCTGTTTATGTGCAATAATATGCAAATAAATAAATTTGCATTAGACATTATATATCAATGTATTATTATTATTAATTAATTATTAGGGAAAATTATGTATATAAGCAATGAAAATTTTAATAAAAATCACTTATTATTCAACTTTGAACCAAGCCTTTTCTTTTCTCTTGGTGAGGCTGCCAAGAGCATTGTTTGAATAATAATACTTGAACAAATTGTGTATTTGGTCAAGTCTTCGTTGTGTTTACTAATTTACTTTTTTTCAGCA
Source organism: Bombylius major (assembly GCA_932526495.1). Classification (NCBI taxonomy): domain Eukaryota; kingdom Metazoa; phylum Arthropoda; class Insecta; order Diptera; family Bombyliidae; genus Bombylius; species Bombylius major. The sequence continues at coordinate 18,256,210 of OW052045.1, forward strand.
TTATCATACAAGTTAAGTACTTGTGTGATATTTATTCTACAGAATATACAGATTAAGTATCTGAATATTCACATTTCGAATTACAACAACAGCTTTAGTAGCTGGTTGTGGTTAGTGATATACACAGATTTTAATATCTGTGTATCACCCCTTTGAAACATCTCAGTTCATAAATTTAAAGTTTAGTACTTTAAATAATAAAAACGTCAAATAAAAGAATTTGATTTGTACATTGGTGACCCCGACGTGATCCATTAAAACATCATGGTTGAAGAAATTTTTGATAAACAAGATAACCTTGGCTCACAAATCGATCAAGCATATTCTAACTTTAAGAAAGACTCAGCTTCTAGAAAGACTCATGATTACTTAGTCAAATCAAAAGGACCAATGCACTTGAAGCAGTTTGGGCTGAATTCGAAGCAAATCATAAGGCGTTAATCGCTGTAGCTGACAATTATACGGCACATCCATATTTTTTAAACAATTACTATGAAGGAATCTCGAAAATTCGATCACAGTTTCTAAGCTCCATGTTACAGCTTAAACAACAGTTTGATCAACAATCTAGTAACTCTACCGATACTACATCTGCTCCTACAACGGTGCCTAAAGACAATGAACAAGTCAAGTTTAGCCTTCATAACGAACCAGATGTCGATAATGTGTTACTGGGTCTCGTTAAAAAACAAAAAACATTAATCAAAATGGCAACAGCCATATTACAAGATGTTGAATCTAGGCTGAGCGAACCACAGTCTAAGGAATATTATGAATACAAAATACAGACATTACAAAAGTATGAACTTGACATAATGCACACAAATCAACTCATTTGGGAGGCTACAGACGAGGATGAGCCCTATGGCTACAAATTAGACTACTACAATGAAACAATAACATGGCTTCAAGATGCAATTATCACTTTACAGGAAGGGCTACATGGAATTCAACCGCAAGTTCCAACAACTGAACCTGCACTAAACAACCAAATTGCAGTAACAAACAATCAAGTGAAACTTCCGAAAATCACAATGCCCAAATTCGATGGAAATTATTTAAAATGGGTTCAGTTCAGAGAATTGTTTACCAAACTAATTCATAACCAATCGATTGATAACACCCAAAAAATATTTTATCTCATGAGCAATCTTTCAGGTGAAGCACATAATCTAGTGAAACATTTTTCAATTTCAGACGAAAATTATCTCGATGTTTGGAGCACGCTATGTAATCGATACGAGAACAAACGTCTCCTCGTAACAGCAGTGCTCAACAAATTATTACAGCAACCAACTTGCAAACCCGATTCCAGTCAATCAATCAAATTTCTTCACGACACCACACGAGAATGTATGCTAAGCTTAAGGAATCTAGGAATCCAAGTTGATACGTGGGACCCTTTAATAGTACATCTTCTTCTCAAAAAACTGGATAGGGCTACATTATTACTATATGAGCAAAATCTGAAGCATCCTCGTGAATTAAACTCTTTGCAACAAGTATTGAACTTTTTAGAAGCTCGCTTTCAGTCACTAGAGGCTTTAGGTTCAAGGAACCATCCCAAGGAACCAGCTGCTACAAACCATACGAAAGCCACTGTATTCGCAGCAGCTCAACAAAGAAAGTCATGTGTGCTATGTCATCAGAACCACCCACTTTACACGTGCAAGGATTTTTTGGCAAAACCTCCGGCTGAGCGACTACAAGTGCTAAAAAACAACAACTTATGCATTAATTGTTTACGTAACGGACACACCGTAACAAGTTGTAGGTCGAGAAGTTGCGCCAAATGCGCAAAGAAGCATAATACGCTGGTTCATTCAGAAAATACGAATAATAAACAAATAGTCAGCCCACATTCATCGAGTCAATCACTGATAAGCCTGCCTCAACCTCAGGATCATCTAAAACTAGTTTGTCGACGCACGCATCTCCTACTAATCACAAGTATGTCCTTTTGAGTACCATAAAAATAAAGCTCGTCTCGCACAATGGTAAAGAAGTCAATTGTAAGGCCATTCTGGATTCAGGCTCCCAATTAAATTTTATAACCAAGAAATTGGCCAAAAAATTAGCACTTCAAGAAAGCATCGACGAAGTTCATATTCATGGAATAGGCTCAGCTGAACAAAAAGCCCATCATAGAGCTAACGTACTTGTAAAATCTTTAACCACAAGATTTACCATGAACATGATTACCCACATTTTACCACGTATTACTACATATCAACCTACTATTTCGTTGAATACCACAAATTGGAACATACCAAAAAATATTACGCTTGCAGATCCAGAGTTTAATCATCCCAGCGAAATCGACATGCTCATAGGAGCTGAAAATTATTATGATTTACTAGTCGTGGGGCAAGTAAAGCTAGGAGACAATCTACCGGTATTACAAAACACTGTCTTTGGGTGGATTTTAGGAGGAGCTGTTGATACCTCAACCAAAAGTTCAGAGGCTTATTGCGGTATTGGTATAAGAGACGATGACAACTTGAATGAACAGCTTGAAAAATTTTGGAATATCGAAGACAACGATGAACAACCACAAAAATTAAGTCCATCGGAAATTAAGTGTTAAACTATATTTTCACAAACTACACAACAAGACCAGTCAGGACGATTCACCGTAAGATTACCCTTCGCCGAAGATCCTGGGAAGTTAGGAGACTCAAAGGAAATGGCATTGGCTCGTTTTCGGTCAGTAGAACGAAAATTCAGATCAAACCCCGATCTGAAGAAACAATATGTAGAGTTCATGGATGAATACCTCAAACTCGGACACATGGAAAAAATTCACCATTCACAAATTACCAACCCACACTACTTTCTCCCACATCATTGTGTATTGAAAGCAAAAAGTACAACAACTAAGCTGCGAGTTGTATTTGACGGTTCAGCTAAAACAACATCAAATATATCCTTAAATGATATACTATACACAGGGCCGAAAATTCAACAGGAACTATTTTCAGTCATTCTACGTTTTAGAATGCCGCGGTACGTCTTCACTTCAGACATTGCCAAAATGTACCGACAAGTACTAGTTCATCCAGATGACCGGAATTTTCAACTTATAGTATGGAGAGATGACGAAACTAAACCATACGATTATTTCCAACTTTCCACAGTCACATATGGTCTCACATCGGCGCCATACTTAGCCATAAAATGTTTGCAGAAACTCGCTTTTCAGAATCAAGAGCATTACCCACTGGGAGCATATGCAATCATTAATGAGCTATATGTGGATGATGTTATGGCAGGAGCTGATAATCTGGTTGAAGCCCTAGAAAAGCAAGCACAACTAGATACGCTATTACAAACAGCTGGTTTCAAACTTCGCAAGTGGTGTAGTAACCATCCGGCACTACTGCAAACCATACCAATTGATGATCAAGCAATACAATTAAATGTACATGATGAAAACGATAATCACATTAAGACGCTAGGCCTAATATGGACACCACAAAAAGATGAGTTTCAAATAACTTCAAAACCACTCATCGCGAAGCAAAAGGTTACAAAGCGTACCATACTGTCAGATATTGCACAATTATTTGACCCATTGGGAATAATGAGTCCGATAATAATCACCGCTAAATTAATTATGCAGCAATTATGGATGTTAAAACTTGACTGGGATGCTGCAGTTCCCATGGAGATTCATACCAAATGATGCTTCGCAAAAGGCTTACGGTGCCGCCATATATGTGAGGTCAGTATACAAGGATGGGACCATTACCGTACGATTACTTTGCGCCAAATCCAGGGTAGCTCCACTAAAAGCTATAACTTTACCACGACTAGAGTTATGTGCTGCAAAACTCGCAGTTCAGCTCCTACATCGAGTCAAACAAGACTTAAAATGGCAACATGCAAGCTATCTATGGACTGATTCAGAAATTGTTCTCGCGTGGATACGCTCCACATCTACTTCATATCACACATTCGTGGCCAACCGAATCGCAGCGATCCAGGAAACTACCACACCAGAACAATGGAATCATGTTTCTTCAAAACTTAACCCGGCAGATTTAGTGTCACGTGGAACTACTCCAGACAAGTTTTACTCATGTCATTTGTGGTTTTACGCACCGCTTTTTCTACATGCTGCACAATCTGATTGGCCGATGGTGTCTACAATTGCAGAAACATCAGTAGAGAAAAAAGTAGTAAAGACTGTCTTAACTCTAACAACAGGCTCAACTTATTTCACAGATAATATCGACAGTCACAACTCCTTCATCCATTTACAACGCACGATAGCATATGTACTAAGATTTATCAACTACTGTCGGATACTACCTCACGAACGTAAATATGAAAAACTATCAGTGCAAGAACTAGAAAAAGCCGTTATAATAATCATAAGGGAGACCCAGAATCAAAGTTTTGCACAAGAAGTAGCGCAATTAAAAAGAAATCAACAAGTCGATCCTAAGAGCCCACTTGTGAGTCTCAATCCATACCTGGACAACAATAATATCATCAGAGTCGGAGGCCGGCTTGAAAATTCACACCTCTCATTCGACGCCAAACACCCCATGTTGTTGCCTTACAAGCACAATGTCACCAGAATGATATTCACACATTATCACGTTACCAACAAACACGAATCATCACAAGCTTTGCTGGCAACAGTCAGGCAGCGATTCTGGCCCATTAAGGGAAAAACTATTGCATGGTCCGTGGTAGGAAAATGTATACGTTGTTGCAAAGCCAAGCCTCGTCTACTATCACAAATCATGGGAAATCTACCCGCTACAAGAGTCCAGCCAGCTCGTCCATTCGTCAACGCTGGAGTCGACTTCTGCGGTCCATTCTGGACACATTTTAAAATTAGGGGCAAACGGCCAGTGAAATCGTACGTAGCTATTTTCTGTTGCTTCAGCACAAAAGCAGTCCATATCGAAGTCGTAAGCGATTTAACCACTGAAGCGTTTTTGGGATCCTTGAAACGATTTAAAAGCAGACGTGGAAATTGTAGCAATATATACTGTGACAACGCGACCAACTTTATCGGCGCCAATAATCAATTACAAGAATTGCAAAGCACTATATACTCAACTAAGGCCAAGGAGCAAATCATGGATTTTTGCAGTATTAAATGCATACAATTCCATTTTATACCGCCTCGAGCTCCACACTTTGGAGGATTGTGGAAGGCCGCAGTAAAATCTGCAAAGCATCTATTTCACCGAAGCATTGGAGCAGCCAATCTCACGTATGAAGAACTAACGACAGTAATGACAGAAATAGAAGCGATTCTTAACTCCAGACCGCTAACACCTATGTCGTCACACCCTGATGATCTAACTGCTCTTACACCAGGACACTTCCTGATTGGAGAACCCCTCACAAGTATAGTCGACCCACATGCCTCGCAGAGGAAAGAAAGTCTAGTACAACGTTGGAAACAAGTTACAGCATTGAAAAATGAATTTTGGCAGAGATGGACAAAATAATATCTTCATCAATTACAACATCGCTATAAATGGAATCAATCATGTCAGAATGTGAAAAAGGATACTATGGTGATACTCCAAGAGGATCATCTTCCACCTCTTAAATGGCCGTTAGGAAGAATAGTCGAAACGATAAAGGGACGCGACGGTATTGCTAGAGTGGCAGAAGTGAAAACAAGCTCTGGCATATTAAAAAGACCTATAACTAAATTGGCACCATTACCAGTAGAACCTCTGCAAATTGAAAGTGAGAACGAACTCTCAGAATCACATACTCCATCAGCAGAACCAAATGAAGAAAATTTAAACACACGTACCCACAGCAAAAAGCGTAATCATGTTCAAACACAAAGCGAACTGTCTGATCAAGATGAGCGGTCAAGGACTACTCGTATTAACAAACGTCCACGAGTTCCATCAATTAGTGCAGTATTACTAACATGTCTCATACTTCCAGTACTTGGATCTACAAGCACCAGTTTCAAGCCATTTATCTACAATCCCGGTCTGTACTTCGAAAACATAGGCTCATCCACTTTGATCTCAGATGAATGGAATTTGGTCGTATTTTATGATATGAAATCATATTGGAAGGAGATTGCATCAATACACGACTCAATTAAGCAACTAAAACAAATCTGTGAGCATGTAATCAACCGCCAGCCCTGCAACAATACTCTATTTTATCTCAATCGAACCATGGCCGAATTGACCAACAATAATGAATTACTGTCGTTTCAAGCATACAACAGAGTTAAGCGCGCTCCATTAGATTAAATATAATTGGAAATTTAGCACATTCATTATTTGGAGTCCTTGATTCAGAGTACGCTGAAGAAATGTCCAATATAATAACGAAGTTGAATAACAACGATAACAAGTTATTAGAACTAATAAGAAACCAAACTGTAATCATCGACTCAACATTGAACATTATGAAACAATCGGAAGAGTCATCAAAAAATCTGAGTTCAATTTGTACATTAATAAAACAGTTACGGCTATAAACAACATGCACTGGGAACTACATGAACAACGTACCGTCGAAATCTTTAACACAATGTCGAACCGCATCACACTCATGATAATCAACATCCAACGAATCCAGTCAGCGTTATTGGATGTAATTATTGACACCCATCACGGAAAAATTAACCCATTACTGCTCTCACCAAATCAATTGCGACAACAACTGATCATCATTAAGAACAATTTACCACCAACCTTACGATTGCCATCCGATAAATATCAATTACCTACTATATATAACATAATGACAATCGAAGGTCACACCAACTCAAACTTCATGTTATATCGAATTAAGCTACCATTACTATCATACGAATCCTTCGAACTCTTCAATATCGTTCCAGTGCCAATCTATATCAATGAGACAGTTATAACTATTGAACCCAACTCAAAATACTTCATAGTTAATTTTCAACAGGACCTATACTACCCATTAACAGAACAAGAATTTTTGAAATGCATCCCAATAACGTCAACAGATCATTTATGCCACCTACATCATCCTCTATACAGAAAGGGAGCAGCTACACATCAATGTGAAATAAATATTCTGACACACTCTTCAGTACCACCGTCTTGTAAACTCAGTATTTCAAACCATACCAAACGATGGATCCAACTCACAAATCCAAATCACTGGATCTACACTTTAAAAAGCAACACTACAATAAATGTACTATGTGATAACACATTATCACGGAGAACTATTAGCGGATCAGGACTTGTAACCATCGCAAAAGGCTGCACGATCAAAGACGAATCCATAATAATCCAAGCACACAATATTTATGCAAGCAACATTAACGTCACTTATAATTACTCTAAAAATTTAACAGAGTTGTTTCAACCATCCAATTGGGAACCGTTGTTACACCATCCAATATCTCAGAAGACCTTAAAGGCAGAAATAACACAACTAAAAGCAAAGTTAAGTAATTTAGTTCGTGAAGAGATCTTTTCCACAAAATTACAAGAACATAACATTCATCACTTATCAATTGGATACCTCAGTTTGGCAGCCACATTTTTTGTCGTTTGCTATTTAGCATACAAGTGTCATAAGAAAGGAACTCAACCGACTCAACCCATTCCAGCACCTCGCACGTTCACGCTAGAGAATCTCTAGCTACTAGATGACAATAATTGAACTGATAGTTCAACGCGGGGAGAAATATTAAATTCATACATTTTGTTCAATTTTTAAATACGTAAAAAAATAATATTTCGTAATATGTAATAATTATTAAATTAGCATAATTTTCTTTATTAATTATAAACAGCATAAAAATTTCAATTGTTCATACACAAAAATGCCACCTTAACATTTTTTGATTTAAATACTTATTTATTGTTATGCTTTACATTCTATTCGTTAAAGTAAGTGTCAAATTTCGTCTGGACACAATTTGCCTAATCATGAAAATTCTTGACTTTTTATGCTGTTTATGTGCAATAATATGCAAATAAATAAATTTGCATTAGACATTATATATCAATGTATTATTATTATTAATTAATTATTAGGGAAAATTATGTATATAAGCAATGAAAATTTTAATAAAAATCACTTATTATTCAACTTTGAACCAAGCCTTTTCTTTTCTCTTGGTGAGGCTGCCAAGAGCATTGTTTGAATAATAATACTTGAACAAATTGTGTATTTGGTCAAGTCTTCGTTGTGTTTACTAATTTACTTTTTTTCAGCATTATCATACAAGTTAAGTACTTGTGTGATATTTATTCTACAGAATATACAGATTAAGTATCTGAATATTCACATTTCGAATTACAACAACAGCTTTAGTAGCTGGTTGTGGTTAGTGATATACACAGATTTTAATATCTGTGTATCACCCCTTTGAAACATCTCAGTTCATAAATTTAAAGTTTAGTACTTTACACCGCTTGTATATCGAAGTATCATAGTTCAATTGATGATTTTTTTCCTTTTATGGTGTTCTTAGCTGCAGTTAATACTATTCTAATAGCACTGTTCATTTCTTCTGGTTTTTGTACTTTTAATATTTCACGAGCACTTTGAATAGCTTTTCGGAACATTTTACGCGTTTTCGCTTTATTCTTCTTTTTATTTTTTGATTTCTTCTTGACTGTGGGTCCATCGAATTGTGGAAAAGCAAATGTAATGATGAGTTTACTTGAACACCCGAATAGTCTTAAATTTGAAAGTATATTACATATACTCAAAATCTTTATATAAACCAAAATATGAGAATGTTAAGAAACTGATTTCACCAAATAAAGGGTTAGGATACAACACATTTTATGAGAATACTGAATCAATAAACGAAACTCCATTTCCATATTTGACGATGTTGCCTGCGAAAAACAAAATAATATACGTTCATATTTTTACATGGGACGTCATAACGATATCGATAGCTTTTACTTATGTCAGACTTATACACATATTCCAAAACACTTGATACGTTATAGCTCAAACTTTATTGTAGTTTTTAAACAAGATGAGATGAATTTAAAACATATTTATAATGATCATGTCAGCACCGACATGTCATATGAAAAATTTCGAGATATGTGTTCAAAATGTTGGAAAAATAATTACGGATTTTTAGTAATAAACAAATATAGTTTGTTAGATTGTGGACGTTACAGAAAAGGATTTGATACTTTTATATTATTATAAATAGGTACGAGTGTAAGAGTTTTTGTAATGCACATAAATTATACAAAAATATAAAAAAAAGCATATGATTCAACAATAATGCATAATGTAAAATTCACTATACTACAAAATCACATTCTTGTAATATAATATGCCACACATGTCAATTGAAAAATAACAATAACACATATGTTATAAATAATATAATGTTGTTATAACTGCATGCAATTAGTTAATACTTATATAAAAATTAAATTGCATTGCATAATATTTTAAATAAGAGTTTGACAATTACTTTGGCCTTTAAGTAATACTGAAATTGAACACTCAATAAATTCTATTAGAAAGCAATAATTTACATTTGTCTAAAGAATAATAAATTATTTAAATTATTGAGGTAATTTGAGATTATGCATAATTGTGTTTTATAATTATTATGCATTAATAATTATTACAAGTGCATTTTTAACACAACGTTTTAGTAATTCAATATGTGTCTACAAATTTTGTTAATTGACACCAAAATGATTGAATTTATAATTTTAGTGTGAGAACCATATTTTTTGTAATTCTATAGCCAATATTAGATTTTAAGATTTTCATGTACAAATTTTAGTATAAAAGCGATGAATTTAAATCAATAAAATCACTATTGTTTTGAACCTCGAACTCGAGCCTTTCATTTAATTTTTACATTCCGGAAATTAGTCGGCATTTTTGCCATCAATATAGAACATATATAGGCAGATATACTTGTCGCTCATAAAAATCAGTAATAATATAAATCGGCGTTTTCACCAATCATTACATGGCGATCCTGCATAATGCGAACTCTGTAAAGTGTTCAGTTACGTGGTGCCTATTCAGATCAACCGAAAAAAGAAAGAAACATCATTTTAACAAGCCATTCAACATCTAAGAAGACGAGAAAAATCGATAAAATCGATGGGAAACAAAAACTTGAAACCAGATGAGGAGATCATCATAAACTCATCGAACAACAACAACAATCAAAATGAAGAAACCAGGGTACTAATTTGGTTTATTGTATCGTTTTTGAATTACATAAAACGATGAATCGGGAGAAATCGTTTTCTTTATCGTTTTTGAATTACATAAATCGATTTTTCTTTTTTTCTCATCCAATTTTAATGAACTGTAAAACCATCATGAAATGGTTATCGAACAAAGGAAAGTTTAAAGGAAAGTGTGATATTTATTGTGATTTTGTTAACTTGTGATTTTTAAATTTTTGTTTAGGAGCCTGAAGTAAATTTACTTATTTATTTATTTTATTTTAATTTATTTTTGAAGATTTTGTTTCAAAAATGTAAGTAGAATAAAGAAATTTACTTTTATTATATTATATTCCTGATATGGAAATAAGTCCATTGATTTCAAATAGTTTTATTAAAAATGCTTGAATTTTAACAAAAAACTTCACACATCAATATGCTGGAGTTCATATAATATAGTATATGGTAAAAATAATGTTTAATACTAATGTGTAATACTATCAATTTTTCTTTATTTTTAATTTAGTTTATTCACTTTTTCTATTTTTATTTTTAAATTAAATTGACTTCACAGTACAAACTTTTCAACCGACTTCAAAAAAGCGTCATTTATCCATGACTACAAAAAATGCGTCATTTATCCATCTTTCTGTTTTACAATAATTTTTATCTTTTATGTTTACTCTCATGTTGTACGAATTCTGTGTGTGCCAAGAATACGTGAAATTTCCTTAAAAAGACAGGATTCGAATTGGCTTAAAGTTATTTAGTCAAGGGTTGGTAAGTGGATAGAAAGTATATATGTAATAATAAAATAATTTTTTTTAGAATAACATAAAATAGGAATAAATAGATGAATAAATAAATAAATAATTATTTCAAAACAAATTTATTTTACATGTCTCAAAACTTAACAATGAAACAATGTCCAAATTTAGCAACCGCATTAAAAATAGTCCCGGAATTTAAAGGTGACCCAAAAAAGCTTGAAAATTTTGTAAATCTAATTGAACTAATGTCAGAAACTATAAAAGATGAAACTGAAGTAGGTAATTTAATTGTCTTGTCTGAACAAGTTAAAAATAAAATATCTAATGAACAAACACCCAATAACATTAGCACTTTTAAAGAATTATTCCAAAAAATATATACATCCAAGAAAAGCCCATAAAAAATACAAAATGAGCTATCGAAAACAAATTAAGGTGGATAAAAAGTATATAAAAAATGGAGAATGGTAGTTGACTTTAGACAACTAAACAAAAAGATTATTGATGACAAATTTCCGCTTACAAGATTGGATGACATACTAGACAATAATCTTGGTAGAGCAAAATATTTTTCTACTATAGACTTAACAAGTTCATTCCATTAGATTGAACTTGACAAAAATTCGAGATCCCTAACTGCATTTTCAACAAACGAAGGTCATTTTCATTTTAAAATATTACCGTTTGGATTGAAAATTTCAACAAATAGCTTTCAAAGAATGCTATCAATAGCTTTTTAGAGTTTAAGTGAAGCATTTTTGTATGTTGATGACATAATTACTTTCGGCTGTAGCCTACAACATCACAACAACAATTTAATAAAAGTATTTCAAAGATTAAGAAAATATAACCTTAAATTAAATCTACAAAAATGTAACTTTTTGCAAACCGAAGTTGTATATTTGAGACACTTAATAACAAGTGAAGGTATAGAAACCGATCCAAAGAAATACGAAACCGTACAGAATTACCCAACACCACAAAACGCAGATGAAACAAATAAATTTGTTGCATTCTGTAATTATTATAGACGATTTATACCAGATTACGTGTGCTTAATCAGTGCTAAGCATGTTTAGACATGTTTGTTCAAGTTTAATATTGTTTACACTGTGTTATTGCTTTTTATTAACAAAAAAAAGGAAAAAAAAATACTTGCCATATTGTCAGAACCCTGATTTGAACCGGGGACCTTTAGAGTTTCAGTGTAACGGTCTTTCAACTGAGCTATTCTGTTTTTTTATAATGTTTTTATTTCAGATTTCATCAAGTTATGAAATTATATTTTTTGTGTGTAAATTTTATCAGCATTTGTAAGCATTAGAAAAATTAACTTTTTAGAATTATTCATATGTGCGAAAACTGCGAAGCATGTTGAGACATGTTTGTTTAAGTTTATTATTGTTTATGTTGTGTTATTGATTTTAGTTAGATTTAGATGCTGTTTTATTGTTATTTATTAACTTTTTACGAATAATTATATAGAGACATGATTGTTCAAGTTTTTCGAATGTGCGTTATTAGTAAAAAAAAAAAGTTTGGGGATAAGAAATTCAGGCTATAAATAAAGACAATTTCTTCAAGCGGCATCAGTTCATCGTGAAATTTCAAAGTGATTATTTAATTTTTATATTTAAAAAAAAAAATATATTAAAATTTATTCAGTTTCAAATTGTTTATTAAATTTTCTTTTAAATTTTAAGTTATGTTTAAAATCTGAAAAAAAATATAAAAATTTAGTCAGTTTCAAATTGATTTTTAAAAATAAAAAAATAATTTACATAGACTACAAAATGAAAACTTCTATATGTGAAATTTGTGGAAATTGATTTGCATTCAAAAATTCGTTAAAAAGACATATCCAATCAGCTCATGGAGACCGTGACATTTGTAACATTTGCTTTAAATGGACAATAATTTCAGCTCTAGATCTTGTGGAGAAGAATTCTGATAGAGTTTCATTATATAATATTGAAAATATTGCTGCAAATACAATTCTTCTGCAAAACAGAATGATATTAGAATTTGATGATCTAGAATTTCCACTAAAGGTAACAGATATAACAAAGTTTGAAGATAATCATCCAGAAATAAGTATAAACGTATACGGTTGTGAAAAAATGCGATTTAATACATGTAAAACAGTTGGACCATACTACTGTACAAAGAAGAGAGGAAAATACATAATAATTTACTTGTAGTGTATATATGGCGGTTATAGACTCAGGGAGTGTTTTGTGCACAGCTTTTTTGGATGACGTCATAAGCTTTGAACTTTTTGGTTGTGACGTGTGGCGTGCTTCGGAAGCTTTTGTGCTTTTTGGTTTTTGTATGTGATGTGCTTCGGGAGCTTTTGTGCTTTTTGGTTGTGGTATGTGGGTAGTAGGTAGAGGTGGGGAGTTCTGGAACCACCACCGAGTGTGTAAAAAAATGTGTTGTTGTTTTGTTGTTGTTTGAGATGAAAAAAAATGAAAAAAATGTTTGTGATAACGGTGGGATGCGAACCCGAGACCTGTAGCATGATAGTCCGTGGCATATATCATGGAGCTACAGAGAATCTTAATATGTGGTGATTATGTTGTGTGTATATATGACGAGTTTTAATTCGAATGCTATTAGAAGAAGAAAAAAGATTGTGAAATAGTTGTGATGAGATTCGAACTCGCGAATAGAAATGGAAAAATTTTCATGTATCAGATTTTTATTCATTTTTGTATTTTTAAGTGTATTATTTGATGTTTTTATTTCGGATTTCATCAAGTTGTGAAATTATTGTTTTGTGTGTGTGTGTGTGTGTTTAAATTTTGTCGGCACTTGTAAGCAGTAGAAAAAGAGAGTGTTTGAATTTTGTTAGCACTTGTAAGCAGTTGAAAAAGAGTGGGGATAAGATTTTTGCCTATAAATGGAGACAATTTTTTGAACGGTATCAGTCCATCGCACAGTGGTCGGAATTCCCAATTTTTTGGCCAAAATTAAAAAAATAGAAAATTTACTTTTTTTTTTGTCTTAAAATATTTTATTGGTATTAAAAAGCGTAAAAATTCACTTCAAAGAAAAGTATGTCACTTAAAATTAATTTTTACAAAAATATTCGTATTTGTGATGTTGTAATAGTACATAAATTTCAAGTATAAATATCGGTAAAAAATTGTTTATAACTTAAAAGTAAAATTTTATTGCTTTAATTTATTAAAAACTTATTGAAAAAACTATTTTTATTTATTCAGATTCTAATTCTATACTATCTAATAAATCTACATTAATTACTGTATTTAATTCTATTATTTCTTCGAAACTGTCTTCTGTTTCCACTTCCTCAAAAGAAAGAAAATCGATAAATCGATACACATCTGAAAAGATAGAGAAATTTAGAGAAGGCGCAGCTGGGCGCACTTGATTTTTTTTGGAGCATATTTAAATTAAAGTATTCGGTTAAATAGCGTTAATTTCGCTTTATACAAATGCATACAAAATTTTGTAGCTCTATATTTAAATTGACGTACAAGAAATAATTGATAAAAATAGCACGCATATGTCAAGTGATTTTTTTAAATATTAAGAAAGTTGTATTTTTGACAACTAAATAATAAATATAAAGTACATACCTGTCATATTATACACAATATCTCACTTCGTCCAAAATAATAAAAAAAATATTACTTTAAATCACTTTGAAATAACTTTTCACAATACAACTACTCAGGTGGAACTAAGAGTACAAACTCTCACTTTCAACAACTGTACCTCACAAAATGACCTGTGAACAAGGGTAATAAATGTTGATTTTTTGGTTTTGGTATGTTTACTTTTAAATCAGGTACCCAAAATTCCTAAGCTGGAAAGTTGAAAAATCGAATTTTGGCCAGAAAAATGGGATTTTCAACCATAGTGCATCGTGAAATTTCAAAGTGATTATTAAATTTTATCTTAAAGTTTGTAAAATGAGTGAAGTGCAGAAACCTGAAAAAGTTGGTTCAAAGAAGACATCAAAAGTAGTTAAACGGAAACAAGTAGATAATCTTGTAAGAGATGAACTACCTAACAAAGTATGTATTTGCTTCTGAGATGGAGGAGTTCAAATCATTTCGATACAATATTGAATATATACTTAAACTTCGGAAATATGATGAAAAATCATTCATATAAAATCATCAGTGCAGAAAAATTTAACACAAAATTTGGTGATCGAGTTTCGCTTGAATTAGAAGGAAGTCAACGATTGAATTTACCAGAAAAATACAATAAGTTATCAGATAATGTGATAACAGGGTTAAACAAGAGGAAATATCACTTAATCAACTATGGGCAAGTAGGAAAAGCTTATAGTATAGACTACCGAATTACCAATGTCTAATAAATTTTAAAAAGAACAACAACAACAACTACCGCAAATAACAGTGAAAAAGCAACAACATGTACATTCAGAATCAGATCAGCAATATTCAACAGAAGCGGAAATTAATATAAATTACGATGAATATTCACAACAATTTGATATAAGTTTAACTGGTTTTATAATAACATAATATAAAATCAATAAAAAACAAAAAAATTTTTAAAATGAATATCAAGTGTTTTTATTTATTAACTAATAAATAATCAGCAAAATAATTATAATATATTCTTCCAAGAAATATCTTTATAATTCTAATAGCTTCTTTAGCTCTATCTGTTTTTTCTCTTTGTTTTTCTTCTATTATATCACATTCACAAATATTTTCATTTTGTTCAGGATTCGAACATGCAAGATAATGGCCGTTATAGATGTAAACTTTTGACTTTTCTTGTTGTTTAGATATTCTCTAATATTTTCAATTTCTTTTTTGTTGAATACAACTTCTCCATATGATTCTGTACCAAAAAATGTATAAAATTCATTTAAAAAAATGAAATTTTATGTATTATATCCAGATTTCCATTTTCTAAGTACCCAATCAATTTCTCGTAAAATTTCAATAATTTTTCAAATTCCTTTTTAAATTTGATAACTTGATTTTGTCTATAACTACAAATACATGTATCTGGTCCTGTAGTTGTACCATCTTTAGCCCAACAACAATCAACGTAATGAGATCCATGAATTGATGTGATTTTTTCCATGTTTTCATATTCTTGTATATATTTTCGATAGTATACAAGAGTTCTCCTATCTTTGTCTGTTAAATATTCTGTGTAAAACTCGCCTTCAAAATCCATCTTTATACTTTGAATAATGCTGGTTAACTATTAATTATTTTGAGGATGAATTGACTTTTATTAATGATTATTTATTTGTTTAACATTTTCGATTTTTGTGCATCAATATACTCGTGATCGGTTCTGTAGTTATAGTATTGAAATCGTACAAGTTCTATTTCACCATTGCTTAGAATTCACTCTGTTTCAAATTCATGGTATTCATAGCATGATAATAGCTGCGTTCCATTGAGATTTCAGGCGTAGATGAATCTACTCCCATCTACGCTCAACTACTCCTATTCATATTCAGGTGTAGAAAGCAAGCGTAGTTGGGCGTAGTTTATATATTTCATCACTAAAGTTCACCACTAAAGGTTTTAAGTTATTCTATTATCCAATAAATTGATTTTTCATTTTAGAGGTTATAAAGTTTGTTTACATTTTCTAAATTTTAGGTTTTTGGTAATAAATATAAATAAAATATGAATTAATTATTATTTAAATTGGTAATTAGTGATAAATATAAATAAAATTAATTATATAATTAAATTTAATAAAATAAATTAAATTATTAAAATTTATTAAAATAAATAAAATTCAATAAATCAATAAAATAGTGATAAATATAAATAAAATTAATTAAATTAATTAAATTAATCAAATAATTTAAATATTAACTAATTATACATATTTAATTATCTACTTTTCTGTACAATTAACAGAGTATTTTATTCCAGATATTATTAGTTCACAAGATAAACAATTTCCAACAAAGTATTTTGCTTTTGGATTATATGACTAATATTAGCATTATCGATTATTAAGCTTTTAAAATACATTCGAGAGTAGGTATATAAAACACATGTGAATTACTTTTATGCTTCATTAATTTCAAAACTTTTTTACCTCCTGTTAGTCGAGAAAGTGATTCTTTCTTAGTCGGTTTTATAGTTTTAAAAATGGAAAATATAAGTGAAATACGAATTTCCCCCCAAAAAAAGGGTCAAAAACTATTCATTTGTGGGTAAAATTATTACGTTATAATGAGTGGCCAGAAGCTTTCTAAATTTAAATGGCAGACAATATTTTCAATTCAATTTCTAAGTTGCAGAAATAACTAAAAAGTTTAAACAGAAAAAAAGTGTAAAAAACTGTAAAAAAATGACTGCCTTTATAGGAATTGCCTCCAATGTATATAAAACACATGTGAATTACTTTTATGCTTCATTAATTTCAAGACTTTTTTACCTCCTGTTGGTCAAGAAAGTGATTCTTTTTTAGTCGGTTTTATAATTTTAAAAATGGAAAATATGAGTGAAACACGAGAAATTTTAGAGTTTCTAAACGAAATTTTTGAAACTCACAACATGGAGTTTCTAGACGAACAAGAAGATTACAACATGGAGTTTCTGGATGAACAAGAAGATTGCAACAGCAACATGGACAATTCCAACATGGAGTTTTTAGATGAACAAGAAGATTTCAATAGCAACATCAACAATTCCAACATGGAGTTTTTAGATAAAAAAGAAGGTTACAACGGCATCTCATATAAGATAAGTTTTCAATATTTTAATAAATTTTTTAAAAACAGTACAAATATTAAATTTTGTTTTGATTGTAAAAACCATAAATACATGCCTGTAAATGTATGTAGAGTTTCAGGGAATTTTGAAGCAAATAGTAATTTTGTAATAGAAGATTTTATTGAAAAACACAGCTTGAAATGTTTTTTATGTAATACCAATTTATTTTCAATAATTTATAATAAAATTTGATAAATTAAAAATAAAATATCATTAGAACATAAACAGTTCAAGGTTTTTTATTTTTTTTTTCTTAATAACTCCTTCTCCTCTATCTACGAATTATGCTGATTAGAAAATCCTAGCCATTTCACAAAAACTTTGCTTTTTTTTTTCTTAAAATTTTTTCCACTAAATAAAGATCTGGGTGATTGGTTTTAATTATTTCTTTTTCGTAAAAGCCCCCTTTAATTGGTTGTCCTTCGTAGTCTTCTAAAAGATAGATATGTTATTGGATTCGTGTTCTGAACTTTTTTTATCGTGAAAATTTCGGTGGTCCAGTTGGGTGTATATATATCCCTTCTCAAAAATATGTTTATATTTGCTTATTCGTACTTTGTCTCCAACTTTGTATTTTGGTTTATGAAAAACTTTTAAGAGTAGTGGGGATATGGGCATTCTAACTCAAGGAGGGTTTTGTGCACAGCTTTTTTGGATGAGTCATGAGCTTTGAACTTTTTGGTTGTGACGTGTGGCGTGCTTCGGAAGCTTTTGTGCTTTTTGGTTTTTGTATGTGATGTGCTTCGGGAGCTTTTGTGCTTTTGGGTTGTGGTATGTGGGTAGTAGGTAGAGGTGGGGAGTTCTGGAACCACCACCGAGTGTGTAAAAAAATGTGTTGTTGTTTTGTTGTTGTTTGAGATGAAAAAAAATGAAAAAAATGTTTGTGATATCGGTGGGATGCGAACCCGAGACCTGTAGCATGATAGTCCGTGGCATATATCATGGAGCTACAGAGAATCTTAATATGTGGTGATTATGTTGTGTGTATATATGACGAGTTTTAATTCGAATGCTATTAGAAGAAGAAAAAAGATTGTGAAATAGTTGTGATGAGATTCGAACTCGCGAATAGAAATGGAAAAATTTTCATGTATCAGATTTTTATTCATTTCTGTGATAAGAAAAAAAAAAGATTGTGAAATAAGTAGTTGTGATGAGATTCGAACTCGCGAATAAAAATGGAAAAAATTTTTATGTATCAGATTTTTATTCATTTGTGTATTTTTCAGTGTACTATTTGATGTTTTTATTTCGGATTTCATCAAGTTGTGAAATTATTGTTTTGTGTGTGTGTGTATGTGTGTTTAAATTTTGTCGGCACTTGTAAGCAGTTGAAAAAGAGTGGGGATAAGATTTATGCCTATAAATGGAGACAATTTCTTGAAACGGTATCAGTCCATCGTGAAACGTGAAATTTCAAAGTGTTTAATAAATTAAATAAGTTAAATTTATAATAAAAAATGAAGTTTACTTGTGAATTACTTAATAAAGATTTTTCAACAAAAGTAGTTTTAAAAAGACATGTTAATAGCAATAATGGTGAACGCATAGTTTGTGATATTTGTGGGAAACATTTCAGTAGGCAAAAAAAGTTATTAGAACATAAAAAGAAAATCCATTCTGACAAACTTTTCTGTGTAATATGTGAAAAGGAATTCTCAAGGAGTGATCATTTATTATCTCATTTAAGAAAGAATCATATGGTTGAAGTGAAAAATCCGGTTGAACCAATAGCGATAACAAAATTTTGTGATGCATGTCGAAAAGATGTTTTAAAAAAGAATTGGTCATATCATGTAAGAACTAATTTTAACAAAAAAAATGCAGCTGAACCTTTAAATGAAAATTTGAAGGTAATCAAAAGCGCTTTTGAAGAAAGAGTTGAATCATATATGCTTGAAAACAAAAATGAAAAGACCATATTTTAAATGCTTTAAGAAATCTGCTCGATAAACATTCATCATTCAAGTTTAATATGGAATTATTTTGTGAATATATGAAAAAGATTTAAGTCAAGTTTAAGAAGAGATGGTTGACAAAATTCACAAAAAAATGCAAGAATTTCAAGAAATAGATAGCGATTGGACTTAATAACAATTATTCATGTTGAAATTAATATTAATCAATAGAAGCCCTTACGAGGAAATAAAAAAGCTTGTATAAATGTGAAGAATGAGGATGAGTACTGTTTTAAATGGGCTATAATATCTGCATTGAATCCATTTGACATACATTCTGACAGACCATCATCGTATCAGATTGAAAATATCAAGTCTGAAAAAATAATTTTAAAAAATTGTGTTAATCTTGATTTTTCTACACTAGAGTTCCCAGTAAAAACATCTAATATTCATGAATTTGAAATGCTGAATCCAAAAATCAGTATTAATGTATTTGGATTAGATGATAATAAAATTATTGGACCATAAACTTCATTAAACTTCTAAAGAAAAAGATATTCATATAAATTTATTACTTATACAAGAAAAAGAAAAGGCTACCTATGGATAAAAAACATGTCTAGGTAATAGTGTTAGTGTAAATTATGAAATTTTATTAATTAACAAAATATTTTCAAAATTTCAGATTAATGAAAGAGCAGTTAACACATCATAAACGACAAATCTATATATGTAATTCATGTTTATTATACTTTTCTTGCGAAAATGACTTGGATACTCACAGAATAGAATGTAATAAAATAGTGACAAGAATGCCAACGAAAGAAAAAAGTACTTTGAAATTTGAACATTATGAGCGTCAATTAGATGTTCCTTTTGTAATAAGTATATGCTGATTTTGAATGTATTTTAAAGGATATTAGTACATGCATGCCAGATGCATCATCACCATCTACAACAAATGTGCAGGAACATGTGCGTTGTGCTTTTGCATACTATATTAAGTGCAGCTTTGATAATAATTTAAATAAATTCAGAACTTACAAGGGAAAAGATTGCGTAAAAATATTTGTATCTTCAATTATTCAAAATGTAAAATATTTATATCACAATTATATCGAAAATTCAAAATCAATGAATCGCTTAACACTAAATGAAATGAAAATTCGAAATGAGAGCACAGATTGTCATATTTGCAAACAGTTTTTAAATAAGGATAGAGTTCGAGATCACTGTCATCTAACTGGAAAATATAGAGGACCAGCTCATGAAAAATGTAATTTACTATATCGCGTACCTAAATTTTTTCCAATATTTTTTCATAATTTTTCTGGATACGATTGTCATTTGTTTATAAAGGTATTATCATTTTCTGATGGAGATATAAATGTTATTCCTCTGAATAAGGAGCTATATGTGTCATTATCGAAGAGAATTTTTGTTGATGAAAAGAATACAATAGAATTGAGATTTCTAGACTCGAATAGATTCATGCAGTCTAGTTTAGATTCTTTAGCAAAAAATTTGACAAATGATATGTTAAAAATAGTTCGATCAGAGTTCAAGGATGATGATAAATTTAAATTGCTAACAAGAAAAGGAGTATTCCCATATGAGTATATCAATTCATGGGAGCGATTAGATAAAACAAGTTTACCAGCACAAGAAGATTTCAGCAGTAAATTGACAAATAGTGAATGTAATAATGAAGATTATAATCATGCGCGAAAAGTTTGGCGTAAATTTGAATGTAAAAATCTTTGGGATTATTTATTATTATATTTGAAGACGGATGTACTACTTTTAGCTGATGTATTTAAAAATTTTAGAAAAGTTTGCAAAAGTATTTACTCACTCGATCCTTGTCAATATTATACCGTTCCAGGTTTATCATGGGATGCAATGTTGAAGGAAACAAAAATTGAACTGGAATTATTAACAGATATTAATATGCACAGTTTCATTAAAAAAAGCATCAGAGGTGGAATTTCTCAGTGTTGTCATAGACATTCTGTAGCAAATAATAAATATATGGATGATTATGATGAACAAAAACTATCACAATATTTAATGTATGTAGATTATATGGTGATTTTAAATGGATTGAAAATAAAAATATCGATATTGAAAATATTCTTGAAGACTCAGATACTGGTTACATATTAGAAGTTGATTTAGAATATCCTGAAATATAACATGATATTCATAATGACTTACCATTTTGCTTAGAGAACAAAATTACTTCAAATTCAAAACATATCAAATTAATCACAGATTTAACAAACAAGAAGCGATATGTTATTCATTATAGAAATCTACAACATTATATTAAACATGGTCTTACAGTTACACATATTCATTGAGTTTTGCAGTTTAAACAATCAAAATGGATGCAACGATTCATTGATTTAAATAATCATCAACGTACGCTTGCAAAAACTACATTTGATAAAATTCAAGTTGATGCTTCATTCGGAAAAACTGTATGTTAAAATTGTAACAGAATGGGATAATTATTTTAGGAAATTAGGAGCTAGAGCTTCGATAGCAAGACCTAATTTTCATAGTGCTACACAATTCACTGATAACACGATTGCTATACAAATGAAGCAAATGCATATTTATTATGCTAAGCTAATTTATTTAGGATTTTGTGTTTTAGAATTATTAAAACTAAATATATAAATTTCATTATGATTATATAAAACCGAAATATGGTGAAAACATTTTGATAAATTATATGGATACTGACTTTTTTATATAATTATACTATTCAAACTGAAGATTTTTATAATGATATTAAAAATGATATTGATAAATATTTTGATACTTCTGAATATGCATTCAATAATCCTTATAATATTCCATTAAAAAATAAAAAAGTATTAGGTATGATGAAAGATGAAAGTAATGGAAATATAATGACTGAATTTATTGGTTTAAGATCGAAAATGTATTCATTAAGTGTTAAAGATTCAAAAGACATAAAAAAAGCAAAAGGTGTAAAAAAGACAGTTGTTGATAATTTAAGTATAGAAAATCATAGAGATTGCTTGTATAAAAAGAAATTATTTTATAGTAATAATATGTATGTATTTAGATCTAAGGTTCATAATATTTATACACAAATAATTAATAAAGTAGCTTTAAGTTTTTCTGATGATAAAAGATTTATAAGAGAAAATGGGATAAGTACATATGCTTGGGGGCATTTTAGGATTAATATGAATATAAATTAACATAAATGTTTTTTAAAAAATATATTAAATAAATTTATTATTATCTACTAAAAAAATAATAATACATGTTTTGGTTTTCTTGTTTTCTTTATAATTCAAGCATAAGGTTTTCTTTTGGGAACTCTTCATCAACAAAATTTCTTAGAAGACATACATTTTCTAAAGCACAGTATCCTTTATGGATATTACAACGCAGAACATGCGGATAGTTTTGAAGCATTCAATGTTGCAAATTTCGGACATTCTTCTTCTAAATCGTATACTTCAATCTTATTCTCAAGTATATTACCATTTTTGTTTTTCATGTCCTTTCACACATACTTTAGAATTTCTCAGATTTGATCGAAGAAATTTTTTAACACTTTGAAAAGATATTGATCCTTCATTCCAAGTTAAACCATGATGATTTTTATGTAACCAATTCACTTGTTTCTTCTCTTTTGTTGTTAAACGCGAAAAATCAAACGGTGGTTTTAAAATAAACACTTGAAATTCACGTGCATTGAAAGAAATAGCAAGTTTTTTAACAATAAACTTATTATTATAGTCTTTGAAACCTTGAACTTCGATAATAATTTTATTAAACATTTTATGATGTGTATATGTATTTTTTCTCACAAGTTCTTTGAAATACTAAATCAATTTCAATATTATAATCTCATTTACATCAGTTTGCTAACTTCTCCATTCAGTGGATTGTACTCAATTATTCGATCATGTAGTAATAAACAAAATCCTGAAGTATTGTTAGAAATATTGACGTTGCTTGCTAACTCAAACTCTATTCTAATATCAACAGGTCCTATTTTTATTTTTTCATTTTGATGAGCACAATCAATAACAACAATTGGTGCTATACTTTTGAAACTATCCCATTTTAACAACGGTTGACAATTCCTTCCATAATAAGTTTCTTGAAATTTTGTATACATATCATATAATAACGCATATCGATTACGTTCAAAAAGTATATTTAAATTATCATATGGATATGTCTCAGAGTTTAAATGAGCTTTAAAGTTAGCTAGTTTACAGTGATCAAATTTACTAGCATCAGCTTCTTTTTGGTTTTGTCGATTGGTTTGCAATTCAAATATCAAAAAACGAGGTTTTTCTAGTTGTGTAGATGTTTTGATTGTCCATATGATGTGATTTGTATTTGGAATATTCGGATATTCATATAAATTCCAGCTCCGGAAGCTCGCATTTCGAGTAATTTTAAGTAGTTTTAGTCTTTCTTTATCGTCTACATTTATATGAGGTACTTTCCATAAAACTTTTGCGAATGTAATTTTATAGTCTGTTGCTGCAGCTGATACTTGAACCGTATTTGCATCATTTCTTGCTCTAATTAAAATCAGATCATGTTTAACATTCACAACTATTTTTTTATAGTCTTCAGCAAATCCTAATAGCATTTTAAGAGGTATACAAAAATTGAAATGTCCTGATGTAGGCGATATAATACTATTCCTGTTCATCCTGCATTATACAGCATTGTACTTTCACTTTCGCTTAATGGAATGTAATTTTTTAAAACACTGCTGATTCCTACATTCCGACAACGATCAATTTCGACATCATTCCATTCATATCGTATTTCATCAAATAAGAAGGCCCCAGAATAATTATTTAATTTATAATCAGGTATTACAGTTCCATCGTTTTTAGTTAATGTTCCTTCAATATATACATATAAAACTTTCACTTGGTAGTAAGTATAAATCTTGGTTTTGAATAGAAATTCGTATTTCATCCCTATTGTTATACGAAATGCTGAATATGTATGGTATTCCTTTTTAGTTATAAGAAATATTAGCTTTAGTTATCAGACTACTTGTTTTATACTTTACGTCTTATTCTATTATTGTGGTTTCAATTGTAGTCTAACTGTAATTGTTTCGCCTCTGAAATTAATCAAATCTCCATCTTGATCTACAATTTTTACTTCAACAGAACTAATTTGTTTCACATTTACGGGTACGGGTAAATATATAACATTCTTAGAAACTTCTGTTATTTTATATCCTGGTCCTACATCAGGAGAAAATTCATGAAGAGTATGAACAGGAATATTATTAATACCTACATACATATATGATTCTACTATTAGATTACATTCAATTCGTATAGCGTTAACTTTAGTTATATTCACAGGTAAATCATAAACATGCGTTGTATTTGACTCCAATTCTTTTTTACTGAAAACTAATATTTGACCAATAGATCTTTCACGATTAAAGTAGACATTGTATGTAGGTACTTTTAATTTTTGTTTTGAGCGTGTTGTTGTTCGCTTGTATTTTGATTGTAAGCTTAGTTTCCGTTTTCTCGAGCTCTTTCTCTCATTATACCCTACACTACAGGTATTTTAATAGTTTTATAACCTATATAAAGTAAGTCATTACTACTATATTAGGTATTAAATTATAGGTATAAAAATCAACAAGACCACAAAGATTGATTACCATAACTATCAAAGTATTCAACACGGTTTCCTTTTTTCTGAAATGCTACCTAATGTGTACCAGGTCACTTGAATTATCTAAATTTACTATACCACACTCATTTTTATAAGGTTTTGGTGGTAGTTTATCTTTCATGAATACAGCTCGAAAGTGCGGTATACTTTCTCATTCAATGGATGTTACTGAGAGCTTACTTAAAAGTTTTTTGGATTTGGATTTAAAAAAAGACCAAGACCTTTCCTGTATGGTTTCAGTTGTAATCCTTTTCCCATTGCTACTGCTTCCATAGTTTTATTATGTCGTTGGTTTTCAGCTAGTTGTTCTCTAGCTTGTTTTGCATCATTGATTGCCTTTGCCATTGTCGCTGGACCACCAGATAATGCTCTTGCTGCTGAGAGTCCCGCAAAAGGTGGAACTAGGAATGGTAAAACACTGCCTGTTTTTGGAACAGGTATGATCGAAGTAGTTCAATTGATGATTTTTTTCCTTTTATGGTGTTCTTAGCTGCAGTTAATACTATTCTAATAGCACTGTTCATTTCTTCTGGTTTTTATACTTTTAATATTTCACGAGCACTTTGAATAGCTTTTCGGAACATTTTACGCGTTTTCGCTTTATTCTTCTTTTTATTTTTTGATTTCTTCTTGACTGTGGGTCCATCGAATTGTGGAAAAACAAATGTAATGATGAGTTTACTTGAACACCCGAATGGTCTTAAATTTGAAAGTTAAAATATGAGAATGTTTAGAAACTGATTTCACCAAATAAAGGGTTAGGATACAACACATTTTCTGAGAATACTGAATCAATAAACGAAACTCCATTTCCATATTTGACGATATACGTTCATATTTTTACATGGGACGTCATAAGGATATCGATAGCTTTTACTTATGTATGTCAGACTTATACACATATTCTAAAACACTTGATACGTTATAGCTCAAACTTTATTGTAGTTTTTAAACAAGATGAGATGAATTTAAAACATATTTATAATGATCATGTCAGCACCGACATGTCATATGAAAAATTTCGAGATATGTGTTCAAAATGTTGGAAAGATAATTACGGATTTGTAGTAATAAACAAAGATAGTTTGTTAGATTGTGGACGATACAGAAAAGGAATTGATACTTTTATATTATTATAAATAGGTACGAGTGTAAGAGTTTTTGTAATGCACATAAATTATACAAAAATATAAAAAAAAGCATATGATTCAACAATAATGTATAATGTATAATTCACTATACTGCAAAATCATATTCTACTAATATAATATGCCACACATGTCAATTAAACATATTGAGAAATAACAATAACACATATGTTATAAATAATATAATGTTGTTATAACTGCATGCAATTAGTTAATACTTATATAAAAATTAAATTGCATTGCATAATATTTTAAATAAGAGTTTGACAATTACTTTGGCCTTTAAGTAATACTGAAATTGAACACTCAATAAATTCTATTAGAAAGCAATAATTTACATTTGTCTAAAGAATAATAAATTATTTAAATTATTGAGGTAATTTGAGATTATGCATAATTGTGTTTTATAATTATTATGCATTAATAATTATTACAAGTGCATTTTTAACACAACGTTTTAGTAATTCAATATGTGTCTACAAATTTTGTTAATTGACACCAAAATGATTGAATTTATAATTTTAGTGTGAGAACCATATTTTTTGTAATTCTATAGCCAATATTAGATTTTAAGATTTTCATGTACAAATTTTAGTATAAAAGCGATGAATTTAAATCAATAAAATCACTATTGTTTTGAACCTCGAACTCGAGCCTTTCATTTAATTTTTACATTCCGGAAATTAGTCGGCATTTTTGCCATCAATATAGAACATATATAGGCAGATATACTTGTCGCTCATAAAAATCAGTAATAATATAAATCGGCGTTTTCACCAATCATTACATGGCGATCCTGCATAATGCGAACTCTGTAAAGTGTTCAGTTACGTGGTGCCTATTCAGATCAACCGAAAAAAGAAAGAAACATCATTTTAACAAGCCATTCAACATCTAAGAAGACGAGAAAAATCGATAAAATCGATGGGAAACAAAAACTTGAAACCAGATGAGGAGATCATCATAAACTCATCGAACAACAACAACAATCAACATGAAGAAACCAGGGTACTAATTTGGTTTATTGTATCGTTTTTGAATTACATAAAACGATGAATCGGGAGAAATCGTTTTCTTTATCGTTTTTGAATTACATAAATCGATTTTTCTTTTTTTCTCATCCAATTTTAATGAACTGTAAAACGATCATGAAATGGTTATCGAACAAAGGAAAGTTTAAAGGAAAGTGTGATATTTATTGTGATTTTGTTAACTTGTGATTTTTAAATTTTTGTTTAGGAGCCTGAAGTAAATTTACTTATTTATTTATTTTATTTTAATTTATTTTTGAAGATTTTGTTTCAAAAATGTAAGTAGAATAAAGAAATTTACTTTTATTATATTATATTCCTGATATGGAAATAAGTCCATTGATTTCAAATAGTTTTATTAAAAATGCTTGAATTTTAACAAAAAACTTCACACATCAATATGCTGGAGTTCATATAATATAGTATATGGTAAAAATAATGTTTAATACTAATGTGTAATACTATCAATTTTTCTTTATTTTTAATTTAGTTTATTCACTTTTTCTATTTTTATTTTTAAATTAAATTGACTTCACAGTACAAACTTTTCAACCGACTTCAAAAAAGCGTCATTTATCCATGACTACAAAAAATGCGTCATTTATCCATCTTTCTGTTTTACAATAATTTTTATCTCTTATGTTTACTCTCATGTTGTACGAATTCTGTGTGTGCCAAGAATACGTGATTTTGTTAACTTGTGATTTTTAAATTTTTGTTTAGGAGCCTGAAGTAAATTTACGTTGAAGATTTTGTTTCAAAAATGTAAGTAGAATAAAGAAATTTACTTTTATTATAATATATTCCTGATATTAAAAATGCTTAAATTTTAACAAAAAACTTCACACAAATATAGTATATGGTAAAAATAATGTTTAATACTAATGTGTAATACTATCAATTTTTCTTAATTTTTAATTTAGTTTATTCACTTTTTCTATTTTTATTTTTAAATTAAATTGACTTCACAGTACAAACTTTTCAACCGACTTCAAAAAAGCGTCATTTATCCATGACTACAAAAAATGAGTCATTTCTCTTGCAACCAAGCTAAATAGATAGCTATAAAGAACTATAAAGATTTGCGTGAAGCTCTTTATAGAAAAAACCAAGGTTTTGATCAAGATCGACATCGATTTTAATCACGAAATTCGACGTAGCTATAAAAGATTTTGATAAAGATCTTTATCGGAATCTTCTATAGCTGACGTCGAATTTCGTGATTAAAATCGATGTCGATCTTAATCAAAACCTTGGTTTTTCTATAAAGAGCTTCACGCAAATCTTTATAGTTCTTTATAGCTAGCTATATAGCTTGGTTGCACGGGAGGTTGGTAAGTGGATAGAAAGTATATATGTAATAATAAAATAATTTTTTTTAGAATAACATAAAATAGGAATAAATAGATGAATAAATAAATAAATAATTATTTCAAAACAAATTTATTTTACATGTCTCAAAACTTAACAATGAAACAATGTCCAAATTTAGCAACCGCATTAAAAATAGTCCCGGAATTTAAAGGTGACCCAAAAAAGCTTGAAAATTTTGTAAATCTAATTGAACTAATGTCAGAAACTATAAAAGATGAAACTGAAGTAGGTAATTTAATTGTCTTGTCTGAACAAGTTAAAAATAAAATATCTAATGAACAAACACCCAATAACATTAGCACTTTTAAAGAATTATTCCAAAAAATATATACATCCAAGAAAAGCCCATAAAAAATACAAAATGAGCTATCGAAAACAAATTAAGGTGGATAAAAAGTATATAAAAAATGGAGAATGGTAGTTGACTTTAGACAACTAAACAAAAAGATTATTGATGACAAATTTCCGCTTACAAGATTGGATGACATACTAGACAATAATCTTGGTAGAGCAAAATATTTTTCTACTATAGACTTAACAAGTTCATTCCATTAGATTGAACTTGACAAAAATTCGAGATCCCTAACTGCATTTTCAACAAACGAAGGTCATTTTCATTTTAAAATATTACCGTTTGGATTGAAAATTTCAACAAATAGCTTTCAAAGAATGCTACTTTTTCAAGTTTAAGTGCAGAAGCATTTTTGTATGTTGATGACATAATTACTTTCGGCTGTAGCCTACAACATCACAACAACAATTTAATAAAAGTATTTCAAAGATTAAGAAAATATAACCTTAAATTAAATCTACAAAAATGTAACTTTTTGCAAACCGAAATTGTATATTTGAGACACTTAATAACAAGCGAAGGTATAGAAACCGATCCAAAGAAATACGAAACCGTACAGAATTACCCAACACCACAAAACGCAGATGAAACAAATAAATTTGTTGCATTCTGTAATTATTATAGACGATTTATACCAGATTTTGCAGCTATGTATTGCAAAACCATTAAACGCAAGTAGTATAAATATGGGGTTTCTGGACCACGGCTCCGGCTCAGTGACGTCATCACATTATCAGTGCGGGGTCACGTGGTTCAAGGTTGCTTGTTATCAGTGAGGGGTGCGAAGTCACGTGGTTCAAGGTTACGTGTTATCAGTAAGGGGTCACAGTGTCAAGGTTAGTGAGGACTCACGTTTGTCAAGATTTATTTCTTATCAGTGTGGGATCGTGCGGGTTAAAATTATGGGCGTTATTATTTAAAAAAAACAAGGAAAATTTTTGGTACAGTTCTGATTTACGTGTGCTTAATCAGTGCTAAGCATGTTTAGACATGTTTGTTCAAGTTTCATATTGTTTACACTGTGTTATTGTTTTAAATTAACAAAAAAAAGGAAAAAAAATACTTGCCAAGTAGTATGTATATGGGGATTCTAGCTCAGGGAGGGTTTTGTGCACAGCTTTTTTGGATGACGTCATAAGCTTTGAGCTTTTTGGTTGTGACGTGTGGTATGCTTCGGGAGCTTTTGAGCTTTTTTGGTTGTGGCATGTGGTGGAAGCTTTTGTGCTTTGTGGGTGGTGGCGTGTGGCGTGGGTTTGTGGCTTTGAAGCTTTTCGCCGTGGGTTGAAGCTTTTAAGGTGAAATGGTGGATTCTGACGGGGGGAGGTGTGTAAAGAAGCTGAGCGAGATGAAACTGGTTTTATCTGGAAATTATTGGTTTTTCTGAGAAATTGTTGTTATCTCGTTTAGTTTCTTGGAGTTTTGTTATCTCGTTGGTTTCTTGTAATTTTGTGTTTGATTTCTGAGAAATTTTGTTATCTCGTTAATTTCTCGGAATTTTGTGGTCTTATCTAGAATTAGAATTTTATTGATTTCTTGGAATTTTGTTATCTCGTTGGTTTCCTGTAATTTGGTGTTTGATTTCTAAAAAATTTTGTTATCTCGTTAATTTCTCAGAATTTTGTGGTCTTATCTAGAATTTTATTGATTTCTTGGAATTTTGCGGTTTCTTATTAAGAAAATATTTTGGGTGAATATGATATTTAGGGTATAAATACCTTGGAAAAAACAGTTTTAAATACAGTATGAATTTTGAATTTGATAGAGAGGTTTTCGCGGATTGTGATAGTGAAACAACATTAATATCAGCCAAACACAACTTCAAAGATTATTTGATATAACAGCATCTAGTTTTAAATTTGATAAAGAGTTTTTAAAGGATTGTGAAAGTGTATCAACAGGAATATCATTTCAAACAGCAGTTAAAGATCGTTTTAATTTCACAATACAACCTCAGAGTTTATTTGAAATATCAGCATATAGTTGAATTTGTTTAACTTATTTTAAATTAAATTATTATTTTCAAAGAAAGAAAGAACACTTTAATTTACTTTAACACTTTATTTAATCTTCAAATTTTACAATTTATAATCGATCTAAATTTTACGAAGTGAATTTAACTAAGATTGGAACAGAACTGATTTCTTTCTAAAATTATTGGTTTTACATCAGTTAGGATAGGAGAAGAAATGCAAACATGTGAATTGCAATTTACTTGGTTCTCATGAAAAATGCTGACGGTTGAGTCTGCATTTTTCGTGTGAACGAAAATTATTAGATTTTACTTAATGTTATATAACTCCTCCATCCCCAGGACAATTTGCAGTTCCTGCAAAAGGGTTATTCCTTGGTTCGTTCCTTACCTCAATCTTTGTGACGTTTACAGTTTTTCTCCTATTTTTACAAGTTTTAAATTTTACAATAATTATACATGCTAAAATTAATAAAATTATACTAGTTGTACCTAAAGTTGTTCCATTTATAACATTATGTTTAAATTCTATGTATTTAATTCGTTGTGTATTTTCAATTGTCTTAGTGTTAATGTTTTCTACTGATAGCTTTTGTGATAATTTTGTAAAATTTACATGGACTATAGGTATTATTACACTACTGCTATAATTTTTGATTTTATTTTTAAAGATAGATTCTTGAATTTGGACTTTACAATCAAAAAATTTTATTATGTTATTATTTTTAATAAAGAATTTTTGATCAATACAATTTTGTGTTAGTTCTGTTATTTTTAAATTTTTTGTTATAATTAGACCTTCGTATAATTCTTCTACTGAAGGTGCATTGCTTGTTCTTAACTTACATGTATTTTTGGCTTTAAATGCATTTCTAATGCATTCATTTTTATGAAGTTTCAAATTTTTTCTCATAATTATGTCATTGTCATTAGAGTAGATTTTATCGCCTTGTATAATAACTTCTTCAATCTTGTAATCCAACTCTTCTTGCTCGTTGTTAGGAAATGGAATTACTAATGCTTTGTAGTATGACTCATTAGTAAAATTTGGTATGCTTATAGAGAATATAAGCGTATAATTTGTGTGTAAGATATGAGTTTTGATAAAGGGAATGTTTGTTAAAGAAATATTGTATGTAGCTTTTTCTTGTTCTGTTAGTATGTCGTGTGGTAATACGTTAAGTCTGCTCATAAGTATAATGTCCACTAGTTTTTCTAATTGTCTGCTAATAATGTTAGCGTCAGCGTAAATCTGTAGTATGAATTTTGCTGTCAGTGCTCTGTTTGATTTTTGTGTCGTATTATTAAGAAAGTTATTTAAGTATGTTTGTTGTTTGTTTACATGTTCGATGACACTGTTAAGATTTTTGATCAGGTCGTTGTTTATTAGCACCTGTTTGTTTATTTGATCCGTTGTTTGTTTTGTATTTTGATCTAAATTTTGTAAATGGTTGTAAATTTCTGTAGCGTCTTCATAGTCCATAGTCCCTGTTAGAAATTTTAGTGCTTTACCACCAATATTTAGTAAACCTCGTTTTTTCCTGTTTGTCTTGTGTGTTTGAGGTATAAGGTTGTTAAGACTGTTTTTGGCCAAGTTAATTTCTCTGTTTAATAATTCATAGTCGTCTCTGTCTGTTAGGTGTAGTGCCTGTATGTTTGTTTCTAATGTTTTTATAGCTTCTTTGTAATGTTTTAAATCAATTATGTGTAAGATTTTTGTGTAAGAGTCTATAACTTTTATTGTTTCTTTTTTAAACAATGTAAATCCATAGTCACTACTTATTGGGGTTATTTCTATTAATTTGCCTAATACAGATGGAATTAGAAGTAGAAGGAAGTAGTGCATCTGTAAGAAAAGAAAAGAAGTATTTCATTTGAGCTAATTTTAAACTAAATTTTTAATAGCAACGGAAAGTATGTACAAAAAAAAAAAGAAAGGGGTATCAATTACACTAAAGATTTTGGTGTTTATATTTCCGTTTATTCTGATTTTGGTAGTATTTTGTATTACGCTTTGTGCTGGTATCTATGACATAATCGCCTTGTTGTTTGTAGTTTGTTAGTTTCTT
This sequence comes from Bombylius major, assembly GCA_932526495.1. Classification (NCBI taxonomy): domain Eukaryota; kingdom Metazoa; phylum Arthropoda; class Insecta; order Diptera; family Bombyliidae; genus Bombylius; species Bombylius major. Next base: position 18,289,472 of record OW052045.1, read on the forward strand.
ATATTTTGGTTTATTTTTCATGATAGCTCTATTACGCACAATGTTGCTGACGAGTTCATAATTTTTATCTCTATTTTTGTTAAGTTGATTTGTTCTAGCTTCTTTTTCTTGTTTAAATTTGGTTACTAATGTTTCGATTTCTTCCTGGGTTATGTTATTTTGAATGAAATCTATAGGACGTTTTTTTGTTGTAGAATGTATTGTGTTATTGTATGCGATTATTATTTTAAAAATTTTATCATTGATTTCGTCTTTATTATTTTCAGCTTCTAAAATGCGTAAGTGTTCATTTAACGTACCGTGTAGCCTTTCTATGTCCGAATTTCCCGTTTTGTTATCTGCTGTGGTGATATGCGATTCTATAGTATTTTCTTTTAGAAATAGACTTACTGTATTGTGAAGGATACATCTTTCATTATCATACACTAATTTTTTCATTTTACCAAGAGATTGTATTCTTTCTTTTAAAGCATTAAGTATGGAGATCCATGTTCTATCATTTAATTTGTGTGCTGTCGCATATTTGCTAAATTTGTCTATTGTCGTTAAATACATTATATTTCTGTACGGAAACCAGATGTCTACATGCACTATGTCATTAAATCCATTTGCTGTTTCAGTAATTTTATACGGAATTTTGATTGGGTGACGATCGTGCTTAGCTATAATGCATATTTCACAATTGTTTATGTATTCTGTTATCTTTTTGAGAAGATTCGGGTAAAAGTATCTTTGTTTTAATTCATTAAAAACTTCATTTATTCCACGATGATTGTTTTTCAAATGTTCTTCCTTTATTAAAGAGAGCATTTTTTCAGTATCTGTAATATCTATTAATTCCATCTTTGAAGTTTCATATTAGGTTCTTTTATGCTGCTTAACCATGCAAGTGGTTTGTGATCGGTATAGATAGAAAACTTCCTACCATAAAGGTACGTTCTAAAATATTTTACTGACCAGACAATTGCAAGAAGTTCTTTTTCAATTACAGAGTATTTTATTTCGTGATTATTTAATGTGCGAGACGCATAACAAATTGGGTGATTGTTCTGACTAAGTACTGCCCCAATTGCGTAATTTGAGGCGTCAGTCGTCAATACGAAAGGTTTTTCAAAATCTGGTCTTTTTAAAATAGGGTCAGTGGTCAGTAATGTTTTCATTTTTTTGAATGCGTTAATGTACTCATCATCGGAGGTGTTAATTTTTGTACCCTTTTTTAGGTATTTTATGATAGGATAGGCGACTTTAGCGTAATCCTTAATAAACTTTCGGTAGTATCCCGTGATGCCAAGAAATTGACGTATTTCTTTTATGCTAGTTGGAAGTTTCATTTTTTCGATAGCTTCTATTTTCTTGTTGTCTGGTTTTATTCCGTCCTTAGTTATTATATGGCCTAAATAGTTCGTTGATTCGTCTGCAAAATGACATTTGTCTAGTTGTATTTTGAGATTTGTTTCACGCAATCTCTGAAGTATTTTTTTCAAGGATAGTAGATGTTCCTCAAGGCTTGTAGAGAAAATTAGGACATCGTCCAAATATACAACGCAGATTTTATTGATGTAGTCTTTGAGAACGTTGTTCATCAATCTTTGAAAGGTTGATGGTGCGTTCTTCAGTCCAAATGGCATGCGAATGAACTCGTAATGGCCATTTGCTGTAGAGAAAGCAGTTTTATGACGATCTTCAGGAAGTACTTCGATCTGGTGAAACCCCTTGGCCAGATCGATAGTGGAGAAATAATTACACTTGCCAAGCTTTTCAAATAGTTCATCGATATTGGGAATCGGAAATCGGTCATCAACAGTTTGTTCGTTTAATTTTCGATAGTCTATGACTATCCTCCACTTTTGCTTGCCCGAATTGTCAAGTTTTTTGGGGACGACCCATATCGGTGAATTATAAGGACTATTACTGTGTTTTATAATTCCTTGTTCTAACATTTCTTCTATCTGTCTATCGACCTCTTTGCGATGGACTTCAGGATAGCGATATAATTTGCTGTATATGGGGATTTCGGTTTTTGTTTTTATTTCATGTTTTATTTCATTCGTAAAGGAGAGATTATCTCCTTCTCTAAAAAATACATCCTTGTAAGACATGAGAAGCGAACCTAATTTACTTATATCAGTTTTATTTAGATGCTGAGCAAAACTTTCACGGGGTATATTATTGTAATTAATTTCGTTGTTGAAAATAATTACAGAATTATCGTCGTAAGAATTTTTAACGTATAATTCTTCTTCTTTATTTAGATAAATTGGTATTGTAGCATTTCGAGTTTGTAATGTGCGTTCTTTAAAGTTTATTATCGCATCAAGTTCAACGAGTATGTTGTTTCCAATTAAAACGTCAAAATTTTTGTGAAATTCGTATTCTAAAAATTCTACGTAATAATTTTCTTCATTAAGTTCTTTGAATAGTGGAAATTTGAAACGTTTATTTGGTTTGATGTTTCGATTAAGAACTCTGAGTAATTTATTAGTGGACGGGATTTGCCATTTATCGCTACAAATACTAGGATTTATAATACTATTTTCTGCACCGCTATCAATTATAAATCTCATATTACGTATTTTATTGTTTATGACTATATAAGGTAATTGTTTCTTCCAGTTGCTTGAAAATTTTGTTGTGATTGGGGGTTTTCAACTGAATTGTTATCTTCATTGATGGATATATCCATCGGTTCCGTCCCATTATTATTTTGAGAGTTTCTTTGAAGATTAGGCCTATTATAATTGTTATTATTATAACTGTTTCTTGATTGTCCGCTGTTTCGGTACATTCTAAAATTATTTCGCTGTGGTACTAATCTATTCTGTTGATTATTCGAATTATTGTTCAGAGGTTGGTTTCGTTGAGTACTTAAATTTGAATTGTCGTGTCTGTGAGAATTGTTGTTGTTTCTTTGGTTTTGTTCATAGTTAGTGTTATTGTTTTCGTTCCTATTAGAACTGTTATAGTTTCTTTGATTATTTCTATAATTTGAAGGTCTACTATTGAAATTTGGGGTTTTATTTTGCATGGGTTTGGTTTTTTCATGAGTAAATGACAAGTAACCAAATTGTGTTAATAAGTCATAAGCATCATCTAATGTTTGGGGATTTCGGCACCCAATAAGGTTTTTGGCTAGAGGGGGTAAATTTTCTCTAAAATGTTTTAGGGCTAATCTCTGATTTGATGCAATTTGATCAGCGTTAGCTTCGCCGTTCAAAATGTATGCATTATTGATTCTACTTAGCAAAGAGATTATTTTGTTATAAAAAATTTCTATTGTAGAGTCACATCGACATAATTTCATTTCATCTACTAGATCTGGAATTGTTGTTCGCTCACCATGGTTTTTAATTAAAACCCGTTTCAGATCTGCCCAAGTGGTTACTGGACCATTTCTCACTAAAGTTTCTTTTGCTTTTCCGGTAATTTTATCAGTGATATACCCTAATACGATTATTTTGTGTTCGTTAGTCAATAATTCGATAATTGGGATAAGTGATTCGACTCGATTTATAAAACTAGATAAACTGTATTTATCTCCACTAAAAGGGGTAACATAATTTATACTTTTAGCAATGTATTCGAGGGTTTGTCTGTTTTCCATTTCCATTTTGAACTTTTAACAACTAATGACAATGATAAGAGAAAAAAAATTTTTTTTTTTTTTTTTTTGTTTTAATCTATTTTTTTTTTATTCAAATTAAGGACAAACAATGAACACCAAAGTATCGTATTTGTTTCACTATTTTAAGAATAATTATTATGGTTATTACTCTTACTCAATTATTTATTACTAAAAGGAAAAAAAAAAAAAAAGTTTTTTATTTATTTATCCTTGATTGTAAATTGTTTCAATGAAGCTTAAAAACAACTGGTAAACTGGATCTTCTTACCTTGTTGCTAAAAAACCTTTTTTTTTTTGTTGGATTTTTGTAATTGTTGATGAAAATTTTATGATGAAAAATAGCAGCTTCGTCGCTTCTGGATTAATTTAAAGTGTGTAACTCCTGATGTAAAACAGCAGTTTCGTCACTCCTGGTTTGCAATACAGTTTGTTACTCTTGACAAAAAGGGTAGCTTCGTCGCTCCTGGTTGTCTTTTTGATTGTTGCGCAATTTTAGCTTTGCTCGTGTAGTGAATGTAAGTTTGGCTTATTTTTCAGATAATTTCTGTTAATTTACAGGTAATTTCTGTTTGCCAAAAAAACTACACTTGTTTTATTGTTCACTGTTGTGATTGTTTAAGCACAAACACACACGAAAAAACAATTGTTCACTATCGTGACTGTTTCAGCACAAACACAATTTTTTTTTTTTTTTTTTTTTTTTTTTTTTTTTTTTATTATTTTTTATTATGTGAGCTTTTGTCTAAAATCACGCACTTATTTTACCGACTGCGCCAGTTGAATTTGTTTAACTTATTTTAAATTAAATTATTATTTTCAAAGAAAGAAAGAACACTTTAATTTACTTTAACACTTTATTTAATCTTCAAATTTTACAATTTATAATCGATCTAAATTTTACGAAGTGAATTTAACTAAGATTGGAACAGAACTGATTTCTTTCTAAAATTATTGGTTTTACATCAGTTAGGATAGGAGAAAAAATGCAAACATGTGAATTGCAATTTACTTGGTTCTCATGAAAAATGCTGACGGTTGAGTCTGCATTTTTCGTGTGAACGAAAATTATTAGATTTTACTTAATGTTATATAACTATATAATTTTTGGAATCATCATATTATTAATCTTAAAAGGTGGGAAGAGGAGTTACAAAAACCGCTGTTAAGAATCAGATTGGAAAACACATATTTCTTTCTACACTTTATTAGTTCTTTTGTTTTCGACTGGCCGCTTAGAAAAAAAGTAAATATACCTAAGCTTGTAAAATATTCTAAAAAAGCACATTAAAAAGTGTGAAGAAAAAAAGAAAAATGGAATTTGGATTTTATAAAGAAAACCAGAGTAGCGGTGATTTCAATGCAGAAAACCAGCATGAAGATATAGATATTATTGAGAAGTTTAATTCTAATACTTTTAAACCACTAATGAATTTAAAGAAAATGGAATATGAAAAAGATTATTTAATCGTTGGATGCAGACGAATTACAACAAAATATGGAGAACGGATATTATTAGAATTAGAAGACTTCAATATATTCTTACCAGCAAGATATAATTCATTTTCTAATACAGAAATTGAAAGATTAAATACAAGTAACTTTATATTAAGAATTTTGGAGAAATGCGAAAATCTTTTAGATTAGAAATATTCAAGTCTTTTCAAAATGATAAAAGTCAAAATGGTCAACAATTTCTTTTAAATTTTCCAACAATTTTTTAAAAATTTTTTATATGTTTGAAATAAAAAAAAATAAAATAAAATAAAAACGCTCTTGTTTCTGAAAATTTTAATTTTAATGAGAAAGTAAATAAAAAAATCTTAAATTTTTTATATATAAAAGTACTTTTATTGATAAATAACTTAATTACATATGCTAACTTAATATAAAATTTTAATTATGAAACAATTCCTTAAAAAAATAATTAAATAATGTATAAATATATTTTAATTTACAATAATTCTGTTTTATTTATCCATGAGTTATGCTCATTTGAAAATCCTAACCATTTTACAAAAACATTATCTCCTTTTTTTCTCAAAACTGTTTCTATTAAATAAATGTGTGGATATTTTGATTTTAAAAGTTCCTTTTCATAAAAACCTCCTTTAATTGGATCACCCTTATAGTCCTCTAAATAATATGTTACTGGATTCGTATTTTTTATGCTTTTAATTTTGAAAATTTCAGTCGTCCAATATGGTGTATATCCCTTTTCAAAAACGTGTTTATGTTTACTTATACGAACAGAATCACCAATTTTGAACTTTGCACCAGGAAAAACTTTCAAATTACTATATACAGTTTTTAGCAGCGATTTTTCATTAGATGAATTAACATCTCGAGGACGCATTTTATTAGTACGATGTTTTGTATTGTTGTAACTTTCAACCAGTTTTTGAACGTCATCAATCCATTTATATGTTCCTTTAAAACTAAATTGTTTCCACATTAAAGCTTTTAAAGTTCTATTAAAACGTTCAACAATTGAAGCTTTCAAAGTGCTATACGTAGAATAATGATTTATATGATTCTTTTTCATCAAATCTTAAAAGTGTTTGTTGTAAAATTCTTTTCCAAGATCACTTTGTATATTCTTGGGTATTCCATTTGAAGATTTAAAAATACTTTCCATTGCTTTAGTTACATCAGGACCACTTTTTGTTTTTACAGGAATAGCCCACGCAAATTTAGAGAATACATCAATTACAGTTAATAGAAAACGATAACCCTTGTTACTTACAGAATATGCGCCCATTTGAACTAAATCTATTTGCCAAACATCATCTATTCCTTTTGTAATTACTTTTCTTCGATTAAATCTTTTTTGTGCTGATTTATGCAGCTCTTCAACAAGTTGTTTCTTACTCATTTTTCAATCAAATATCAGGATTTATATAAAACTTTGTATATTATTATTATATATACATATAGAATTAAGTTGTTTTGTATGTATATGTTTTTAACATATTATTAATTCGTTCAAGTTTATCATTATATATCATAAAAAATTTATGCATATTAGAATTCATTTCATTTGTAATTTGTTTGATGGTTTTTTCAGTATCTTCTTTAAGGTTTCGTATATTCTCTTTAAATGTATTCTCCAATTTTTTTATTATTTCAATAGTCAAATTATTTATTTGTTCTTCAAGAAAATGCTTTGTAACCGCATCTTGAGGATTTATTGGATTTGCAACATTTTTTAGACTTTCAAAATTAATATCAAAATGACCATCTGGTGTAAGTGAGAAACCTATTCCTGGTGGTCCTTGTGGGCCTCGTTCGCTGATAACTTGATGAGTAGTTCGATTACTAACAAAACGTCCGAATTTGTCAACACTCATTATAAAGTTTAATGATAGTTTAAATAATAATATTGGCTTCTCTTAACTCTTCTATTATTGAAATAATTTCATTTTTATGATTAGTATGATCTGCTTGCTCTGATGCAATAAGCAATCTTAATCTATCAACCAATTCATTAGGATCATCCCAATATATATAATTAGACTTTTTATTGTTTAAAAGCATTAATCCCTGTCCTTGCTTTTTTGTATCAACTAATTTTTTAATAATATTTCTATATTTGCTACCTGCATTAACTTTGATATGACTTTTATCATCAAATACATCTTTTCTGTGAACAATTGTTTGAATTAATATTTCATGATAATTCTGAAGATCATTAATATTATATAAAGAAGGATTTTTCATAAAAATAAGTTCATAAAGACCTCTAGTAGCATTATAATCTTTACCATCAATATTTACAGTATTATCATTAAATTTTAAATCACTCCGACCGAGTTCAAAGCTATTTTTTTCTTTATTATACTTGGGTCCATAAGCTTTATCAATACCAAAACCTTTTGTGTATTCATTCATATAATATGAATTTAATGAGGTATCTTCATCTAAAGATTTTTCAAGCGATCGTCGTAATTTTTGTATGGGAGTACCTACTTTAAAGGATTGTGTTATCTGGGGTCTTAAAAGTAGTATCTGCAGTTACTGGTGTTGATTTGAATATAGGAAATTTTGAAACATCTTTTTCAAATGTGTTCGTTTCATCAATTTCAGATTTTGCTTTATATAGAGAAACTGACTCTAGTTCCTTTTTAACTTCATTTTTGATTTTTTTCTCAATTTCTTCTTCAGATTTTTCTTTTAATTCTTTCTGAGGTTTACTAATTGGTTTAAAAGTTTCTTCAAGAAATTTTTCTTTGAAAACTTTTCCAGTTTTGATAGCTTTAGTTTAGATTAGTTGACTTTATTATATTTTTTAGTAATTTTGAATCCATTTTTTTACTTCTTACTACTTCTTACTTGGTATGTAAACAGCTAATAAACAGCTAAAAGCAGCTTTTAAACAGCTCAAGCGGTCTCTAAAACTGGTCTGTAGACAGCTAATAAACAGCTAATAAACAGCTAAAAGCAGCTCTTAAACAGCTCAAGCGGTCTCTAAAACTGGTATGTAGACAGCTAATAAACAGCTAATAAACAGCTAAAAGCAGCTCTTAAACAGCTCAAGCGGTCTCTAAAACTGGTATGTAGACAGCTAATAAACAGCTAACAACAGCTCTTAAACAGCTCAAGCGGTCTCTAAAACTGGTCTGTAGACAGCTAATAAACAGCTAATAAACAGCTAAAAGCAGCTCTTAAACAGCTCAAGCGGTCTCTAAAACTGGTATGTAGACAGCTAATAAACAGCTTTTAAACAGCTCAAGCGATCTCTGAACATGGTATGAGAAAATAAATACAGCTTGATTGTATTATATATGTATGAACATATCAAATCCCTTTCGATAGCGACCACATTGTAGTGGATAATCTTTACATATTACTAAAAATCCATAATTTTCTTTCCAACATTCTGCACATATATCACGAAATTTATCAAAAGACATATCTGTATTTACATGATCGCTATATATATGTTTTAGATTCATTTCATCTTGTTTAAATAATATTATGAAATTAGCATTATCTCTAATTAGATGTTTTGGTATATGCGTATATGTTTGACATAAATAAAAGCTATCTATATCCTTATAGCGCCCCATACAGAAATAAGATCGCATATTATTTTGCTTTTCACAAGATACATCATCAAAAATAAAAATAGAATTTCTTTTAGCCTCTTCGGGTGATAAAACTTCATTATTTGCTGAAAATGTATGAAAACCTAAACCTTTAATTGGTGTTAGGATACGTTTTAAATATTCATATTTCGGTTGATGTAATGATTTTGAATAGAGATATACATTTTCAAATTTAAGTCCATTTGGATGCTCAAGTAAACTAATCATTACATTTGTTTTTCCACAATTTGATGGACCTACAATGAGAGCCCTTATATTATTTGGTAACAAAGTACTATGTTTTCCTTTTTGTTCTGTTGATACATTTTCCAAATCATAGTTCTTAACATCAAGTTTTTTATGTTGCTTTATGTATTTCATATTTGTAACTAATTTTTGATTTGTATAAGTTCAATGTTTTATATGATAAAAACTATATTCGCGCTAGAAACTTTGAATAAGAAGGTACATACATATATATATTACTAGCGGGCCCCGCAGACGTTGTTCTGCCCTTTCCGGTAGGTGGCGGGATGAGTTTTATTTGTACTCAAACTATCGATTTCTGGAAATATACTTCATGCATACATACGACAAAAATTCAAATTATTTTTTTAGTTGTCATCCTAATTAAAATAATGTGTTCATATAAATTTTTAATAATTTTTCTTAAAAAAATGTTTATTGTAAAGCTTTTTGGTATACAACATTTTTTGTTTTTCCATCTTTCGTGTAAACAAATAATGCCGATGGTTTGCCTACTCGTGAGCATGCAACATAGAGCTGTCCATGTGAAAAGCATGGAAATTCCAAATTTATACCGCAGACTTCCAAAGACTGGCCTTGTGCCTTATTGATGGTGATCGCAAAAGCAAGACGAACAGGAAATTGAAGTCGTTTAAAGTCAAATGGCAAGTCGGATGGAATCATTGGAATTCGGGGAATCAAAACGTCTTCGCCTTTGTATTTTCCTTTCAAAATAGTTGCTTCGATGACGTTTTTCATTAGCTTTTTCACTGCAAGTCTGGTGCCATTACAAAGTCGTGGTTGATTTATATTGCGAAGCATAATAATTGGTGCTCCAACTTTTAATTGTAGATTATGTGGTGGCATTCCTGGCAAATCAAGTGAATTCAAAAATTCTGTGGGATAATTCACCACGTCATCTTGATTCATAACAGTGTCTACTGACTTGTATGTAACTAACATACCTGTTATGTCATTTTGAATAGCCGTGTTAAGATCATTGACATCTTTGTTTTTTGCTGCCAATATTGCTCGTTCGCTCAACCAAACATGATTTTTGTGTTGCTGTGCTATATTTGGGAACACACTTTGAATCAATTCTTCTTTTGATTGTGTTTTATTACAAAAATTGTTTGGTAGTGTTATGAATCCATCTAAATTATTGATTGGAATTTTCCCATTTCCAATGTCCAACAATTGTTTTGAAAATTCATTTTCTGATGTATCGTTTTGCAATTGAACACGCATGTTTGTACTGAGGGTAAGTGTTTTTACATGTCTCCACAAATTTGAAGATTTCAAACACGCATTCAGTTCATCGGCAGGAGTAGATCGAGGAATAACAGGTAATGTTTGTCGAAAATCACCTGCTAACAATATGACGGCACCACCAAACAGTTCTTGGTTTCCTCGTAGATCTTGTAATGTTCTATCTAATGCTTCTAATGATTTTTTATGGGCTATAGTACACTCATCCCATACGATTATTTTGCATTGTTGCAAAACTTTTGCCATTCCAGATGTCTTAGGTATATTGCATGTAAGGTTTTCGGCGAACTGCATGTTCAATGGCAGCTTTAGTGCAGAGTGTGCTGTTCGACCGCCATCCAATAGATTTGCAGCAATTCCAGTAGAAGCGAGTGCCAATGCTATTTTATTTTGCGATCGTATGGCTGCTAGAATTAACGAAATCAAAAATGTTTTTCCAGTTCCTCCAGGCGCATCTAAAAAATATATTCCACCACTTTCGTCGTTAACAACTTGCATGATTGAATCGTAGGCATGTTTTTGTTGATTATTCAATTTTTTAGTATTTTTTTGTACAAATGTTCTCAATTCATTGCAATCAAATTGTTTTTCATGTTTGAAATCTCGATTAAATATGTCGTGCATTGTACGATCTGGCGATATCATGCCTAATTGTGTTAATGCTTTATTTGCGATCGCTAAACACATGTCTTCAATCATAATCAATGCTTCATTATACATGTCCGTTGTGATAAGTAATTCTACATTTGAAGTGGTGCGACGCATTCTATGTAAAATATCATCTGTCATGTAATCTCGATATTTCATCCACAATTCTAGTGGATTTGATGGGAAACATGTTGATATTATTATTGAAAATAATGTTCGTATTTGATGCGGATGAGCTGAAATTGATGCGTCGGCAAGTGTAAAATCCCAATGCGTGTCATCCTCAAGTAAATGCAATCGTTGACATGCTTCACGATACGTTGTAGACAATCGGCCATCAATTGTTCTTAAGTTTTGAAATGATATTGGTCCACGAACGTTAATCAACAACAAACGCAAGTAAAAACATTCAGCATTGTTGGGGTGAATTGTGTAAATTCGTCCTAAAGCATCTGTTGAAAACACATTTGGATAACCTTCAACTGGTTTTCCTTGTTTGCGTCGTTGGAAAACTTTCGAAGACTTATTCCAAGTGTAATATTGTGGTATTTCGGAGTATAGCAATGTTTTTGCAAATGTATCAGTTTGACACAACGTAAAAAAGGCAGTCAGTGTTGTAGATGGTGGTTGCGCTGCTCTTTGCAATACATTTTCATTTGTAAAATAAACACGTTGACCATTTTCAAGATGAACTGCTAAATGAATAACTGTTGGATGTCTTTCATGTATTGAGAATGAAAAAATCCGCCATATTGCTTCGTTACTGCTGATGTAACGCCCCATTTGGTATTGAGTGATTTCATCGTTTCTATTTTCATCAGCTACTTCAAAAACGGCCATATCACTTCCTTTGTTGACGTATTTGCAAATGTATTTTATCGATTTTACTGAATTACAATACTCAACGTTTATGTGGGCTTTGTACGTTTTTGACAATAATGGTGAATATGGCACGATCCAACGATTATCAACTTCAATGTCTTGATTTCTAATTTTGACAGTTGTCGATTTGCCGTTGTCTTCAGTTGATCGACGACGATATAACGGATATCCGTCGTTTCCTGTAACAGTGTCTGAAACCAATGCTCTTGGGTAATGTTTTGAACATTTTCCATCAATCATGCATGGTGAATTGATGTTAAATGCACCACATGGGCCGTGTATCATATTCTTTGTTACAACTTCAAACAATTCTGGATCCATTGATTGATCTGGAATTTCAGCTGAGATAACATTATCAATTTCGTCCGTAGTTATTCTGTTAATCAACCAAACCAAAATGTGTGCATGAGGTAATCCTCTTTTCTGCCATTCAACAGAATACATCCAGCAACGTGTCTCTCCAAATACATTAAGTTTAACAATGAAATTCATAAGTGATTTCAATTTTTGTTTGAATACACGTGCCGTTATGTCGTGACGATCTGTTTGCGATTGACCGGTCAATAAATTATCTCTTATTTCTGTCCATTGTGGATTACATGTGAAAGTTATGAACAAATCTGGCCGACCATAATGACGAACATATGACATTGCATCCTGAGCATATTCATGCATATGTCGTGGACTTCCAGTATATGTTGCTGGTAATATTGTTATTTTCCCAATGTCGTTCACATTGCCATCATTATTAATCGCATCACGCAGATGTATGTATTCCTCAGAACGTAATTTTGTTTGATTAAATCTAATAAAATTCAAACGCTCAGTTTCAATCTTCGCGTACATATCAACAGCATATTGATGGTAAAGTCTTCGACATTTCAAAATGTGATTGTCTTCATTTTCGCGTACCATAAATCTGTACGCATAATAGTTCATCGCACTAACCTTTTTGTTTGTTTCCTCACCTGCGATTAATATAAATTGATATTTTTTTTACATTTTTGAGAATTGTTTTTAATATACCATTTGACGGGTTTATCATTTTTATGTTAAAATGATAGCCGTCTTCTCCTTGCCAAAACAATATCGGGTATTGCAAAGCATCGTAAGAGCGATGAGTTTCTGAGACACGTTGAAGTTGGTCATTCCTGCGATGAAGTACAATATCGCGTGATTGAAATTCATCTCCAACAATTACTATCGCTACATCGTCAATTATCGGTGCATTGAATCTTCTTGTGTGTTCCCCAGCAGGTGCTTTGTCAGCTCGAATCACAATTTTATAATTGTCTGACGGCATTCGATCAAGTGCTGTTTGAAACAATCGAACCAATTCGTTTTGCTGATGAAATAGATTTTGTAGTTGTTCAACTAATTCTCTTCTTGTGTTGGAACCAATTGCACAACGTTGATTTACTTCATCATTTGAGTTGCCAATGAAATATATTTGCAGAAATCTATAGTTCGAATCCGGCAATGGCAACAATGAGCCTGTTTTGTGGTAAATCTGACCTTGAACCTGTAATGTATATGTAAAATAATCAGATGTTTTTTTCAGAATTTGTTAAAATTTCACAAACTGTACTATTGAAGAAATTTTCTAAATTGTTTAAATCGATATTCGTTACGCCGTACGGACGAAATTACCTTAAAAGTTGGCATGAAGTTGTCTCTGATTATATTCGTTGCACCAAAAGAAGTCATTTGAAAACACGAATTGTATGTTTGGATATTCGTTAAAAAATGCTTTGATTGTGGTGCTGTTCCAGAAACCAATGATAGTAATGGTTCTGGTGGAGAGTTTATTACCGGTAATTTAACTTTCCCATTTACACAGCACATTCCTGGTGCTTCATTATTGAATTTTAATGCTTTACAGTGTTGGCATATTTTGTTCATTGTGTTAATCATCACTGATGTATGGAAACTATAATCGATTGTGTTATTGTACTCGAACGCAGCACGGTGTAGATTTTCTGTAGCACGTGTTTGTCTGCGTATTCGTTTATTCAAATTTTGTAGTGAATTATTTTCATCTGCTTTATATTGAACAGCCCGATTGCGTTTCATTCTTAATCGATCGTCAGTGTTGCTTGCTTCTCTTTCTTCTTCTGTATGGGCAGAACGTGATGTTGAAGTTAGTTGTCGGTTCAACTCATTTCGTTGTTTGTGCTGCTCATCGCTTTCAGTTCTTCTCTTAGTCGCTTGTCGATTGCTTTTAATTGTACGTCGACTAAGGTTACTTTTGGCGGCATTTTTTTCAATTATCAATCTAAAATTTGTCAAAAAATCATGATAGAAATATTTATGTTTTACACTTTTTATGAATACTGAAGCACACTTATAGAAAAATACCTTTTTGTCTATTAAATCCAATAAAAGTATGAAAAATATTCTTTTCACATGCAAAACGTATAAACGCAATTTTAGCCAATTGCAAACGGTCAATAATGAATAAAAATTTGCAATCTAAAATGTACAAAAAATTAACTAAAGTTTACATATTTTCAGTTGGTTTTCAAAACTTACTTGAAAAAAATTCACTGCACTTCAATTCAATCCAAATTCACAAAAAAAACTATGAAACATAAATTATTTTTACTAAACCCGCACTTAAATTCAATTAAAATTCACAAAAAACATAAATATTTTTGCAATTGTGAAACATAAATATTTTTAAATTGATTTTTTATTTATACGCCTGCTTCGTTAAAAAAAATTTTTTTTTCAATGTATATGCGATATTCTAAATGGCATTCAATACAAAAATTCATGTATTTCCAAATTTCTTTAATTTTGAACAACACCAACCACCGTAAATAAATCAAACCATGCCTAAAACCTTCCTCACAATATAAGCAACACACACACAAAATTTCATCAAAATCCGTCGAGGGGTTCGCGAGTCTATTGGCTACACACGAACGGACATTTGAGTTTTATATATATAGATAAAATGATTATTTATGGAAGGAATTCAGTTAGTTCTCGTCGTGCTCGTAAAGGAAAAGGTCTTTTGAATAAAATAATTAATAATCTAAAATTTGAGTTACATTTACTAGGCTATAACTTTTGCGGTCCTGGTACAAAGCGTCAAGAACGTTTAAAAAGAGGTGATACGGGTGTAAATCCTTTAGATGAAGCATGCAAAGAGCATGATATAGCTTATTCAATTCATAAAGATTTAAACAATAGACACGTAGCTGATACAATATTAGCTGAGAAGGCCTGGGAACGAGCGAAAGCTAGTAACGCAACATTAGGTGAACGTGCAAATGCTTGGTTTGTAACGAATGCGATGAAAGCAAAAGTTAAATTCGGAATACACGTAAGTATTCTGTAGTCCGAAATAATGCCCTCAAGTATTCTATAATCCGGATCATATTTGTTAGATATATTTATTGTGAAGTGAAATTACGAATGTGGAATATGGTCGTTGTGAAGTACCGTAATTCTGTCTGGTTTTTTTTTTTTTTTCGTGAGTAAAACTATTTGATACATACGTCATACAAAACGGAAATTAGAAGTAATCAAGAAATCTTCTTTGATAAAGAGCGATCTATCGGTCAACTCTTAGGATTTAGTCGAGTGAAACTATCGCCAAGTGAAAAAACACATATATCAGATTTACCTCTAAATATTATAAAGGTTAACGTTATTCGTATAGAATGTAATTTAATCACAGGATCATACATAAATAATCATAGGGTACATACTTTACATGAATTTTCTCCAGATGTT
This sequence comes from Bombylius major, assembly GCA_932526495.1. Lineage (NCBI taxonomy): Eukaryota > Metazoa > Arthropoda > Insecta > Diptera > Bombyliidae > Bombylius > Bombylius major. The sequence goes on from OW052045.1 coordinate 18,304,967, forward strand.
GGTCCTGGGTATAAAATAATAGAAGTTCTCAGAAATGTTATTTATTTACCTGTGAACACTAAACGAATCAGTTCAATAGAAGTGAAAATTGTTGATCAAGACGGTGATTTGATTAATTTTAGGGGTGAAACTATTACAATAAGATTTCATTTAAAACCAATATAGATATGTTGTTGTATAATAATAAGGATAAAAGTCATACAGATAAAGATACTTCTAGCAGTCATCCAGTAACATCTAAACGATTGACATTACCAGTTAAATCTTCTACACTAACAAATATTAATAAATCATTTTTAAAATCACTTGGATTTACATTAAAAACATGAGTGAAATACTTGATATCACCAAACATCCAAGTTTTGATGAAAGCATTTCTAAAAAGGAATATCATAATTATTCACCATTTTTACTGTCTTTTAAAAATAGTGATGAAATCAGGAGTGGCAGCACGTAACTTGTTTCAACTGTTTTTGCTTCGACTTAGTCGAAGTCGTTCCAACTTTGGTTTCATAGCACGTAAGTTGAAACGAGTTTGAATTGACATTGCCACATAGAAAATTTTTTTTTTGCTGTCATTAACGTCAAAACGAGTTTGAATAGTTGTAGAGATAGTGTGAAATATTTTTATAATATATTGAATTTATTTAATAAAATGACATTTTTTGAGGACTCCAGCGATTCTGAAGAAGAAAATAAAGTACTAAATAAGCTCTCACGCAAAAAGTTGAGATGCGACAGCAATATTTTTGACTTGCCGACAGCAGTGTAGGTTTTTTTCTAACAATTTTTATGGTTTCTAATATAAATTTAAATATTGTTTTTTTCCAGATTTATTCAAAATTTTAGAGTAAATAAAGAGTGCTTCCTAATGATCTTAGAAGCTATAAATATTGAAACAACCCGTAAAACTGCCATTCCATTTTTTAGTCTTCCTTTCACCAAATCATTATTATTTTGCATGAATTCAATCATGCATTTTATTTGGTTCTTATTAATGCTTAAACCTTGCTTTTCTTCCTCCCTTAAAAAAAATTAAAACAACTTCAAAACATGTAATATACTATTTTTTTATTATGTACTTCCATTTTATGAAATCATTTACTTTAAAAAAAAAGTTTTTTCCAAAATAAAATCACTTGAAATTAATTAATTCTCGATTTAGAATTACTGTCGATAACACCTCTACTGTCGACTAAATTATTTTGTGACAGATGCTAAAAACACTCGAAACAACATTTACGTGCTACCAACTTTATCGAAACAAAATTTTAATTTGGTCGAAACAACTTACGTGCTGTCAACTTAAAAAAAACCCGTTTCAAAACTTCTGTTACAAGTTACGTGCTGCCACTCCAGAATTTCTGTTCAACATCAAGATTTAATTTTGTTACCATGCGAAAGTTTTCTATATATTGAGGGTGCTTTAACCGCAACTGATGGTAAAAAACTAGATGCTGGTCATGCACTACTGAATATTAATTGTATGGCGTATCTATTTGAAGAAATTCGTTTTGAATTGAATGGAGTCGAAATTGATCGCTGCAGAAATGTTGGTGCAACAACTACTTTGAAAAATTACATTTCATTAAATAGTAATCAAAGCAAAATGTTATATAATGCGGGCTGGTCTCCAGATTCACCAATAAAATTAGAGAATTTCTTCAACTTTTGCATTCCCTTGAAAATGCTTTTAGGTTTTGCTGAAGATTATACAAAGATTATTGCAAATGCTCGTCATGAACTTGTATTAATTCGTACCAGATCTGATAATAATGTAGTACAAACTACAAAAGAATTTAGCATTCAAATTCATAAAATTTTATGGAGAGTTCCTCATATCAATGTCGCTGATGATTATCGTCTTAAATTATTAAAAATAATTAATGATGGAAAATCAATTGAGGTTCCTTTTCGAAGTTGGGAATTGTATAAACATCCTACATTACCAACAAGTACAACTCATCATGTTTGGTCTGTAAAAACCTCTACACAACTTGAGAAGCCTAGATTTGTTATATTTACACTTCAAACAAATAAAAATGATGAGAAAGCTAAAGATAATACCGTATTTGATCATTGCAATTTAACAGATATAAAAGTTTATTTAAATTCAGAAACATACCCTTACAGTGATCTAAATATTAAATTTGATCGTAATCGATATGCGCTGCTTTATGAAATGTATGCTATGTTTCAGAAATCATATTATGGAATACAACCTCAACCGTTACTAAATTTATTAGAATATAAAGATAAAGCTCCTATAGCAATTATCGATTGTTCACATCAGAATGAAACAATTAAAACAGGTCCAGTAGATATTAAAATTGAATTTAAAAGTTCAGTTCAAATTCCAGACAAAACAAATGCATATTGCTTACTTCTACATGATCGTATTATAGAATACAATCCACTTACAAGTGAAGTCAAAAAGCAGATATAAATTTATGTTGCAAACATTAAAAGCTTTTAGTATCTTAAAGTATTTCACACTAGAAACTTGAAATTTGTTTTAAATTTCTAAAAAATGGAAAATAAAAATGTAATCATTGACGTTCAAGGATTTCGCGGAGTTAAAAATAATTTTATAGTGAAAGAACTGGCAGTTTCATATAATTTACAAGAGTTTCAACTTTTTATAATAAAACCACCATATCCTTTTGAACTTTTACCTAAAAAACAACAAAACCAAGCAAAGTGGTTATTGAATAATCATCACGGTCTTACATGGAATGAAGGAACAATTGATTTTGAGAGCGTTAAGCAGTTTTTACGCACAAATTTAGAAAATAAATCAGTATACGTTAAAGGTAATGAAAAAAAATCCTGGTTATATAATATTTTGGGTGATAACTATACAGTCTATGATCTAGATGATTTGGGAGCATCAAATTTACAAAAAAATTCGTGATAAATATCCGTATACGCTAAGATGTCCAACCCATAGTGGACTTTGCGCTTTACAGAATGTATTAGTTTTAAGAAATTTTGTTAATGAAGAGTTTACAAAAGAAAATCTTGTACTTGAATTGTAAAGAAAGAAAGAAAAAATAAAACATGTATTATTATTATTTTTTAGTAATAATAAATTTATTTAATAAAATTTTTTAAAAAACATTTATTTTAATTTATATCCATATTAATCCTAAAATGCCCCCAAGCATATGTACTTATCCCATTTTCTCTTATATATATATATATAAATCTTTTATCATCAGAAAAACTTAAAGCTACTTTATTAATTATTTGTGTATAAATATTATGAACCTTAGATCTAAATACATACATATTATTACTATAAAATAATTTCTTTTTATACAAACAATCTCTATAATTATCTAAACTTAAATTATTAACAACTGTCTTTTTTACACCTTTTGCTTTTTTTATATCTTTTGAATCTTTAACACTTAATGAATACATTTTCGATCTTAAACCAATAAATTCAGTCATTATATTTCCATTATTTTCATCTTTCATCATACCTAACACTTTTTTATTTTTTAATGGAATATCATAAGGATTATGAAATGCATATTCAGAAGTATCAAAGTATTTATCAATATCATTTTTGATATCATTATAAAAATCTTCTGTTTGAATAGTATATATAAAAGAATCAGTATCCATATAATTTATCAAAATATTTTCACCATATTTTGGTTTTATATAATTATAGTGAAATTTATACATGTTCAATTTTGAACTGCAAAACTCTATGAATATGTGTAACTTTAAGACCATGCTTAATACAATGTTGTAGATTTCTATAATGAATAACATATCGCTTCTTGTTTGTTAAATCTGTGATTAATTTAACATGTTTCGAATTTGAAGTTATTTTATTTTCTGAACAAAATGGTAAGTCATTATGTATATCATGTAGTACTTCAGGATATTCTAAATCAACTTCTAATATGTAACCAGTATCTGAATCTTCAGGAATATTTTCAATATCAATATTTTTATTCTCCATCCATTTAAAATCACCATAAGGAAGAGCTTGTGACATTGCATAACCATACAAATTATTTGCATCTACATACATTAAATATTGTGATAGTTTTTGTTCATCATAATCATCCATATATTTATTATTTGCTACAGAATGTCTATGACAACACTGAGAAATTCCACCTCTGATGCTTTTTTTAATGAAACTGTGCATATTAATATCTGTAAATAATTCCAGTTCAATTTTTGTTTCCTTCAACATTGCATCCCATGATAATCCTGGAGCAGTATAATATTGACAAGGATCGAGTGAGTAAATACTTTTGCAAACTTTTCTAAAATTTTTAAATACATCAGCTAAAAGTAGTACATCTGTCTTCAAATATAATAATAAATAATCCCAAAGATTTTTACATTCAAATTTACGCCAAACCTTTCGCGCATGATTATAATCTTCATTATTACATTCACTATTTGTCAATTTACTGCTAAAATCCTCTTGTGCTGGTAAACTCGTTTTATCTAATCGCTCCCATGAATTGATATACTCATATGGGAATACTCCTTTTCTTGTTAGCAATTTAAATTTATCATCATCCTTGAACTCTGATCGAACTATTTTTAACATATCATTTGTCAAATTTTTTGCTAAAGAATCTAAACTAGACTGCATGAATCTATTCGAGTCTAGAAATCTCAATTCTATTGTATTCCTTTCATCAACGAAAATTCTCTTCGATAATGATACATATAGCTCCTTATTCAGAAGAATAACATTTATCCATCAAAATCGGATAACTCCTTTATAAACAAATGACAATCGTATCCAGAAAAATTATGAAAAAATATTGGAAAAAATTTAGGTACGCGATATAGTAAATTACATTTCTCATGAGCTGGTCCTCTATATTTTCCAGTTAGATGACAGTGATCTCGAACTCTATCCTTATCTAAAAACTGTTTGCAAATATGACATTCTGTGCTTTCATTTTGAATTTTTATTTCGTTTAGTGTTAAGCGATTCATTGATTTTGAATTTTCTATATAATTGTGATATAAATGTTTCACATCTTGAATAATTGAAGATACAAATATTTTTGTACAATCTTTTCCCTTGTAAGTTCTGAATTTATTTAAATTATCATCAAAGCTACATTTAATATAATATGCAAAAGCACATGGCTCATGCTCCTGCACATTTGTTGTGGATGGTAATGATCGATCTGGCATGCATGTACCCTTTATCCTTATATCCTTTAAAATACATTCAAAATCAGCATATATTACAAAAGAAACATCTAATTGACGCTCATAATGTTCAAATTTCAAAATACTTTTTTCTTTCGTTGGCATTCTTGTCACTATTTTATTACAATCTGTTCTGTGAGTATTCAAGTCATTTTCGCAAGAAAAGTATAACAAACATGAATTACACATATATATTTGCTGTTTATGATGTGTTAACTGCTCTCTCATTAATCTGAAATTTTGAAGAAAAATTTTTTTTGCTAATAATTAAAATTTCATAATTTACACTAATTCTATTACCTAGACATGTTTTTTATCCAAACGTAATGAGCCTTTCCTTCTTCTTGTATAAGTAATAAATTTATATGAATTTCTTTTTCTTTAGAAGTTGAAAAATATGGTCCAATAATTCTGTTATCTTCTAATCAAAATACATTAATACTGATTTTTGGATTCAGCATTTCAAATTTATGAATATCAGATGTTTTTAGTGGGAACTCTAGTGTAGAAAAATCAAGATTAACACAATTTTTTAAAATTATTTTTTCAGACTTGATATTTTCAATCTGATATGATGATGGTCTTTCAGAATTTTTTTCAACTGAGTTCAATGCAGATATTATAGCCCATTTAAAACAGTACTCATCCTCATTCTTCTTATAGATTTTGGAAGTGATATGTACTGAGATCCTCGTAAGGGCTTCCATTGATTAATATTAATTTCAACATGAATAATTCTTATTAGAGTCCAACCACTATCTCTTTCTTGAAATTCTTGCATTTTTCTGTAAATTTTGTCAACCATCTCTTCATAAACTTGACTTAAATCTTCGATTTTTTGTATAATTGTCATACAAGATTGAAACGATTTAACTGAAAGTGTAATATCATCTTCACCGTCATTTCCTTTTGTTATTTTTATATATTCGCAAAATAATTCCATATTAAACTTGAATGATGTGTGTTTATCGAGTAGATTTCCTAAAGCATTTAAAACATGATCTTTCGCTGTATTAAAGAATTTTAAAACATCTAATACACCTTCATCATTGTTTTCAAGTATATACGTTTCAACTCTTTCTTCAAAAGCGCTTTTGATAACCTTCAAATTTTCATTTAAAGGTTCAGCTGCATTTTTTTTATGAAAATTTGTTCTTACATGATATGACCAATTCTTTTTTAAAACATCTTTCTGGCATGCATCACAAAATTTTGTTATCGCTATTGGTTCAACTGGATTTTTTACTTCAACCGTATGATTCTCTCCTTAAATGAGATAATAAATGATCCCTCCTTGAGAATTCCTTTTTACACACTACACAGGAAAATTTCTCGATAACAGTATGAATCTTCTTTTTATGTTCTAATAATTTGTCTTGTCTACTTAAATGTTTCCCACAAATATCACAAACTACGCGTTCACCATGAATGCTATTAATATGTCTTTTTAAAACTGATTTTGTGGAAAAATCTTTATTACATAATTCACATGTAAACTTCATTTTTTAATATAATTTTAACTTATTTAAAACTGCTAATTTATAAAACTGATATAAATGTTGATTCACTATAACAATTCACGAAAACCTCTTTGTTGAATTGAAAACTCAAAGGTACTGTAGTCAAAACTGTTTTTTCCAAGGTATTTATATCCTGAATATCAAAGAAACCGCAAAATTCCAAGAAATCAATAAAATTCTAGATAAGACCACAAAATTCTGAGAAATCAACGAGATAACAAAATTTCTCAGAAATCAAACACAAAATTACAAGAAACCAACGAGATAACAAAATTCCAAAAAACTAAACGAGATAACAACAATTTCTCAAAAATTTTTGTAAGGTGTATGAATTTCTAGTTTTTTTATATAACACACTATTATTGAATCTATGTAAATGTGCTTTTTTAGAATATTTTACAAGCTTAGGTATATTTACTTTTTTTCTAAGCGGCCAGTCGAAAACAAAAGAACTAATAAAGTGTAGAAAGAAATATGTGTTTTTCAATCTGATTCTTAACAGCGGTTTTTGTAACTCCTCTTCCCACCTTTTAAGATTAATAATATGATGATTCCAAAAATTATATGCTGATTTCAAATAAACGCTGAGGTTGTATTGTGAAATTAAAACGATCTTTAACTGCTGTTTGAATTGATATTCCTGTTGATACACTTTCACAATCCTTTAAAAACTCTTTATCAAATTTAAAACTAGATGCTGTTATATCAAATAATCTTTGAAGTTGTGTTTGAGCTGATATTAATGTTGTTTCACTATCACAATCCGCGAAAACCTCTCTATCAAATTCAAAATTCATACTGTATTTAAAACTGTTTTTTCCAAGGTATTTATACCCTAAATATCATATTCACCCAAAATATTTTCTTAATAAGAAACCGCAAAATTCCAAGAAATCAATAAAATTCTAGAAAGGACCACAAAATTCTGAGAAATCAACGAGATAACAAAATTTCTCAGAAATCAAACACTAAATTACAGGAAACCAACGAGATAACAAAATTCCAAGAAATCAATAAAATTCTAATTCTAGATAAGACCACAAAATTCCGAGAAATTAACGAGATAACAAAATTTCTCAGAAATCAAACACAAAATTACAAGAAACCAACGAGATAACAAAATTCCAAGAAACTAAACGAGATAACAACAATTTCTCAGAAAAACCAGTTTCATCTCGCTCAGCTTCTTTACACACCTCCCCCCGTCAGAATCCACCATTTCACCTTAAAAGCTTCAACCCACGGCGAAAAGCTTCGAAGCCACAAACCCACGCCACACGCCACCACCCACAAAGCACAAAAGCTTCCACCACATGCCACAACCAAAAAAGCTCAAAAGCTCCCGAAGCATACCACACGTCACAACCAAAAAGCTCAAAGCTTATGACGTCATCCAAAAAAGCTGTGCACAAAACCCTCCCTGAGTTAGAATCCCCATATACATACTACTTTGCCATATTGTCAGAACCCTGATTTGAACCGGGGACCTTTAGAGTTTCAGTGTAACGCTCTTTCAACTGAGCGATTCTGTTTTTACGTGTATTATATGATGTTTTAATGTTTTTATTTCAGATTTCATCAAGTTATGAAATTATATTTTTTGTGTGTAAATTTTATCAGCATTTGTAAGCATTAGAAAAATTAACTTTTTAGAATTAGTCATATGTGCGAAGACTGCGAAGCATGTTGAGTCATGTTTGTTTAAGTTTATTACTGTTTATGTTGTGTTATTGATTTTAGTTAGATTTAGATGCTGTTTTATTGTTATTTATTAACTTTTTACGAATAATTATATAGAGACATGATTGTTCAAGTTTAAAGTTTTTCGAATGTGCGTTATTAGTAAAAAAAAAGTTTGGGGATAAGTAATTCAGACTATAAATAAAGACAATTTCTTCAAGCGGCATCAGTTCATCGTGAAATTTCAAAGTGATTATTTAATTTTTATATTTAAAAAAAAAATATATATTAAAATTTATTCAGTTTCAAATTGTTTATTAAATTTTCTTTTAAATTTGAAGTTATGTTTAAAATCTGAAAAAAGAATATAAAAATTTAGTCAGTTTCAAATTGATTTTTAAAAATAAAAAAATAATTTACATAGACTACAAAATGAAAACTTGTATATGTGAAATTTGTGGAAATGGATTTGCATTCAAAAATTCGTTAAAAAGACATATTCAATCAGCTCATGGAGACCGTGAAATTTGTAACATTTGCTTTAAATGGACAATAATTTCAGCTCTAGATCTTGTGGAGAAGAATTCTGATAGAGTTTCATTATATAATATTGAAAATATTGCTGCAAATACAATTCTTCTGCAAAACAAAATGATATTAAAATTTGATGATCTAGAATTTCCACTAAAGGTAACAGATATAACAAAGTTTGAAGATAATCATCCAGAAATAAGTATAAACGTATAAGGGTTGTGAAGAAATGCAATTTAATACATGTAAAACAGTTGGGCTGGACCATACTACATACTACTGTACAAAGAGTGGGAGGAAAATACATAATAATTTACTGCTGATTCAAGATGGAGAAAAAAGTCATTATGTGTGGATCAAGAACATATCAAGATTAATAAAATCTCAAATAACAAAACACGAGCATAAAATCTTTCTATGAAATGGATGTTTACAACATTTTTATAAAGAAGAGGCGTACAATATATACATAAAAATGAATGCAGTAAGATTGTTACACTTATGCCATCACCAGAACAAAATGAATTAAAATTTGAAAAATATGAACGTCAATTGGAGGTCCCATTTGTTGTATACGCAGACTTTGAATACATTTAACAAGGATTAGATACGTGTCTTACAAATCCAGATATTTCTTCTACAACAAATATACAACAACACGTTCCTTGCGCATTCTCATACTATATCAAGTGTTCATATGACGACAGCTTGAGTAAACTAAGAGTTTAAAAAAAGAAAGGATTCACCAACAAAATTTGTGCAGTCCCTAATTGAAGATGTATTAGATATTCATAATGTCATTATGAAAACGAAGCAAATGGAACCACTTTGAATGGACAGCTTTTGAAGTGAAGAAACAACATAGTAGTAAGATTTTTCATATATGTAAGAAATATTTAGATAGTGTAAGAGTAGCTGAACATTGTCATTTAACAGGAATGTACACGGGTCAGCGCATAATGAATGTAATTTGCGGTATCAAGTCCCAAAGTTTTTCCCAATTTTCTTTCATAATTTTTATGGTAATGACTGTCCCTTATTTCTTAAAGAATTAGCAATAATTGATGGTGATATAAATTTGATACCATTAAATAAAGAATTGTATGTATCACTTTCAAACGAATTTTCGTTAATGAAACTTATACTATTGAAATTAGATTTCTAGATTCCGTAAGATTTATGCAGTCTAGTCTAGATTCATTAGTAGGAAATTTATCCCCGGAAGATTTGAAAACAGTTAAGTCTTTATATCCAGAAGAAGAAAATTTCAAATTATTAACACGTCAAGGAGTATTACATTACATTATTTTGTTATACGACTCTACAAATGGTGAATATGTATGGTATTCCTTTTTAGTTATAAGAAATAATAGCTTTAGTTATGAGACTACTTGTTTTATACTTTACGTCTTATTCTATTATTGTGGTTTCAATTGTAGTCTAACTGTAATTGTTTCGCCTCTGAAATTAATCAAATCTCCATATTGATCTACTATTTTTACTTCAACAGAACTAATTCGTTCACATTTACGGGTACGGGTAAATATTGAAGTGTATAAATATTAAGTTACATATAAACATAAATAATAAACAAATAAAGAATATTAAACAATGACCTAATAATAAAAAGAATTATTATAACATGTGAAAGTGCTTAAATGATGAATAATATAAATAATTTAATAGCACAAAATTGTAACACATGTATATTGATAATACAATGCATAGAACAAGTTAACATATGTACGAAAGAAAGAATCAAATTACAGCTTAGATTGCATTTTGTACGGCATACAATAAATAAATAAAAACAAATTGTAAACAAAAGGTTAAGCAGATATGACAATAATTTGCTTAAAGCCGGTTTACACTATGATCAAAATGATAAAGTGTATTCATAAAGTATAGATAAAATGAGCAATTTTTTGTTTACACTATTATCAAATTGATAAAGTTAAGTGATAAAGTTGAAAACATAGCGGATAAAGAGAATAGAACAGTTTCTATTTTGCTATGTGTGCACTTTATCAATTGTGTTCAGTTCACTAGTGGATTTGTATGAATATAGTTGAAACAAACAAGGTAAGTATGGTTTTTTAATTGAGTTTATTGAACACCATGTGGTCCAAATCATTCCCTAAACTTGACCGAATAAGCCACTGTCGTGCGCATAATCTTTTTTTTATTTTTTATTTTTTTTTCTTAAATTTATGCATTGATTTATTATTCCGGCTACAAGAACAACAATTTCTGACGCTGTTAGACCAAGAATTTCAGAAGAATTTATTATACAACTTCCTTTTTAATCTGATTTTTTTTTTTATATTCTCCTTTGAACACTTTATCACTATATCTAAAAGTGTAAACACAAAGATTCCAAATGCTTTATCATTTATACAAATTGTCATTGATAATTCAAACTGATAATGTCCATACCTTATCATTTTGATGATAGTGTAAACCGGCTTTTACATGACAATTTCATTTATTTATGAATATTGTAATTTGAAATCTTAATATTACTTATTGATTGAGAAATCATAAAATATGGAAATAATTAAACTCACCAATAGAATTAAGGCAGTAGAATAGAATATGTTTAAATTAAGTAGGGAGATAAGAACTAGTGTATAATTTTTGTATAAATACTAAGATAATTGACAATAAAATTCACTGATAGTTTCAAGATAGAAATTAAAAGTCTTTATTTTTGCACTCCGCAAATTAGTCGGCATTAAATTGCCTTTTAAAACTATTTCCTTATTCCGGAGATGAGTTGGCATTCAATTGCCATATTTTACACTTAGGCTTTTTGACCAATTAGACACTGAGGTCAAATCGGCAATTCAATTTGCCTCTCAGATAGTATTTTGTATAAACACTTATATTATAATCAAACATTACAATATACGAGTATAACATTCTTAGAAACTTCTGTTATTTTATATCCTGGTCCTACATCAGGAGAAAATTCATGAAGAGTATGAACAGGAATATTATTAATACCTACATACATATATGATTCTACTATTAGATTACATTCAATTCGTATAGCGTTAACTTTAGTTATATTCACAGGTAAATCATAAACATGCGTTGTATTTGACTCCAATTCTTTTTTACTGAAAACTAATATTTGACCAATAGATCTTTCACGATTAAAGTAGACATTGTATGTAGGTACTTTTAATTTCTGTTTTGAGTGTGTTGTTGTTCGCTTGTACTTTGATTGTAAGCTTAGTTTTCGTTTTCTCGAGCTCTTTTTGAATGAAATTCGCGATGTCATCAACTTCATAAGACCCTACAGGTATTTTAATAGTTTTATAACCTATATGAAGTATGTTATTACTACTATATTAGGTATTGAATTATAGGTATGAAAATCAACAAGACCACAAAGATGGATTACCATAGCTATCAAAGTATTCAACATGATTTCATTTTTTCTGATATGCTACCCAATGTGTACCAGGTTCACTTGAATTATCTAAATTTACTATACCACACTCATTTTTATTAGGTTCTGGTCATAGTGTATTACATAGTGTTCCTACTGAGAGCCGATTTTTTTTTTTTTTTTATTTATAAATTTTTCTCTGAAAACAAAAACAAAATCCCATATGACTGAAGGAGGTAAAAATAATGCGTATTTCTTTAATGGAAAATTTCCGTATATATGAGCGAAAGCACAATATGATTGTTCATACTAATACTTCTCCAACATAGTTTTTTATAAACGCATTTTTCAAAATAGTCACCTAAATATGCATTAGTGTTCGTGTTTTTTTTTATATAAGCTAAAACCATATAAGATATATGAAACGCATACAAGCATAGCATATAGAAACAGGTTTGTTTACATTTATTTATAATGGGAATTTTCCTTTCTTACTTAAAATTGTGAATGTGTTCGTGTTTTATTTTTTATTTGTAAATATTTACGTTGCATTTCTTTTCAGTCAATGAAAAAATATTCCTATCACCTTTTAGCATTTTCTCAAAAAATGTGAGAGAAATAAATAAAAAAAAAATCTTCGGCTCTCAGTAATCCTACTATATAAGTTCTTCTTTATACTCTGGTTCTGGTGTTAGTTTATCTTTCATGAGTACAGCTCTGAAGTGCGGTATACTTTTACCAATGACAATACAATATACTATCAGACTTATTATCGCAGTACATCGAAATAGTCACAACCAAACGGCCTCCAATCTCAAAGCTGGCCTCCAATCTTAAAGCTGTTTTAAGCTCTTTCTTATCCTCAGGATTTTTTCTTAATTACTCTCATTTTAAAATATATTCCCTTTTCTATATATTTTCCATACAATACATACAAAATTTTTATAAAAATTTGAAAAATTTTAACATTTTGAACACAACATTCTTATGTTTCAAGCATTACAATATACAGAATCATATAGAAACGGCTTTTCCTTTTCTCCACATATTCAGTATACATACCATTTGATTCAGTATAAAAATTTGTATGGGAAATTGAAAATATAGGATTTGAGGGTATATTTCAAGTATTTCAAGAAGAAGAAGTATACAAGTAGCGAATTTGCATATGATCACATTTGTAAATTCTGCTGATAATTTACATATCAAATTTGATCGTTTATCAGGCCAAACATAATGTTGATATCAAAATGATAATAATTTTATTGAAAAAAAATAATTTTATTGATAAACTCGATCAAAAATTCTTAATTTTCTAACATTAAAAATTATTTTTGCACCAGGCAATCATAATTCAATGAAACAAGTTACATACAAATTGCTCTACAATATAAGAGGATGAGAAATTGTTGTAATTTTCTTTAGAGATTCTAAAGGATTTCAAATTCAGTATATGTACATACACATGTATATTTAATTTTTTTTTAAATAGGAATTTTATAGTATTTGTGAAAGCAGGTTTTTTTTTATATTTTTTTATAATAATATACATTGATATACAAAATAATATACAAAATTCAGTATAGGAATGGGGATTGGGAATGTACATAAGTATGTAGGTACATATGTATGTATATGAGAAGTTAAAGTGAACGATTCTTTTTCTTCTTTTTAAAATTTAATATATAAAAAAAAACATTTTGTGATCATGTAGGTACATACATAAGCTGCTAATTTGCATATTACCACATTTAAAATTTCTGATAATGATTTTTATATAAAATTTATTAATTTGCATATGGTTTATCAGGTCGAATATTAAAATGATACTTTTAGAAAATAATTCTATTCATAAATTCGATCAAAAATCCTAAATTTTAAAGTACTAAAAATCGTTTTTGTAATAGGAAATCATAATTCTTAGCAAACAAAAATTTCAACAACATCATCTCTAATAGGCAATAGTATCAATTTGTGTGATTTACGTATAGCCAATAGGATTGCTTGAAATTATATAATGACGACATATACATATAAAAAACAATTGGAAGTATTATAAATAATAATAATTAAAAACATTTAAAAAAACACATTCTTTTTCCTCTTCATCCTTTACCTCTATACATTTGTCAATGCAAAAGACCAATTATATAGTTAATCACCGTACAAAAAAATGTGTATATGTGTTTGAGAAAAATTTTACAAAAAATATCACACTAAATTTTTTTTATTTTTCTTGAAGGAAGAAATTGAATACAAAATATGCGTATAGTTAAAACGTAATATGCGTCAACATATATAATGTACATATTATTTACGATGGTATAGGTACATTTTTTTTTTTTTCACTTTATTGGTATATTTTTGTGTTTTGTTGGTTTTTAGAAGGGATATATGAGAAAGTATACATAAAATTTTGTTTTTTTTTTCTTGTTCGCTTGTGTGTATATTTTAATATATATTAAAAACTAGCATTAGATATTTTATAATGTAAAAGAAAATAAAACAACATGCCTATTGATTATTCTGATCTCCTGATCCATTACAGATAAAATTTTCATATTTGTCAATGAAGATGAACAAACTATGAAAATTTTCTGGATATAGAAATTTAGAAAAATATAAAAATATATTTTTAAAATTATTTTTAAAACTTGAAAAAAAAAAAAATTTCGGAAAGGATAGATACATATTTGCTTTCTCAAACAGCAAAATATATACACACGTATGTACACACATATTCAGTAAAGGAGTGGCTATAACTTTTTGTTCGAATTGAGAAAATAATGTACAAGTTGAATATTTTTTTTCTTTATATCTTTATGCGTACATTTTTAATGCATATTTCATACAGTAAAAATTTTTTAGAAGAATATGAATAATAGAAATTAGGTATATGTATATGTTATATGAATAAAAATAATATTCTGTGTAACATAAGCCACTGAGTAATAAACGAAAGTTTTCTCAGATATTTTTTCGTGAGAGATAGAAGCATTTCGTCCCTCACACTTCCCGCGCAGGTCAAGAAATTTTTAAAATTTTGATAATATTTGAGCTAGTGTATAGTGTACCTCTTGTTAGTATCTACTCTGTGCTTTTACTATATCTCATTAAATGGATTTCACTGAGAGCTTACTTAAAAGTGTTTTGGATTTGGATTTAAAAAAAAATCAAGACCTTTCCTGTATGGTCTATTTTTAGGTTCTTGACAAAAAACGAAATTTATTTCATAAATTTATCTTCTTTACTTTATGTATTTTATGTGAAAAAGTTTAAAAAAACGGAAAAGAAAACAAAGTACATAAAAAAGGGAAATCCATCTTTTGGAAGTTTTAAGAATTAAAAAAACTCTGATGGTAAACATCAACATAACTACTCCTGAGTATGATGATCAACTGCACCAAAGTATAAGATGGTACAGTTGGGAGTACTTGGGAGTAGGACAAACTACTCCGAAGAAGATGAAACTACCAAAATGGAACGCACCTAATGTCACCAGAACAAGCTAAACGAAACTCCATTTTCATATTTGATGATGTTACCTGCGAAAAACAAAATAATATACGTTCATTTTGTTCGGAACTATAACCACTAATTGTCACATCGCTCTATTTTGTATTATATATTGCTTAATATGCAGTAGTGATTTGTATTGTATTAGCCTCATTTACTATTATTTTATTGTATTTAATTTGAATTTAACGTAACTTGCTTTATCTCATTCTTGCTTATCTCAATTAACTTTGCTATTGCTTACACTAGTCAATTGATTCTCGTATTGTAATTATTGAAATTGATGTTTATCACTTTATCTTATTTGCTTATCACTTACATTGTAAATCGGTCTCACTCGATCTCGTTATAGGTAGTTTTGTGGTATATACACTAATACCAACTTATCTCTTATCTTGCTAAAAATTGATTTTCTAATATTCGTTCTTTTTGGATAAAGCATTCATCGAGTGAGGTCGAGTTTGTTTTTTCTTGTGCTTAGGATTGATATTATAATTACTGGCAATAAATTTTATAACGTGGTTTAAACGTGGTTTTTAATTATTTTGTAAATTATTTTTATATACGGTCCTCTGTATACTCAACAATTATTTGGTCCTTCGAGCCGGATGCAAAGGATCAAAAAGGATAAAAAAAAAAACCCCCACAAAAATATTATTTTGTTTTACGGATGCCCTTCGCCACGTGGGAACCATTCATTTCAACGTGGGATTTTCAACCTACAGATTTTTTTCAACATTGGATGTAATCATCAGGAATCACAGGAATTGTATTTAAAAAATTAAAATATATATTTTTTCTCTTTAATGAAACCTGTAAGTACATTGTTTAATAATTATTCATAATTTCAACTTAATAAAAAATAAGGGGAGTACATTCAAATTTTGAAAATTCAAGTAATTTATCAAATAAAAAAAAATAAAATTTTAAAGGGTGTTCATATTAATTATGTATTACAAAAAATTAAACATTTCCTATTTAGAATTTTAACTTAAAACTTTATAACAAGTGAATTAACGGTAAAGAACGGGACACATAAATACATTTAAACTCACAGTTATGTTTGTATGATACATATAATTCATTCGAAATAATATAGTGTTAAATGAAATATTGTAGAATTGAATTAAATACATGTAAGACTGATTCGAACGATATTATTTTCTTTATTCGTTAATTATTGTACCTTCTTACAGTGATTATAAATTTTTGAGATTTGTGACTATTATATTTTTTTTATTATAGGTATTATAACAATATATCTGCTTTATTACTAAACTAAATTTACTTAAGACCCTTTGAAAATAATTCTGTGATAGTTGACATTCTTGATAATTTGAATAACTTAAGATTAAACTCCATTAAGTATCTTGCAATATTGTTTCTTTTTTTTGTGTGCATATTTCAAATTGCTACATATTTAGTTTTTTGTGTTAGTATCTTATACAAATGGCTCCATTAACATATAAAGATCTTAAGGCACAACGCGGTCGGGTGAAGGCAACCGTTACTCGAATAGTCAGTTTCAGTGAATCAATCAATAAAGACACAGCTGTTGAAGCCCTTGAAATACGATTAGAAAAATTAAATGAAGCTTGGACAGAGTACAAATCGATTCAAGATCAAATGTATCAATTTTCGGGTAATGACGATTACTCTGATCCTGAAATAGAGGTAGAAACGTTTGAACAAAAATTTTATTGTGTTTCAACAATGTTGAGCAAGGCAATTCGCGAACGTAATTCTAATATTGCATCGTCACATTCCAATAATAGTACACCTGTTTTTCTTAATGAACTTCAAAATAGGCTTACAGCATTTGAATCTTCATCATCTCCAAAGTTCGACACTAAATTGCCGAAGTTACAAATTCCTGTCTTTTCTGGAAATTATACTGAGTGGATATCTTTTCGCGATTTATTTACCGGTGCCGTGCATGACAATCCCAAATTGACAAACAGTCAGCGTTTTCAGAAATGTAAGCGTTGACATCATTCTCTTGTTCATCCACCTTCTACGTTAGCCACCCAAGGTAGTTCGGATCACTTGCAGCCTACTGAAATTGGTTCATATTCATCTACTACAAGTAATGCACTTAATTCTACATCGCCTCGACAATCAACTTCAAATGCTTTAAGTGCCCTCGTAAATACACATTCGACTACAATTAAATCTTTGCATGCCTTGTCATTATTGCCTACTGCAACTAGTCTTGTACTTGATACATATGGAAATCCACACAACTGTCGAATGCTTCTTGATTCTGGATCACAAGTCTTATTCATATCAGAATCTTGTGTTAAACGACTTCACTTACATCGTCAAAACGCTCGTATCTCGATCACGGGATTATCGTCAATTGGAGCTGGTACCACTAGAGGAGTAGTTCAACTTGAAATAAGATCAAGGATCAACTCGAAACGAATATTTGTCACTGCCTACATTTTACAAACAATTACCTCCTCGTTACCAAATTGTGATAGCAGTCTTGAAGTTTCATCTCAATTATCAACGATTCACTTAGCTGATCCAACGTAAAACAAGCGTGGCTCAATTGATATTCTTTTGGGAGCTGATAAGGTATTCCACATTCTAGGAGATTCTCGGTTTGAAATTTGCGATACACCCTTGCTAGCTCAACTCACCATCTTTGGTTGGATCATTACGGGGCCACCTCCACAACGACTGATAAATGAAATTGAAACTTATCTTGCACTACCTTCATCAGAAACCAATGTTGATGAAGTACTTAAAAGGTGCCGACGATGGTCGATTCATTGTAGCACTCCCATTCAAAACCCCTCCAGTTTCGTTAGGTAATTCTTATGACATAGCTTTTCGTCGTTTACGATCAATGGAACGACGCTTCCAAAGAGATCCTGAATTGTTCCATCAGTATAAAACTTTTATGCATGAATATTTTACACTAGGTCATATGGAGAAGGTACCTCAAGAAGAAGTTGAAGGCACTCACTTCACCTCCGTAAATGGAGTAGCAATTGTTGGCCGCTTTTACAATCGTGCTTAGAAAGTGACAGTGAATTGTCATCTGTTGAATTTCATAACGATTCTAAATCAATCAAGGTTTTGGGATTAAATTGGTATCCTTCAGCGGATGCATATGTTTTCAAGATCTGTTTATCACCAACTGCTGTAGTAACTAAACGAAACCTTTTATCTGACGCATCTAGTATCTTTGATCCATTAGGACTTCTTACTCCTGTCACTGTCGCAATTAAGATGTTGTTTCAAACGCTATGGTTATTGAATTTGACATGGGATGATCCTGTTCTTTACAGTGTTGCTGATAAATGGAACCAACTTAGAAACGAGCTGCCACTTCTTGTTAAATTTCGTATTCCTCGGTGGATAGGCAAATCTACAACAACTTTTGAACTCCATGGTTTTTCGGATGCATCGGAAAAGGCTTATGCCGCCGTAGTTTACTGTCGGTTCGAGAATTTGAATGGTTCAGTCGAAGTTCGTTTAGTTGCTGCAAAAAGTAAGGTTGCACCTTTAAAGCAAATATCGTTGCCGAGATTAGAACTATGCGGAGCATTACTATTAAGTCGATTAATACGAAAGATTAGTACTTCGTTGGAATTGATCTCCCCCAGAACATTTTTATGGACAGATTCAGAAATCGTATTGCATTGGTTATCATCTACACCTCGGCCATGGAAAAGTTTTATTGGAAACCGAACATCTGAAATTTTAGACTCGACACCAAGACAATGCTGGAGACATGTGGCATCAAAGGATAATCCTGCTGACGCAGCGTCAAGAGGATTACGACCGTTGGAATTAATCAATCATCATCTTTGGTTGAATGGGCCATTCTGGTTATGTGAGGACTCATCAACTTGGCCTCTACATACGCAACTTTCTCATTCATACGATGCATCTTGTCTTGAGGAACGGCCTGCTTTTGCACACACTTTTGTTGGTGAAGTACATAACTCTTTCTTATCAACATTATGCTCTAAAATATCTTCTTGGATCCGTTTAGTACGAGTCATTTCCTTCTGTTGTCGATTCTGTTTTAATATATTAAAAAGGTTGAATAAACGACATGGTATTGTTGAAACTGGTCCCCTAACAGCTACATAAATGTCTGATGCTCGCATTTTATGTCTGAGATTTGTTCAAGACACAGCTTTCAACTCGGAAATCAAGCGCCTTAGTCAAAACCGGTTGCTAAACGTAAAAAATAAAATCGTTAATCTCGCTTCATTTATCGACAGTACCGGCTTGCTACGAGTCGGTGGTCGACTTCAGCATTCTACTCTACCCCGTATAACCAAGCTATACAGATAGCGATAAAGTTATATAAAGATTTGCGTGAAGTTCGTTATAGAAAAAATCAAGTTGGTGTTGAAGATCGACATCGTTTTCTAAAGCCAGTTCTAGTAATACATTCAGGAAGCTTTAACGATCTACAACGCTAACGCTAAATTATTCATGTAAAAAACTATAAAGGAATATTCATCGACGCTTCACGGACTTCCTAGATGATAAAAAAATATTTTAAAAATTTTATTTTTATTTTCTCATATTTTGTAGCGTTTTTTTATTATTGTGACTTTTTTTTGTATAAATATTTTTTTTTTTGCATTAGAAAATTTCAATTAGAGTTATTTTTACCTATTGTGTATTTTTATCCGTATCGAGGTTTGATCCCGCAGTGCTCCGGGTACTAAGCCACAGCTTTCTCCTTACGCCATTCCACTGTCTTACTTTTGTTAGTTAGTTGCGGTATATAAATATACAAACACTTACGTCAATACCGTCGTTATGTACCTAGAACCATCGATATAGGAATTTATCGTGAAAATTTTTGACTCTATACATCGTTGCGTAGCTTTGCCGAACGTTGAAGTCCGTTGAAGTTACTTTTTCTGCTATAACAGTCGTTATATATATATATTATTACAGCATTACTTAATCTGTCAAAAAGACACTTAGCAGTCTTTCTAAGTACGTACATGGAACGACATATATGTATTTTAATTAAATGGTGATGCAAAATGTATCGTGAAAAAAAACTGAAAAAGTATGATTTGAATCGTCCAAAACGTATAGTTAAAAGACAAAACCATGAGGCTTTGATAAAATTGTAAATTAAATTTTAACACGTGCCGTAAAAAAGAAACGTCAAACTTTTAAAAACAAAACGTGTCGTGAAGCCGCTTTATTTATCGTGACGATTTGCTGAGTGTAATAATTAATATCTAGCGCCTCTCTGTAGCTTTGAATTACTTTAATCGTCGATATCGAATGTTCGTTATTGAATCGTGAAAAAGCTTTACCTATATTTTTCTTCAAAAGGCTATATTGTTCGTTAAACTTTTTTTCTGAAAATGTTTTAGAAAAATAAAGTCGATATTCAACGTTATTTGCCTAGATTTGACTTTAACGATGAATGAAGACACTTGACTGATGGTTGTACGGGACCTTATAACGTCAAACATCCTATTATACTACCTAAAGGACATGTTGTTAGTAAACTTATTATTAAACATTTTAATATAAAATATTTACATATTGGAGTGTCAT
Organism: Bombylius major; assembly: GCA_932526495.1. Taxonomy (NCBI): domain Eukaryota; kingdom Metazoa; phylum Arthropoda; class Insecta; order Diptera; family Bombyliidae; genus Bombylius; species Bombylius major. Next base: position 18,326,372 of record OW052045.1, read on the forward strand.
CACTTGAGTCAATTTTACGTCAAGAATACTGGATTTTGGGTGGCATAAACTTAATCAGGAAGATAGTACACGATTGTATACCTTGTTTTCGACAGAAACAGAGCACCACTTTTCAGATGATGAGCAATTTACACAACCCCGAGTGACATTCAGCCGACCATTTACTCATGTTGGTTGCGACTATGCTGGTCCAATTACTCTTCGATTGTCACGAGGAAGAAATCCTAGATTTACAAAGGGCTACATCGCTATCTTCATTTGTTTCACTAGTAAAGAAATTCATTTGGAACTGGTTGGAGATCTTACAAGCGAAGCCTTTATTGCTGCACTCCGCCGGTTCATTATACTGACAGTGGTACAAACTTTAAAGGAGCTCATCGTATGTTATCCGAAATTCATCAACTCCTACTCTCGCAAGCCCATAACACTATTGTTCAAGATTTTCTCTCTGGGGATGGTATAAGTTGGTTGTTCAATCCTCCAGCAGCACCCCATTTTGGTGGTCTTTGGGAGGCAGGAGTTAAATCTGTCAAGAGCCATTTAAAATACTTAATTAGCAACCATATATTGACGTTTAAAGAAATGTTTACAGTGCTAACTCAAATTGAGAGTGTGCTTAATCCACGCCCCTTATGTGGATTACCAGACAATGAATTCGAAGCATTAACACCATTAACAACCGAAGCATTACAGGTCACTCTTATTCATCAATTTCAGAGCCATGTATAGACCAACAACCAGTCTCACGACTTTCAACTTGGGAATTATTGCAGAGCTTACTACAAGGTTTTTGGAAACGATGGCATGTTGGCGATCTAGTCGTCCTTAAGGAACCGAATTTACCTCCTACAAGGTGGCCATTAGGACTTGTTACCCAACTGCACAGCGGACAGGACGGCTTAACCAGAGTCGTTTCAATTAAAACTAAACATGGAGAATATAAACGACCAATTGTAAAAATTGTTAAATTACCAAATTCTTGTTAACCTGGATTCTCCAGCGCACAAGCTAAACGAAACTCCATTTTCATATTTGATGATGTTACCTGCGAAAAACAAAATAATATACGTTCATTTTGTTCGGAACTATAACCACTAATTGTCACGTCGCTCTATTTTGTATTATATATTGCTTAATATGCAGTAGTGATTTGTATTGTATTAGCCTCATTTACTATTATTTGATTGTGTTTAATTTGAATTTAACGTAACTTGCTTTATCTCATTCTTGCTTATCTCAATTAACTTTGCTATTGCTTACACTAGTCAATTGATTCTCGTATTGTAATTATTGAAATTGATGTTTATCACTTTATCTTATTTGCTTATCACTTACATTGTAAATCGGTCTCACTCGATCTCGTTATCGGTAATTTTGTGGTATATACACTAATACCAACTTATCTCTTATCTTGCTAAAAATTGATTTTCTAATATTCGTTCTTTTTGGATAAAGCATTCATCGAGTGAGGTCGAGTTTGTTTTTCTTGTGCTTCGGATTGATTTTATAATTACTGGCAATAAATTTTATAACGTGGTTAAAACGTGGTTTTTAATTATTTTGTAAATTATTTTTATATGCGGTCCTCTGTATCCTCAACACATACATTCACATGGGACGTCATAGGGATATCGATAGCTTTTACTTATGTCAGACTTATACACATATTCCAAAACACTTGATACGTGATAGCTCAAACTTTATTCTAGTTTTTAAACAAGATGAGATGAATTTAAAACAGATTTATAATGATCATGCCAGCATCCGACATGTCATATGACAAATTTCGAGATATGTGTTCAAAATGTTGGAAAGATAATTACGGATTTGTAGTAATAAACAAAGATAGTTTATTAGATTGTGGACGTTACAGGAAAGGATTTGATACTTTTATATTATTACTAGCGGGCCCGGCAGACGTTGTTCTGCCCTTTCGGGTAGGTGGCGGGATGAGTTTGATTTGGATTCAAACTATCGATTTCTGAAAATATACTTCATGCGTACATACGACAAAAATTCAAATTATTTTTTTCAAATTAAATTAATTGTTATCCTAATTAAAATAATGTGTTCAAATGAAGTTTTAATTATTTTTCTTTAAAAAATGCTTATTGTAAAGCTTTTGGTAGACAACATTTTTTGTTGTTCCAATGCTGTCGTGTAAACAAATAATGCCGATGGTTTGCCTACTCGTGAGCATGCAACATAGAGCTGTCCATGTGAAAAGCATGGAAATACCAAATTTATACCGCAGACTTCCAAAGACTGGCCTTGTGCCTTATTGATGGTGATCGCAAAAGCAAGACGAACAGGAAATTGAAGTCGTTTAAAATCAAATAGCAAGTCGGATGGAATCCTTGGAATTCTGGGAATCAAAACGTCTTCGCTTTTGTATTTTCTTTTCAAAATAGTTGCTTCGATGACGTTTTTCATTAGCTTTTTCACTGCAAGTCTGGTGCCATTACTAAGTCGTGGTTGATTTATATTGCGAAGCATAATAATTGGTGCTCCAACTTTTAATTGTAGATTATGTGGTGGCATTCCTGGCAAATCAAGTGAATTCAAAAATTCGGTGGGATAATTCACCACGTCATCTTGATTCATAACAGTGTCTACTGACTTGTATGTAACTAATCTACCTGTTATGTCATTTTGAATAGCCGTGTCAAGATCATTGACATCTTTGTTTTTTGCTGCCAATATTGCTCGTTCGCTCAACCCAACATGATTTTTGTGTTGCTGTGCTATATTTGGGAACACGCTTTGAATCAATTCTTCTTTTGATTGTGTTTTACTACAAAAATTGTTTGGTAGTGTTATGAATCCATCTAAATTATTGATTGGAATTTTCCCATTTCCAATGTCCAACAATTGTTTTGAAAATTCATTTTCTGATGTATCGTTTTGCAATTGAACACGCATTATTGTACTGAGGGTAAGTGTTTTTACATGTCTCCACAAATTTGAAGATTTCAAACACGCATTCAGTTCATCGGCAGGAGTAGATCGAGGAACAACAGGTAATGTTTGTCGAAAATGCCTGCTAACAATGACGGCACCACCAAACAGTTCTTGATTTCCTCGTAGATCTTGTAATGTTCTATCTAATGGCATGTTCAATGCCAGCTTTAGTGCAGAGTGTGCTGTTCGACCGCCATCCAATAGATTGGCAGCAATTCCAGTAGAAGCGAGTGCCAATTTTTTAGTATTTGTTTGTACAAATGTTCTCAATTCATTGCAATCAAATTGTTTTTCATGTTTGAAATCTTGATTAAATATGTCGTGCATTGGACGATCTGGCGATATCAGCCTAATTGTGTTAATGCTTTATTTGCGATCGCTAAACATATGTATGTCTTCAATCGTAATCAATGCTTCATTATGCATGTCCATTGTGATAAGTAATTCTACATTTGAAGTGGTGCGACGCATTCTATGTAAAATATCATCTGTCATGTAATCTCGATATTTCATCCACAATTCTAGTGGATTTGATGGGAAACATGTTGATATTATTATTGAAAATAATGTTCGTATTTGATGCGGATGAGCTGAAATTGATGCGTCGGCAAGTGTAAAATCCCAATGCGTGTCATCCTCAAGTAAATGCAATCGTTAACATGCTTCACGATACGTTGTGGACAATCGGCCATCAATCGTTCTTAAGTTTTGAAATGATATTGGTCCACGAACGTTAATCAACAACAAACGCAAATAAAAACATTCAGCATTGTTGGGGTGAATTGTGTAAATTCGTCCTAAAGCATCTGTTGAAAACACATTTGGATGACCTTCAACTGGTTTTCCTTGTTTGCGTTATTAGAAAACTTTCGAAGACTTATTCCAAGTGTAATATTGTGGTGTGTCGGAGTATAGCAATGTTTTTGCAAATGTATCAGTTTGACACAACGTAAAAAAGGCAGTTAGTGTTGTAGATGGTGGTTGCGCTGCTCTTTGCAATACATTTTCAGTTGTAAAATAAACACGTTGACCATTTTCAAGATGAACTGCTAAATGAACAACTGTTGGATGTCTTTCATGTATTGGGAATGAAAAAATCCGCCATATTGCTTCGTTACTGCTGATGTAACGCCCCATTTGATATTGAGTGATTTCATCATTTTTTTTTTAAATTATTTTCACTAAAACCGCACTTAAATTCAATTCAAATTCACAAAAAACATTTTTTTTTTAAACGCCTGCTTTGTTAAAAAAAATTTTTTTTCAATGTATATGCGATATTCTAAATGACATTTAATACAAAAATTCATGTATTTCCAAATTTCTTGAATTTTTAAAAACACCAACCACCGTAAATAAATAAAACCTATGCCTAAAACCTTCCTCACAATATAAGCAACACACACAATATTTCATCAAAATCCATCGAGGGGTTCGCGAGTAAATTGGCTACACACGAACGGACATTTCAGTTTTATTTATATATATATAGATAAATAGATACGTGTGTAAGAGTTGTATATCATTATTATTTCATCTATCGAGCTGTTTCCAACCCGTTTAAGCTGTTTTAGAGCTGTTTAAGCTGTTTCAGAGCTATTTTCGGACCTGTTTAAGTTATCATAGAGCTGTTTAAAGACCTGTATAAGCTGTTTCAGAGCTGTTTTCGGACCTGTTTAAGCTGTCTTAAAGCTGTTTAAAGATCTATATAAGCTGTTTCAGAGCTGTTTTAGAGTTGTCTAAATACCTTTTTAAGCTGTTTCAGGGCTGTTTTTCAAAGTATTATTATGGAAAGCGAATTAATTAGGAATATTATTAAAACAAGAAATGTTATTCGTGATAAAATATCAAGCTTTAAAAACTGGTAAAGCAGAAGAAGAAATTTAATTGGAAAGTGTTTTTAAACCAATTACAGAACCTTTGAAGAAAATAAGTTAGAGGAGAACTTTCAAATACCTCAAACCTGAATTAAACAACCTGTTTTTTCATTGGAATCATTCGATGAAAGTTTTGAACAACTACAACAACCAGCATTTTCAAACTCGCCAAATCGATTTTTGAAAGAAATGAAATTAAAAGAAGATGATATTGATTATAAATACGGACCACATTTAGATCATGATAGAAATATCTGGAAAATAGGAAACTTTCCTTTTGATATTAACGATAAAACTATTGTTATTGATGGAAACTTTTATTTTCTAACACCTGGTTTGACACAACAATTTTTGTTTTTAAAACATCCTAATAAAACGGTATGCACTAACGATGACTTCAAAAATTATAAAAAAAATCATAACACAAACAAGTGCAAATAAGCGAGATTATGAGGACGGTTCGCCAGGTAGGTTTTATTTTAACAAATAAAGGAAACTTTAATATTAATTTAAAACGAATGGTAAATCTTGAAAATCCCTTAAATGATAATGATGCAGTAACAAAGAAGTATGTTGATAATGAAATCAATGCTTTACATGAAAAACTTATAAAAAAACAAGTGTTTTCAGTTCAGGATTCTCTTACAAAACAGTATTTAGAAAAAGAAATAGAAACATTTCGGCAGGATCTTGCAAAGAATCAGGACATGTTAAAAAGTCACAGTGAAAAACTATATGATTTAAATTATAATATTGAAAATATTCAACAATTTTCACTTGATGAAATAAAGAGAAAACATAAACCTGAAGAATCGATTTTCCTATTAGAAAGTGTACCAGAATAAATATGCAAAAACAACAACTTGTAGAAAAACTTCATAAACCTGCTAGAAAAAATTTAAAACGGCGACATGTTATAGTAAAAGGAAATAGTTGAAAGGATTTAGTTGAAATGGGAAATTACTCTTCATTTAACAAAAATTATAAATAATTATTAACTGTAATTGATACTTTCTCAAAATACGTTTGAGTACACCCTGTTGAAACAAAATGTTACTAAAGCAATGAATAATATAGTATTTAACACAACACAAACATCACCAAAAAATTTACAAACAGATTTAGGAAAACAATTTTACAATACACAATTCAATTAACTTATGAAGAAACATAATGTTAATCATTACTCAACATATAGCACATTGAAAGCATCAATTGTTGAACGTTTCAACAAAACATTAAAAGAGATGATGTGGAAAAAATTCAGTATAAATGGATCATATAAATAGATTGATAACGTAAAAGCGTTAGTTACCAAATACAATAACACTATTCATCGAACAATAAAAATGCACCCCAAAGATGTTAATAAAAACAATGGAAAACTTTTATTAAAGACAGTTTACAACAACTTAAAAGTTTTTCGAAAACCAAAATACAAAGTTGGAGATAAAGTACGAATATTTTACGAAAATTTTTACGATTACAAAAATTCAAAACACGAATCCAATAACATATCTTTTAGAGGACTACGAAGGACAACCAATTAAAGGCGATCTTTATTTAGAGTAAACATTTTAAGAAAAAAAAGAATCAAAGTTTTTGTGAAATGGCTTGAAGAATAAATTTGAAAATTGAATAAATTACTATAACATATAAAACATTTTAAATTTTTTTGTTTAATGAAATTTTGAATTATAAAAATATTGTTTGATTGAAGATTTCCTAAAACTTTACTTACATTAACAGGCATATATTTAAGATTCTTAAAACTAAGACAAAATTGATTGTATTGAATATTGAAAACTTAAATTATATAGCATTCTATCACAATTGAAATTAAACAAGTCTGAAAACTCCATACTGCTGCTGCTAATATTGTTGTTGCTATTGATAAAATCAAACTTGTCTGAAAACTCCATGTTATTAGGTATGCTGCTGCTGCTAATATTGTTCTTGCCGTTGGTGAAATCCATCTCGTCTTAAAATTCCACATTATGTATTTCAAAAATTTCATTTAAAAAATTTGAAATTTCTAATGTTCGCACTTAATATGCATTTTTAATAATAACGATAAAAAACTTTCGTGATTAGCACTACAAATTTCTTGAAATTAATAAAGTATAAAAGCATTGATTAATTATTATAAATAGATGAATTATACAAAAGAAAAAACTGGAACGCTAAAACAAATAATGCTTTTTACTCTCGCACCCATTTTAAAGGCAGTTACTTATTTACATTCCTGTAAATGTATTCTGTATGGTTAATTATTCATATTTTTCATATTTTACCATTCAATATGTTATCGTATATACTATACATACACATATACATACTTGAACAACTGACTATTCTGTCCAATGAATGCGTATTATGATTTATGAGCCGTTAATTATTTTTGTATTATTTTGTTACTTCTCTTTTGTTGTTTTTGTAATGTACTTATATTGATATTTGAAGAATATTGTTTTTTGTTCCTAATAATCACAATCATGTGTCTCGATTAAAACCCTCTATATCACAAGCCGAGTTGTGGCTTTCTGCACTAACACAATCAAACACGATAAAAGTGTTGAAACGTCAAAACATTCAATGCTGGTAGTACAAATAGTGATGTAAAGAAAATGTGTTTTAGTTAAATATTTTTGGCTTTTTAAATAAAATATGGTTTATAAAAGTTTTGAAATATAATAAGTTAACAGTGTTATAATTTTTAAAGTGCACAATAGTCAAAAAAATTAAATAAAAAGGTGGAAAATGTTGTGCGTTATTACCTACTTGTAAGAGAAAAAATTAAAGTATGGTGAGGTTATATGTATTATTTATATGTAATAAAGTGAATAAATTGATTTGATTTAATAAAATTTAATTTATAATAATTCTGATACATATATGTATTTATATGAATAATTAAAGTTTAAAGAATAATAAATAATATAAACTTTTTTCTTCTATACCTATATATTGACATGTGACTAATGACTACATTACCTATGGTGAGGTTATATTATAAAAGTGAATAAATTGAAATGAAATGTAAACACAAATATATGAAAAAAATAAATAAAGTGAACGAAATACAGAACAAATTCATTTAATTTAATAAAATTTTATTTACAAGTTTGTATTAACTGTTAAATTATTGAATCAAATCAATTTCTCACATCATAACATAACTACAAAAATTTATATAAAAAAAGTCTATGAAAAAGTAAATATTTGGTACTTAATCTTTATTGTGTAATGAAGGCAAATAGACACTTAACTTGTGATAACTAATAAATCAAATTCTATTAAATCAAATCAATTTATTCACTTTATTACATATAAATAATATAACCTCACCATAGATAGGTATGTACTATGTAGTCATACTTTAATTTTTTCTCTTACAAGTAGGTAATAACGCACAACATTTTCCACCTTTTTATTTAATTTTTTTGACTATTGTGCACTTTAAAAATTAAACACTGTTAATTTATTATATTTTAAAACTTTTATAAACAATATTTTATTTAAAAAACCAAAAATATTCAGCTAAAACACTATTTCTTTACACTAATATTCCACCACTCTTATTAAGAAACCATAAGAAACTAAAATGTCAAAACAAAACATGGCACTTCTTACTAATACATACACAACACCAGTAGGAGGCTTTTATTGTAGAGGGTTTTGGTCTCGATAATTTATTTAATATAGGTACTAATTGTTGGTGTACTAGTTTATTTGTCGTTGTTGTGTTTTTATAAATATAAAATAGACTATTTTATTTAAAAAAGATTATTCCGATTGAAATTAAATTAAACTGTTCTACGATAAATAAAAAAAGACATTTTTTGGGTTCAATTTTTAAAATAACTAATAGATTTAAAAACTTCTAATTTTTGTTGAGTTTTAAATAAATAGTACTTAGTATTATCAATGACCATAGAAACTAATAAGACTTGGCTTTAGTACAAATCTATGAAAATAATTTTTTATTCAAAAATTCGTCTCGCATCCCAGTGAGAGCTTTTATTTTTCAAAACTAAAGCTTTGTTAGCTTAGAACAAAACCATTATAAACTTCATTTGTAATGACGAATACAATAACAAAACTTTGACGTTACATATTTATTTTTTGACAGTATTTTATGACGTCATACATTATTATGATTGCTTTGATCATGTTTTTCCAAATTTCTGTTAAAAATTTTCATTTTTTACAAATGTATAACAAAAATTAATAATGATTACATTGTTGCCGTTATTTATATTTTTGAATTTTTTTCTATTTGATCAAAAATATATATTTGCTTTGAAAAAATTTTTCTTTGAAATATAGAATATTTTTTTTCTTCTATTCTTTTATTATACCTCTAGATACTATATACATACATATATAAATATATATCTCGCCCAATTCATGCATGACGGACAGGACATTGAAGAACATTTTTTTGAATCTTTCTTCTTTTTTACCTTTATACATATAGTTCAAATGTATTTCAGTTAAATGTAAAAAATAATGATCCACCCAAAGACCTGTCAAACCGAAAAAGAAGATGTTTTCCAAGAATTCTGGTTTTAATTCTATATGTAGGGCGATAAGTGACTATGACGGACGGGACATGAAATGATACTCGTTTGTACACTCATAAATTCAACAGTATTTTTCTTCGAAGTATATAACTTCACACCTCCTGTTTAATGGTAAATTTTTAGGTGGTAGTCTTTTATTTGATGGTCTCTATTCCTTTTGTTGTATTTATTCCTCAGTAGTTTTCCTCCATCTCTAGTCCAGGTCCTTCATTCTACTTATATGACCTGCCCAATTCCATTTTAATTTTCTTGCAATTTCTATAATATTTTAAAACCCGTTTGTTTTCTGATTGTATTGCTTTTTATTTTTTGTAATTTTTTTAACTTCTAGATAATTTCAATTTCTTTATCTGAGGTGTTTATTCCTAATTTGGAATTTAATAAATAATTTATTAAAATATTATTTATATCTTCCGATTCTTTTATATTATAATATATTACCACGTTTTTTTGTCTATTGTTCATTTCTAACCTATGTATTAATTATTTTACTATGTACATATGTACTTAAAGAACATTTTTTTGTTCTCTTATTTCTAAAAAAATGTTCTTCAATTTAACAGTTTATACGGTGAAAAAATAATCCGAATTTTGGATTAAATTGGGAGTAGCGTAGAAACGGTAAAATTGGGATTAAAAAAGTACATGCAAACGTTGATATTGTTATACACTTATAGTACCTATAGGTACATATTATTCTTCTTCCACATAAAAAAAAGAAGAAGAACGTGACAGCTTTACTTTCACCATAAAAATTAGAATCCGCCATATTGCATATTACCTCACACATACATATAAAAAAATTGGGATTAAACCCAAATAAATTGGGCTTAATCCAAAATCCGAATTATCGAGTTTATACGACAAAAAATTGGGATTAAACCAAAATCCGTATTAAAAGCGAAGCAGGCATAAACTCGTACAATGTCCCGTCCGTCATGCATGGAATGGGCGATACAGTGATGTTCCAATAATCCGTATACTTTAAAATCCGAATTTCCAATAGTCCGAACAATTAAAAAATCTCTATTATGTATTCTATAATTCGAATTGAATGTTTTCTATAATCCGAATTGATGTAAAATTAAAGAAACATTGCTTTTTTTTCTTTTTTTTATATTTTCTATATAAACCTAACTGTTATCTGTCTGGCAATATCCCGTTTTGTGATATTTTTAACTTTATCCATTAATAATGCATATATACAAATATACAATTTATGTTTAGAATTTTTTAATTAAATGAAAAATTCTGTGATTATAGACTGAGAATATTCACAAAAACCTTTTTCTTTAAATTGGAAACAATTGTTTTGCACTTCAATGAAGTATGTATCAAATAGTTTTATTCACGAAAAAAAAAAAAAACCAGACAGAATTACGGTACTTCACAACGACCATATTCCACATTCGTAATTTCACTTCACAATAAATATATCTAACAAATATGATCCGGATTATAGAATACTTGAGGGCATTATTTCGGACTACAGAATACTTACGTGCATCCAGAAAATCGATTCGGATTACTGGATAATTCGGATTTTCGAGGTCCGGATTAAAGAGGTCATACTGTAATATTCTATATTCCAAAAAAAAATGTTTTCAAAGCAAATACATACATATATATTTTTGATCAAGTAAAAAAAAATTCAAAAATATAAATAACGGCAACAATGTAATCATTATTAATTTTTGAATGAATGAAAAAAAAAATTCTATATTGCAAAGAAAAATTTTTTCAAAGCAAATATATATTTTTGATCAAATAAAAAAAAATTCAAAAATATTAATAACGGCAACAATGTAATCATTATTAATTTTTGTTATACATTTGTAAAAAATGAAAATTTTTAACAGAAATTTGGAAAAACATGATCAAAGCAATCATAATAATGTATGACGTCATAAAATACTGTCAAAAAATAAATATGTAACGTCAAAGTTTTGTTATTGTATTCGTCATTACAAATGAAGTTTATAATGGTTTTGTTCTAAGCTAACAAAGCTTTAGTTTTGAAAAATAAAAGCTCTCACTGGGATGCGAGACGAATTTTTGAATAAAAAATTATTTTCATAGATTTGTACTAAAGCCAAGTCTTATTAGTTTCTATGGTCATTGGTATTATATTTCTACATAGTTTATAAACACGATTTAAATTTTGATCATATGTTAATTCAAAATTTTGAAAAATATCATCAGGATGATTTAAAACTCAACAAAAATTAGAAGTTTTTAAATCTATTAGTTATTTTAAAAATTGAACCCAAAAAATGTCCTTTTTTTATTTATCGTAGAACAGTTTAATTTAATTTCAATCGGAATAATCTTTTTTAAATAAAATAGTCTATTTTATATTTATAAAAACACAACAACGACAAATAAACTAGTACACCAACAATTAGTACCTATATTAAATAAATTATCGAGACACATGATTGTGATTATTAGGAACAAAAAACAATATTCTTCAAATATCAATATAAGTACATTACAAAAACAACAAAAGAGAAGTAACAAAATAATACAAAAATAATTAACGGCTCATAAATCATAATACGCATTTATTGGACAGAATAGTCAGTTGTTCAAGTATGTATATGTGTATGTATAGTATATACGAAAACATATTGAATGGTAAAATATGAAAAATATGAATAATTAACCATACAGAATAAAATCTCACCAGAAAACCGATCGTTACAATTTGTTTCAAATTCAAATTTAGTGGTGAGGTTTGTGTATCAGGAATGTAAATAAGTAACTGCCTTTAAAATGGGTGCGAGAGTAAAAAGCATTATTTGTTTTAGCGTTCCAGTTTTTTCTTTTGTATAATTCATCTATGTATAATAATTAATCAATGATAAAAGTAATTCACATGTGCTTTATATACTCTCGAATGTACACTTTAAAAGCTTAATAATCGATAATGCTAACACTAGTCATCTAATCCAAAAGCAAAATACTTTGTTAGAAATTTTTTATCTTCTGAACTTAAAAACAATGACACAGCATAATCCGTTTAAAAAACAAAAGACTTCATTGTTTCATATTTTTAAACTAGAACAAACATGTCTCAAGATGAAAACTGATAAAGTATTGTACTTATGTTAGCAACTATACAAAACGTATACACTCAACATATCAGGCCATGAATATCATAAATTTGAAACAGAGCGAATTCTAAGCAATGGTGAAATATAACTCGTACGATTTCAAGACTATTGTAATGAATATTACTTCGATGAAGAGAAAATTAAGATAGCTTGTGCTGAGAGGCAGAATAAATTGCTGAAGCAATCTCAGTATTGTTTTGGCTAAAAAGCCGTACTTGAATTATAAGGCAATATGTTGCCGACTAATTTGCGGAGTGCAAAAATTTTAGTTCTGCCAACAAAGCCACGGAGTGTAGCAAATTAAAAGACTTTCTGTAAGTTTTACTTCAAGTCTGGATATTTATACTAAATTTTCACATTATAACTTATCTCCCTACTTATTTAGTTTATAATTTCTAATATAAAATATATGTTCTAGTTTTTTAATTGGTTATTATAGAATTAAAAGAAAACAAAATTCTATTGGCTAATTCATATATCATAAAATTATTTCATAATTTCAAATAATTCTCAAAATACATAATTTGTATATAATACATGCATAATTCATTTCCCCTTTTACTTTTATTGATATTCACATATCGCAAACTTTCATCGCATTCAATTGCATAGCATACTTTAGGTATCAAATTATCATATGAAAACAATGCCACATATGATTAAAGAATTATTTTGCTTTGCTACATTCTTTTTCAAGTTTCTTTCATAGATATTGCTTAATTGTAATATGATCCTTAGAAGTGTCGCGTGTAATTCTTAAACCATAGGTAAATGCACTTTACAGAAATTACTTAATAATTTTGCTTATATTTTTATTGCGTCATATGCGAATTTATTTGAGTTAATTTCTTTTTATCATCCTCAAAATTATTAACAGTTAACTAGCATTATTTTATTCGGAGTGTAAAGATGAATTTTGAAAGCGAGTTTTACACAGATTATTTAACAGACGAAGATAGGAGAACTTTTGCATATTATCGAAAATATATACAAAAATATGAAAACATGGAAAAAATCAATTCATGGATCTCATTGCGTTGATTGTTGTTGGGCTAAAGATGATACAACTACCGGACCAGATACATGTACTTGTAGGCCCGTTTCGTAAATACATCGATTGCATGCGCAAATGACGTATTTGCAAATTTGCAATCATTTGCTCTGCAAGTTTCAATTTATGAAGCTAATACATACTTTTGATACTTCCACTGGAAAATAATTTATGAAGTTAATGCTTTTGCATTAAGAAACTGCTTTTTTTAAAAATGTTTTCCGAACAAAAAAAGTTGAAATGATTTCTGTACAATTTGAAACACTCCGTTAGAATATTTTAAATTTAAAAAGTACCTTTGTTAGGGTTGACAGAAATATGATTTTTAGAATTTCCTACAAACAATTATATGTAAAATTATCACAAACTCATCGGGTACTGCCTCCATAAGCACAATACTGACTTTCAAAAAGAAAAATAGTATACATGCTATCTAACAGACTGTTGTTCACTGATCGATGAGGAATGCGACTTAGTTAGGGCGGGGAAAAGATGCCCTCAGGGGGGTGTTCTTTCGCCACTGCTTTGGAGCATGCTTATTGACTAATTACTGGATGATTCATGATATGCAATCAATAACAGGTGTACATACTCAAGCCTATGCTGATGATAATGCTCACTGATCGCTGGTGAATAAATTACAGATAGCACTTGACAAGATTTAAAGCTGGTGTGAAAAACACGGACTTTCTGTTAATCCTAGGAAAACAACAATTGTGTTGTTTATGAGGAAAAGAAAAACGGACGGTCTGAAACTACCCAGTCTTAAAAGTGTGGTAATCGAACTCTCCACGGAGGTAAAGTATCTGGGAGTAACACTAGATACCAAGCTTTCGTGGAAAAGTCATGTCAACAACAAGGTCTCTCGGGCACGGTGTGCCTTTTGGCAATGTCGGAGGGTCTTTGGTAAGACATGGGGGCTAAGGCCGTATATGACTTACTGGTTGTATGTGGCAGTTATTAGACCCATTATAACATATGCGTCGGTGGTCTTTTGGAGACGGACTAAGGTTAACACCTGTGTTCGAATACTTAATGGGCTACAGAGAGAAATCTGCATTGGGATCACTGGTGCCTTAAGCTCAGCTCCTGGTGCAGCCCTCGACGCGTTGCTAAATCTGCTGCCACTGGATCTCAAAATTCAGGAGGTAGCGATGAAGTCAGTCTACCGGCTGAAACGTAGCGGATGCTGGAGGGAAGAGACAAGCGTGGGACATGCAGTCATGTCGGACAGACTTGTTGAAAAGTGCAACCTTTTCAACATGCCTTGGGATGACATGACTCCAAGTGTCATGTTTGGTAGAAAATATCATGTAATGTATCCCACAAGGGAAAAGTGGTCAAATACTACTGCTGTTCTAAGTGGGGCAACAGATATTATCTATACGGATGGATCCAAATCCGGAAACGGTGTTGGTTCGGGTTGGTATTTGAACAGTGATATCAAATACTCATATACGCTAAGTGGTATGACTTCTGTCTTCCAAGCGGAGATTTACGCCATACTAAAAGCGGCATGTTGGATAATTGATAACAGATGGAGTGGAAGGGCTCTCTGCATCTGCAGTGATAGCAGAGCTGCGCTGCAGGCTCTGGAGAGTCCAATCACGACATCCAAAATTGTCCATGAATGCAAAAAGAAACTTAAATCCATTAGCAAACACAATGAACTTAAGCTTCTGTGGGTTCCAAGTCACCATGGTATAGAGGGCAATGAACTCTCCGACGCCCTCGCGAAGGAGGGCACGTTAACTTTGTATGGGGACCGGAACCAACAATAGGTATCAACTGCGCCTTGATCAGTGGATGGATCACCAAACACATGGAGAAAATCCATGCGGAAAGATGGTCTGCCCTACTTGGTTGCAGTGGTACGAAATGCTTTGTCAAAAAGCCTGAGGAAAGAACGGCTAGATTTCTTCTAAACCTTAGTAGAAAAGACTGTCGGGCTCTCGTTGGGCTCATTACAGGGCACAACACGTGTAACCACCATCTGGCGGTCATGAAAGTGGTCAGGGACCCAACGTGTGGGGCCTGCCAGGAGGAGGCCGAAACAACAGAGCACTATCTCTGCTGTTGCCCGGCCTTCTCTAGGATAAGGCTTTATACATGGAACTCTGATGTAATGAGAATGGAAGACATCTGTTCTCAACCCCTAGACAAAGTCCTCTCGTTTGTTAAGAAAACGAGGAGATTTTACTAGAGACGGGGCGCTGAGTACAATGGACTCTCCTGTCTGAGTGCTCGTGGATGCCTTATCCGCATCCCCCCCACCCACACAACAACAACAACAATAATGCTTTTGCAACTTACCCTGAAAAAAATTAATTAACCTGGCGTTTTCGTCATTTGCACAATTTGCGTATTAATGAAAATGGCCGTAGCCCGTAGTTATAGATAAAATCAAGTTATCAAATTTAAAAATGAATTTGAAAAATTATTGAAATTTTACAAGAAATTGATTGGGTACTTAGAAGAAGGAAATCTGGATATAATACATAATATTTCATTATGTATTTTTAAATGAATTTCATACATTTTTTGGAACAGAATCATATGGAGTGGTTTTTAAAAAAAAAGAAATTGAAAATATTCAAAAATATCTAAACAACAGCAAAAGTAAAGAGTTTACATCTAACGTCCATTATCATGCATGTTCTTATCCTGAAGACAATGAAAATATTTGTGAATGTGATTTAATAGAAGAAAAACAAAGAGAAAAAGCTGATCGAGCTAGACACGCTGTTAGACTTCTTGGAACAATATATTATAATTATTTTGCTGATTATTAGTTAATAAATAAAAACACTAGATATTCATTCAAAAAAAATTTGTTTTTTATTGATTTCATATGTATTTTATATTACGTTATTATAAAAACCAGGTAAAATTATATTAAATTGTTGTGAATATTCGTCATAATTCATATAGGCTTCCGTTTCTGTTGAATATTGCTGATCTGATTCTGATTGTACATGTTGTTGCTCTTTCACTGTTATTTGCGGTAGTTGTTGTTGTTCTTTTTCTTAAAATTCATTAGACATCGGTTATTCAGTAAAGTCTATACTGTAAGCTTTTCCTACTTGCCCATAGTTGATTAAGTGATATTTATTTAACCCTGTTATCGCATTATCTGATAACTTATTGTTTTTTATGGTAAATTCAATCGTTGATTTCCTTCAAATTCAAGCAAAATTCGATCACCAAATTTTGTTTCAACTTTTTCTGCACTGATAATTTTATATGTATCATCCATATTTTATTACCATACTTTCCAAGTTTAAGTATATATTTTTTCGAAATGATTTCAACTTCTCCAGCTCAGAAGCAAATACATACTTTGTTAGGTAGTTCATCTCTTACAAAATTATCTTCTTATTTCCGTTTAACTACTTTTGATGTCTTCAGCGTTTTCTTCGAACTTATTTTCTCAGGTTTCTGCACTTCACCCATTCAACAAACTTTCAAGATAAAGTTTAGTAAGCACTTTGAAATTTCACGATGAACTGAACTGATACCGTCTCAAGAAATCTTCTCCATCAGCCAAATCACACCGGTTGGTAATGCGCTAGTTGTAACAATTTTTTTCCAACTTGGTATAATAAGAATAGTATAAAATAATTTTAGCTGACGGTTGTAATACACTCACACTCGTTAAAACGTGGTCGTGCCACCATCAGATGTATTTTGAGCAGTTGTAAAAACCGGTTTAAACTAGTTTGCAAAGATTGTAATGCTACTTAGTGTGTACTTGGTGCATGAGTCCATTTATAGACAAAAATCTTATCCCCACCCTTTTTCTACTACTTACAAATGCTGACAAAATTTACACACACACACATATATATAACTATAATTTCACAACTTGATGAAATCTTTATCATGAAAAAAACATTAAAACATCATATAATACACTTAAAAACAATCGTCAAAATAGCTCATTTGGGAAAGCGTTACACTGAAACTCTAAAGGACCTCGGTTTAAACCCGGGCTCTGACAATATGGCAAGTATTTTTTTATTTTATTTTGTTAATTAAAAATAATGAAACAGCATAAACATGATATTTTCTTAGAAAGTATGAAGAAGGAAATACAAGCTTACGAATTTTGGGTAAATTTTACTTATTTGAGATTTATAAAACATTTTGAATTTAATTAGTATTTTTTTTATTTATTTTCTTTTTCTTACCAGGTGATAGTGGTTACCCATTGCAACCATGGCTATTAACTCCCTATAAAGATGTTATTTATTCAAGTCCTGAAATGCGCTTCAATAATATACACGCTAGAGCCAGAAGTGTGATTGAGCGTATCATTGGTATATTAAAAGGACGTTGGCGTTGCCTTTGTAGTGACAGAAGGCTTCGATTTTCCCTTGAACAAGTAGGAAGAATAGTAAATAGCTGCGCTGCTTTACACAATGCATGTATTCATTACAGGAATGAAATACACAATGCATGTATTCATACAGGAATGAAATGGATGAAAATTTATACTAATTGATCAACGACGACAGGAATAGGAAGAAGATAATGTCACATCTTCAATTTTGAATAATAATTTACAAAAAAGAGCAAAACTCATTAGAGATAATATTTATTAGAGACAGTTTGTAATAATTTTTTAACGACAATAAAAATAAATAAAAAATTGATAATTGTTTTATTTTTGGATAAGTTTATTTTATTTGATTTATATAAAAAGTGACAAAAGTTTAATTATAAAAAAACATAAAAAAAAAGTCTTCTTGACTATAATAACATAAAAATGTCTTCTTGACTATAACATAAAAAAGTCTTCTTGACTATAACATAAAAAAAGTCTTTTGACTATAACAAAATATCACATAAAATAGCGTGATCACGAACTGCTTAAAAATAAAATAAGTTTTGTATAAAAAAATGTAACTACTGCACTTATAGTTTTCTTTCTATTTCAAATAACTTCAGTCTGTTTTTTTCTTGTTTTACTTCAATTTCTAGTTTTTTTAACGCCAGTGATTTTTTATCAATTTTTTCATATATTTCTAACTTTCAAGTTTTTCAATTTGTAAATTTTTTCATCAACTTCATACTTTCGTTTGAAATATTTTTCTAAATTTATCATTCTCTTAGTGAGTTGTTGTACGTTACTGGCCCCTATTATGCTATTCGTATCACTTTTTGATCACTATCACGAGATGTATCACTTAAATTCAAAAGAGGTATTACAGTATTCATGTGATACTATAATATGAAATTCTAAATAAAAACGTTAACACTGTTAGTTGACGTTTAATTCGTTTGAATATTTTTATTTATTCAAAGTTTAAGTGTGATTTAAAAATAAAATTTACTAAAGTTTTAAACTGTTTTCTGTTAGAAATTTTCTTGCTTTTGTGAAAAAAGTTTATATTATCATAAAAAGAAGTAAAATTTAGTCTGAATATATCTTTTTTTTTTATCTTTTGTTTAAACTCATCATCTTCACTTTGATTTTTTCCGTGATTAAATAATCACCTGAAACAGATAAAATGACAGTTCTATGTGAATACCAGAATAGCAC
The DNA here is from genome assembly GCA_932526495.1 of Bombylius major. Lineage (NCBI taxonomy): Eukaryota > Metazoa > Arthropoda > Insecta > Diptera > Bombyliidae > Bombylius > Bombylius major. Next base: position 18,345,508 of record OW052045.1, read on the forward strand.
AAATAATCGATTTTGTGATATTCACCACTTGTCGATGTTTATCACTTAAATCGAATACGGTAATACCATATACGTAAGATCACATCACATAACAAGTGATACGACTATCAGAATAAGGGCCACTCATTCACACTCATCAATAAATTCATCTTCTTCACTCATAATATCGTTCAGGGTAGTATCTTCAGGCATTTTTAAAAAAGGTCTAAATGTTTTAACATTTTTTAGTCCATCATTATTATTTTGCATGAATTCAATCATGCGTTTCATTTGGTTCTTATTAATGCTTAAACCTTACTTTTCTTCCTCTATTCAAAAAAATAATTAAAACAACTTCAAAACATGTAATATACTATTTTTTTAAATATGTACTTACATTTTATGAAATAATTTACTTTAAAAAAAAGTTTTTTCCAAAATAAAATCACTTATAATTAATTAACTCTCGATTTAAAATTACTGCCGATAACACCTCTACTGTCGACTAAATTATTTTGTGACAGAAGATGCTAAAAACACTCGAAACAACATTTACGTGCTATGTACCAACTTGATCGAAACAAAATTTTAATTTGATCGAAACAACTTACGTGCTGTCAACTTAAAAAAAACCCTTTTTAAACCTTCTGTTACAAGTTACGTGCTGCCACTCCAGGATTAGAAGGTAAATGTCATCAGCTCTTGTTGATTTAATAACATTGAGATTGGCAAGTACCCTGTGCACAACCTGTAATCATAGTTACCAATTTAGCATTTAAAATGCTAAATTTGGCATTATGACGAATGAAAAAGAATTCAAAATTTTGAAAAAGCATTTAGCATTATTTTTAGCATTATTTTTGGTTTAATCCAATGACTTTATATATAATATGGACTGTACAGCTTCTTGTTTCATGTGGGCTCAAGACAAATTTTGTTAATTCCCTAAGAATGAGACATATATATGTATGTATATATATGCATTATTTTCGTTCATTCAATTACCCATCTCACTCTCACTAATTGATTGTCAAAGCTGTCAAATTTGAATATATTCAAATTTAAAAACGTTAAAAAATCTCCCATTGAAATAACGTAATTACAAGTAAGCTACTGATTTATTTAAGGACAATTTAATTTTTATCGAGTTAAAATTTAGTTTTAATTCAAATCTAGTTAATTTCATTTTAATTTAAATAAAAATTGTGCCTCCATCTATCTTTTAAAAATATCAAATGTTTAAATCATTCTTCGTTAATTGAAACATGACGAGTTCCGTAAGAGTGAGACAACAATATAAATGTTGTCCCATTTTTACAGTATGGTGTTTCCTACAGTTGTTTCATCCAGTCTATTTGTATCATTGGTTTAATGCCAATTTTTGTATATGTATGTGTGAGGTTAAATGCAATATGGCGGATTCTAATTTTAATAATAAAAGTGAAGCTGTCACGTTCTTCTTCTTTTTTTTTGTGCGAAAGAAGAAGAATATGTATACTATACGTGTATAAAAGTATCAACGTTTGCATGCATTATTTTAATCCCAATTTACCGTTTATAGCGTACTCTCAATTTAATCAAAAATTCGGTTTTAATTCGAATTATTTTTTCCCTTATAAACTGTCTGAAAGAAAAGAAAGACGTTACAAATTACGTTCACGTGAAAGATAAAATTAAAATCGATCGCCATTGCCATTGCCATTACTAGCCAGTTTTTAATTAGAAATAAAAAATATATGTATTATGAATACAAAAAATTTGTTTATTTATTTATTCATTTATGTAGGCATGTCTATTTTTTGAAAAAAGTTCATGGATAAACATATTTCTAATATTTTGGCATTTGGCATGGAATTTGGCATTTCTCTGAGAATATTTAGAATTATTTGGCATTTGTTTTTCCAGATTTTAGCATTCGAACTTGAAAGTTAGTTGGCAACAGTGCATGGTAAATAGAATAGGAAGGTATGCTGAAAAGGGGGTTTTAACCTAAAATAAAAAATATCGGTTATAAACTGTTGTACATTCTCAATAATTATATGATAATTTATTTATTTCATTAATACAGAATGATTTTTATAGTAAAAATATTGCAATTCTTACTAATAATAACACAAATACTTATACTACTGTACTTTAATAATAATTTATTATTATAATACTTGTATAATTAATTAATATTAACAAATTAATAAAGTGCAGTAGGTATTGATTATTTACCTGAAAGGTTTATAATTTTAAAATGCTAACATTTCTTTTTGGTGCTTCTGTAACTAATGTACTCGTATATACACAACTTTGACTATGACAATCTTTTATCACATGTTTTTAAGCATGAACAATACAAGCAATTTTAACTTTTTGGAAAATGTGGAGAAAGCATATTTAAATTTGTTAAATGTATGTATGATCCTTGATGATTCTTCATCATTATTATTTAAATGTACTTGAACCACCATCATCACCAATTATATTATTATTATTATTTATTTTTGACGTTATAAGTTTTATACAATCATTTTTATCATTTATTAATTCACTATTTTGTGGTATGTAATACATATTTTTACAACTTTTATTTTTTGAAGATCAATTTAGATACTTTGAAATTTATATGAAAAAAAATAAATAAACATTTAAATATTTATTTGACAACATTTACATTGAAAATAATAATAATAACAATTATTACTCATGTATTCAATACATTTTACTGGTTTCACATTTTTTTCAGATGGAAATCTGAAAAATTTAACTTTTTCTTTTGTTTTTCCTGTATAATTTTTACAAGACATCACCACACATTTAACCATATTAATAGGTATTTATTCTTTTTTCAAATATATAGTCAAGTATAGTTTTATAATTTATTTATAAGTCACTTTATTTATAAAATAATTAGTTAACCATTAGCCACTATGAAAACAACATATAAACAAAATGTAAACAAAAAATTTTTCGTCGCAGCTACGTCATCAACTTATTGTAATGTCACTAAAAAACGAAAAAAAATCTCCGCCATATTGCTTTTCAGCATACCTTCCTATTCTATTTACCATGGCAACAGTGCCTGTAATGTAATAAAAGTGGATAAGCCCGAGAGAACGAGCACGAGAGTTTGCGTACTGGGGTTTAATTTAGAAGTAACTGCGAACGTGGCAGCTAAAAAGTAAGCTTTTTTTAGAACATGCAATAAGGCTGTCATCAGTGTCATCGTGGATCAAAAAATGAATAGATAAAGAAGAAGATATTTATGTTTCTTGTTTTACCCACAAGTGACAATTAAAAATTAATATAAACACTTAATTATTTTTTAAATTGTTTAAAATTTTAATTTCTAAATTTTGACAAAATTTACTTAGCATACACTACTAATTGGTAGTATATTTATACATAAGAAATTTCTACAAATAGAAATTAAGTTACGTTATATTGATTTAATAAACATAGATATGTATACAAATACACATGTATGTAAATACATATGTATTGAAAAGTTAATTCTATCTTATCTTATACAATTTTAAATTCAGCTACATACTTTTTACTTTTCTCGGTTTAAAATTGTCATAAGAAGAGAAAATATTTTTTAATTACTTTTTAACTATAGTTACGTTTTTTTCCAATTTGCTAACGTCTAAGCGTCTATGCTAATTGGTTAAAAAATTTAAATTTTGACAGATCATAATGAAATTCTGGCATTTCAATGTAAAATTATTATTTTTCTCGTGATGAGCATGGTAGAAGGACTAACAAAGTTGCTTTGCTTCCGTTCGAATCAAGTCTTTCAAACGAATTTCTATAGGGTATTGTTAAATCTATCAGAAAAATGTGTTCGATCAGGTAATTTAGAAAACAGCTAATGATGGGTTTTACATTTGTCTTCTCCACGACCATCTTCTCGACATTTTTACTTTTACACAGGTATTCCTTCTTTCTTCTCAATTCATATTGTTCATATACACACATTTTTCAATGTATTTGAAATTTAAAATCGCTTCAAAAATTTGTTTTTGTGTATATGTGTTAGAATCTTCACCTCGTTAAATAGAAATCAGTTTGGTTGAAAAAGTGAAGAAAGATGAGGAAACCGCACTACTCCCCTGGCCAACGAACTGTCGAAAGATGGTCGTGGAGAAGACTGTGTAAAAGGCATCAATAACTGTCATAAGGCTTTTAGATAAAAAATTTTAAGTTATTTTTCTGTGTATTTATGCCAAACAAGCTATCGAAGAGACCAGCAGTATTCCAATTTCATAATTTTTGCAGCTTTCGAAAAAAATTGACAATTTGAGACTTTTTATATATTATTCTACTTTCTTTACTACTTATATTGAATTTTTACAGAGTTCTATTTACGTATGACCCTTTTAACATTTCGTTTATATTCGGTAAATATTCGGTTTTATGTTTTTGAATTTGATCACATAAGTTTCAAAACACTCTTCGTTTCTCTTTGTATTAGATTAGAGTCTGCAGGTTGATGGAAGAGTGTTAGGTAAAAAATAACGTTCGAACCGCTTTTCATGTTTATTTTGACCTTTAATTTTGGTGTATTACCAAATATTTTGTGTTGCAGAAAACTTTCAAGGAATTTCATGCATAAAATTGTCACAAAAATGTTAAATCAAATCGAATTTAAAATGAATTGAGATACATACATATAGTATACATATGTATCTTTTTTAAGAAATCTAAAATATTTACATATTTCCGTTTTAGTTTTAATTTTCATTCAAGGATTATTACATTTAAAAGCAACTATTTCTAAAACAAAAACTTACTTTCTTTTAAAAACTTTTTGTTTCATTTTTAAAAAAATAATTTTACCTGCTAAAAGGTAAATATATTTGTCATTATTAATAGATACGTATGTATTTACATTTTCCAAGTTCCAGTCATTTCTAAGTCAATTTTTAACAGCTCGTAGAATATCTTTTTATGGCTTTAGCCTTTGATTCATGTATTTTATTATTATACATATTTTTAAAATGATAAAACTAAAATTATAATTCAACTTGTAAAAATTTACCACGTTGACTAGCTTTTTAAAATTGATGCGTAAAGAATCATGTTTTGTTTAAGATTGTTGAAACGTCTCCAGTACTCTGAGAATGTAACATCCTTTTAGTATTATTAAGAGTATCAAGTTTTTCAATTGTTCTTCTATTCGATTGATGTTTATGCGTGTAATTGTTATGATGAAGAGAATGTTGCTGTACCGATTCTAAATCAGATACAGAAGATGTTAGAATAGTTCCAGTTGTTCTATTAAACAGTGATGATGATTTTTGCATAATATTATTTTCATTTATTGTTAAGGTCTTCATGTCTGAACAGTTTACATTCGGCGTTAAATGTAGAGATCTTTGATTTTTATTTTTAGAATTTTCTTGATAATCTTTTAACTTTGATAATGTGAAAGATAGATTGTGAGAACATGATGAACTTGAATGCAGCCACTCATGATTTGCTGCTTCATCAGGTGTCATACGTTTTTGTGGGTCCCATTCTAAACAACGACTTACAAAATTTATAAACAAAGTATCTGAACATCGAAGTACTTGAGCTAATGTTTTACTGCCTGGCTTACGTTTTCGACCTTTTAAATTTGTAATACAACGAGGAACACCTCGAGAATCGAAAAATAATCGTTTACGAGATGCTGAATTTATTAAATCTTCTGGAGGTAGATTAAGTATTTCCATTACACAGGCTAATTGCTCTACCTCATTTTCTCCAGGAAATAGTGGAAAACCAGTGTACAATTCAGCTAAAATGCAACCTGAAAATAAAAATCAAACGTTATGACAACCGAATATTGATTTCTTAATGCAAAATAAAATAAGTTAAAATTTAAGTTGATAAATTGGAAGTTGTGTAATTAATACAGTGAGTAAACTTTTGCGTAACGGCAAATTAAAAGGACTCACCAAAAAGAAAAGTCCAATTATATATGAGAAATAATAAATAAAAAAACAAAAAATTCTAATATGTTGAAGAGAGATATTCTTTTATCAATTACTTTTAATGAAAACTTCACAAAAGAGTAATGCAGACAAAAAATCCCAACACAAACCAGTTATATGTATTCTATATATCACCGATTAGCGTGGCTTTCGTTGTATGGGTTATTTTTAGCATGAGGTTAAGATAGCTCTTCACTTTTAAAATGCATTTGTATTGTCTTTATACTTTATTTGTTACTTTTTTATTGCCTCTCACTTCAATACGTTCGTTAATGTTCATACGTTTTCGTTCTTACACACAAGAAATGCGTGCATTGCAACTTCGGCTCAAGAAAAGAAGTTTTTTTTGTTTTAGCAGGATTGTCATTAAATTCGAAGAAAAGATATATAGTGTTTAGGCATTTGAATTTATTTTCAATTAATTCTTACACATTTGTTTTCGCTTTTATGAATCTTTATAATGACGCCGTATTAATTTTTAAAGAAAGTTACAATAGAAAGTAAAAGCATTTTCATAAAATGAATAATTCAACACCACATGGGGTAAATATAGTGTATTAATAAAATTATTTCGCGTTTTTAATAATATATATTGTAGGTCTACTAAATTATGCTTCCTATTTTTAGAACTATTAGTCAGTCGTATACAAAGGATTGGACGAACTAGAAAGCGCAGAACCACAACCAAGAATAAAAGGATAAGTAAATGGTGGTATAATGTCGTGGCTCAGAAATATCGAGACAAAGAAATGCTAGAAAACCTAAAGGGCGAGTTATAATGGACATGTGTCGACATAGAAAAAATAATTAAAATAAAAAAATTTTTTAATATAAAACGTTTTTAAAACGGACTCAAAAGTATAAAATAATTTTTCCTAGCCACATACACATTCTCAACCCCATACAGATAATCCTGAAAATTTGTGATTGCGAATTTTTAATAGCTATAAAAATACTTGTAAGATTAAAAACGAAAAACGTGGGGCGCTATTCTTTACACTTCTTACTATTAACTTGCGCTATTCTTTACACTTCTTACTATTAACTTGCACTACTCTTTACACTTCTTACTACAAATTTTATCTTGCGCCCCATGTTTTTCGTTTTTAATCTTACAAGTATTTTTATAGCTATTAAAAATTCGCGATCACAAATTTTCAGGATTATCTGTATGGGGTTGAGAATGTGTATGTGGCTAGGAAAAATTATTTTATACTTTTGAGTCCGTTTTAAAAACGTTTTATATTAAAAAATTTTTTTTATTTTAATTATTTTTTGCTTTTTAGTCTTATGTGAAATTTGTCAATCGATTTTATTGATATTATTTTACATTAAAAAACAATATAAGTAAAACTAAAAAAGTTTTTTTAATTTTAAAAAACAAATATATTTGTATATACATATACAATGTAAAATACAGTCGCTCTCAAAACATTTGCAACTGAATAAATTTAACGTGTGTATATATTAAAATTGTAAAATTTTTTTACCTACATATTTAAATAATTATATACTTTCTTGATATATTTTTGCCGAATGTTCTTTTCCTTTTTCTTTTTCTTCTAATAAATATATTTTATTTATACACGTTTGGTATAGGTCATTGAACACTTAAGTATTTAAAATTAACAAATTTTCAGTATTGTTGAAACCAATGCCTCCTATAGTACCAAGACTTAATGCTCAATTTTATTTTATTGTTTATATGTGTTGGAAGTACCAAATTCACATCACAACTTATTGCTTTTAATCAATCATAACTAAGTTGTGATTAAAGTTACATGAAAATTATGTACTAATGAAATGTAGAGAAGATACTTAGCTTTATTTTCACCGAATATATTAAATATCTATGAGCAACGTAAATCAAAGAAAAAACGTGATAAATATTAAGTAACATAAAACTGAGAATCTATTTTTCCTTAAATCTCCCAAATTACTAAAAATATTAAATTATAATGTTCTATAAATTTGTAGATTTTTATTAAATAAACATTTTTCCCAAACATTGTTATATTATAAAATTAATAGAAATTGAGTTATTAAAGAAAAATGATAATTTTTTATTAAAATCACAATTATCTCTCTCATTTCTCATTTTTAACAGCCACCTCTGAAAATGTAGTACCACTTTAAGAATTTTTTTATTTGTTTATTTTTTCTTTCAAAAATATTATTCATAAACAAAAAAAAAATTTTCAAGTGGTACTACATTTTCAGAGGTGGCTGTTAAAAATGAGAAATGAAGCATACTAAAATATTTTTGACTTGAAAATCAGAGTTTGCTTAGATTAAATTTTAGTAAAGAAAAATTAATATTTTATTTGTTTTAGACCAAATTTGAGGATCGAATATTATAAAAAGTAAAATCTTAAAACTTTCATTAGCGATGTAATATTGCATTGTCATGCAGTTCTGAGCTATGTTGAAAGTTTCAAGTCTCTATCTCATCAAAAAGTTGGTTAAAAATTAAAAATCAATTTCCAAATTTGTACCGAACAGACAGACAAGAAACCAAGCTAATAAAAACATTTTAATAAAAATAATAAATGTTATGTTTGACGAATGTTCAACGAATGTTTAAAAAAAGCTTTTGTTCTGTTCTGACATATGTGTCTATCAGTTTCAAAAGGGGTCTTTGTCATGTTAAGTCATTTTGAGTTATTAAGCAAAATTGTTTCTGAAATTTGACAAAATGTACTGTTTTGCAACTGAGCTCATACTTTGACGATCAAAATACAGAGGAAAAGGTATCTTTTTTCTTTTAAAAGTAAAGTAAATAAGTAGATTTTTAAAAGACCTTTCAAATGACGTATATAACTAATTTTTTCAAAATATGGAAAAGATCCCTTTTGCAACTGATAGACACATATGTCTATTATGAGTGATCGCATTTAATATAATTGATACGAATTTAACATATGTCGTGGCATGTGTCAATCTATGACAATTATGATTGTCCCTTAAGAATGAAAAAACAATCGTTCTCTTACATAGTGAACACTTTATTGTAGGAGCTATTGATGCCTGATGGGACACACATTCCATTATCTCACCAAAGAACGGATTCAGGGATTATATTAATCGAAAAGGATGTGCTTCACTTGTTTTGCAAGTTGTAGTTGATGCAAAGTTAAAATTTATAGGTATGTATTAACATTCGTCATTCTGGTTCTGTCCACGATGAAGTTTTCAAGGACTCAAGTGTGTACATATTTTTATCAAGATTGTATTTTTTCTTTCTAAATATTATAAAATCTAAATTAGCGGGTTTGTTTATACCACATCAAATAGAGAGTAAACTAAAATCCGTATTAAAAGTTAGCTACAAACTTGTGCAATGATGTTGAATTATTTACACTTTGTTTTCGAATAAAGGTGTAATGGAAATTGGTTTTTAAATTTCAATTTGACACCTTAATACTATAGACAGACTTGATATGACTATGGTCATAGCTTGGTTAATCAACTCGTCCATTTAACAAAAATAGGTGACATACATAATGTCAGCTGGCTTATTTTGAGTTTATTTAAAGTTTTTTTCTGTTAAGCATTTATACTTGATTTCTTACATATTTTCTGAATTTTGTTAATTATTTTGTTTTTGAAATGTAAGTCTCAAATATTTTTGATAATGTCGTTCTTTTAATCCTCATTTTTATAAATAGAATAAATGAATAGTATGATCGAAAATGACAAATAACTGGAAAGTATGACTTTTGTTTATTGAAAAGTAACGTAAAGTTAACGTATAAACCAAGCAAATTTTTCTTAGTTAATATTGGTTTTTAACCATTTCATTTATATGGTAAACCAAATTATAATCTCTTGATTCAAGCTGGTTACGTACGGAACCAAGAAGCTGTTTGGCTAACGACAATGTCTGTCGATAAGTGTATGTAGGTGAAAACTAGCTAGATGTTAGCAGTTAGCTAATTAGTTGACAGCTACATTTCTGTTTCCCAACCTTGAAAATCATATTAGAGAAAATTATAATCGAGACTCTAAAATTTAGTAATATAAAATTTGATATCAGCTGATATTATTTGAATATTTTTCAAGCTGTAACGTTGATTTTGTATTAAAAAAAGTGTGTAAGTGATTAAAAAGATATTTTTTCAGTAAAAGCGTACATACTTATAATAAATTAACATTGGAAAATTGGTGATAAAACATCGCAAAATTTTACAAAACAAAAAACAAATACCTATATTAGTAAATATTGTGTGTGAATATAAAAACATAATAGAAAATAACAAATCTGTAAATTTACATGTTTTTAAGTGCATTTATGAAAGTTTGGGCATGAATTGTAGCAATGACTATAGAAAAAATGACAACAGTTTTTTGGCTTAAAGCAGTTTGTAATTCGGCAAAATTCATTAAACTAGAAAACGTCCTTATGCAGCGTGTCCGGTATTAATGTTAATAAAATGAAACCACAGATAGATCTCGTCGAGACAAGCAAAAAATGGTATGAGTGGGGGGTGGAGGTAATCACAACGGTTTGGCCGCTAGAGGGCGTTGAAGATTTTTGTGACTTTTCTTATAAAACACCCTGTATTTTCGTTTGAGCTTTTTGTGTATAAACGATATGCATATCTAACAAAAGAGAACCCTTTGTCCTTTCAATAGTCATAAGCATCATCTCTTCAGCCCCCTTACCCTAGAAGTTATTAGCGATCAAAGTCAAAAATTTGCAATTTTTTACCTAAATTTTTAGAAAAACCCAGTGATATCTCGAAAAAACCCGTTATTAACATACATTTTTTTACATTAACATTTTTTTACAATAAATAAAAAGCACAACTTTTCCTCTACAAATTAGCTTACTACGGTATTTCTCTATCTGCTTTGGTTCAGTACAGCCGCCCGTAGGATGAAGTCATATTTTCACCTTTTTTATGATTACTTGCAAGAATGATAGGTCTTAAATGAAAAATTTATTTATCAAAACTTTAATGATTGAAACTAAAATTCTTTCAATGATTACAACTAAAACTTATCTTCTACTAAGGGAGATTTCAGGGAAAATTGATTTTCAGTTTTATGTTACTAAATATTTATCACGTTTTTTCTTTGATTTACGTTGCTCATAGATATTTAATATATTCGGTGAAAATAAAGATCTTCTCTACATTTTATTTGAACATAATTTTCATGTAACTTTAATCACAACTTAGTTATAATTGATTAAAAACAATAAATTGTAATGTTAATTTGGTACTTCCAACACATATAAACAATAAAATAAAATTGAGCATTCAGTCTTGGTACTATAGGAGTCGTTGATTATACGTATATACTATATGTGCTATATGCATACTACATATATAGTATTTAAAGGTATAATATGTATAATAATAGAAAAAAGTAATATTTCATATTTCAAAAAAAAAAAAAAAATTCTCAAAACAAATATGTATTTTTGTTCAAAACAAATAGAAATTCAAAAGCAACAATGCAATCATTATTCATTATTAATTTTTGTTATTCATTTGTAAAAAAATGAGAATTTTTAACACAAATCTGGCAAAGCATGATCAAAGTAATAATAATGTATGACGTCTTAAAATACTCTCAAAAAATCAGTGACGTCAAAATTTTGTTGTTGTATTTCTTCATTACAAATTAAGTACTGATTTTGTTCTAAACAAAGAGAAAATATATACTACAAATTACAATAGAGGTTTAATTTATCCGTTAAATACAAATTTTTGAATTTTCGTGTCTGTATGTTTGCCAATTTGGCTTCGAATAAGCTCATGAGATGTTAGACTATACAAGGGTGCAAGAAGAGAGATGTGAAAAGAAGAAACATGTAAAGGAAATTGAAGAAATAAAGAATAATGAAGAACACGCCCATTATTCTAATATTCATCTTATAATGCCGTATTTTGTTGTTGTAAACCATATGATATTTTTTAGTTTTGTTTTGATTCTGATCGTATACATAAAAATTTTTATATTTATATATTTTGTTTCGGAAAACAAATATAATGCAATCGAATAGGTATGTGAATTATGTATGAAAAAAAAATAAATATTTTTATTCTCCTCGTTTTTTTAAATACTCTGCTTTTATTTTTATATTGCATTCTATAATTCTTATAAATTAATGATAATTTATTGAATCGGATATTCATTTTGCACATTTTGCTTCTTTCATCATTTTTTTTTCTTTTTTATAAAATGAAAAAAATGACTAACTAACTAGGTAAATAAAATATTAATTCATTTGTTTCGGAAATATGTATATGATATGTACTAATGATTTTCAAAACATTTGAATAACAAATTAAACCAGAAGAAGAAAAAACTTAACTAAAAATATTGTTATAAGTACAAATTTTACTTTGTAATGAATTTTTCCCTAAATTGTATTGTTATTTAAAAAGAATGAATGTAGATGTAAATTTTCAACTTTAAGAAAAATTAGTTTTTAATTTTTATATAAGCATTTTTTAAATTATTAATAGTTTTAACTCTGTAATAATCAGGTATGTGTATTAAAAAAATACTGTTAAAATATATTCCAGTATTTTCTGAATAAGTTTTTTTTTTGAAACACTTCACATAAATGACAAATTTTTCACATGAATTATTTTACATAGGTATACATAAATTTTGTGAAATATTTTCAAAGGAAAATATAATAGAAAGAGATATTATTCGTTGCCAAATAAAATTTCTATCCCATGTATTTTGAAGCCCAACCAAAATAACTCGTCATAAAACTGGCAGCTTTCAATATATTCATTCAATGAAAAAGAAGTAGAAAATATACATAACAGTGTAACCTCGATAATTTGAACTAATTTTAAACCGACCTTGTTAAAATTTGAAAGTTTAGACAGAAACCAATTTAGACTTTTAAATCTATTTTAAATAAAAATACCACATAATTCTGTAATAAAATTCATTTGCATTATTAAAAAAATAATAAAAAATTGATTATGACAATTTATTAATTAATTTTTTATTGCAAAAATCAGTGATTGAAATTAGGAACAACATATTTAACTTGTTTTTATTTTATTCTATTTCATAAAGTGAAATCACAAAAAACCTCTTAACAAATTACAGAAACTGAAATTACAAAAATTTATGTCTTGAAAATAAAAAGGTTCAAATTACCGATCTAATACTGTATCTAAAATAAAATTCATATTTCATTTCATATTGATCATTCATGTCTTTTAGACATTTTTCTTCACGACAGTATTATCGGAAGTTCGTTGGTCAGGAAAGTAGTGCGGTTTCCTGATCTTTCTTCACTTTTTCAACTAAAATGATTTCTATTTAAAGAGGTGAAGATACTAACACATATACACAAAAACAAGTTTTTAAAGGAAAATCATCTATAATACAAGCCATGAACTGGTGTTATGTATGTATTAGTTAGAAGTGTCATGTTTTGTTTTGACATTTTAGTTTCTTAAGGTGCGTTTCCACCGAAATCATGTGCGCGCACAGTGACCGCACAAAAATGAAATAATCGCCTACACCTAAATCAATGTTGCGAGCACTGTGAGGTCACTGTGCGCGCACATTAGAGAAACATCATTGATTCAGTGGAGACGATTTTGAAAACAAAGAAAGAAATTAAGAAACAACAGGGAAACATGTGCGGTCACAGTGCGGTCGCTCTTATTTTAGTGGATACGGGATTTTTGATGTTTTCCTTGTGTTCGGTCACAGTTTTTGTGTTTCCCGTTCAATCTGGAAAACATTGTAGAAACATTATTGATTTTAGTTAATTGGTTTGCAGAAACTTACATTTTCAGTGCAGTTCTAACTATGGTCAAATGAGAAAATTATTTTGCTAATTTGTGAATTTGAAAATAGACCGATAACATGGAATCTTTAAAGAACATCCGTGTGAAATTCCTTAATCCACTAAAAGGATCTATTTTCAAACTATCCATAAATCGTTTGGTCGGAGTTTCTCTTTCTTTTAAATAAAGTCTTACTCAGCAAAGTGGAGATTGTCTCTTCCTCGCAGTTATATATAATCATATAATGCATTTAAAGAAAGGCAGCATTACCTATGCAATTTTTCCAGAAATTTTTAAATTCACTTTTTATTTAAACACTGATAAATTTCCACTGAACTAAATTAAATATTTAAATGATATGCACGCTATGTTTCCGCAAACAATGTGGGAAACAAGAAAACTTGTGACCATAGAAACTAATAAGACTTGGCTTTAGTACAAATCTATGAAAATAATTTTTTATTCAAAAATTCGTCTCGCATCCCAGTGAGAGCTTTTATTTTTCAAATCTAAAGCTTTGTTAGCTTAGAACAAAACCATTATAAACTTCATTTGTAATGACGAATACAATAACAAAACTTTGACGTTACATATTTATTTTTTGACAGTATTTTATGACGTCATACATTATTATGATTGCTTTGATCATGTTTTTCCAAATTTCTGTTAAAAATTTTCATTTTTTACAAATGTATAACAAAAATTAATAATGATTACATTGTTGCCGTTATTTATATTTTTGAATTTTTTTTTATTTGATCAAAAATATATATTTGCTTTGAAAAAATTTTTCTTTGAAATATAGAATATTTTTTTTCTTCTATTCTTTTATTATACCTCTAGATACTAAATACATACATATATAAATATATATCTCGCCCATTCCATGCATGACGGACGGGACATTGAAGAACATTTTTTTGAATCTTTCTTCTTTTTTACCTTTATATAGTTCAAATGTATTTCAGTTAAATGTAAAAAATAATGATCCACCCAAAGACCTGTCAAACCGAAAAAGATGTTTTCCAAGAATTCTGGTTTTAATTCTATATGTAGGGCGATAAGTGACTATGACGGACAGGACATGAAATGATACTCGTTTTTATACTCGTAAATTCAACAGTATTTTTCTTCGAAGTATATAACTTCACACCTCCTGTTTAATGGTAAATTTTTAGGTGGTAGTCTTTTATTTGATGGTATCTATCCCTTTTGTTGTATTTATTCCTCAGTAGTTTTCCTCCATCTCTAGTCCAGGTCCTTCATTCTACTTATATGACCTGCCCAATTCCATTTTAATTTTCTTGCAATTTCTATAATATTTTAAAACCCGTTTGTTTTCTGATTGTATTGCTTTTTATTTTTTGTAATTTTTTTAACTTCTAGATAATTTCAATTTCTTTATCTGAGGTGTTTATTCCTAATTTGGAATTTAATAAATAATTTATTAAAATATTATTTATATCTTCCGATTCTTTTATATTATAATATATTACCATGTTTTTTTGTCTATTGTTCATTTCTAACCTATTAATTATTTTACTATGTATGTACTTAAAAAACATTTTTTTGTTCTCTTATTTCTAAAAAAATGTTCTTCAATGTCCCGTCCGTCATGCATGGAATGGGCGAGATATTTATTTATATATGTATGTATATAGTATCTAGAGGTATAATAAAAGAATAGAAAAAAAAAATTCTATATTTCAAAGAAAAATTTTTTCAAAGCAAATATATATTTTTGATCAAATAAAAAAAAAATCAAAAATATAAATAACGGCAACAATGTAATCATTATTAATTTTTGTTATACATTTGTAAAAAATGAAAATTTTTAACAGAAATTTGGAGAAACATGATCAAAGCAATCATAATAATGTATGACGTCATAAAATACTGTCAAAAAATAAATATGTAACGTCAAAGTTTTGTTATTGTATTCGTCATTACAAATGAAGTTTATAATGGTTTTGTTCTAAGCTAACAAAGCTTTAGATTAGAAAAATAAAAGCTCTCACTGGGATGCGAGACGAATTTTTGAATAAAAAATTATTTTCATAGATTTGTACTAAAGCCAAGTCTTATTAGTTTCTATGGTCATTGCTATTGTGCACTTTAAAAATTATAACACTGTTAATTTATTATATTTTAAAACTTTTATAAACCATATTTTATTAAAAAAACCAAAAATATTTAACTAAAACACATTTTCTTTACACCACTACACTGTGGGAAATTTTACCCAAAAAATGCACTTTATTCATTTATGGTCCGATTTTAATGAAACTTCGTAGGTTTGTCTATTGTATTGAAAGAAAATTGTGTTTTAATTTTTTTTAAAATCCGTTGAGTAGAATTGGCTTATTGACATAGGTGAAATTTGAACTAAATGTAATATGCAGAAATAACTTTTTACTCTATAAAAAAGCAATATTGAGTTGAAAAATAATTTTCTATTTTGCAAATAACTTTTTCATTTTGAAAGATAAAGCCATACAATTTGACAATTTTATAGAAAATTGACTGAGCTTTCTTCCTGTAGAATAAAAAGTAAAGGTTATCAAGGGCTTTTCTCGGGCAAAGCAGGGTTAAACACAAAAAATTGACAAAAAAATACAAAATTTTGATTTTGAAGGCATATATCTTTTCAGGAGTTAATAATAGAAAACAAGTAAAGTATCGTTAGAAAGGACAAAGGGTCCTCTACATTTTTTCTAATACAAAGTAAGCCTCTAGAGTGCTTTTATAAAAAGTTATAGGGTGTTTTGTAAAAAAAAGTGCAAAAAAAATGTCAACGCCCTCTAGCGGCCAAACGGTTGAGATTGACCCTCCCCTCCCATACGATTTTTTGTTTGTCTTAATGAGGCCTCTCTATTGCATTATATTTGTAGGTGATTTTTGCCGTGTTTTTTTTATTTTTTAGATTGAAGCTCAAATTGTTTTGTGGGTCGCCCTGCGTGCGAAGATGTTGAAGCCGTTGAATGTTACAAAATAGTTGGCACTTTTATATAATAATTTAACCATTTTTGATACTTATACAAAAGTCTTTCGTGTTTATAGTGATTTTGTCTAAGTAATTTAAAATACCTACAATAAACAATATTTTTTTTCACATCTTCTTTATTTTTTTCACTTGTCATTATTGTTGTCTAAAGTTTGTGTTATGAAATCTACACAAATTTCACAGGCTTCTGAATTATTATTATTTCCAAAAAACTTCTCGATTTCTCACTAACATTTAACTATATTCTTTTAACTTTTCACAAACTTTTAACAATAATTTTAAAATATATTTACTTTAAAGTCGCGTTGATTCACTTTGATCTCGCAATTTCAAAATTTCAAAATGTGTTATTCTTATTTAAAATTGAAGCTTTATACTCGTATAGTGAAAATATTAGACTAAGAAGTATAAAAACCAATGGAGGAGGGAAAACTACATAAAATTGTATAATAATTACTTCACGTATACTTACAATGTACTTAAAACTTAAGTACTTTGAAATAAGATGACGCATTTTTTTTACAAAAAAAAAGGTGCTGAGAACCATATCTACAGGTATTTAAGGACGAATTATGTCCAATGGCGGAAATATGCGGATGAGATTTTTTTATTATTATATAATATAGATGTCCTTTGTATTGAATCTGAAGAGATCTTGGATGAAATAGGATTACATTTTTTTAAAAGCCTTTTGAAATATTAACATATGTTAAAATTGGAGCTACAGGTATATATATGAATATTTTTTCCGACTAAAAGTTTTTTATGATTTAGCTATTACAGGATTAGAAAGGTAATAAAGTGTGACTAATTATTTCCTATTCATTATTTTTCAAAAACATATCATTATATTTTTAGAAGGTACTGATTATGACATATTTTCTAACGACTTTTTCAAAAAACGAACTAACTACGCAGTTTGAGGGCTCATATATCCTTTCTGAGGACACAGGGGCAATTTATAAATTTGAATTTACATACTCCAGGATACTCTTAATAATAAATAGAAACTGAAAAACCCCTACTCATACTTTCGTATTATGGCAATTTAGTGCGTTTTTTGGGTAAAATTTCCCACTGTGCACTATTTGTACTACCAGCAGTGTTGTTTTGAAAAATTGACACTTCTGTCGTGTTTGATTGTGTTAGTGCAGAAAGCCACAGCACGGCTTTCTATTATAGATGGTTTTGTTTTAAAGGATTTAAAATTCAAATTCATTGAAAAATGTGTGTATGAACAATGAATTAAGAAGAAAGATGGAATACCTGTGTAAAAGTAAAAATGTCATGAATACTAATGTAAAACCCGTCTATCGTCATTGAACAAATATTTCTTCTGGCTTTGTCTATCTTCAAAAAGTGATATGTATGCATTTATAATTTGTATTTTTCTTTTTACACATTTTTTTTAATCCTTCTTACTTTTCTTATCTACTTCGAAAATAAACAAAAGTCAGCTGATATGCATTAGGATGTTTAAAGAAGAAAAACAAGAAGTGAAATTTTTGAAGGAAAAATCTGTAATCGTATTATTGAACAAAAACTATCTAACTATTTAAACTAAAATTAATAAATTATTTTAAGAAAAATTAAACTGAAATAAAAATTATGATAAATAAAAAACAATTCAATTCAATATCACATAAAAATCCTTTATACAATATACAATTCTTCTTCTTCTTTATCTTCTGTCTTTGTTTATCTTCATATAAGCGATAGGGTAACATACCTAGTAACGAGCATTACATCAGTAATGAGCACATACCTTTATTTTACCTTATACCTAAGATATTTTTGGAAATTTTGGGAAATCCTTGCTGCACTTCTGGTGTTTATTATGTTATCCTTACAATGTGATAATAATTTCAAACTAAAAATGTTTATTTCTTTTTAAATGTTACATTTAATGAGACCATACCTAATAGTAGTGTTTTTTGAGTGTTTTTGTTAAGAAAGTGAATATTTGAATTTTTTGATAATTGGAAATATATAGAAGTAGTTTCTTATGTAAATATTTATGTAATAAAATAGCTTAAATCTTTATAATAATTTAAATCTTGTTATTTATCGTTACATCGTTGAAATAATTCGATTTTTTCAATTTTAGAATATATACCTGCCTAAGTAAATCAATTTCAAAATTGATGCTCATTACTAAATTTTTGAAGTGCTCATTATTGGCCAAAAAAGTGCTCATTACTGAAATTAAGAGTTTTTGAACATTTTTATGATTTTAATGATATTTCCTTCACCGTTATAAAGTTTCTGATAAAATATTTAGTATTATGTCTTTTCTTAGAAGTCATTCAATCTCCTTTTAAGACTTTTCAAAAAATAACTTCAATCCTGGCATGGCAAAAAGTTAAGAATCTTCCTTAACAGTGCTCGTTACTGGGTATTCTACCCTATGCATTGGAAATTTGTGTTGTATTATTCTTTTTGAACATTTTCTTAATTTTCATATACTTCTGCTGTCTACTTCGAAAACAGCTGATTTATATTAGAAAATTCAAATAGAAACGAAAAAAATTTAAATTTAGTTCGAAAGACTTAAAAACTATATTGAGTGCTTATTCGAAGCCAAATATTTATGTATGTTTTTATGATCTCAAAAAGTATCAAGTATTCAGAGATTCCTTCACGAGGAACGTATGAAATTCATAATTTTTACATTTTTGTAAAAATTTATCTGAGAAAGCTGTAGCCTGAAGCTCTTTCGAATTGAATAGAATGAATGGGGTTTGATGACTGTGTTTGTAAATTGCTTTATGATCAATATATGAAAAAATAAGAAAAAACAAAACCATTGTAAAAATGAAACTATACATATATGTTATGTTGTACATATTATAAGTATGTATATGTTATGCTTAGAACTATATATATATAGGATGAATGATTTTGGTTGTTGTTTTTTTCTTTTCTTTAGTTCTGTTTATTTTTTTCCAAGTAAAATAAATGATATTTGTTGTTGGTGTTTTTTGGTTTGATTTTTTCTTTGCTTCTATGTTTTTTTTTTCTTTTTTCAAGCATTTTTTATTTTTGTTTACATACTTTTTTCGATCTTGACCTACCTCTACAAATCTGTTTTTACCAGTATTAATTTATGTTGTCCATCTAAATAGAAATTTAATATTTTGGAATTATTAAATTTATTTAATTCTAATATTTTACGTAGGTCGGTAAAATTGATAATTTAACAAGATCATTTTGTATGAAAATTTTAAAATTTTTGTTATGAAGAGCTCTTGTTGTTTGCCAAAAAAAAAAAAGACTTTTTGTCCATTTTACCCTATAACGTTTGCCCTAATGAACGGATTTTCATAGTTTAAAGTTTATACAATTGTAAACCCCTAATAATAATATATTGTGTAATAATAACACAAAAAAATGATATTGCACATATTATTTTTGGCGCCATATAACGAAAAAAACGGTCAAAAATAGAATGGGGTGTTTATTTACATTTTTTTATATTTCTTCTTTGTTTCTCTTCTAATGAAAACCTTATTAGTTCATTTCATTGTTTTTTTTTCAACGGAAAAGTAACGACTTTTCATTTGTGTAGTGATTTCAGAGCAAGTGAAACATTATTTGTTAGAAATAAAAAAACATAGTTTTTGTGTTTGAAAAGTGCGAATAATTATATATAAAATTACATACATAATTTATAATTAATTTTTTTAACATAAGTAGTGAATGTTTATATTTTTATATTTGTGTTAATTCGCGAAAATATGGTTTCTAGAAAATCATATGTGAAATGTGTTGTTGACGGCTGTGAAAATAGAAAGGACAGTAATCCTAGCGTAAGATATTTTTTACTTCCGCGCGATGAATATAGAAAGCGTGAATGGATGAATGCGTGTAAAATTAAAAACTGTTTTGCAAAAAAAATACATATTTGCTCTAAGCATTTTATTCTTGATTATCCGAATCAAAAAAAATTAAGTTTGACCGCGGTCCCTAAACTTTTCCTACCAAGTTCTTGTCCTGTTAATTTACAAGTTCCCTCTACTTCTAGAATAATTTCCACACCGCACACCAATTCCCCACTAATAGGTCAACTGGATACTCGTAATACTCAAATTGATAATGTACCAAATTTATATATACCATCTCCCGCGAGATCTGATTTTTCTAATGACAATATAGATTTTGCGTGTCGAAATTGCGAAAAAAATTTAAAAAATCTTGAGTTTTATAGAAAACGCGTTGTTCATTTAGAAAAACAAATTTCGAAATTAAAAACTCGAGTTCGGGAATTACAGAAAGGCAAAAAAGATACAAAAGTGAATTCAACATCAAAAATTTTAGAAAAAAATGATAATGATATGTTGACGTTTTTGCCATATTGTCAAAAGAAAAAATCGTGGAATTTATACCGATAACGAAAAAAGATTATGTCAAAGCATATATTTTAAATCTCCAGCCGCGTACAAATACTTAAAAGAAGGCCTTAATTTCACTTTACCAGCGTATACTTCTCTACATCGCTGGTTACCTATTAAAAATCTAATTCCTGGCTTTAATAATAATGTTTTTGAATTTATTCGTCCTAAAATCGAAGAATTAGATTCATTGTCGCGCAACGCGGTAATTATATTTGATGAAATTTTAATACGGCCCGATTTAAAATATAATATTACAAGCGACCAAATTGAAGGTTTTGTTGATGATGGCAATTGTAGAAAAGATGCTTTGGCAAAATATGTTTTAGTAGTTATGGTTCGCGGTGTTTTTAAACCTTGGAAATTTATTTTAAATTATTTTGCAACGGAAAAAGGGGCGGATAGCAAATTGATTCATAAAATAATATTTTCCAATTTAGATATTTCTTATACTTTAGGATTAAATATCATGGCGATAACTTGTGACCAAAGCGTACACAATCAAAAATTTTATAAAGAAATTGGTATTACCGCGGCAAATCCTTTTTTTACAGATAGTGGAGGTCACAAGATAGGCGCTGCTTTTGACATTTGTCATCTTTTCAAAAATGCAAGAAACGCTTTACAAAAATATGACTTTTCTGTAAATGAAAATAATAACAAGAATACTTCAATAAATAATAAAGTAGGACGGTCGGTTAATAAAAGTATTGTCAGTTGGTTTGTTATAAAGGACTTGTATGAAATGGAAAAATTTTCTGTAACGAAAGCTTGTCCAAAACTAACCGAAAAACATATTAGGCCCGATTTTATTTTAAGAATTTCTGGTCTACCTGATCGAGGACATGATTCTACCTTCTACCCCTGCTCAATCACCTGATTTAAATCGAATTGAGCATCTTTGGTATTTTCTTAAAAGAAATTTACACAAAGATCAGTTTATGAGCAATAAACAAAACAAAACTAATCAAATTTCTTTAAAAAGTCGTATAAAAAGAACATGACGTCATATACCATCACATTTTTGTGATCAAAGACTACGAGCAGTTATTAAAAATCGAGGAAAACATACTAAATATTAATGTAAATGTACGTAAATAGACATATTTTGTTCTATTTGTTTTTTATTAATTTATATTTATTTTTTTTCAGAAAAGGTGCCAACATTTTTTTTGCTTATTAAATAGAGGTTATTGAAGTTTTTCGTGAATATTTTTCTA
Organism: Bombylius major; assembly: GCA_932526495.1. NCBI lineage: Eukaryota > Metazoa > Arthropoda > Insecta > Diptera > Bombyliidae > Bombylius > Bombylius major. Next base: position 18,367,849 of record OW052045.1, read on the forward strand.
ATGAAAGTGAATATTTTGATGAAAGTCTGTAAAATATATATTAAGTATTAGACAATTCAAAATATATACATATGTATATTCATACATTGATTACACACGAGTTACATATTGTAACAATAAAGATGAAAATACGAAGAGTCCCGAATTCTTGGAACTCATAAAATCAATTAACCCATAATAGAACTCATAAAGTTACAATACTTGTATGATCACAAAAACCACAAAATAAAGGATACATAAATATGTCAATGAATATTCTTTACTTCTTAAAACAATCGTGGGAAATAGAAAATAAAGTAAACGAATACATAAATATATCCTTTATTACCATCTCAATGATCGTGAGAAATAACTAAGTGGAAAGGCAAGTAAAAAGGAAACATAAATGTGTCAGCAGCAGAGCTGTCGAACTGGCTCCAATCGTAACATTTGGCTACAATTTGGACCATAATGTTCCCTGGCTCCCCCTGTCAATGAAATGTTCCGTTTTCTTTCTGTTGAGTTTATTTTTTTATATATATAAATAAATTTAGTAATTTCGGATTTGTAACAAGTTGAAACCTGTTAATGAACACAAACTTATATAAAGGCCTGCACTTGCCCCCTTAATCAGTTTGTGCCTGCTGACTACATTTCTTTCAAACGTGAAAGGTTATGCCGACTCGAGGAATCGAGAAACTAATCTTTAAATGCATCTGGGAACTACCTTTTCTCCCACTCACCCATGCCCTCCGACCCCATTCCTAAAGGAATGCCTAGACACATTGGTATTCAACTGGCAAGGTTAAAAACAGGACATTTTTTAGCGGCCAAAGCCCACCATCTATTCAACAAAACTCAGCCTGCAGAATGTCTCTGTAACAGAGGCATACCATTGTCATCTGGTCATCTTTTCGAGGAATGCCCTTTCTTCAGATCTCTCTTTTTGGAGAAAGGACTCCCTCTCTCTCCTCATACCAATCACCACAACCTTAACCTGGATGTCAAAAAAGCCACAAAAATAATTAACATAGTAAAACAATGCTTCACAGAAGCAGGAACCACCTACCCCCCGATCTGAACCTGCAATAGCCCAAGCTCTGTGCTGGTTGTACAAAACCTCCAAGACTACATACCTCCTTGTAGACTAAACACTCACACTAAAACATTAAAAACATAATATACTCTAGCCTAAGTAAACAATAAGTTATAAAAGACACCTTAGAATAGAATTTATAAATAAATAAGTAGAATCATAGCATAATTAGACAATAAGTATAGGTTTAAGACAACTTTGTACAGCCGATATGGCCTCAGATGCCTCGGGCTAGCATAGGTTAGGTTAAGTTTGTTAAATTAGCCTAATTTTAAAAAATAAATAAACAAACTTATATAAAATTTAACTCTGGCAATGCTAGTACTTTCGAGTTTGAAAATTGAATTTTACAAAACAACAAGACAGGACAGCTGGAGCTGTTATATGTCATTTTGTCTACTGTCTTTGTTTATTTCTATTATTACTACATATACATGATGGGATCCAAAGATCCAGGGATTGAAGATCGAATTTCGATCTGCGTATTTCGGTATGCTGGATCGAGAGATCGAGTTCAATTTGGATTCAAACGAGGCTCAAAATATTGATATCATAACCTGAAATTTGTGACTTTTACAAAGATTAATTAAAAGTTTATTAAGAAAAATAAAAGCAAATTACATGATACATTCAAGAAAGAACTTATACATATACTTCACATTTTTTTAAATAATTTCCCATCAAAAAGTGCTAGGGAATTTTGTTCTTGCATTATATTCAACAATGTTTGACATGAAGAAACGTACCCAAATATTTCTTTTTCCAACTTTAAATGAATTTAATTTTTTAGATCTAAACAACAATAATACATATACATATATGTAATTAAAAGTAAAATTTCGATTTTTCAATCCGCGTTTGTACGGTAATATTTCGACTCAATCCAGGAGAAATGGATGGATCGGATCGGTTGGATGCCATCTGGACTCGATCTCGATCTAAATGAATTTTTAGGGTATTCAGTCCAGATTAAATTAAGATTCAATTCAATCCATCATGTAGGTATACTGGTTAAATATAAGTAAAATTACGAATATTTATAATTATATTATATATAGCGTCAGCACGAGACCAATAAAATGGAGAGGTAATTCTTTGCATTTAATAAGAATGATTTATTTATTGATTTCCCTTTAAAACAAATTCTTTCAGATTCCTCATAAATCATAGAGATAAATCATCATCATCAAATATTGCTAAAAAAGCAAAATCTGATGTTTATTTAGTACCACCAAATAAGTAAAAAATATATTTTACTATTTAACATTTAAATTTTTTAAATTGTGATAGTGAGAAAGTGTCAGCGACAGTGGAGTCGGAGGCTGAAAACTCTTTTTCTCTTGCAGATGAAGAAAAACAGGCGTAAGTTTCTATTTTTTTATATTAAAAACTTTTTTAGTTCAATCAGTACTTTTGTGTCAAATCTGGTTACACTGAGTATTACATCAAAATTAAATATTATTAATTGTATTACATTACATTATTTTGTATTTTGTAAGATTTTTTCATGTCCTTCTGAAAGTTCAACAAGAAAGAAGAAATTTTGCGATAGTTGGTTAAAGTCATATGAATGGCTAGAAGAGAAAAATAACAAAGCTTTTTGCAAAATATGCTGTCAAGTTATATCTAATAACAAATGTCATATAGAAAGACATGGCAAATCAGAAAAACATTTGCAGTTATTTAAAAGTTTAAAAAATGCCACAAATAAATTCGCAAGAATTAAAGAAATTTGAAAGCAAATTATTTAAAGTAAAAGTAGCTGAAATAAAAATAATAGTCTTCTTATTGCTAAACAATTTACCTTTCAGTCTTGTTTCTCCTCTAATTGAACTGATTCAAGTGGTTGCAACAGACAGTATTATTGTTAAAGATTTGAAATTTGGGAAAACTAAGGCCACAGAAGTTGTAAATACCTTACTTCATGATTCTTGTTTGAAAGAAATTATTGATATTTTGAAACTACAACCATTTTCTTTGATTATAGATGAAACGACAGATATAAGTGCAAAAAAATGTCTGGCCGTTGTAGTAGATACCATATTTTGATCATTATGTTGGTCGAGTAAGAGATCGTTTTTTGAATATCATAGATTTGGCTTCTAGTGATGCAAAAACCATTTATGAGAACATAATCAAGTTTTTTCAACAAAAGAACATTCCGATAAAAAATTTAATTGGTTTTGCAGCCGATAATGCTGCTGTCATGCAAGGAAATATAAACGGCGTTCAAGCACTTTTCAGGAAAAATGATAACCCACACTTGTACGTCATTGGGTGCATATGCCACTCTTTAAATTTATGTTCTTATGCTGCATGTAAAATTTTGCCAAATTACGTAGAAACTTTAGCTAGAGATATCTATGCTTTTTTCGCTCACAGCAGTAAAAGACAACAAAATTTTGCGGAATTCCAGCAACATTTTAATACGAAGACGCACAAAATAGTAGAAATAAGGCAAACAAGATAGCTGTCATTAAAACAAGTAGTTAACCGAATACTTGAACAATGGCAGGCTTTGCTCCATTTCTTTTTATCTTATGAATTTGAGGAAAATTCTGATTTGGCAAGTAAAATACGCTGTAGTATGAATTACGAATCACAAGCATATTTTTATTTCTTATCATATATATTAAAAATTATAAATAAAATTAACCTGGAATTTCAAGCTGAAAAACCACGCTTCAACGTTTTGTTGCCAACATTCAGAATGCTCTATAAAAGTATTCTACAAAATTTTATAAAAGATGAATTGGTTGATAGCAGTATTTGTACAAGTTTTAACAATTCATTTATATGCAAAGATGTAAAAGGTATTTACGTTGGCCCAAGAATAGAATGATTTTTAAAAAGTTATTGAATGAAAAACAAGTTGCGGAAATTAAAAAAACTTGTCGCCAATATTATATTACCTTATGCAAAGAAATTAATACAAGGATAAATTTCAATGATCCTGTTTTACAAACAATTCAGGGAATCAATCCAAGTTCTTTAGCTCAAAGTTTAATTCTCCTTGTTCAAATGTTTCCCAATTTGGTTGAAAAAAATTATATAAAGAGCTTAGACGAAGAATGGAAACTTCTGCTGCTAGAGGAGACTGTATCAAAAAAGCTTGATTTTGAGGAATTCTGGGCCGACATTTTCAGTCTCAATAACTCGCTTGGAAAGAAAATGTTCCCAAGAATAGCTAATTCCATTGGATCTATCATGTGTTTACCACACAGTTCTGCTACTGCAGAACGTGTTTTTTCCCAAGTGAATTTAATAAAAACGAAGACCAGGAACTGCCTTCTAGTTGGAACCGTCAATTCAATTATGCTTATCAAAGAATCTGCAGCAGAAATGAGCTTAGTCAAGTGGATGACTACCAAATCGGTTATTGCAAATTATACTAAGCATACTAACAACAATTCTTAAATATACATATGTACTATAATATATATTTTTTTAACTTTTTTAAAAATTATTTTTTAAGTTTTTTTTTTAAGGACTTATACTGAGAAAACAGATGGTATATATACTTGTTAATTTTTTTTCTACTATATTATGTTATTTTTTATTTTTTGTTTCTTTTATTAATTTATAAGAACATCCTTAAATAAAAACAAATAACTCATTTTTTTTAAGGACTTGTACTGAAGAAAACAGATGCTATATATAATTTGTTAATCTTTTTTTTTTTAATATATTATGTAATTTTTTTTATTTTTATTTTTTATTATTTTATAAAAACATCCTTAAATAAAATTATTAATTAATTTGATGTTTTATTTTTTTCACTATTAGGTATTATTCATCTGGTAAATGTTTTGGAAGGCTTTTTTTTATTAACATTATATTTGATTAATATTTAGATTGTGAATCATATACTGCCTTGTTTTGTCTTTATTTTTTTAATTTGAAGTATTTGATAATGTTATTTTCTCAACAAAAACTAACTTTTCAAAAGCAAAAAAAAAACACCAATTCTTATTTGGCACACAGTCTTACATAAACTTCAAAGTATAAATAAATATGTACATATGTATTATTCAATCATCTAATATGTATAAATTTTAAGTTTCTGAGAACTAGGAAATGTTCCCTTTTTCACTTAAATGTTCCCTTTTCAACTTTCAGCAGGTTCCATTACCGAAAAGTAAATCGACAGCCCTGGTCAGCAGATATCCTTTTTACTATCCTAGTGATCATAGAAGGTATGTAACAAGTAACAAGTATCAAGTAGAAAATAACATAAAACAGATGTTTAGAGTAGTAGTATAGATATAGCGACTCTAGACCAGGGAGGGTTTTGTGCACAGCTTTTTTGGATGACGTCATAAGCTTTGAGCTTTTTGGTTGTGACGCGTGGTGTGCTTCGAGAGCTTTTGAGCTTTTTTGGTTGTGGCATGTGGTGGAAGCTTTTGTGGTTTGTGGGTGGTGGCATGTGGCGTGGGTTTGTGGCTTCGAAGCTTTTCGCTGTGGGTTGAAGCTTTTAAGGCGAAATGGTGGATTCTGGCAGGGGGAGGTGTGTAAAGAAGCTGAGTGAGATGAAACTGGTTTTATCTGGAAATTATTGTTTTTTCTGAGAAATTGTTGTTATCTCGTTTAGTTTCTTGGAATTTTGTTATCTCGTTGGTTTCTTGTAATTTTGTGTTTGATTTCTGAGAAATTTTGTTATCTCGTTAATTTCTCGGAATTTTGTGGTGTTATCTAGAATTAGAATTTTATTGATTTCCTGGAATTTTGTTATCTCGTTGGTTTCTTGTAATTTTGTGTTTGATTTCTAAGAAATTTTGTTATCTCGTTAATTTCTCGGAATTTTGTGGTCTTATCTAGAATTTTATTGATATTTTTGAATTTTGCGGTTTCTTATCAAGAAAATATTTTGGGTGAAGATGATATTACACTTTCAGTTAAATCATTTCAATCTTGTATGACAATTATACAGAAAATCGAAGATTTAAGTCAAGTTTATGAAGAGATGGTTGACAAAATTCACAAAAAAATGCAAGAATTTCAAGAAAAAGATAGCGGTTGGACTTTAATAAAAATTATTCATGTTGAAATTGATATTAATCAATGGAAGCCCTTACGAGGATCTCAGTACATATCACTTCCAAAATCTATACAAAATAAAAAAGCTTGTATAAATGTAAAGAATGAGGATGAGTACTGTTTTAAATGGGCTATAATATCTGAAATTGTTGAAAAGTTGAAAAAAATTCTGAAAGACCATCATCATATCAGATTGAAAATATCAAGTCTGAAAAAAAAATTTTAAAAAACGACGTTAATCTTGATTTTTCTACACTAGAGTTCCCACTAAAAACATCTGATATTCATAAATTTGAAATACTGAGTCCAAAAATCAGTATTAATGTATTTGGACCATATTATTCAACTTCTAAAGAAAAAGAAATTCATATAAATTTATTACTTATACAAGAAGAAGAAAAGGCTCATTACGTATGGATAAAAAAAACATGTCTAGGTAATAGAATTAGTGTTAATTGTCGCCGAAGCTATTGAAGCATTTAGGCAAGATTTAATACGTAAAGAAAGTGAAATACTTAGCTGGAATAATTGAAAGTGAGCATCTATTTTACAGACATTTCAAGTTAGAATTTGCTGATAATGCAAATTTAACAATAAGATGTACATATGATAGTAATTACAAGAAGCACGCTTTAAGTATTTCTTGCTATGAATATCATGAATATGAAACAGAAAGAATTTTAAGTAATGATGAAGTTGAATTAGTTAAAATTCAAGATCCTAATTACAAAACTAATGTTGAATATATTGATGCTAGGAATGTGAAACAAATCTACAAAATGCAAATTTCATAAAAAAATATTTTTAAATTCATCTATATATTATTCAAAAAAATAATAATTCATTTTAGTCATTAATTAATTTTTTGAAAGTGTCTAGTTATATATTTAAATAAGAAAAAAATGATTTACGAAGATCTTATAAAAAAATTTGATCATATTTTATTGGATGAACATCGAGAACAACTTTTGCGTGACGCAACATTTTTAACACCATATTACATCATGGAAAGGGTTAAATCAATTCATGGAACACACTATATAAGCTGTCCTTGGTCTAAAGACAGTACTACATCTGGACCAGATACATGTGAATGTTGTGATGTAAATCGAATTGAAAGTAGGATGCTAAAACTTATTACCTTTTACAGTAGATTTTTAAATGAAAACTATGCATATTGTAGTTTAAACAGTTGTTTATTGAAAAATAATTAAATAAAGTATAAATATATTTTAATTTACAATAATTCTGTTTTATTTATCCATGAGTTATGCTCATTTGAAAATCCTAACCATTTTACAAAAACTTTATTTCCTTTTTTTCTCAAAACTTTTTCTATTAAATAAATGTGTAGATATTTTGATTTTAAAAGTTCCTTTTCATAAAAACCTCCTTTAATTGGATCACCCTTATAGTCCTCTAAATTATATGTTACTGGATTCGTATTTTTTATGCTTTTAATTTTGAAAATTTCAGTCGTCCAATTTGGTGTATATCCCTTTTCAAAAACGTGTTTATGTTTACTTATACGAACAGAATCACCAATTTTGAAATTTGCACCAGGAAAAACTTTCAAATTACTATATACAGTTTTTAGCAGCGATTTTTCATTAGATGAATTAACATCTCGAGGGCGCATTTTAATAGTACGATGTTTTGTATTGTTGTAACTTTCAACCAGTTTTTGAACGTCATCAATCCATTTATATGTTCCTTTAAAACTAAATTGTTTCCACATTAAAGCTTTTAAAGTTCTATTAAAACGTTCAACAATTGAAGCTTTCAAAGTGCTATACGTAGAATAATGATTTATATGATTCTTTTTCATCAAATCTTGAAAGTGTTTGTTGTAAAATTCTTTTCCAAGATCACTTTGTATATTCTTGGGTATTCTATTTGAAGATTTAAAAATACTTTCCATTGCTTTAGTTACATCAGGACCACTTTTTGTTTTTAAAGGAATAGCCCACGCAAATTTAGAAAATACATCAATTACAGTTAATAGAAAACGATAACCTTTGTTATTTGCAGAATATGCACCCATTTCAACTAAATCTATTTGCCAAAGATCATCTATTCCTTTTGTAATTACTTTTCTTCGATTAAATCTTTTTCGTGCTGATTTATGCAGCTCTTCAACAAGTTGTTTCTTACTCATTTTTCAATCAAATATCAGGATTTATATAAAACTTTGTATATTATTATTATATATATAGAATTAAGTTGTTTTGTATGTATATGTTTTTAACATATCATTGTTAATTCGTTCAAGTTTATCATTATATATCATAAAAAATTTATGCATATTAAAATTCATTTCATTTGTAATTTGTTTGATGGTTTTTTCAGTATCTTCTTTAAGGTTTCGTATATTCTCTTTAAATGTATTCTCCAATTTTTTTATTATTTCAATAGTCAAATTATTTATTTGTTCTTCAAGAAAATGCTTTATAACCGCATCTTGAGGATTTATAGGATTTGCAACATTTTTTAGACTTTTAAAATTAATATCAAAATGACCATCTGGTGTAAGTAAGAAACCTATTCCTGGTGGTCCTTGTGGGCCTCGTTCGCTGATAACTTGATGAGTAGTTCGATTACTAACAAAACGTCCGAATTTATCAACACTCATTATATAATAGTAATGTAAATTGAAAAAATTTAATGATAGTTTAAATAATAATATTGGCTTCTCTTAACTCTTCTATTATTGAAATAATTTCATTATTTTGATTAGTATGACCTGCTTGCTCTGATGCAATAAGCAATCTTAATCTATCAACCAATTCATTAGGATCATCCCAATATATATAATTAGACTTTTTATTGTTTAATAGCATTAATCCCTGTCCTTGCTTTTTTGTATCAACTAATTTTTTAATAATATTTCTATATTTGCTACCTGCATTACCTTTGATATGACTTTTATCATCAAATACATCTTTTCTGTAAACATTTGTTTGAATTAATATTTCATGATAATTCTGAAGATCATTAATATTATATAAAGAAGGATTTTTCATAAAAATAAGTTCATAAAGACCTCTAGTAGCATTATAATCTTTACCATCAATATTTACAGTATTATCATTAAATTTTAAATCACTCCGACCGAGTTCAAAGTTATTTTTTTCTTTATTATACTTGGGTCCATAAGCTTTATCAATACCAAAACCATTTGTATATTCATTCATATAATATGAATTTAATGAGGTATCTTCATCTAAAGATTTTTCAAGCGATCGTCGTAATTTTTGTATGGGAGTACTTTGAAGGATTGTGTTATCTGGGGTCTTAAAAGTAGTATCTTCAGTTACTGGTGTTGATTTGAATACAGGAAATTTTGAAACATCTTTTCCAAATGTGCTCATTTCATCAATTTCAGATTTTGCTTTATATGTAGAAACTGACTCTAGTTCCTTTTTAACTTCATTTTTGATTTTTTTCTCAATTTCTTCTTCATATTTTTCTTTGAAAACTTTTCCAGTTTTGATAGCTTTATATTTTTTACGAATTTCATTAGTTGACTTTATTATATTTTTTAGTAATTTTGAATCCATTTTTTTTACTTCTTACTACTTCTTACTTGGTATGTAAACAGCTAATAAACAGCTAAAAGCAGCTCTTAAACAGCTCAAGCGGCCTCTAAAGCTGGTATGTAGACAGCTAATAAACAGCTAAAAGCAGCTCTTAAACATTTGTTTTTCCACAATTTGATGGGTCTACAATTAAAGCCCTTATATTATTTGGTAACATAGTACTATGTTTTCTTTTGTGTTTGTTTTTTTTCAAATCATAGTTCTTAACATCAAGTTTGTTATGTTGCTTTACGTATTTCATATTTGTAACTAATTTTTGATTTGTATTAAATAATATAAGGGCTTTAAGAACTGCTTTTAGCTGTTTATCAGCTGTCTACATACCAGTTTTAGAGGCCGCTTGAGCTGTTTAGCTGTTTATTAGCTGTTTATTAGCTGTCTACACAACAGTTTTAGAGACCGCTTGAGCTGTTTAGCTGTTTATTAGCTGTCTACATACCAGTTTTAGATACCGCTTGAGCTGTTTAGATGTTTATTAGCTGTCTACATACCAACTTTAGAGACCGCTTGAGCTGTTTAGCTGTTTATTAGCTGTTTATTAGCTGTCTACATACCAGTTTTAGAGGCCGCTTGAGCTGTTTAGCTGTTTATTAGCTGTTTATTAGCTGTCTACATACCAGTTTTAGAGGCCGCTTGAGCTGTTTAGCTGTTTATTAGCTGTTTATTAGCTGTCTACATAACAGTTTTAGAGACCGCTTGAGCTGTTTAGCTGTTTATTAGCTGTCTACATACCAGTTTTAGAGACTGCTTGAGCTGTTTAGCTGTTTATTAGCTGTCTACATACCAGTTTTAGAGGCCGCTTGAGCTGTTTAAGAGCTGCTTTTAGCTGTTTATTAGCTGTTTACATACCAAGTAAGAAGTAGTAAGAAGTAAAAAAAATGGATTCAAAATTACTAAAAAATATAATAAAGTCAACTAATGAAATTCGTAAAAAATATAAAGCTATCAAAACTGGAAAAGTTTTCAAAGAAAAATTTCTTGAAGAAACTTTTAAACCAATAAGTAAACCTCTGAAAGAATTAAAAGAAAAATATGAAGAAGAAATTGAGAAAAAAATCAAAAATGAAGTTAAAAAGGAACTAGAGTCAGTTTCTACATATAAAGCAAAATCTGAAATTGATGAAATGAGCACATTTGGAAAAGATGTTTCAAAATTTCCTGTATTCAAATCAACACCAGTAACTGAAGATACTACTTTTAAGACCCCAGATAACACAATCCTTCAAAGTACTCCCATACAAAAATTACGACGATCGCTTGAAAAATCTTTAGATGAAGATACCTCATTAAATTCATATTATATGAATGAATATACAAATGGTTTTGGTATTGATAAAGCTTATGGACCCAAGTATAATAAAGAAAAAAATAACTTTGAACTCGGTCGGAGTGATTTAAAATTTAATGATAATACTGTAAATATTGATGGTAAAGATTATAATGCTACTAGAGGTCTTTATGAACTTATTTTTATGAAAAATCCTTCTTTATATAATATTAATGATCTTCAGAATTATCATGAAATATTAATTCAAACAAATGTTTACAGAAAAGATGTATTTGATGATAAAAGTCATATCAAAGGTAATGCAGGTAGCAAATATAGAAATATTATTAAAAAATTAGTTGATACAAAAAAGCAAGGACAGGGATTAATGCTATTAAACAATAAAAAGTCTAATTATATATATTGGGATGATCCTAATGAATTGGTTGATAGATTAAGATTGCTTATTGCATCAGAGCAAGCAGGTCATACTAATCAAAATAATGAAATTATTTCAATAATAGAAGAGTTAAGAGAAGCCAATATTATTATTTAAACTATCATTAAATTTTTTCAATTTACATTACTATTATATAATGAGTGTTGATAAATTCGGACGTTTTGTTAGTAATCGAACTACTCATCAAGTTATCAGCGAACGAGGCCCACAAGGACCACCAGGAATAGGTTTCTTACTTACACCAGATGGTCATTTTGATATTAATTTTAAAAGTCTAAAAAATGTTGCAAATCCTATAAATCCTCAAGATGCGGTTATAAAGCATTTTCTTGAAGAACAAATAAATAATTTGACTATTGAAATAATAAAAAAATTGGAGAATACATTTAAAGAGAATATACGAAACCTTAAAGAAGATACTGAAAAAACCATCAAACAAATTACAAATGAAATGAATTTTAATATGCATAAATTTTTTATGATATATAATGATAAACTTGAACGAATTAACAATGATATGTTAAAAACATATACATACAAAACAACTTAATTCTATATATATAATAATAATATACAAAGTTTTATATAAATCCTGATATTTGATTGAAAAATGAGTAAGAAACAACTTGTTGAAGAGCTGCATAAATCAGCACGAAAAAGATTTAATCGAAGAAAAGTAATTACAAAAGGAATAGATGATCTTTGGCAAATAGATTTAGTTGAAATGGGTGCATATTCTGCAAATAACAAAGGTTATCGTTTTCTATTAACTGTAATTGATGTATTTTCTAAATTTGCGTGGGCTATTCCTTTAAAAACAAAAAGTGGTCCTGATGTAACTAAAGCAATGGAAAGTATTTTTAAATCTTCAAATAGAATACCCAAGAATATACAAAGTGATCTTGGAAAAGAATTTTACAACAAACACTTTCAAGATTTGATGAAAAAGAATCATATAAATCATTATTCTACGTATAGCACTTTGAAAGCTTCAATTGTTGAACGTTTTAATAGAACTTTAAAAGCTTTAATGTGGAAACAATTTAGTTTTAAAGGAACATATAAATGGATTGATGACGTTCAAAAACTGGTTGAAAGTTACAACAATACAAAACATCGTACTATTAAAATGCGCCCTCGAGATGTTAATTCATCTAATGAAAAATCGCTGCTAAAAACTGTATATAGTAATTTGAAAGTTTTTCCTGGTGCAAAGTTCAAAATTGGTGATTCTGTTCGTATAAGTAAACATAAACACGTTTTTGAAAAGGGATATACACCATATTGGACGACTGAAATTTTCAAAATTAAAAGCATAAAAAATACGAATCCAGTAACATATAATTTAGAGGACTATAAGGGTGATCCAATTAAAGGAGGTTTTTATGAAAAGGAACTTTTAAAATCAAAATATCTACACATTTATTTAATAGAAAAAGTTTTGAGAAAAAAAGGAAATAAAGTTTTTGTAAAATGGTTAGGATTTTCAAATGAGCATAACTCATGGATAAATAAAACAGAATTATTGTAAATTAAAATATATTTATACTTTATTTAATTATTTTTCAATAAACAACTGTTTAAACTACAATATGCATAGTTTTCATTTAAAAATCTACTGTAAAAGGTAATAAGTTTTAGCATCCTACTTTCAATTCGATTTACATCACAACATTCACATGTATCTGGTCCAGATGTAGTACTGTCTTTAGACCAAGGACAGCTTATATAGTGTGTTCCATGAATTGATTTAACCCTTTCCATGATGTAATATGGTGTTAAAAATGTTGCGTCACGCAAAAGTTGTTCTCGATGTTCATCCAATAAAATATGATCAAATTTTTTTATAAGATCTTCGTAAATCATTTTTTTCTTATTTAAATATATAACTAGACACTTTCAAAAAATTAATTAATGACTAAAATGAATTATTATTTTTTTGAATAATATATAGATGAATTTAAAAATATTTTTTTATGAAATTTGCATTTTGTAGATTTGTTTCACATTCCTAGCATCAATATATTCAACATTAGTTTTGTAATTAGGATCTTGAATTTTAACTAATTCAACTTCATCATTACTTAAAATTCTTTCTGTTTCATATTCATGATATTCATAGCAAGAAATACTTAAAGCGTGCTTCTTGTAATTACTATCATATGTACATCTTATTGTTAAATTTGCATTATCAGCAAATTCTAACTTGAAATGTCTGTAAAATAGATGCTCACTTTCAATTATTCCAGCTAAGTATTTCACTTTCTTTACGTATTAAATCTTGCCTAAATGCTTCAATAGCTTCGGCGACAATTAACACTAATTCTATTACCTAGACATGTTTTTTTTATCCATACGTAATGAGCCTTTTCTTCTTCTTGTATAAGTAATAAATTTATATGAATTTCTTTTTCTTTAGAAGTTGAATAATATGGTCCAAATACATTAATACTGATTTTTGGACTCAGTATTTCAAATTTATGAATATCAGATGTTTTTAGTGGGAACTCTAGTGTAGAAAAATCAAGATTAACGTCATTTTTTAAAATTATTTTTTCAGACTTGATATTTTCAATCTGATATGATGATGGTCTTTCAGAATTTTTTTCAACTTTTCAACAATTTCAGATATTATAGCCCATTTAAAACAGTACTCATCCTCATTCTTTACATTTATACAAGCTTTTTTATTTTGTATAGATTTTGGAAGTGATATGTACTGAGATCCTCGTAAGGGCTTCCATTGATTAATATCAATTTCAACATGAATAATTTTTATTAAAGTCCAACCGCTATCTTTTTCTTGAAATTCTTGCATTTTTTTGTGAATTTTGTCAACCATCTCTTCATAAACTTGACTTAAATCTTCGATTTTCTGTATAATTGTCATACAAGATTGAAATGATTTAACTGAAAGTGTAATATCATCTTCACCCAAAATATTTTCTTGATAAGAAACCGCAAAATTCAAAAATATCAATAAAATTCTAGATAAGACCACAAAATTCCGAGAAATTAACGAGATAACAAAATTTCTTAGAAATCAAACACAAAATTACAAGAAACCAACGAGATAACAAAATTCCAGGAAATCAATAAAATTCTAATTCTAGATAACACCACAAAATTCCGAGAAATTAACGAGATAACAAAATTTCTCAGAAATCAAACACAAAATTACAAGAAACCAACGAGATAACAAAATTCCAAGAAACTAAACGAGATAACAACAATTTCTCAGAAAAAACAATAATTTCCAGATAAAACCAGTTTCATCTCACTCAGCTTCTTTACACACCTCCCCCTGCCAGAATCCACCATTTCGCCTTAAAAGCTTCAACCCACAGCGAAAAGCTTCGAAGCCACAAACCCACGCCACATGCCACCACCCACAAACCACAAAAGCTTCCACCACATGCCACAACCAAAAAAGCTCAAAAGCTCTCGAAGCACACCACGCGTCACAACCAAAAAGCTCAAAGCTTATGACGTCATCCAAAAAAGCTGTGCACAAAACCCTCCCTGGTCTAGAGTCGCTATATCTATACTACTTAGAGTTAAGTAATTTTCTCACGATACTTCTAAGATAATATGTACGAAACCGAGGTTTCATTAAACATTAAGTTTTAGAATAAGTTGAGTTATAATTTGTACACTAAAGTGAACGGTTACCTCCGTTGTGAATCTGAAGATTCACATTTATTAAATAAAAAAAAGTCTTTTTATTTCAAAATAAAATCTCGGTGTTTTATTTAAAATAACTTTGAATTATTTTTGTTTTCCTAAAGGAATAATAATCTCTTAATAAATTAAGAGCCAAATTTAGTGAAATGGCCTGCAAAGTGACCGCCTACAGCCTACATTTCTCAACCGATTTTCATGAAATTTTGAATATAGATAGGTGCAAGGGAATTGTGGTCCTTAAATGGTACACATTTTTAAATTTTGATCCTTAAATTTTTTTATATTCGATTTACCAAGGTACAGACAAAACAAAAATTCACTCAACTTTTCATACATTTTTCATGTATTAAAACGTTTAGATATTGTGATTTCTTTTTATAAGATTTAAATTTAACCTTTTCCAAAAAGTTTAAAATAAATTTCAAAGAAATTGGTTACGTAGTTTAATTATTATAAATAAAACAAATTGTTAATTTTTCATAAAATTTTATTATCAATTTTTCTAATCACAGGATTTTTTTTGCATACCTTTAGGCTGGAATAAGAATGACACAGATAGTATAAACTCTATAAACGCGATGCAATAAAAATTGCGATTGTAGGGTAGTATGTGTAATGATAAAAAGTACGTAAGAAGCATGTAAAACTTATGTTGTTTACTTAGGCTGCACATTGTATTGTATATAAATATTATAAATATACGAAAAAATTATGTAAAATTCAAAAATTTTGAGTTATTTTATTTTTTTAAATTTTTACATGGAAGGATATGTGACTTTCTGACTTTGAACTATTATATATCAGGCTGTATTGCATCGATTTGAGTCAAATAAAATGCAATAAGTCAGAAAATAGTTCAAGAATTAAAATGTTTACTTTTTTCAAGGATCAAGGTATGAACCAAGGAGGGCCCCATTGAGGTGAAAAAAAAGTTGTTTGTCGAAGGGAGTTTTGTAGAGGTGTTGTAGGTGTTTTTATTTCGAATATTTGCTTCCGGAAATTATAGATCCCCAAAATACAATCTGTTTTTTAATTTACTTTTTCATCTAATTGAATTTCCGTTTATATTGCATGAGTATAATTTTTTATATGATATGATATTATATTCATACAGTTTGTTCAAAATAATTGTGTTGTCAGTTTTACAAAGTGCATAGCGTTTATTTAAAAATTATTTAGCAAATTAGTCAAAAATTAGGCAACAGCAAAGATTTCATAAAAGAATGAAAACTATTCAACGTAGGTAAAATTGTACGTACTGTGTGGAAAATAATGATTGGCCAGTACCAGACCCGTCTTCTTTCAGCTTCAATAACCGGTTTTTTCTGAAGACAGAAGGCGAGTTGTGGTACATTTTATCCAAAAGTGGGGAAGCTGAAAGAAGACAGATCTAGTACTGGCCAATGAGAAGAAACAATAACAACTTCAGCATAGCATAGCATAACAGCTGTATGCTAGCTGTAGCCTGTAGAACAAAAGAAAAGATGTACACATTTTACCATGCAATATGATCGCTACCCAGTTAACCTAGAACGTATTTTTGATATATCAAGTTTGGATTTTAAGAGCACGAGAACAAATTCTGTTGACATTAAGATTAGATAGGTGGAATATATATCATCGATGGTTAACTGGGTTAGAAATTTTTTCAAATCATGTACACCAACACTTAGAAGAAATTTATTTGCTTGTGTTGATGAAGACACAAATACATTTCAGACGATGTTGTTGTTGTTTTCGAAAAAATTTTTCACTAAATTTGGCTCTTAAGTGAAAACATTAATAATATAATTCACGCTTAAGTTCGAAAAAGGTGTTCAATACAAAAAATGTATAAAAAGTTAAGTTTTAATTACTGAATCATACTGTATTTTTTTCTGTCAACTGTTCATAATTTTATCCAAAAACTAATCACTGAAGGTATGCATGACATCACTATCCACTTTTTCTGGTCTTTTGTATTTTCTCAAAAGGGGGATTGGTAAAAAAACCTTTTCAATATACAAACAAATTAAATAATAGGCTGCATTTCAAAGACTGCCAAAAACCCCGTCTCACAATATCTACTATAGTTTTTGAGAGAATACAAAATTAATATTAGAACAAAAATTTTAATGTAATCCATTATTCGATAGGGGCAACAAAATACTAGAACTTCACAAATATTAGTGATGTGCCAAAAGTAACTAACTAACTATATAGAACTAACTAATCACTGACGAAAAATTAACTAATTTGTTACTAACTACAAGTATAATCAGTTATTTTTACTATTTTCAGTACTTCCTTTTATGGTGAATTGACAGTTTCAGTTTGCAAACACTGGACAATATTTTCTTGGTTAAAAAATTGAGGGTAAACTAAATTGATAAACAAATTGACGAATGTATTATTTATAAATATTACTACGGATGCATGGACTTCTCTTAACACTGAAATCTATGTATCAATAACAGGATATTTTATAACTAATAAATGGAAGATAGATTTCTGCTTATTAGAATGTCATAGCTTTAGAGGTAGACATACTCCTGTAGACCGTTTCTATAACTTGGGTAAAAAATTTTCTACTAATTATGACGACACATGTATTTTCTATTTCAAATTCAACTAGTCAAATTCCACTGTTTCTTTATGAGTGATTGAAAATTTTTTGGTGAGATAGAAAAGGTGAAGAGAAATTATGGAAATTGAACAAAAAATTCAATTGTCAATTCAAAAAAGAGACAATTTTAATTAAAATCAATTTTGTTTTTACATTTTTATTGATAAATATTTTTAATATTTAGAAAAATAATTATTTATATTAATAATAGAAGAGAACATACAAAAAATAAACTTTGAAAAATTAAAACAGAAATAAAATAAAAATAAGAAATAAAATTTAATTAAAAATTTACTTGTTTGTTTACTCATTTTACTTTTTTCTGCATTTTGAATATTTTTTCTTGATATTACATTTTTTTAATCAATACAAAACACAAAATTTTACCGATTGAAATCTTTTTCACAAGCTAAATAGCTGTTGAAAAGAAATTCTATCGATAGAAAATATTCCATCGTTCAAAAACACTACAGAAACATTTGAGAATTGAAAATTTCACAGTGTTGAATTCCATTTTCTACTGTTTCTTTTCTACTACCACTTTTCTTTTCTTACAGAAACACTTCGTTAGAAAATTACGTCAATTTGACGTCAAATTGAATATTTTCTACTGTAAAATCTTTATTCTATCCTTACAGAACCACTCTACTGAAAACATAAGTGCAGAACTTAGAAGAGTATTTATTGAATAGAATATTGAAAAAAAAAGTATTGATTATAAATACTGATTCTGCAGCAAATATGAAAGCTGCAACTTCTCTCATGCATTTGACTAGGTAACCTTGTTTTGTAACCTTGTTTTGTATTCAATTTAATTGTTACGAAAGGGTTACAGTCAGAACCCATCTCAAATCTTCAAATTAAAGTGAGGAAAATAGTAGAATATTTTCGTCGAAGTAATATTGCTACCAGTAGGTTTGAGGTTTGAGTCAATGCAAATTCAAATGTCTAACGAGAAAACTACATTTAAATTAATTAATGATGTAAAGACTAGGTCGAATTCCGCTTTTTATATGTTTCAAAAAATATGTAAATTTCAAGAGCCGTTAGAAGCAACATTAGAGATTTTGCATAATCCTGTACAAGGCTTATTGTATGAAGAATGGAAAATTCTTAAAGAGGCGGAAAAAATCCTAAAACCATTTCAACAAATTACAGCCAGTGAGAACTATTAAGTTCCCAAGTGTAGCCTTCACGAGGCGGGAGTGTTGAGCGTTATTGGAAGGTTGGCAGAGAGGCCAATAAAGGGACCAATGCACAAAATTCCACGTAACTTCTCAACCCTTCCAAGAGGTTGCGTGGGACCTGAGCGTGCAGGTAAACAAAGCAAACATGATAAAAACTAAAGGATTAATGTCTGCAGGAGGTAAGGAGTAAACTCCAAATCCTCCCGTCGCTTCGGCGGCGGCTGCCACATTGGATCTGCAGGTGGCAACATCATGTTCAGTTCCGGAGGGATCATTGACGCGGTCAATGGAGAACCTCCTTTTGACAGATCAGGAAAGGGTCGGAAATCCTTTGGAAAGTACGACTAATTCTGATCTGAAAGTAAGGGAGCTGGTAGAGGACATGATGAAAAAGGCCAAGAAAACCTTGGAAGTCACGTCCGTAACTGGCAAACTTACGAGCTTAGACCTCATCTGCTTCTTGGTAGAGTCAAGTTCAGACTCTGCAAAAAAGCAGTTAAGAGAAAAGGTTCCTAATGTGTCTGCTTATGGAGCAATCCCTGAATCGACTGTTAGTTACCCAGATTAACTTGCAACATTGTAAGTCCGCCACTGCTTTACTATGTGACAGACTTTCAAGATTGCAGACATTACCTCAGTTAACCTTAATCCAAGAACCATGGATATATAGAAACGCTACTTGCGGTTAGTGTGGGGTCTACTGGGGTCGGCATGATTGTCTCAAAAACAATCGAGGCAATGTTGAGGCAGTTTTACAGTCAAGACATTGTAGCGGTTACTTTCGCACACCAAATGGCGGATAGGACATACAATATCATTGTTGTATCTGTCTACTTACCATACGATTCTATTGGTCCACCTCCTTCGGGCGAGCTGGTAGAAATCGTAAGGTATGCAGAATCCAAAAACATGGGGCTGATTATTGGTTGCGATGCTAATGCTCAGAACACCCTTTGGGGAAGCAGTAAATGCAACTCCAGAGGATAAGTTGTTGGAATTTCTTTTATCCTCGAATATGATGATCAACAATGTTGGTAATAAACTAACTTTTGTGACCAGCAGAAGGCAGGAGTTGATTGATCTTACCTTCTCTAATGAGATAGCCAGAGATCTAATCACAAACTGGAAGGTCTTAGACGAGGAAACTCTCTCTGACCACAGATACACTGAATTTCGAGTCGCGGTGGCTACTAATAAATAATAATATCCCTGCGGGTCGAAATCCGAGAAAAACTGATTGGACAAAGTACCGTCAGCTACTTTGTAATGAAGTAACTACAGTACCTAAAGTGCGATCGGCTGTTATGGTTGAAGAGGCTGTTCACAAGTTGAATACTTCTGTGAAACATGCATTTGAGAGCGCCTGTCCTATCAGAAGAAGTAGAAGTGGTAAAAGCGTTCCTTGGTGGAACCCTTAACTACAGAAACTCGTCCGGGAAGCTTCTAAATAGAGAGCTATAAAATCTAAAGCGGAAGTGGACTGGGATGTATTCAGATCTTTGCAGAGGGAATACAAGAAGAGGGTGAGGATTGCTAAACTCTCACCTTTTAGAACCTACTGTGAATAGCTGACAAGCTTGAGCGAAACAGCCAGGCTATACAGGGTGCTTCAGTGCGACAGTTTAGACAAGCTGGATTGTTTACGCAAAACTGACGGATCGCGTTTACTTGCTCCAAGCAGGAAGTTACAAGACACCGGGTATGGATGGCATTTATCCAGCAATGCTGAAAGAAGGCAGTGACATCCTAGCCGCGACTTTGAATGTAATATTCAGAGCTTGCCTAGCGTTGGGTTACGTTTCTTCCTGGCGAAAAGTCAAGATGATCTTCATTCTCAAACCAGGGAAAGATGACTATATATTGGAAAAAAACTTCAAACCTATCAGTTTAATGTCATTCCTACTGAAAAGTCTGGAGCGACTTGTGGAGAAGCACATTAGGGGCTCTGCACTGTTCAGATTTCCTCTTAACAGCAAACAACACGTTTATCAAAGCGGAAGGTCCCGTGAGTCTGCGCTGCACGATTTAATCTCCAGGATCGAAGAGGCGCATGATAATGGACAATACGGTGGACATGGAGTGGAGCCAACGCATGTTCGATGGATCTACTATACTATTTTTCTTTTTGAAAGTCAGTACAGGCAAGATAGGCATACTTTTCTATATTCTTTCACAAATTGTTTGAATAAATCTGTCTCGTGTGTGGGGTGATCAGATCTCAATTTCAATCTAGGGAAATATTTTAAATTAAAAATTACCAAGGGCTGCTGATAAAAATATTGTATGTTTAGGATATTTGAAAAACGTAACGAAATTACGAACAAGTACGTACATAAATGAAACAAAATATCATAGATGAAAAAGGATAATTTAACAAATACGAGTATATTATTATTATACTTACATATGTATGCGTACATTTACTTAATTCAAAATCAAATTTATATTGAAAAAAATAGTTTTATATATAGTCATATATGGTCTATAATATGACAAATTCATGCGTCAACATTTTTATTTCCTTTCCCACATTTAGAATAAATTCCTAAAATCTAGCTAGAAAATAACATGTAGTACTAAACATAAGCTAAACTAATAAATGTAAATTTCGCAAAATATCAGATTGCACTACTGACGACACTTGCATAGTACAACCGTGAGAATAAAAGATTTTCGAAGTTTTCATAAAATTTACTTAGTAAGCATAAATTAGTTTTGTAAGATTTAATTGTATAATTTAGAAATAATAAAGTTAGTTCATTAAGCATGATTTACTTTTGTAAACTTAATTGTATAATTAAGAAAATAATAAAGTCAGTTCATTTGGAGACTCACGACAATCAAGTTGTTTAACTGGCGCAGTCGGCTACGTTTTAAGTTTTTCGATGAAGAAATTCTTTAAAACTAGAACCTTTACAAGCCTTTGCTAACACTCCATTAACACTATTAACACCTTGTCAATATTCCGTTCAAGTTTATGTGAAAAGAAATAGTTCGTCTTATAAAAGAGATAAATTTATTAAAATACCATAAATTTAATTTGGTGATAGCAAATTAATTTGAAGTGTCATAGTTATAAAAAAAATAAATATTTAAAGTTTAAAAAAAAAAAAAAAAAAAAAAAAAAAATTAATCAACATCAATAATTAATAATAATCAAAAACGAACTTATAATAAATTAATTAATTCCAATTCAACGAAAAATAAGTAAATAAATAAAAATAATAATAATAAAAATATCACAACTACTTTTAATAATCAAATTGAATTTCAATTTCAACAACAAAAATAATCAGGTTTCAAAATAATAACACCAATTAACCAGTGAAAAAAAAAAAAAAAAAAAAAAAAAAAAAAAAAAAAAAAAAAAAAGAGTGAATAGTAAAGTTTTTGACATCATCATTGTCATCAAATAAAATCGACAAATAGAAGAAGGAGAATTCATAAAAAAAAAAAAAAACTACAACACACAACATCCAATCAACTGTAAAATTAAAGACATTTTAGTCCGGTGAGCGTATCTATTTTGGATTTGCATTTTTAAATTATTTATTAAACTTTCACTTCGCTTTCAATTTATCTTTATAGTATAGTTTTAGATTTAATTTTTGATTCTGAAATAAATTGATTCAAATAAGATCTTGTTTTTACATATTTAGAATATGTGCAAATAATTCTTAAAAAAAAAAAAAAAAAAAAAAAAAAAAAAATAATAACTACTAAGAAGTCGAATACAAATTTTTTTTTTTGTTTTTGTGTGAAACAGTGTAGGAAATTATAACTTTCCCTTCTTGTTTATTTTACCTCTTTTTATTTCTTTTTGGAAAATGGAAGAACTAAACCCAGCTGAAAAATTTAAAATTATACTCAATTTTATAAATAGCATTTCCCCCTTTGATGGCAAAGACCCAAACTGCCTTCCAGAATTTATAGAAAGAGTTGAAAATATTATCCCTTCAATACAAGTTTTTGATCAATTTAACGCTATGGTTTTAAATGGTTACATTAGGGACAAAATAGTAGGCGAGGCAAAGATAACTTGGCGATCATATGGTAGTCCTACTGAATGGTCAGAAATCAAAACATTATTGGTTAAAAATCATGGTGAAAAACTTTCTGCAGACATTTTACTAGACAAAATAAGATATTGCCGAGTGACGACCACGATTGAAGACTTTTATCAGACAATCAACAAATATCTTTGCAGACTTAACAACTATTATCTCTTAAATCCTGAAAACTTACAAAACCAGAATATTGAGAGCAATAGAAGGATTGCCCTAAATACATTTAAAAACAATGTCCCAGAACCTGTACGGAGTATTATATTTAGTAGAAACCCAAACACGCTAGACGAAGCTTATAAAATCGTTATCGACGGAAAATACCAAAAACTAGGCCCAAGAGGTACCGTAAATAAGCAAGGTTTTAATAAACCTAATTTCAAAAGTAATCAAACTAATCCAAATGCCCACAATTTAAACAATATAAACCCATCCCGAAATTTCAACTTACAAAATCAAACAAAAGATCCTCAGAATTCGAACAATTCGCGTATTGTACAAAATTACAATAATTCAGATAATTTTCGAAATCGATCTAATCAAAGTAAACAATTCTCACGAATGAGTTACAGAACTAGTAATCAAAACAATAATGTTCAACCAATGGATATTTCTATGAACGAAAACGAAAATTTTCAAGAAGGCCGTCCAAACAACTACCCTATATAGTTGTTAAAAACCCCATAAAGACTTTGCGTTTTATTATAGATACTGGAGCCGAATTCAGTATCATCAACCCAAATCTGTGCCAACCAAAATGGAAAATCCCAACAAAAATTGAGTGTCTAAAAACCTTAAACAATGATGTCTTTTCTAATATCAAATGCAGATTCCCACTTTTTGAAATTTTCAACGAAAAGGATTATTTGGTGGAATTTTTAGAATTAAAATTTCACAATTATTTTGATGGCCTCATAGGAAATAATATCCTAGTACCGCTTAATGCAGTGATTAATTATAAAAATCGTACAGTCGAGACAAGAAACGCAAAAATACAATTTTTTTTGAATAAAAACGAAGAAAATTATTCTACCTCCAGTTACACAGAAAATCTAATAGAACTTTTTTCCAATGAAATCAACAATTTCAACCTACTAGATTTTATTCAAACCTCTCACTTGAATGAAGAGGAGAAAAGACTGCTGCATAAAATCATCCTAAATAACAAAAAAGTATTCTACAAAGATGGTGACGATTTATCGTTTACGAGTGAAGTCAAGCACAAGATAAAAACAAAAAATGATATCCCGGTCTATTCAAAGCTATATCGATACCCTGAAATCCATAAACAGGAAGTTGATAGGCAAATAGAGGAAATGTTGAAGAATAAAATTATTCAACACTCAAATTCTCCTTATAATTCGCCAATTTGGGTAGTCCCAAAAAAATTAGATCGTAGTGAAATACAGAAGTGGCGTATAGTAATAGACTATAGAAAGCTAAATGAAATTACTATCGCGGACAAATACCCAATACCAAACCTTGACGATGCTTTCGAAAAACTGGGAAAAGCAAATTATTTCACTACACTCGACTTGGCGAAAGGATTCCATCAAATTGAAATGGATCCTGAAGATCGCGCGAAAACAGCGTTTTCAACAGCCAAAGGACATTACGAATTTCTTCGAATGCCTTTTGGATTGAAAAACGCACCCGCGACATTTCAAAGGTTAATAAATGAAGTGCTAAAAGAATTTATTAACAAAATCTGCGTTGTGTATATGGATGATATCCTTATATTTTCCACCTCACTCCAGGAACACATTGATTCCATACAAAAAATCCTTGAAAGACTGACAAAAGTCAACTTGAAAATTCAAATAGATAAATGTTCCTTTTTATGCAAAGAAACTGAATTTTTAGGGCACATTGTCACAGACAAAGGAATAAAACCAAATCCTAAAAAGATCGAGGCAATTCTCAAAATAAAATTACCCAAAAATCGAAAAGAAATTAGAAGTTTTTTAGGAATAACAGGGTTTTACCGTAAGTTTATCAAAGATTACGCAAAAGTGGCTTACCCACTGACCAAATTTTTAAAAAAGGGCTCTAAAGTTGATCAAAAAGACAGGGACTATCAAAAAGCATTTGAAAAACTAAAAACACTCTTGACAACAGACCCCATTCTAGTGCACCCTAACTTCGAAAAAACATTTGTACTAACCACCGACGCATCTGATTATGCGTTAGGGGCGGTTTTGTCGCAGAACGACCACCCTATCTCTTATATTTCACGAACATTAAACAAGCACGAGAAAAACTACTCAACTATTGAAAAGGAGCTTTTGGCCATCGTATGGGCCACAAAACTTTTCCGACCCTACTTGTTTGGACGAAGATTCTTGATCCGATCGGATCACCGCCCCCTCACGTGGCTTAATGGATTAAAAGAGCCCAATTGCAAACTTCAAAGGTGGAAAACCCGATTGAATGAATTTGATTTTAACATTGAGTACATAAAAGGCAAAGAAAACCTCGTTGCAGACGGCTTATCTAGAGTAGAAATGGGTAATACGGAAAAACAAGATAACAGCGAAGAAGCGTCATCTTGTTCCGATTTCAATTTCCTGCTCAATGAAAATAGTAACGATCAAGATTGTTATAACGATGAAGTTATTTCAACTGACGCTACCATTCACAGTGCACAAGAAGATGCAAATGACCTAATTTTCATTACTGAAAAGCCAATAAACCTCTACAAAAATCAAATTTATCTAGAAGAATCCGAAAAAGAATGTTTGTCCTTGAAAATCGTTCATAAAAAGTGCCAAAACAAAATCTCTGTGACAAAAGATAGTGATTTACTAAATCTTATGAAAAGAGTTATTATAGACAAAGGTCTAATGTGCTTATATTGTGAAAATATAACACTTTTTGTTAAATTTCAAAACTTGTATCAAAAATATTTTTCAAATAATAAAAATTTGAAAATCCTTAAATCTACAAAAAAGTTGATAGACATTATAGATAAAAATGAAATACTTAATATTATAAATAACGAACATTTAAATAACAATCACAGAGGCATTAATGAAGTATATTATGAAATAAAGCACAAATTTTACTATCCGAACCTTTTAACTGAAATAAATAGAATTATAAATAATTGTGATGTCTGTAATCTCGCAAAACACGATAGAAGTCCCCCCAAAATTGAGTATAACCTGACCGAAACCCCAAACAACTTCAATGACATAGTAAACATAGACATATGGTTCCCAGAAAGAAACAAACCGTACCTCACCACAATAGATAAATTCTCTAAATATGCCACAATCCATAAACTTGATGACAGGAACTGGATATCTATCCTACAGGCTTTGAAAGAAAGAATTAGGTTTCTAGGAAAGATGAAAAAACTTATTGCAGATGGCGAAAGGTGTATAATACATCATGAGGTCGCGCTATTTCTTAAAGAAAACGGTATAATATTTCACCAGACAACAGCCTCATTAAAAACGGGAAATAGTGACGTCGAAAGATTACACGGTACTTTAAATGAACATATGAGAATAATGAACGTGGAAAAATCTGTTCATAATTTAGACGACAAACTTTTCAAAATTCTAACTGCTTATAACAACACTATACATTCGACAACACGTCATAGACCTATCGACTTTTTTACAAATAACTTTGACAAAACAGAAATAGAAAATTTGAAACAAAACTTCTTACAAAATAAAAAACTAAGAATAAATAAGGCAAATGAAAATAAAGAGCAGCATCCAAAACTTACAGAAAATATAGTTAAAAACAGAAGTATAGTAAAAAACAGTCCTAAATATAAAAGATTAAAAACATATTCCAAAGACAAAAATTATATCATAGATAGAAGTAACAGAAGAAACACAAAATACTATAAAACACAACTCAGACGAAAACTAAAATACCAAATAAACACTCTTTTTTTACAGAAATGAAACCAACGATCCTGTTTATTTTGACCCTGGGGACGATTTGGACTACTTCAGAATCGCAAACACTGGACATTACCCGCGTATACGAGGACAAGGGCTATGTTATATTAAAACTGGACAAAAGACTACTCATAGACAACTATACCAAAATCCTACATGTCATTAACCTAACTGAGTATGTTACTTTAACAGAACTTATCGAATCAAACATTAAATCTCTCAAATTGGATAATGAAAACCCTAACTTCACCTTGCTTCAAAAAGAAATGGAAATATTAAAAAAGAACATAAACTCAGTTGTACCACATATCCATATAAATAAAAGAGGACTGATGAATATTTTAGGTAAGGGTATGAAGATTTTAGCTGGAACGATGGACGCTGATGATGCGGACGAAATTTATAGCCACTTACAAAACCTGGATGCTAACAGTAAACAATTGACCGATCAGTCTAACAAACAAGTAGCAATTAATCAGGAAATAATAAAGTCAATTGACCAAATTAGAAACCACGTTAATGCACAACAAGAAAAAATTCAAAATTTTCTCAATAAAATTCAAAAAATAGGTCGCGAAATACAAGAAAATAGCTACCAACAATACGTACTACAAATTTTTGCAGACATTTCTAGAATTAATAAACACGTAGAAATGATAAAAGACAATATTTTACTAAGTAGATTAAATGTCCTCGGTCATGATATTTTAACGAACGAAGAAATAAAAATGTATAACATAACGGTCGAAACCCTACCTTTTATCAGAAGCGCTACTTTGCTAAAAGAAAACACTATAATTTTTGTAATCCAAATCCCCAAATTTACAAGTGAGATATATTACGATGCTTTGATTCTTCCATTTCCCAATTTAATGAACGAGGAGTTAGATTCTAATAATGAGAAGGTTATAATTTCTGAAAAAAACGTATTTAGTTGTAGTACTATTACTTTAAGTAAAAAAGAACTAAGATATCATAGGAATAATTGTATAAGAAATATATTAGCTAAAAATAATACTTGTGACTTTAGAATAAATACAAAAAAATCTGTTGAAGAAATTGAAAATGGAATTGTAATAACAAAAAACATTGAAAATACTGATTTGAAACAAAATTGTATAAAACAAGACATAATAATAAAAGGAAATAATGTCATAAAATTTGTAAATTGCGACATAAAAATTGAAAATTTTAAATTCGTAAACATCTATGAAGAACATCATGAACATTTTATTTTACATAATTCAGGATTTAATTTAACAAAAATTTTAAACAATATAACTTTAGAAACTTTGAATATTGACAATATCCGAAATAGAGAAACCATAAATTACATAGAACATAAAAGTAAAATAATTGGATACTCCCTTTCTTCTATAACTTTTGTATTAATAATAATACTGATTGGAGTTATCTATTATCTAATTAATACCAAAGGAAATAAAACTGTAAATAGTATCAAAATTTTTGAAGACCATACTCCAACAGAAAATAATAAAAATGATTCTTCCGGGACTGAAGAATCTCGGAAGGGAAGAGTCATATATGGTCTATAATATGACAAATTCATGCGTCAACATTTTTATTTCCTTTCCCACATTTAGAATAAATTCCTAAAATCTAGCTAGAAAATAACATGTAGTACTAAACATAAGCTAAACTAATAAATGTAAATTTCGCAAAATATCAGATTGCACTACTGACGACACTTGCATAGTACAACCGTGAGAATAAAAGATTTTCGAAGTTTTCATAAAATTTACTTAGTAAGCATAAATTAGTTTTGTAAGATTTAATTGTATAATTTAGAAATAATAAAGTTAGTTCATTAAGCATGATTTACTTTTGTAAACTTAATTGTATAATTAAGAAAATAATAAAGTCAGTTCATTTGGAGACTCACAACAATCAAGTTGTTTAACTATATCAAAAAACATTTTTAATAAAAATAAAATATAAAATAACGATTACGTAGGAATATTAAAAATAATAAATTTAAATTTTACAATAAAATTAAAAATACAGAATATCATTATTATCATAAATTAATTTTTTATTAATCAAGGCAATACTTTCAATAGCTACGGCAATCCTGAAATTTAATAATTTTCTTTTATACTCATACTCATCTTCCAGCTGACACGAATCAAACAACATTTACTACTTTGCACGGCATACACATTACAAGGATTGCCAAGGATTTACATTGGTAAAGAAATTTTTTCATTTGTTTTGTGACGTCACTCAGGTCGCCTGAGCATATAAATTTTTTTTTTTTAATTTTTTTTTTTTAAATTTTATTCATTTGTTTCATATAAAACGACCAGGGTGACGTCACAATGCTAACGGTCACTACGATATTTACATTGCCTTGTTATGTGTATGCCGTGCTACTTTGAGTGGAAATCGGCTGGGCAACGAATTTATATTTTTTACTTCGGTTTTTTATTTTTTATAAAAACAAATAGTGAAAACTGAATAAAATAAATCAGTTCTTCAGTTCAGTTGTCTTCACGCGATGTGACAGACAACATCGAACGGGAGGATGTACTTTTTTTTCCATAATAAAAAAAAATAAAAACTTTAAAAGTACAGGATGATTCGTTCTTAGAAATTAAAAAATTAGCGAACAAAAATTGGAATATCTCATTGAAAATCGAAAATTTTTATGATATTTTCAATTCGAATTACTTCTTTATCAAATATAAAGATACAGGAATGTGAAATTCGTACAGAAACTGCTTTTTTTAAAAATGTTTTCCGAACAAAAAAAGTTGAAATGATTTCTGTACAATTTGAAACACTCCGTTAGAATATTTTAAATTTAAAAAGTACCTTTGTTAGGGTTGACAGAAATATGATTTTTAGAATTTCCTACAAACAATTATATGTAAAATTATCACAAACTCATCGGGTACTGCCTCCATAAGCACAATACTGACTTCCAAAAAGAAAAATAGTATACATGCTATCTAACAGACTGTTGTTCACTGATCGATGAGGAATGCGACTTAGTTAGGGCGGGGATAGGATGCCCTCAGGGGGGTGTTCTTTCGCCACTGCTTTGGAGCATGCTTATTGACTAATTACTGGATGATTCATGATATGCAATCAATAACAGGTGTACATACTCAAGCTTATGCTGATGATAATGCTCACTGATCGCTGGTGAATAAATTACAGATAGCACTTGACAAGATTTAAAGCTGGTGTGAAAAACACGGACTTTCTGTTAATCCTAGGAAAACAACAATTGTGTTGTTTATGAGGAAAAGAAAAACGGACGGTCTGAAACTACCCAGTCTTAAAAGTGTGGTAATCGAACTCTCCACGGAGGTAAAGTATCTGGGAGTAACACTAGATACCAAGCTTTCGTGGAAGAATCATGTCAACAACAAGGTCTCTCGGGCACGGTGTGCCTTTTGGCAATGTCGGAGGGTCTTTGGTAAGACATGGGGGCTAAGGCTGTATATGACTTACTGGTTGTATGTGGCAGTTATTAGACCCATTATAACATACGCGTCGGTGGTCTTTTGGAGACGAACTAAGGTTAACAAATGTATTCGGATATTTATTGGGCTAAAGAGGGGAAATCTGCATTGGGATCACTGGTGCCTTAAGCTCAGCTCCTGGTGCAGCCCTGGACGCGATACTAAATCTGCTGCCACTGGATCTCAAAATTCAGGAAGTAGCGATGAAGTCAGTCTACCGGCTGAAACGTAGTGGATGCTGGAGGGAAGAAACAAGCGTGGGACATGCAGTCATGTCGGACAGACTTGTTGAAGAGTGCAACCTTTTCAACATGCCTTGAGATGACATGACTCCAAGTGTCACGTTCGATAGAAAATATCATGTAGTGTATCCGACAAGGGAAGAGTGGTGAAAAACTACTGCTGTTCTAAGTGGGCCTGAGATATTTTTCATACGGATGGGTCCAAATCCGGAAACGGTGTTGGTTCGGGCTGGTATTTAAACAGTGATATCAAATACTCATATACGCTGAGTGGTATGACTTCTGTCTTCCAAGCGGAGATTTACGCCATACTAAAAGCGGCATGTTGAATAACTGATAAGAGATGGAGTGGAAGAGCTCTCTGCATCTGCAGTGATAACAGAGCTGCGCTGCAGGCTCTGGAGAGTCCAATCACGACATCCAAAATTGTCCATGAATGCAAAAAGAGACTCAAATCCATTAGCGAACACAATGGACTTAAGCTTCTGTGGGTTCCAAGTCACCATGGTATAGAGGGCAATGAACTCTCCGACGCTCTTGCGAAGGAGGGCTCGTTCAACTCTGTATGGGGACCGTAGATTTCTCCTAAACCTTAGTAGAAACGACTGTCGGGCTCTCGTTGGGCTCATTACAGAGCACAACACGTGTAACCACCATCTGGCGGTCATGAAAGTGATCACGGATCCAACGTGTGGAGCCTGCCTGGAGGAGGCGAAAACAACAGAGCACCATCTCTGCTGTTGCCCAGCCTTCTCTAGGATAAGGCTGCATACATGGAACTCTGATGCAATGAGAATGGAAGACATCTGTTCTCAACCCCTAGACAAAATCCGCTCGTTTATTAGGAAAAAGAGGAGATTTTACTAGAGACGGGGCGCTGAGTACAATAAACTCTCATGTCTGAGTGCTCGTGGATGCCTAATCCGCATCCCCCCCACCCACACAAACAACAAACAACAACAAACAACAAGAACTATTAAATATTTCTTTAAACAAGACAAAAGCAAAATTTCAAAATATAGGTGCTTATTATGATTTTCGTCAAATGATCGAACAGTGTTCGATTTCATATTTTGGTATTATCATTTTCGATTTTTTTCTTTTTGTTCGATTAAATCGAACAGCTGTTTCGATCACTTTTTTACTAACGAAACGCAATTTGAAATACGAAAAATTTTAAAAAAAGATGGATATTTCAAAGAAAATGTATTTTTCAATGTTTTAAATGTAATAATAATACTAATTAAATGTGTTTTTATTAATTACTATACATACATTAATTATTATTTTAATAGGAAAAATACGGTAATAAGAAACAATTAGAAGAGCTTGTGAATATCATGAAAATTCTGACATAAATTAATTTTTCTCACAGAAATCCCCAAAATTGTTACAAAACAATAAAATACTTGCCTTACTAATAACATTTTGTTAAAGTCGGATTTAACAAATGTCGACTCTAAAAACTGAGTATGCATTGAAGTTCTGTACACGAATACATACTTGTAAAAATAAAATATTCAACATATTTTGTAAAATAGCATACTCAGTTTTTAAAGTCGACTTTTGTTAAACTCGACTTTAAAAAAATGTTATTAGTAAATTAAAACAATTTATTCAAATATGTATCTTCAAATTTTAAAAGCTGAAAAATTGTTCAAAGAAAATATACACAATAATTCACGATAGTGACGTTTGTTTGATCGATTGAGTCACATAATATCGAAATTAAATTCAGTCGAATCTAAGAAGATTCTTCGATCAACCTACGAATCGAAAATCATAATAAGCAGAATAGAATACCATTCAGTTTTTTCAAAGTGTACATTTCTAGATGCCAGATATAAATACTTAGTTTGAATTTACTAATTATAACGCACTGTCTCCGTTTTTTCTATAGAATTACAAAAAATATGGTTCTCACACTAAAATTATAAATTCAATCATTTGGGTGTCAATTAACAAAATTTGTAGACACATATTAAATTACTTAAACGTTGTGTTAATAATGCACTTGTAATAATTATTATAATACATAATAATTATAAAACACAATTATGCATAATCTCAAATTACCTCAGTAATTTAAAAAATTTATTATTCTTTAAAAGAATGTAAATTATTGCTTCCTAAAAGAATTTATTGAGTGTTCAATTTCACTTTTACTTAAAGGCCAAAGTAAGTGTCAAATTCTTATTTAAAATATTATGCAATGCAATTTAATTTTTATATAAGTATTAACTAATTGCATGCAGTTATAACAACATTATATTATTTATAACATATGTGTTATTGTTATTTCTCAATATGTTTAATTGACATGTGTGGCATATCAAATATGATAGTAATAACTAGAATATGATGTTGTAGTATAGTGAATTATACATTATGCATTATTGTTGAATCATATGCTTTTTTTTATATTTTTGTATAATTTATGTGCATTACAAAAACTCTTACACTCGTATCTATTTATAATAATATAAAAGTATCAAATCCTTTTCTGTAACGTCCACAATCTAACAAACTATCTTTGTTTATTACTACAAATGCGTAATTATCTTTCCAACATTTTGAACACATATCTCGAAATTTTTCATATGACATGTCGGTGCTGACATGATCATTATAAATATGTTTTAAATTCATCTCATCTTGTTTAAAAACTACAATAAAGTTTGAGCTATCACGTATCAAGTGTTTTGGAATATGTGTATAAGTCTGACATAAGTAAAAGCTATCGATATCCTTATGACGTCCCATACAAAAATATGAACGTATATTATTTTGTTTTTCGCAGGTAACATCATCAAATATGAAAATGGAGTTTCGTTTAGCCTGTTCGCTGTTCTGCTGATATTGATTCAGTATTCTCAAAAAATGTGTTGTATCCTTACCCTTTAATTGGTAAAATCAGTTTCTTAAGATACACATATTTTGGTTGATATAAAGATTTTGAGTATATGTAATATACTTTCAAATTTAAGACCATTCGGGTGTTCAAGTAAACTCATCATTACATTTGTTTTTCCAAAATTCGATGGACCCACAGTAATGGCACGTACATTGTTAGGTAATAGTTTACTATGTTTAATTTCATTTGAAGTATTTGTTACAAAATCTGTATTTTTTACATTCAATGTATCACGTTGTTTTATAAAACGCATATTGATAAGAACTGAAGGAAAAAACTATAAATACCTAATATATAGGTAAAGGCAAAAGATTCAAGTATAAGTGAACGTATAAACTCTTGGTTTGTTACAAACGCAATGAAAGCTAAAGTGAAATTAGGTATGGGAATCAAGAAGATGAAGAAATCAACAAATAAGAAGAAGAATAAAGCAAAAACGCGTAAAATATTCCGAAAAGCTATTCAAAGTGCTCGTGAAATATTAAAAGCACAAAAACCAGAAGAAATGAATAATGCTATTAGAATAGCATTAACTGCAGCCAAAAACACCATAAAAGGAAAAAAATCATCAATTGAACTACTTCGATCATACCTGTTCCAAAAACAGGCGGTATTTTACCATTCTTAGTTCCACCTTTTGCGGGACTCTCAGCAGCAGGAGCATTATCTGGTGGTGCAGCGACAATGGCAAAGGCAATCAATGATGCAAAACAAGCTAGAGAACAACTAGCTGAAAACCAACGACATAATAAAACTATGGAAGCAGTAGCAATGGGAAAAGGATTACAACTGAAACCATACAGGAAAGGTCTTGGTCTTTTTTTGAATCCAAATCCAAAAAACTTTTAAGTAACCTACCCAATAAACCTCTCAGTGAAATCCATTTAATGAAATATGGTAAAAGTATACCGCACTTCAGAGCTGTACTCATGAAAGATAAACTAACACCAAAACCTTATAAAAATGAGTGTGGTATAGTAAATTTAGATAATTCAAGTGAACCTGGTACCTGGTACACATTGGGTAGCATATCAGAAAAAAGGAAAACATGTTGAATACTTTGATAGTTATGGTAATCAATCTTTGTGGTCTTGTTGATTTTCATACCTATAATTCAATACCCCATATAGAAGTAATAACTTACTTCATATAGGTTATAAAGCTATTAAAATACCTGTAGGGTCTTATGAAGTTGATGACATCGCGAATTTCATTCAAAAAGAGCTCCAAAAAAGGAAAACTAAGCTTACAATCAAAGTACAAGCGAACAACAACACACTCAAAACAGAAATTAAAAGTACTCACAATGTCTACTTTAATCGTGAAAGATCTATTGGTCAAATATTAGTTTTCAGTAAAAAAAGAATTGGAGTCAAATACAACGCATGTTTATGATTTACGACCAGGATATAAAATAACAGAAGTTTCTAAGAATGTTATATATTTACCCGTACCCGTAAATGTGAAACAAATTAGTTCTGTTGAAGTAAAAATTGTAGATCAAGATGAAGATTTGATTAATTTCAGAGGCGAAACAATTACAGTTAGACTACAATTGAAACCACAATAATAGAATAAACATGTGGCAGACGTCTGGCAATTTTTGACTGCCAGATTTTGAGGACAGACATCTGTCTTCATCTGCCGCAGTGATTACATGCATCTGACCACGAGAATGGGCAGATATCTGCCAATTTGCCAGATCGTGTAAGAGCATCTTAAGTTAACTAATGATATCAACGTATACAAATAGAATGAAAAAAATTCTTGTGAAAATATTGATAAAAATAGCATCGATGCTGAGAATGAGAAACAAAAGAGTATTAATAAAGAAGACATTTGGAAATATTTTGACCAAAAAATTGGCAACTTAAAAAGTAATGCAACCAATGTATCAGATGCCATTATTGAAGAACGACAATACTCCGAAAAACTACCAATAGACAGAGACTGAAATCTACTTGTGTGGTGGCAAAAAGTAACTATTTGGTACATCACTAACAAATATGTGAGGATTTCTTTTATTAATTTTTCACTTACTGTACATCAATTACAAAGCGTTGATGCATCTATATAGAGTTTTGCAATTTAGCCGCATTCGAAAATTAAAAAGATATCACAGCCACAGGTCGACATATTGCTCGAATTTTTAATATTCAGTAGTAGTTATAAAAGTATTCGGTCACAATTAATTTTTAGGAGATTTTGTGTGGTCGAATATAAGTAGTTTTTGATTAACCAAATCCTGAATTTCCGTGGCCGCTAAATATGTTTTTTTCTCGAATTAATACAAACAGAAAAATCAAAAATTACTAATTATATTCGTATCCCCTAAAATATAAATAATTTTAAACATTTTAAAACAATATTTACCTAGGCTCCACATATCAATCGGAGTGCCGTAAGGTAATCCAAGAATAACCTCTGGTGATCTATAAAATCTCGACTGAATGTAAGTATAAATCTTTCGATTCGTGTAGCACGAGCTTCCAAAATCAATCACTTTTATAGAACTACTTCC
The DNA here is from genome assembly GCA_932526495.1 of Bombylius major. Lineage (NCBI taxonomy): Eukaryota > Metazoa > Arthropoda > Insecta > Diptera > Bombyliidae > Bombylius > Bombylius major. The sequence continues at coordinate 18,403,915 of OW052045.1, forward strand.
ACGTTGTTTAAGTAATATATTTTCCTTGAATAAGTATAAAAAAATCTTTAATGAATAAATTCAAAAAGGTAAATTTATTAAGTCAAATCATTTAATGTATTTTTATTTTTTGCAAAAAAATGTATTTTTTTTCAAAATTTTTTTACTTTGAGTTACAATAACTTTTAAACCATTTAACACAAAACTTTGTAAAAGACATTTCAAAGGCCTGAAGGTTCTCTTTAAAAAATAATTTTCACTTACCACTCTACATTGGTGACTTTTCGAAAAAAATTGTCTTTGACCTTGAATATCTCGGTAACTATTGAAAATAGACCCCTCCTAAGAAACCGAAAAAATTTAACATAACACGAGAAATAACACGAATACAAAATGCAGAGAAACGTGCAAAATTGTACAAAAAGTTAAAGTCAATTGACTAATAAATCACAAATGCGAATCACTATTATTGAATATTGAGCTCATACGAAAGAATTAATAAGTATTATCATCATTTAATTGCATTGCACTTCAATATGAACCTAATTTTGCTTATGCGAAAATTATGATTGGAAACATGTATAAAGAATGCAATGCTTTGAATTTAAAAATGAAACCGCAAGGAGGTTTTTTCATCAGGACAAAATGTTTTAAAAGATGAAATCCACTACAAAAACCATTGAAATTTTTAATGTCAGGAGAAAATGAAAAATCAAACTTATTAGAAAAAAAATTAGAAAATTCAATTCCGGTGTTCAAATGACATATACCAAGGTAATGTTTGTTGTCAATATAATTACATCAAAAAATCCAAGAACGAGCAATTGCATCAACATTATCAACAAAATCAACTCATCCAATTGTTCAAACAAGTTTCACATAGATTGCAAAATAACAATTACATGATTGCCATTAAAGCAGACAAAGCTCCATTTGGTAAACGATTCAATGCTCCAACTGTTAATGAAGTAGGAACTGTTATGGTTATGGTAAATACAGAGATATTCGCATCGCACGCAGTAATATCATTCCTAAGATCGTTCATTCGACGTATTGCAATATCAGTTAATATTTTGGTAAAGCGAAGATGGATATCACATAAATATCAAACAAACCTTATCAGCAACAGATACACTTAACCATAATAATACATATTTATAAACAAATTAATATTTACAAGAAATTTTTTTGCACTTTCTTCACAAAACACGCCATAAATTTTTACAGGAGCACTCTAAGGTCACTTTGTATCGAGAGAAGCACAATTAGATATCATTTGCTTGAAAACCATCTTCATTGTAGAATAGCAAATCTGTTCATAGAGCATAGAGACAAGAAGGAATTGCTTAGACCATTAGATGTTTAACACACACATAAAGCTTTAAAATTTTAATTAGATGATTTTATATGGAAAATGAGGACGGAATTAAATGGTTCCCAAACATGGAGCTTGACTAACAGACTAAAACTGAAATTACAAATTTGTCAAAGATCGATGGAAAGGTCAACTCTCAATATTACTAGAAGAAACAAAATTATAAGTAAGTACATAAGAGAAAAAACAAAACTCACCAACGTGATCGAGAAAGCGGCAAAATTAAATTGGTCATGGGCGTCCTGCCCATGTAGCACGACTCACCGATAATAGATGGACAAAAATCCTAACATAATGGACACCACTTGATAGAAACAGGCTTGTGGGAAGGCAAAAAAAAAGATGAAGAGACGAGATACAGCTCTCAGTGGCAACAAGCAGCAAAAGATAGAGCGATTTGGATGGAGCTAGGGGAAGCTTTTACTCATAATTATATTAAGTAGTTTTCTATATTTAAAATCAATAATATAATAATTTAAGATATAAATTGTAAACAATGAATTAAAATGAAAAATGAATTAAGGAATAAAATAGTGTAATATAAGTAAAATACTACATATCTAAAAGTTGATTACATACAATTTTTTGAAAATTACTTTAAATTTTATTTTTACTTACAGGTTTGAGATCACAGTGAATGATATTTTCTTTGTACAAAAGTCTTAAACACTTAACAATTGAATTGCAAAATCTCCGTATCAGGCTTAGGCTAAATCCTTGGTAATTGTTTTTCTTGATGAGCTCATATAAATTTAGGCTGAAATCGAAAGAAAATAAAAATAACTGATAAGAATTAGAAGAAAAAAATATTCACTTAAATTTGCATTCATAGATAGATAGATTCAAATATTAATTATTTATTAAATTGATGTGGTCAGCAGTCGAGTTAGAAGAGTGTTTTAAGCGAATAGAATATGTAATTTACAAGCATTAGCAAATCCATAAAGAATCCATAGAACTTCACATTTTTGCAATTAAAAGCATAGGTCGATCAACACACATCCTATCTTTCAGCGATCCGAGTCTACTTTGTCCTATCAGATTCAGCAGGCACTTGCATTCACATAGAATCAGGTATTATTATTATTAAAATGGTAAAGCCTTTAAACTCATACCTAGGTTATTTAAGGCTAAATTTCTATATAATATTCTGACTTATTAGTATTTAACTTACTTAATAATTTACTTTTATCATATTTACAATTTATTTTACTTTTTTTTTATATTTATTTACATATTTACATTGTTTTTAAATTTCATTATATAATTTAATTTATTTGAAAAATTTAATTGTTTTTAATTATGTTAACATCTTTGCTTCCAAGATTTTCGAGTCCATTTATATTATATTTTTTCCTATGGTTTGTGAGGGGGTGAGGATTTTTCTAGGTGGTGTTTGTGTGTGTTTTGTTTGTCCTGTTCTTAGTCTAGTTATAAATGCAGAGTCTTTACGTTGCATTGAGTTTATTGTGGTCCAGGGTGTTGTGTCCTTTTTTATTATTTTGAGTTTATTTGTGTCTGGCTCATTTTCCCATTTTTCTTTCCAGGACTGATATACTTACCTGTTTTTTTTATGTCGTTAACGTTTGTTTTAATTTGTCTACTTCTTCATTTTCTTTCATACCAATATGACTTGGTATCCGTATGAATGTGTAGTTTTGTCTTTTGTTATTATATATTATATCTTTTATTTCTTTAGCTATGGGATCTTTCGGAAACATTGTGTTTAATGACTGAATGGAACTTTGAGAGTCTGAGAATCAGGTATAGATTCAGTCAATTCTGAATTCACATATCACATCGGTCTTTTAGAATGATTGGATTTACTTTTGAAGAATTAAACATGATTCACTTGTTCACCGCAAAGCAATGGCATATTTTTACACCTGCTTTAAATCAAAAGAAATCAAACTTTTAAAAAATTCCTAAATACCTATAGTCTTAAAATTTGAACCTTCTTCCTTCTCCATATTTAAAATATGCGCTTTATTTCAGAGCATATTAGTAACTCATTTTTGTTTTTCATATTTTTCCACATATAGTACATACTCGTACTTCAGAGTTTTTCAAATTTGTAAGTAAAAATTCCTCAATACTACAAAAAGATACTGCATCATTTTTACTGTTAAATCAAAAACCGTCTAGTAATTCAAAAAATTCTTGTATGACGCAAACCCTCCAGTCGAGTCGTTAGATTCACCCTTAATTTTTTCGACATCTGGCAATACAGAATCAGTAGCTGGAAAACTAGTTTTAATTGAATACCATGGCGAAAAGAATGTGAAAACTGAATGCTTCCCATATATGTATGTTCATGGACCTAAATTTTTAAAAATTTGCCTATAAAAGAGCGGCAAGAAATAGAATAGTCTGTTTATTACTTTAGTAATTTTTCCTGGCATCGATTGATATAAATTATGAATGATTTCAAGAGGAATTTCTCTCCAAGCTGTTGTTATCGTCTCAATTAGCTCTGAAGTCCTTTGGAATTGGATGTCGTTTGCATAAATATACCTCGTCAACCAGCTCCACAAATTTTCAGTAACATTAAGGTCTGAAGAGCTTGGTGGCCAATTCAAAACGAATCTTATTACGTTGTAAGCAATGTTTTCGACTCTGTGTGTGTGCCTAGGCATGTTTCTTATATTGCGTTATCTGTATAGTTGTTAGCGAGTTTCGTCACAAAATAATAATAAAACATAATATTCATTTATATAATTCATTTTCCATAGACCATAAAATGCTTACTTCTTATTTTATTATTTCATAATAATTTAATTATTATTGAAGTAATACATATTGTAAATTCTTAATTCACATTTGAAAAAACATAAACTGCTGACTCAATGTACATAATTTAGAATTCATTTTCATTCCCACGAGAACTGAAAAATGTATAAGTATGTAACTGTAATCTGATATTGAATTATGTATTTCTTAAACTTAAATTAAAACTTAAGTTAATTATTAAAATTCAGTCTTGTACTAATTGTTGAAAAGTCATCATTAAAATTTTGAAATTAGTTTAACATTAAAATCATTATAAAATTATCAATATTAAAATATTTGAATTTATCTATCAACATTTTCAAACTTATAACCAAGTTTTTAATTAACAAATATCGTAATCAACGAATGTTTATAATAAAATTTTAAATCAAAAGGTAAAATAAAAAGACTTTTTTTTATTTTTGATTGAAAAATTACCAAACTTGTAACTGGCGCAGTCGGAAGGATTAAAAATTCAAGGTATCCTGTTTTATTATTCGTTGTGTGATAGATCAATAATAAAAACTTCAAAAGAAATTGGTGGATTCCTGGTGTTTGAAATTTTAATGCAATTCAAGTGAATATTAAATTTAGAAATATAAATCTACATTCAACGAAGAATGGTGGAAGCACAAGAACCAAGAGGACATTGGACTTGGCAGATTTCAATCTCTTAGCTTCATAGTGACCTACATTTGAAGATAAAAGGAATAAATAACATATATTGGAAAATGACAGCACTACTGGTCTGGTAAGTTTTAATTTGATATATTTATTTTTTTTCTTTATGGCATTCCCTTTTCGCATTATTTGTTCAAAACCCAAAGAATTTCGCCGTACAAGACTCCTAGATTATCGAGAGGTATACCAGAGGAAAACGAGGTTACTGTTCTAAAAAAATCATATAATTATTCCAAGATTTAATAATATTAGTACAGTTTAAAAACTTAACTCAAAACTCTTTTAAACCACCACAAATCACCAAAATCCAGCCCCAAAACAATTTTACATTCAATAACTCTCCTCCCAATTTTCAAGCTAATAAATTTAATCAAAAAAGCCTTTCCGAAACAAGCAATGGATATATGTATCTCGTCGCAACACCAGTTTGAGACCTTTAGACCTGCGCAACAACCCAATATCGTATTTCAACCAAAATTTACATCAGAAGAACTTTTTAATGTACAAACTGACGAGGTACTACCTGAGGCTCAAAATTTCATGCCTCAAGAAGAAATTCAAGAACTGGAACCTCGTGAAGACAAAAATGAGTACGTAATTAATTATCTCCCAAGTTTAGACAGCTACAACGAAAATAATCAAGAAGCTTACTACGAACCAGACGATACAAAATTTCACTGAATGGCCTCGGAAAACGAAAATATTTGGATATCAACATTCATCAGTCATTTTTTTTACCATACACAACTTAAATTCTTAATTGATACAGGTAGAAATATGTCTTTTATAAATCCCAATCTTGTCAACCAAACTCAAATAGAAAAATAAATCCAGTTGAGATAAAAAAAATTTTTAATACACACGTTTTAAATAAAGAGATAAGATTAAATGGACTTGATGAATTTAAAACAAAAGAGAAATTACAATTTCTCCTGTTAAAATTTCATAACTATTTTGATGGCTTAATAGGTACTCGAACTTATAAAACAATTAAAAGTTAAATTAGATTTCAAGAACTCTATTCTTGAAACTTAAGTTAATATTTTATAAAAGTAAGTTATTTTATAAACCAAACCTTATGTAAAAAAATTATACTATAGAACCACGTAGTAAAATTGTCGCTTGTTTATCGGTTGACATTAAAGAAGGTAGTATATATATCAACTTTTTATCAATAAAACAAAACCTTTTAATACCAGAAGGTATATGTATGTGTATCTTCAAAAATGAATCGTTGCTTTGTTGATGCGATGCTGATGCTTGTCACAAATTCAAAAATGCAACGCAACTTTTATGATGCGTTGTCACATATTCAAAAAAGCATCGCATCAAATCAAGTATTCGAAATTCCTTGTAATATTCAGCTGTCATGTAATAGCGTTGCATCGCCAACTAAAAACTTTGCATTGTCATAGCAACAAGTAATGTTTTCGCATCACGAACAAAAGAACATTAGCATCACCAAAGCAGCGATTCATTTTTGAAGATACACTATATCAGGCTAATAATTTGTATGCGTTTATAGAGGTAATAAATTTCGAAAATTTCCCACAAAACTTTAAGATTGAACAACCACTTAAACCATTGAATACAAATCAATATTTGGAATTCAATAATATAATTATTCTTTTAAACAAATCAATTCTCACTTACCGGTCGACAAAAATATTGAAGATCTTATTCGAACCCATCTAAATACAAAAGAACGTGAAGCTGTTTTAAAATTATGTAAGGATTTCGAAAATATATTTTTTAGGGAAGGACAGGACATGAGTTTTACCAATTAAATCAAACATAATGTAAAAACAACAGACGATATACCCATTTATACAAGATCATAATGATATCCTTACATCCACAAAAAAGAAGTTCAAAAACAAATCACAAAAATGTTGGACCAAGGTATTATTCGTCCTATTTTTTCTCATGGTCATCTCCTATCTGGATAGTCCCAAAACAGGAGGATGCTAGTGGTATTAAAAAATGGAGATTAGTATTATAGTAGATTATAGGAAGTTAAACGAGAAAACAGTCGATGATAGATACCCACTACCAAACATAACAGAGATTCTAGATAAACTTGGAAAAAGTCTATATTTTAGTACACTTGATCTTGCATCTGGTTTTCACCAGATCGAAGTAAATCCCAAAGACATCCCAAAAACAGCTGTTACGGTAGAAAATGTATTAGATAAATCTGAATTTGTACATAAAGAAATTTCCTTTCAGGACATTTACAGGGATATTCTGATGTTATGATCTGTCATTAGTCACAAAAAGTTGTGACTTCAAATTTATGACTATTCTTATGACTTTACCTTTAATTTATATTCTGGTAGCACAGTCATAAGTAAGTGTCAGAAAAAAATCTACACAGCACTTTGTAGAATTTTATGACACTCTGATCTTGCATTTTGCACTGTCAGTCATAGCTTATGACATTTTTCTGATCTGTCAAAATTGTGACTACTTGGCAGAATACAAAAAGTCACAAATAATTTCTACAAATCAAAAGTTATGACTCTTATGCGTTTTGATTAGTCATTAACTATTATAGGAATAAGGCCGTTAGTGACATCAGAAGCAGTAAAACCCAACCCCGATAAAATTAAGGTCATAAAAAATTATCCTTCACCAAAAAGTCAGAAACAAATTAAGGCATTTCTTGAACTCCTTGGGTATTATAGAAAATTTATTAAGGATTTCGCTAAGCTAACGAAACCTTTAACAGAATGCCTCAGGAAAGATACAAATTATTTCAAGATATATCAAATGTTTACCCAAAATTACAATACCCTGATTTCTCTAAGCCTTTCATTCTCACCACCGATGCTAGTAATGTAGATATAGGTGCTATTCTGTCTCAAGGACCCATAGGATCAGACAAACCAATTTGTTATGCCAGTAGAACCTTAACGAACACAGAACAAGACTATAGTACCATAGAAAATGAACTCTTAGCCATAGTATGGGCCACCAAGTATTTTAGACCCTATCTTTTCGGCAGAAAATTCAAAATTTTAACAGAACACAAACCACTCACATGGCTTTTTTCCTTGAAGAAACGAAATTCAAAACTAATACGTTGGAAATTAAAATTAGAAGAGTTCGACTACGAAATTATTTATAAAAAAGGGAAGATAAACACAAATGCGGATGCTCTTTTTCGTTTAGAAATCCACCATAACGAAAGTAACGAATCAAATACAAGAAATTATCCAAATTCTACAATACATTCGGTTGAAGAGCACCTAGGGGAAAGGATACACATATCAGAAAGACGCTCAAATGAATTTTCACACCAACTAATCTTACAAAAATCAGATAACCACAATCCAAAAACCTCATTAAAAATATTATTTAAAAATAAAACGCAGATTCACCATTAAACGAAATGATATAAGTGATGAAAACACTGTTATTGATATAATTAAAAAAATATTTGAACCCGAAAAATTGAACAGCAATATATATATACTGACGACGAAACATTTACAACCATTCAGAATGTCTTCTCCAAATATTTCCATAATATTAAACTCATTCATTCGTTGTACTATTCAACTTCAAGATATTACTGAAACAGACAAGCAGAAGGAATTGATAAGAAATTATTACAAAAAATCTAATCACAGAGGTATAAACGAAACTTTTGAACATTTGACAGAGATGTATATTTTACGAAAATGAAAGAAATAATAACACAAGTTATCAATGATTGTGAAACATCAAACATGTGCTGAAAACAAATATCAACAAAACCGAGAAAAAGTAAGTTTGCAATTACAGAAACTCCTTGCAAATCTCTAGATATAATACACATCGATATACAGGGTGATTCCGTTACGGTGTCCGACCGGGATCTTCTACGATTTTGAAAAAGGAAGATGAGCCTAGCCTACCCCCGTAAATTGTTACAGGATACAATAATGAAAAAGTACCAAAAACCTTTCCCCCCTACAACTCCGTAACGGTTGAGATTACCCCCCCACCATCATACTATTTTTTGTTCGCCTCGTCGAGACCTATCCGTAGTATCCCGGTCGGACACCGTAACAGAATCACCCTGTAACTGCAATTGACATAGAAAATTTCCTGACTATTATCAAAGAGAATATATACTACAATATCCGTTAAATTCAAATTTTTGAATTTTTGTGTCTGTATGTTTGCCAATTTGGCTTCGAATAAGCTCATGAGATGTTAGACTACACAAGGGTGCAAGAGGAGAGATGTGAAAAGAAGAAACATGTAAAGAAAATTGAAGAAAAGAAGAAACATGTAAAGAAAATTGAAGAAATAAAGAATAATGAAGAACACGCCAGTTACATATTGTAACAATAAAGAAGAAAATACGAAGAGTCCCGAATTCTTGGAACTCATAAAATCAATTAACCCATAATAGAACTCATAAAGTTACAATACTTGTATGATCACAAAAACCACAAAATAAAGGATACATAAATATGTCAATGAATATTCTTTACTTCCTAAAACAATCGTGGGAAATAGAAAATAAAGTAAACGAATACATAAATACATATATCCTTTATTACCATCTCAATGATCGTGAGAAATAAATAAGTGGAAAGGCAAGTAAAAAGGATACATAAATATGTCAACAGATATTCTTTTACTATCCTAGTGATCATAGAAGGTATGTAGCAAGTATCAAGTAGCAAATAACATAAAATAGATATTTAGAGTTAAGTTATTAAGTTAATGAGGTTTCATTAAAGATTAAGGGAGACATCTTCGATCAGCTAGCAATTAAGCAAATTGCGACTAGCAAATATGGCGGATTTGCGATTGCTAATTGCGATTACAAAAAATCACATCCTCGATTGTAATCGCAAGTTAACCATTTTTATTTTGTAAGCACTTTTGCTGAATAAGTTTTTACATACATAACCTATAATTTTCTATTATATTACGTTAAAAATTCGTTTTTTTTATTCAAATTTTTGAAATTTTAAAATTTTAAATCATAACCGAAATTATTTTGTTTATTATGAACTATTTTTTTTTCAATTTTCAAGCTTCTACAGTCTCATAATTGTGTATAAATTTATAAATTCATATACAATGGTCTCACTAACCAATTCTATCCTTTACAAGAAAAAAATATTCAAATTATATTGATAACATAAGTATTTGGGTTTGAGTTTCTACTTATTTATAAGAAATTTGAGGTTATGTGTTCTGTTAACTGAGTTTGCGACACCAACTTTGCGATCGCAAATTTTGACGGTTAATTTGCTTACTTGCGAGAGCAAAAACAATCGAGGATACCAATTCTATCATTTCAGCTAGCAAGTCTTACTTGCTTGCTTGCTAGCCGATCGAAGATCTACCGTACAAAGGACAATCGCGTCAATTACATTTTCACTCATTTTGACTTAGATATATTTATGATATAATATATAGTTATACATATGAACTAGTGAAAAAATTAAATTATATATATAATATATAATATATAGACATATTTTTTAATAGAGAATTTTTCCTTCAGTTCATATATATAACTATATATTATATCATAAATATATTTAACTCAAAATGAGTGAAAATGTAATTGACGCGATTGTCCTTTGTACGGCAGAGATGTCCCCCTAAGTTTTAGAATAAGTCGAGTTATAATTTGTACACTAAAGTGAACGGTTACCTCCGTTGTTAATCTGAAGATTCACATTTATTAAATAAAATAAAGTCTTTTTATTTCAAAATAAAATCACGGTGTTTTATTTAAAATAACTTTGAATTATTTTCGTTTTTCTTTATTAAGTGAAAACATTAATAATGTAATTGGCGCAGTCGGTAGGATACTTCTCCAAAGAGTTAGTATCCAGTGAAACGAAAACCTACAGTTTGTTTTGTTCAATTCGAGTGGTTAACGCAGCGGGACTAAAAGTCAGTTTCCGCGTAGATACAAAGCTCGGGTTTTTTCCAATTACTATACATTGTTTTTTATAATTTAAATAAATAAAAAAAAACTTAGAAGAGTTTATAATTATATAATATATAAACAGTATTGTGCTAAATACTGGCAACCTGGAATCATTGTAAAAATTAATATGTAAAATAAATATGTAAATAAAAACAAAATTTATAAAATAAAAATTATACTAGTGAAAAAAAAATAGTAATAATAAAAATAATAATAGTGAATATAATAATTATAAAGTTATACACATGCATATATATACGTATAAAATATATGTGTATATACGTGGAATAATACACAATTTTTACAGTGATAATTTTTGCTTGTATGAAAAGCGAAAGAAAAAAATCTTCGACACAAATAGAGCAAGAGCACAGGAAGATAAAATGACAACTGCAGAGGAAATGAAGTAATTAACGGAAGCAATCCAGAATATGCGAGAAGTTCATCAAGCACAGATGCAACAATTACAAAACCAAATTACTGAACAGAACCAAGTAATTCAACAACAACGAGAATCGCTACAACAACAGCAACTGCCACAACAACAACAACTGCAACAACAACATCAGATAAATATCTTGTGGGTATTTTGATCGAAAAAATAGACAATTTAGTTCGTGGACATATCCCTGGCGATGCAACCCTTATAGAAATTTATAATAAATTTTCAAATTTAAAATTATTAGATGATGAAAGAGCGGTAGCTCGAAGTCATAAAAAATCATATTTTCATGGAAAAACAGACAATAATATTAAAAAACCGAATGTCTTACGACAAATTATTTAAAAATAACCATAACAAAATTAAAATACATGGCAACCCAAGTCAATACAGTAATCTTAAATATTTCCCAAGACAATATGATAACTTTCAACATAATAAAGGACAGTATAGACAAAACTCAGGACACTTTAGAAATAATTTTAACAATACAAATAATAATTTTCCACAAAGACAAAGCTCTTATCAGTTTAAAAGAAATACTGTTGAACCGAAGTCGAAAATATTCAGAAAAGTGACGTAAATTTTACAGAAGAGCCTCGGAAAATAAACTACCAATCATCGAAATCACAATAAATGATCAAACATTTAAATGTTTAATAGATACTGGTTCAGAAACCAGTATTATGAACTCAGACACAATTAAAGGTATTTCTGAAGAAATACTTGAAAAACCACTACTTTTTACAACGATTAATGGAATAAATAAGATAACGAATAAATTAGTTACCCTTTTTCCGCAAGAATTTGGTTCCCAAATAATAATAATAATACGACGCGATTATCGGACAAAATGTTCTTATACCATTTAAGTCCAAAATTGATTTAGAGAATAAGCATATTATAATATTGAATAAAAATGTAATACCTTTTGTAGAATTTGATTATCCCATTGCAATAAATGAAATTTGTAATATAGAACCTCTTTCAAAAGAAATTCTAAGTAATATCGATATTTGCCATTTGAATAAAGAAGAAAAAATGTTGTTAAAAAATTTAATTAATAAATTCGAAGATTTATTCTATATAGAAGGTGAAAATTTGACCTTCACTCACGAAATAGAACACGAAATTTATACAACTAATGAAAACCCTATTTATTGTAAAGCATATAGGTATCCCCAAGTACATGAAAAAGAGATTGAGAATCAAATTCAAGATATGTTAAAGGGTATAATAAGAGAAAGCATATCTTCTTATAACTCCCCTGTTTGGATAGTGCCTAAAAAGGTTGACAATTCGGGTAAAGCGAAATGGCGAATTGTCATTGATTATAGGAAATTAAACGAGATTACAATAAATGATAAATTTCCTATTCCGAATATAGAAAACTTATTAGATAAATTAGGTAAATCTCAATATTTCACCACCTTAGATTTGGCGAAAGATTTTCATCAAATCTTAGTAGCAGAGAAAGATAGAAAGAAAACAGCATTTTCCACCCCTTTTGGACATTACGAATTCATTCGTATACCATTTGGATTGAAAAATGCACCAGCCACATTTCAAAGGCTGATGAATTATATTTTAAAAGAATATATAAATAAAATTTGTGTAGTATATAGATGATATACTAATTTTCAGTACATCGCTAGAAGAACACATAACAAATCTGAAAAAGATAAGTTCTAGTATAAGAAATTAATAAATATTACTTGTTTTTTTTTCAACTTAACTGAAATGTTATTTGTTTTTTCTTTTCTATTTAGAACAATATTTAATATTATTTTATTATTTTAAAAAAATATAAAAAAATTAAAATCAAACATTTATGCAATATCAATATTCATATGAGTTCATGAAATGTCAAAACAAATCATTCACAATAATTTAGAAAATTAATATGCAATTTAAATTCACATGAGGCAATTATTTTAGGCCTATTCGATTGCGTTACACAATACCAAAAGTAAATTTAATCGAATCGAAAAGAGTTCTTCGATCGACTGTCGAATCGCTGACCGCAATAGACACCAATACTTTTATTCTCCTTGTTTTTTAAAATATTCTGCTTTTATTTTTATATTGCATTCTATAATTCTTATAAATTAATGATAATTTATTGAATCGGATATTAATTTTGCACATTTTGCTTCTTTTCATCATTTTTGTTATCTTTTTTTTCAAATTTAAGTTTTTTATTTTTTTAACTTATTTTTATTCTGAATAGAAGGATTTTTTTTATTTTCCGTAGTAGGTTGATAGGTAAAATGACAAAAATGACTTACTAGTTAATTAAAATATTAATTCATTTGTTTCGGAAATATATGATAAGTACTAATAATTTTCAAGACATTTATCTGTAAATTTAAGTGTGTGTATTAAAAAAATACTATTCAAATACATTACAGTATTTTGTGAATAATTTTTTTTTTTGAAACCCCTTACTTAAATGACAAATTTTTCATATAAATTATTTTACATACACAAATATGTATAATAAAAAGAGATATTGACCATTTCCGTTTGACGTTTAATAAATTTGAATGAAAACGAAAATAATTACATTTTAGACACAGAAGAAAGACAAAATCACTAGAGTTAGAAGGGAAATAATGAACTATATTGTTTAATTTTGTATTATAAAATTATATATATTTATTTGAATTATACCTTATAAAAAAAATTATTCAGTTCTTTTACTTAAACCTGGATCTTCGTGTGAAGCTGTTACTTCTCATGTTTTTGTGATACTTTCATCACATAAAAATTATAGGTGATAGCTATTTGAAAATGGAATTAAACAAAAGTTATGTAGTAAATATAAAATTAATTATATAATTTTGTATTGTTTTTATCACTTTTTAAATAATTTTTTTCATCATGTATTGCAGCAAAAAAATTACAACAAAATAAAAAGTGTTTTTTTTCTGCATATTTCATACCTTTAGCGATAACCACATTTTGATTGTCCTTCATAAAATGAACTAAAATCTCAAATTGTTTTTTTGTTGTATTTTATTTAAATTATTTATATTTATTTTAAAAAATTATTCAAAAAGTAATAAAAAACAATACAAAATTATATAATTAATTAATTAATTTTTATTTACTACATAACTTTTGTTTAATTCCATTTTCAAATAACTATATCACCTATAGTTTTTACGTGATAAAAGTATCACAAAACCAAGAGAAGTAACAGCTTCACACGAATGTCAGAATACCAAAAAAAGTGACAAATATCACTTTTTCGATATTTGTCACCTAATTCGTGAGTGGTAATACCACACTAGTAAAATCGCTTCGTATCACAAGTGATGCGCATCTCAGAATAAGGGTCATTATTTGTTGCCAAATAACATTTTTATCCAATGTATTTTGAAGTCCAACCAAAAGAACAATTCTTATAAAAATGACAACAATGATTTTCAATATATTCATTCAATGGAAAAGAAGTAGAAAATATACATAACAGTGTCACCTCAATAATTTGAATTAATTTCAAACCGACCTTGTTAGAATTTGAAAATTTAATTTATTTTTTATTGCGAAAATCAGTGATTGAAATTAGGCACAACATATTTAAATTGTTTTTATTTCATTCTATTTCATAAAGTAAAATCACAAAAAACTTCTTGAAAATGAAAAGGTTCAAATTACCGATCTAATACTGTATCTGAAATAAAATTCATATTATATACCATATTGATCATTCATGCCTTTTACATATTCTCCTTCACGATGGTAATTCTCAGAAGTTCGTTGGCCAAGGGAGTAGTGCGGTTTACTTATCTTTCCTAACTTTTTCAACCAAAATGATTTCTATTTAACGAGGTGAAGATTCTAACACATATACACAAAAACAAATTTTTGAAGCGATTTTAAATTTCAAATACATTGAAAAATGTGTGTATATGAACAATATGAATTGAGAAGAAAGAAGGAATACCTGCGTAAAAGTAAAAATGTGAAGAATACTGTAGTGAAGAATACTAATCTAAAACCCGTCATTAAACAAATATTTCTTCTGTCTTTCTCTATCTTAAAAAAAGTGATATGCATTTATAATTTGTATTATTCTTCTTACATATTTTCTTAATTCCTCCTACTAATTCGAAAATAAAAATCAGCTGATATGCTTAAGGATATTTGAAGAAGAAGAAAAATACAATTTAAAAATAAAAATATGTAATATTATTATTAAACAAAAACTATCTAACTATTTGAACTAAAATTAATAAATTATTTTATTATTTTAAGGAAAATTAAACTGAAAAAAATTATGATAAATAAAAAATAATTCAAGTCATTATCACATAAAAAACATTTATACAATTATTAAAATTGATATTGATCAATTCTTCTTCTTTTTTGTCTTCTGTCTATCTTCTTATAAGCGATATGCATTGGAAATTTGTGTTGTATTATTCTTTTTGAACATTTTCTTAATTTTCACATAAGGACTGTCCCAGAAAAAAACCGACCACCATTAAACACTTGGTAATGCAACAAAAATAACTTTTTTTGCAAATTTTGTTTTTCCAATCAATGAAATAAACTTTTCTCTATGATTTAATAAGTTTTATTTTGGAAATTTTTTATTTTCTATAAAATTTAATAACTTTCGATTTCACCCATCTCATTAGGTTTTTACACAAGTTTTGTCCATTGTTTTCGAAACTAAAATATATTTTCTTTTAAAGTTCTTAATATTAACTTGTTTATTTTTAGTTTTTTTCAATTTCCGCTTCACTAGAGCCCAAAATACCGCTACAAAATATTCTTGTCCTGGTAGCTGGTTAAAATCTGCCTTGCAGTACGTTTTATCGTCCATTATGCAACACGAATATTTTGTTAGATATTGCTCATGGAATTTTCGAGCTCTTCGTTTGCAAAGAATTTCCTTTTTGTCAGTTCGATCTGGCACTTTTTTCACTTTAAATGTTTTTAAGTTGAGTCTTTTCTTATTTCTTTGAACCGTTGATTTTGATGTTTGAACTTTATCGGCCACATCCCTGACTGAAAAGTTTGGATTCTTTTTAAAAGCCGCTTTAATCTTCTTTTCAATAATTTTGTCGTTGGATCCTTTTTTCCGGCCTGATCCTTTTTTTCTTTGAACACTTTTCCGTTTATTAAAATTATCTAATACATTCTGTATGGTGGATTTTGGTATACCGAGAGATTTTGACAACTTTCTCTGCGATATACCTGGATTTTTTAAGTATTCGGAAATAATTTTTTTTCTACGACTTTCTCCTTCTGATTCCATGGCGTAACACACAAAACTAAGATTGAATTTACTAATGCAGAACAAAGACTAACTATTATGTAAAACAATCGTGCAAAAATGAACAAGATTGAACAACTGTATTTCCGCTACTATAGGGAGACAAGTGGTCGGTTTTTTACTGGGACAGTCCTTACTTCTGCTGTCTACTTCGAAAACAGCTGATTTATATTAGAAAATTCAAATAGAAACGAAAAAAATTTAAATTTAGTTCGAAAGACTTAAAAGCTATATTGAATGCTTATTCGAAGCCAAATATTTATGTATGTTTTTTGTTCTTGATTTTTGAGAGAGCTTGAGATTAAATCTCTACAGTAGTATATATATTCTCTTTGCTATCATAGATAATTTTACCAAGTTCGCTAGGGTTTATCTCATACCAAAAAGAAATAGTATTAATGTAATTAAGTTCTTAAAAAGTTTCTTTTTCCACCATGATATACCAAAAAAAATTGCTGGTGATAATGGAACTGAATTTATATCAACTCTTTTTAAAGATTTCGCTAGATTATATGACATTGAACTTCATTTTACCTCTGCAAAAAATTCCACTGGAAATTCTACTGTAGAAAGATTTCATTCAACTTTGACCAAAATTGTTAGAATTATATGCTTATAATGACAGTAAAATTAAACCAATTGGTGAAATTTTAGACGAAGCAGTTATCATAATATATAATAATTATATTCATTAAACAACCAAATTAACTCCATTTGAACTACTAACTGGCCATTACCACAAGAATACAACATTTCCTCAGATTTCTTCCCACAATACAAAACACGACTTCTTACAACAACACATAAAAACTTACGAGAAAGTTTGTAAACTAATTCACCAGCAAAACCAAAAAACTAAAGAAAATACAATTAATAAATTAAATGAGAAACGAGTCGAATCGAACCCCCAAATCTAGAGACAGATGAAATTTTTTATATTTTTTCAATTTTACAAAAAAGCAGGTAATTGTGGGAAATTTATGGGAAATTTAAAATATCATAAAAATAAAATTAATAATATATACAACAAAATTATCCACTTGAATACATTAGCTTTATAATCACTTTAATTCACCCACTTTTACTTACTGAATTTATTTGAAACACTTGGATTTTTACAATAAAAATACTTTAGTGAAACGAAAATAAATTAAGAGTAACAATAAAAAACAATAACAAAGTATTTAAATCGAAAATTCATATAAAATTAATGGAAATTTCTCTATTAGAGATCAAAAATATCTACGGTGTGGATGAAAGTAGTTTTAATCAAGGATTTTTATGTTTTCATTTAACGATAGTTTGTTTTTTCCTTGTAATTACTGAGTTATTGGGTTTATACTTTTGGCTATTTTTTTGGTATTTCGATAACATAATCTAAAGTTTACTTCACATTTAACGATTTATCATTTTGATTTATCAAATGACTAGTGTAATTTGTTTTTGTAACAACAACAATTTAAAAAGTACCTTTGCTAGGGTTGACAGAAATATGATTTTTAGAATTTCCTACAAACAATTATATGTGAACAAACTCATCGGGTACTGCCTCCATGAGCACAATACTGACTTCCAAAAATAAAAATACTATAGCAAAACAATTCACTAAACATAAAGTCGTAGCAAATAAGAAATTCACTGTAATATCTAACAAGCACAAAGTTCTCAAACAAAAAATCAAAAGAAAACAAAATTTTCCAGGTTCACGACACAAGCCAGTCAGTGGACAAAAATTGACAATACAAGATCTGAACCACCATCAAGGAATTTCAGCGTTTAAATTAGGAAATGCAAAGATTATCTAAAATTATGCTAATTCAGTGCACATCATAAACATTACAACATACGAACAAAACGCTAAACTAATTAAACAGAACATAGAAACTCTGTATAATAATATAAAAGATAACAAAACATACGACATAATACAAAGAAAATATCAAAATTATCTAGACAATTTTTACCGCCTTATACCTAAACATAGAGCAAAACGTGGACTTATTAATGGAGTAGGAACGATAATTAAAAGTATAACTGGAAATTTGGACTATAATGACTACATTCAAATAACAGACGAAGTAGACAAAATCAAAGACAATCAAAACGGCATAACCAAAAATATAAAAAAACAAGTCATTATAAATAAAAATATGATCAAACGATTTCAGAATATCTCGAACCACATAAATACGCAGTAACAAAATTTAGAAAAATATTTATCTGAGTATCAAAATAACTTAAATAGTAAGATAAATAACTTTAACATGCAGATCGAATTAAATTAATGTCTTGAGCAAATAATATTCAACATTGATTTATTAAATGAACATTTGAAAGACATATCGGAATCAATAATACTTGCTAAATTAAATATAATTTCTAAACATATATTACACCCTGAAAAAATGTATTATATTCGAAATTTATTACTTAATCAAAATATCGAAATAATATCGTAAAAAAATATCTACGAGTTTTTAAGGCTGAGTACATACTATAAAGATTCCAACTTAATATTTGTTATACAAATTCCCAATTTTATTCCACAAAATTTCTCCTTTTTCCACCTCACAAAACTTCCAATTAACCAAAGTTATAAAATTGATATTGAGGCACCTTTCCTTTTAACAAATGATAAAATGTATCAATTTACAAACGAACTATGTCCAGTAGTCGAAAATACCATATATTGCCACAAAAAGTAATTAAAAAGTATTAACGAAGAATCGTGTGTATTAAACATAATAAGAAACGAAAAGGAAAATGCAAACTTTTTTAAGAAAAGATTGAAGAAACCATCGAGACAATTACACCAAACCATTTGCTTTTTATAAGTAAAAGCGAAAGCTTAATAGAAACAATCCTGCAATCCAAACTTCAACAACAAAAGTATCAAAGGTATTTTATTATTAAGCTTCAGAGATTGTGTCATCAAAATTAATGGTATGGAGTATTCTGATAAGAAAAACATGTAATGGGATTCTATCGAAATGATATCAACAATACAAACTCAAATAGTAAATACCAATTTATCATTACAGTTTATATTATTTTCAAACTAAAAAGATCTAGCTATACTAAAATGGTAATTATCAGCAACAATCCAAACACAGAAAACAACATCAGAAGTGCATGGACCTCGCTCAGATGACCTTCGCTTCATTCTAATTACGGAGGGAAGTTACGTCACAAAATATACTAGCATAAGAAATAATAATAAAACATAATATTCATTTATATAATTCATTTTCCATAAACCATAAAATGCTTACTTACTATTTTATTATTTCATAATAATTTAATTATTATTAAAGTAATACATATTGTAAATTCTTAATTCACATTTGAAAAAACATAAACTGCTGACTCAATGTACATAATTTAGAATTCATTTTCATTCCCACGAGAACTGAAAAATGTATAAGTATGTAACTGTAATCTGATATTGAATTATGTATTTCTTAAACTTAAATTAAAACTTAAGTTAATTATTAAAATTCAGTCTTGTACTAATTGTTGAAAAGTCATCATTAAAATTTTGAAATTAGTTTAACATTAAAATCATTGTAAAATTATCAATATTAAAATATTTAAATTTATCTATCAACATTTTCAAAGTTATAAACAAGTTCTTAATTAACAAATATCGTAATAAACAAATGTTTATAATAAAATTTTAAATCAAAAGCTGAAATAAAAAGACTTTTTTTATTTTTGTGTGAAAAATTACAGATTTCTCGATCAAAATACCAATGCATTACAATATATACGTATTTATGTGTTTGAATATTTAACTCTAAAATATTTCTAGCATTTCCTTATTATAAAATTAAATTGTTAACGATGTACCCAAGAACGAGAAAAAAAAGTTAATTCTGATTTACGAGATTTCGTTATTCATATTTTCTATTTTACTACCAAAAGTAAGCAAAAAGTCAAAAAAATAAGTCCATTATTATTATCATTATTATTATTAGTACTATTAAATTGCTTGTTATAAAGAAAACGGTTCTTTTTTAAAATTTTTCTCGTGTAAAGGAACTGTAATGCAATCATTAAGTATCGAATGTACATACATATGTGTTTCTTAGAACAGCAATAAATGCACATTGAAATGTTGACATGCTATGCTATAATGGACATGGTTATTTCTATACACGAGCTTGAATAGCAAATTAATCGTCCCCCTAAAAGCATGTAGGCTGGTGGATATACATATAATGCAACATACATTGTCATAGTACAAAACTTCGTCATTATTGCATTTCATATTAAAAAACACTTTTTTACTCCTTTTTCTTTACTTTTGCAAGTTGTAGGAATATGTATAAGTATCCAGAATTGTCATTGAGGAAAAAAATTGTTCATTCATATTTAACAATAACAATAAATGTTCTTGCATGTCAAGCGCTAATTTTCTTTATTCAAAACTGAAATGAACAAATTGAGTATGATTTAATCGTCTATAGTATTAAAAAGTATGGTATTGTAGGAGATTTGAGTATTCTTCAATGTTTACGTAGAACTTAAGAACAGCAAGCGACGAAAGGCAAAGTTCTTGGGTTCGATCGAAAAATAGTTTATTGTCCGAGCAATTAAAAATAAAACTGTTCACCGCCTTGGTTCTTTTTAAAAATTTTGAAAATAAAGAAAAAATTATTCAAAGAATTAAAGATTTGCCTTTAGCTAGAAACACGATGAAGGGCAGAACTTTGGAAATAGTCAAAAAAACTAACTTATCAACATAAAATGCATTTGGTAACTTGTTATTTCAGTTCAAAAACAATACCCTACAACTTACTTAAGTTCGGTGTTATGTGTATGTTATGTTTATGGACCTGATTTTTTTTAAAAAACAAGCTTTGGTAACAAAACAAAATTACAGTAGTAAAATATACTTAATACCTAGTGAACCTATTTACCCTATTTGTTCTAAGTTTATAGAAAAAACTTTGTTAGTTTTGATTTAACATCCCGCGTGGAATGGGCGATATAAAAATGGCATGAAAAAGAGAGAGCACGGGTTGAAATTGTTCAGTATCATTTCCACTTAACTTTCAAAATAAACTTGTAAAGTAACCATTCATGGATTCATCTCTTTCTTCAATTGTGTATATTTCTCACGTCCAAAAACGTTTTTTTCTTGTTTTCGTAAACTCTATGAAGGATAGATAGACAGACCATCATTGAATTAATAAAAATTTTGAAAAAATTATATTTCACAATCATTTTAATAAAATCAAATAATAAAAACAAACGAAACTTCCAAATAACCCGCACTTGTTAAATGACAGTTAAAAGTCAAAGCTGTTAAAAAATAATTAAAGCTAAAGCGGCATTTACAATGCTATTGCTGCGAGGTTCTGGTTCCAGCATTACTTTTTCTGTTTTTCTTCTTTTTATATACTTTTTATCCACTTACTTTTTCCTTTGTGGGTAAGAGTGTTCCTCGTGACGTAATTGAAATTTTGAAAAGAGTTTTAGGGTAGTAAACGTGAACGGATTTACATGGGGTTTTCAGATTTGGGGTGAGTCAATAGAATGCTTCCTGTCTAGAATCGATTCCTTTCTTGAAAATAATTAAATATGATGGAATATTCGAAAAATATGAATTTAAAGAACGGAGAAAGTTACTGAGAAACTTCCGAAACGTCCTCGAACAACTCTTTACTTGAATATCATCGTAGTTACAGAGGCTTTATAATCAATTCTTAAAAAGTATATGTTATAAAAGTTTTTTTAACCTTTAAGCTTATTATATATTAATATACTTTTCATCCACTCACTAACCCTTGACTAAATAACTTTGTGGGTCAGAGCGATGTTCGTAACGTAATTGTGAAATTTTGGGAAGAGTTTTAGGGTAGTAAACGTGAACGGATTTGCATGGGGTTTTCGGATTAAGGATGAGTGAATAGAAGGCTTCTTGTCTAGAATCGATCCTTTCGTGAATTTAAAGGACAAGCTGTTACTAAGAAACCTTCAGTACTTTCTCGAACAACTCTTTACTCGAATATCATCGTAGTTACAGATTTACAGTTACATTTATTTTTCAAACTTTCCCTTCAGTCCTGTTGTCACTCTAGTGATTAGGTAACGAAACGATATGTATGTATTTATCTAATTTAATACAAAATATTATTAATAAAAAAGTGGAAACCACTTTTGGCACTAAATCAAACTATAATCTGTTCACAAAGTTTTTTCAGTACAGGTCAAATGGAAGAGTTTATTTTTATCTTAGTGTCATTACATTTAATATTTTTAATAGTTGTATATTAAGCTACTCATACCTTAGTCTATTGTGTGTGTAGTGAGACGCTGGAAAATATAAAAAAACAATAGCAGCCATCCCTTTGTTCTCGCCAGTAACACAGTTGTACGCCGTACGGCGACTGGTTATTTTTCTTGTATTTCAATTCAAAATTCAAGCAATAAATATATGTACATATATTCTGGATGAACAAAAATTACAATAAAATAAATAATAAAGAAAGATAAAAATAATGAAAAAATTCATGCGCACACACGCTGATGAGCTAAAAGTTGTTTGATTGAATAATCGAGATGTGTGTATAAAAAGATGAATGAATAATAAATAATCGCAAATAAGAGTTACTGTGTACCTAATAATTATATTACTTAATAGTACTGTAGTACCGTTCTTAAGAATAAAAAATTAAATTTGATATACATATATATATACAATGTAATGTACATATTATGAATTAAAAAAATATAAAATATGTATAACGTACATATATGTAGCTGTATTGTTAATTTCAACTCAATCCAAAACCATTCACATGCAGCATGAATACAATTGTGAAGTAGAATAACATTACCATACACCTTTATTCTAACCGTTTTAATTAAGTTATCGAGCGCAATGAATTTTATTGATGATCAGACAAAAATATTCTTTTTGTCGCTACTTAATGTTGCTTTATTAAAAGTTCCCCGTACTTCTGCTTAATTTAAAATCAAATTATCTTGAGTTTTTGATATGTAAACTATCAAAAGAAATGAAACAGAGCACAAAATATTTAATTTCTATCAGTAAAATTAAACTATGTACGTATCTATTATAATTATTATGAATAGTATATTCAAGTAAAATTGTCAACGATAATTACAAAAGGCAACAGTTCATGCTGGTACCAAATTCAGTGTGTCAGGCACGATAACATATAATAAATTAATAGAAAATAATTATATAAGGACATTTTTTATTATTATTTATTATTGTCAACCGTACATTCATGCTTCAAAAAAATCTAGAACTGATACGTATTTATAAAGAAAAGATTTCTTTGAGAATTTTTTTTATTTTGAATTACCAACCTATCTATTTATTACCTACAAAAAATTAAAAATTACTGTCGCATTTTTACGTAGTTTTTTAACATGAACAAAGTTGAAGCAAAAATAAGTGTAAATAAATAAAAAAAAAATTAAATAGATAAACAAAAATATGGGGTGTATTCTACATTTTTCTGTTATGAAAATCTGTTAGTTTTTTCATACAAGTTTAACAGAATCTGTTCTAAACTGTTAAAATGTGTATGAAAAATTTGTATGTGTTAAATTTCAGTTTCTTTTCATATAATCATATCTAAAATAGAAAATTGTTATAACTTTTTTTTTAATCTACCAGAGTAGGAAGAATGAAATAAATTCTTTTCACTCACGAATGATAAAAAAAAAAAAGAATTTTATTTTTCATTCACTCATGAATTTTATAATTTTGTTCTCAATATCGTTTCTTTTCATTCGTGAGTGAGCATAAAAAAATTGAGAATCAAAAATAATTATCATTCGTGATATTTATCACTATACTATTTTTATTTTTGGAAGTCAGTATTGTGCTTATGGAGGCAGTACTCGATGAGTTTTTTGCCTTGGTAATATTTAATTTAAAAGATTCTCCTCGATTGAAATTGAGATCTGATCACCCCACACACGAGACAGATTTATACAAACGAAATGTAAAAGAGTATAGAAAAGTATGCCTATCTTGCCTGTACTGACTTCCAAAAATAAAAATAGTATAGTGATAAATTCGTGATAAGAATTGGTATAGCTCGATTTAAAAAAGATGTCAAATCGTATTATATAGGTACTAGAAAAATATGCGCAGAACAAAAGATACTTACCCACATGCATTTTTGCTGTTGTAAATTCTAATAAACAGGTTTTTTCCTTCGTATATGTATACACTGATATATTTTTACACTTCAATTTCATCTGAATGCAACAAGGATTAAAATTTAAAACAAGATAGAAAGAATACATAATGAATTTTTCATTTCTATAAAATTTTTCTTTACATTCGTGAATACAGAAATATTTTTCATTCTTTATGAGTGATAAGAATTTGTAATTTAAATATCATTCGTGAATGATAAAAATGGTAAAAAATAATTATCATTCGTGAATGATAAAATTGGTGAAAAATTGAATTTTTTTCATTCGTGAATGATATTTTCCGCACTCTGAATTCTTCTCGTATTTGTCTGTATCTCTATATACCTGCGAATGCGATTTTTTGAGAACCATTTCATCATTTTTGAAATAGTAGAACTTATTTTTTTTAGTAAACAAACATTATAAGAGTGTGTGTGGAATCGAGTAAATTTTTACTACAGTAGTAAATTTTGACATTAGATTTTGTGGTAGAATAAAATTTACCGTGGTAAAAAAAAATTTTCACATTTGCTGTGCGTAATGGAGTAAATTTTAAAAGCTACAAAATTGTGTACTTGTTTCGATATTTTGACTTTACATTATTTTACTATCAAACTGTCAAAATTTATACTAGCCCCAGAACCAGAGTAAATTTTGACAGTTAAATTCACCACGTTTTATGTCAAAATTTACTACTGTAGTAAAAATTTACTCGATTCCACACACACTCTAACTCGATTCAAAAGAGTTGAGGAATCGTATTATACTATGTAAATATGCGCAGAAGAAAAGATACCCACACCATGCATTTTTGTTGTTGTAAATTCTATTAAAGAAGTTTCTTCTTTCGTATATGTATGCACAAGAAGATCACTAACACATGTAAGACATGCGCGAGATTACCTCAACTTTTTTCGAACGACCGAATATCAAAGAAATTAAAATCATAAAATGTTTATAAGCTATACTTTATTTACTAATTATTTGAACCACCCAGTGTCGTTACATTTAATAATTATTAATAGCATTATATTAAAATACTCATACGCCAATCTGTTATATGTAGGCAATGAGACGCTGGAAAATAGAAAAAAAACAGTAACTCGTCAGTAACACAGTTGCACGGCGACTGATTATATTTTTCATTCTTGTATTTCAATTTAGGCAATAAACATACGTAGGGTAAAATACCCAATACACCATCCACGCATTGGGTATTCTCCCCTATATTCTGGATGAACAAAAATAACAAAATTAATAATGAAGAAGAAGATAAAAATAAATGAAAAAATTCATGCGCACACACGCTGGTCGCTGATAAGCTGATTGAAAAATCGAGATGTGTGTATAAAAAGATGAATGAATAATAAATAATCGCAAATTAGTGTTACTGAGTAATATGTAATTATATTACTTAATAGTAGTACCGTTTTAAATTTTAAATAAAATTTTATATATTATGTACATATTATGAATTAAAGAACAAAGTATCAACACACTTATTTGTATATTATATTGTAAAAATAATAATTTATAAATTAAAAAATATGTGCAATATGCTTCGTTAAATAGAATGCAAAAAAAGTATTTGCAAATAAAACATAATTTACTACAATTATACATTTATACATGTGATATAAATTTATAATTTTATAATTTATAATTATAATATTATTATAAATTTATACATAAGTATACACATATTCCTTTGCAATAGAAA
Source organism: Bombylius major (assembly GCA_932526495.1). NCBI lineage: Eukaryota > Metazoa > Arthropoda > Insecta > Diptera > Bombyliidae > Bombylius > Bombylius major. The sequence goes on from OW052045.1 coordinate 18,430,308, forward strand.
TACATTTTATAATAAATACTCACTCTATAGAAAAAAGTTTTTTTGTTATTAAATACGTATAATAAATAATAAATAAAATAAATAAAATATATACATATAATAATATATATATACAGGGTGTTCCGGAAATGGTGGAGAATATTTTAAGGGGTGAAAGTAGAGGTGATTTCCAATCGAAAATGTCATATAATATTTTTTCCGATTCGCTTTGGATTTTGAGATATTCGAATTTTTAAGTTTTTCCATAGGACCCACGTTTTCGGATGTATCAGTCTTCATATCACCTCATCTTTTTCACTTAGAAGGCCGCTAAAACATTTGTTATGACGAGGAAGCATTCGCCTTTTGTCCCAAATAAGATTCTTACCTGCTAGTAAAATCTACTTTTTGTTCTTGCCTGTGTAAATAAAAAACTTTCACAATCTCTTATCTTTCAGAAAATCTCTCATTTATGGCTCTATGCCACCTACTTTGCAAATTATCGCAACATATTCGGCGAAAGTCCCGTTTTTGTTCAATGCAGGCCCTTTTTTGCACTACTTTTTCAATGCAGAAAAAAGAAGACAGAAAACAATGACCCTCATTTTTTATTGCAGAAAAAGAAGGCTCAATTGATTCTGCACCGATTTGCTATCTTCATTTTTTGCAAAAAGTTCATAATTTTCGAGATATTTGCATTTGAAAATTAGCATTTCTAGCTCCTATTTTTAATTTACACTGCAATAAAAACACGTGTTCAATATCCAATGAATTTCAGACTTATTTTTTCAGTTTTTTCAAAAGGTATTCCTTAATATCTCGAAAATTATGCATTTTTTGCAAAAATTGTAAATAGCAAATCGATGTAGAATCAATTGAGCCTTCTTTTTCTGAAATAAAAAATGAGGGTTAATTTAAGCCTTTTTTGAGTAAAGCAGGGTTAAATACAAAAAATGGGTAAAAATTCACAAAATTTTGATTTTGAGGGCGTATATCTTTTTACAAATTAGGAATAGAGGAACAATTAATGCATCGTTAGAAAGGACAAAGGGTTCTCTATATTTTCTTCTAATACAAAGTGACCCTAGAGTGCCCCTGCAAAAAGTTATGAGGTCTTTGGTGGAAAAAGTGCAAAAAAACTTCAACGCCCTCTAGCGGCCAAACTCCTAGATTTCCCCCTAAATATTATATGACATTTTCGATTGGAAATCACCTCTACTTTCACCCCTTAAAATATTCTCCACCATTTCCGGAACACCCTGTATATACATGCATTTCTGTTACAGAACCGTAATTTTTTCGGAATTTTTTTTTTCAACCATAAAAATGTATTTTAAAAATCCATTTGGAATTTAAAATTTATTAATTTTCAAATAAACGATAAATGCAGTTATGTATACATAAAATAATTTGATTCGTGAAAAATTAAATTCAATAAAAAATAAATATTATGATTTTTCTTTATTAGCAAACAATTTTTACAAAATACAAAATTTCATAAATTTTGAAAACAAAGATAAAGTGGTAACACCTATCAAAAAGTTCATCCGTTTTTACATAGCCAATTTAAACTAAAGGGTAACACCGTCGGTGATGAAAATCGGAAACACATTTATGTAATTACGCAAAGAAGACAAAATATGTCAATAAGCGCTGTGGTGCAAATAATTAGTGGATAAAGTATAGTTAATATCTAAGCGCACGGCAGTGCGCGGCCAAGTTCAATACATAGGCCGTATGCACGTCGTACACTATTTACACGAACTGTTTCGAGCCATTTTTGATCAGTGTCCAATAAAGCTAAACAGACAAAATTTGATACACGCAATAGTGTGCTACGTCCCGCACGCTGTATCAAATTTCCTGTAAATGCAAGTCAAGTTCATAATTATTAAACGTTCTGTATTGAAATTTTGTATGTGAAAAAGTTCTTTGAACTTGGCATTAATGCAGATTTCATTACTTGTGCTAGCTCAACAGTTAACGAATAAGAACTTGGTCTCCTCTTCATATTTATGTTTTTGGTTGAATTGCATTATCATCCAGTTCTGAGCAATGTATAAAGTTTCAAGTTTTTTTCTCATAAAAAGGTTGGTTTGAAATCAATTTTTAAATTTGTATTGAACAAACAAACAAGAGAGCGAGTTATTAATAAGTTAAAATAAAATAATAAAACTGATTCAAATAAAAAAAATTAACACACTAAAACAGGCCGGCGCTAGTTGTTTCGACCCTAGCAGCACATAAAATTTTGACGCCGTTTTCAAATGTTTAATTTGATTTTTCTCACGTCACCTTATTTTTCTACACCATATACGATTATACAGGGTGATTCCTTTAACGTGTCCGACCCGGAAACTACGGAAAGGTTTCGGTCAGGCAAACCAAAATCGTATGGATAGGGCGGGGGGTAATCTGAAGCGTTACAAAGTTAGAGGAGCAAAAGATTTGTGGTACTTTTTCCTTACTTTATCCTATAACATTTTACAGGGGTAGGCTAGGCTCATCTACCCTTTTGCAAACTTGTAGAGGACCTTACCTTTATTTTTTTCGAAAAATGCATAGTTTTCGAGATATTTGCACTTGAAAATTAGCATTCCGGGCTCCTATTTTCTATTTATAATGTTATAAAAGTGTCCAAAATTCTAATGAATTTCAAACTTATTTTTTCAGTTTTTTTAAAAGTTCTTTCTCGATATCTCGAAGGGTTAAGGTTAGGTTTTGAGGCCTTATAACTTCTGAACGGTAAGCGCCATGTAAGATGTTGATGAAAAGACACAGGGGTCCTCTACAAGTTTGCAAAAGGGTAAATGAGCCTAGCGTACCCCTGTAAAAAGTTATAGGGTAAAACAAGAAAAAAGTACTAAAAATCGTTTCCCTCCTCTAACTCCGTAACGGTTGAGATTAACCTCCCACAACTCATACGATTTTTTGTTTGCCTCGCTGAGACCTATCCGTAGTATCCCGGTCGGACACCATAACGGAATCACTCTGTATAATTACACACACTTCTGAGAGTTTTTATTTTATTGGAGCAATAGTAAAATATTCACATAAATGCCGTAGTTCAGTTGGAATTTTTTGTTCCACTTTCTAATTGTGTGAAACTATAATTTGTGTCTATTTACATAATGTGTGATAAGTAGAGTTTATTTAATAGAGTGCTGACTTCTGATATCTATAATTTAAGAAATTATAATAACAGTTGATATTGCCCCCCATACAATTTTTTTTCGCTGAGACCTTTCCATAGTTTCCGGGTCGGACACCTAAACTTAATCACCTTGTATATGTACATACAATATGTGTAAGCGTTGCTAAAAATAAATTAAATGTGCTGGTAAGTGTCGAAAAATCTAAACAAGAGAAAAAAAAATCACGTAGACGATTATTTAATTAATGTCCAAGTTTCACAGTGGAAGCTTAAGCTAAGTTTAAGTTAAAGCCTAGACAGACCAAGCTAAAGTACGTACTTCAGTACAAAAATAAAGCACGAAGTACGAATTCATCGACTTTCCCCATACATTTGTGTACCTATTTTATGCTGTTGTTATACGGTATTAATACTATTGGAAATTTTAAGTACTTAAAGAAAAAGACAACAGATTTGAGAAACAGAGACAAACTATCAAAATCAGCTGACATTTTCTTAAAGTTGTGTTGCCGGTATCTCTGTTTAAAGTAAATGGCAATTATATAATTTAGTAAATAAATGTTCGTGATTATTAGCTGCGTTTTCTTTGTGATCTGATCCGGATCAGATCATAGTTTTACATGTAATACAACAACAACTCAAAATCCAAAAAGGTTCTTTGATTATATTTCAAGATATGGTTTATAGTTTCGATACTCAAATGTATGGGCAGTATTTGTTAAACTTTTAGTTCCTAAAAGTTGGCGACTATGAAAAATAACAAATTATTTCCAGTAACTGACAATTTGTTGTTTTTGTATTTTTATTATTAGCTGCGTTCAATTTGGCTACGCCGGAGTAGATAAGCGTTAGTTAGGCGTAGTTGGTGAATGGAACGCTATTTTGACCGTAGATTGGAGTAGATTCATCTACGCCTGAAATCCCAATGGAACGCAGCTATTATTTTTTTTTTTTTAATATTTGACAAATTGTCAGTTATACAAACTTTAAAAAAAAAATTTAGAGATCCGAATCGTTTTCTTTGATTTTGATCTGATCCAGATCAGATCTTGGCAAAGAAAACGCAGCTATTATTTCTATTCTATTCATTTTGTTTGCACTCACTGAAAAAAATTAGAAATAAATAATTAGACACGTCACACTCGTTTAAATATAATATTAAACTATGAAAAATGTCTAAGCACGATGGCAACACAAAAATAATATTAATGTTCAAATTTCATGATTAATGGAAGGATATTGGAATTTGGAGAATTGGGAGAGTTATTTTTTGACATTTTCAGTATTAATACTGAAATAAGTGTTAGTCATATCTCTCTTTTTTTCTAGTTGCTTTTTCCGTAAAGCATACTTGTTATCTCTTTTTAATAACGAAATTAATCATGAAATTAATACCGTATCATAACAGCATTAGCTAAGCACAATACAATAATTTATGTACTTTAGGTGTTAAAGTACGATCTTCATCTCCACTTGTTGTTAATAGTATTATAGAAGTAAAATTTGTGTTGAGCCTTGCACCAGTAAAAAAAAATGTGTGAAGTAATGTATTTAAAAATAAAAAATAACCATGGTAGCTGCCACAATAACCAGAAGTATATCTATCTCTTTTCTATATATACAGAAATATAGACACAGATGTACTTTTGGTTATGGTGGCTACCATTTTTAATTTTTAAGTTAAATTTTCGTATAACAATAACGGATTTTTATTAATTTTTGAATTTGATGATAGTGTGAAATATTTAAAATAAAAAATTAATTATTTAATAATTTAATAATTGGTACCTGAGTATTTTTTTGTTTATCATAAATTTAATTTTGTAATAATATATGCAGTATTTGCAGGCATACAATTAAAATAAATTTAAACGTCAAAATTAAGTACAAAATAAATTAAAACGTCAAAATAAAGTACAAAGGCAAAGTACATAATTTATTCGTACTTTATATTTCAGTCTGTCTAGGCTTTTAAACATAAAACATGGCTTAAGTGTCACCTAAATTTGTTTTTGTTTCTCAGTCAATTTATATTTGCAGCTTAACTACCTTCAGTTAAACTTCTGGATCAGATCAAAAGCAAAGAAAACGATAAGGATCTCTAAATTTGACAAATATTAAAATAAAAAATAATAATAGCTGCGTTCCATTGGGATTTCAGGCGTAGATGAATCTACTCCCATCTACGGTCAAAACAGCGTTCCCTTCACCAACTACGCTTATCTACTCCGGAGTAACCGAATTGAACGCAGCTAATAATAAAAATACAAAAACAACAAATTGTCATTTACTGGAAATAATTTGTTATTTTTCATAGTCGCCAACCTTTAGGAACTAAAAGTTTAACAAATACTGCCCTACATTTGAGAATCGAAACTAAAAACCAGATCTTGAAATATGATCCAAGAACCTTTTTGGATCTTGAGTTGTTGTTGTATTACATATAAAACTATGATCTGATCCGGATCAGATCATAAAGAAAATGCAACTATTGTATTATAAATGAATTTATGATGGAACTAATGGAACGTAAATTTCATTGTATAGCAAGAAACTACATATATGGCAGTGGCAATTATTGTGACATTTTAACTTTTTTCCAATATCAAAATATGTGTTCAGTGGAATCTTCGGGACTGATACGGGAACAAAAATGAAAGCGTCATTTTTTGTTTATTCCCTAATAATTATAGATTCGCGGCATTCTTCTTCTCTTAATAAAACCATTTTTTTTTCAGTTAAATGGAATTATTGATTTTTTAACTGAAGGCATGATGAATCTTTAAAACTAAACTTTTTGATTTAATAGTAAAATTAAAAACTTTTTAGAATCTTTTAAATGGAAAATTTAAATAAACAAGTCAATAAAATAATTTTTGCAAACTATGTAATGACATTGTTTTTGGAAAATATTACAGTAATGAAATTGAAATTGAATTTTAAGATAGAATATACATATATCATTGGCTATCAAATTAACCAGCAATATATTCGATATTCACATGGTAATTTTTGCTTGATGATCTTCTCAATTTACTTTGTAATTAACACGAATTTAAATATTTTGACTTACCTCATAAGTTCGAAAGTTATACAAAGATGCTTTCTAAAATATGTATAGTCTAGCATGTGAATAACATTATGAGATCCATCAATATCCTTTTCTCTTAATTCGTCGAGAATATTCAACTCAACTACAGCCTGATTAAGGAAACGCTTTTTGTTTCTAATTATTTTAATTGCTACATGTTGATTAGTCTGATGATCTAATGCTCGAATTACTTGTCCAAAACTCCCTTTTCCTATAACTTCGAGCAATTCATATCGATACGCAATATGATCGTGTTCTATCTATAATAAAATTTTACAAGTTAAAATATATACATCATAATACATAAATACAATCAAATAATATAAAATGGAATAATACTAACAATTTTATAATTTCCATTTTCATCGTCATATCCACAATTCATTGAAGATCCTATTTTTGCATGTATTTTACTAGCAGAATGTCCGAAATACCATACTTCATTGTACATTTTTAGTTCATCGAACTCCACTTCGGTTAAATATGTGCCATATTTTTTTATTAGTTCTGCAAAAGAGGGGAAAAATTATATTAAGTAAAAGAAATTTTGTTCAAGTATACAAGTTTCAAATAAAACATGAATTTATTTTTTACCTGATGGTGTTAATGGTTTTTGATCACTATTTTCATTTATCTTTGCCAGTGATAGTGATGATGATAAAGTATTTAAGGATGAAGATGACGTAGGTGATTCTAGGTTATTATTATTACTTGACTGGGGACTTGAGGATGTTAACGTGTTATCTTGTAAATCGATGCAACAATTTGTTTTCACTGGGTCACAGCTTGTAGTGTTGCTTATATTACAAAGGTTTGGAATATCTAAACGAGGTCCAGACAGACGATTTTCACCTTGTTGACGACATTCATCGTTATCAAGCTGAACCTGCAAAAAAGGAAAATAAAATAAATACAATTATTATGTATGTAGGTATAGGTATAGAATAATTGTACAAAATATGTTATATAAAGCTAAAATTAGAGGGTAAGAGAACTATGGAGTTAAAGTACGGTTTACACTATGATCAAAATGATAAAGTGTATTGATAAAGTAAAGATAAAATGAGCAATTTTTTGTTTACACTATTATCAAATTGGTAAAGTTAAGTGATAAAGTGTCAAACATAGCCGATAAAGAGAGTAGAACAGTTTCTATTTTGCTATGTGTGCACTTTATCAATTGTGTTCAGTTTACTAGTGGATTTGTATAAATAGGCTACAAGAACACCAATTTCTGACGCTGTTAGACCAAGGATATCAGAAGAATTCATTATACAACTTCCTTTTTAATCTGAATTTTTTTTTATATTCTCCTTTGAACACTTTATCACTATATCTAAAAGTGAAAACACAAAGATTCCAAACGCTTTATCATTTATACAAATTGTCATTGATAATTCAAACTGATAATGTCCATACTTTATCATTTTGATCATAGTGTAAACCGTACTTAAGATATAGATAGATAGCTAATATCAGTTTTCACATTTCAATTTAAGAGCCAAATTTAGTGAAAAATTTTTTCTAAAACAACAACAACATCGTCTGAAATGTATTTGTGTCTTCATCAACACAAGCAAATAAATTTCTTCTAAGTGTTGGTGTACATGATTTGAAAAAATTTCTAACCCAGTTCACCATCGATGATATATATTCCACCTATCTAATGTTAATGTCAATTGTCAACAGAATATGTTCTCGTGCTCTAAGAATACAAACTTGATATATCAAAAATATGTCCTAAGTTAACTGGGTAGCGATCGTATTGCATGGTAGGTAAAATGTGTACATACATCTTTTCTTTTGTTCTACAGGCTACAGCTAGCATACAGCTGTTATGCTATGCTATGCTGACGTTGTTATTGTTTCTTCTCAATGGCCAGTACCAAACCTGTCTTCTTTCAGCTTCCCCACTTTTGGATAAAATGTACTACAACTCGCCTTCTGTCTTCAGAAAAAACCGGTTATTGAAGCTGAAAGAAGACAGGTCTGGTACTGGCCAATCATTATTTTTCACACAGTACGTACAATTTTACCTACGTTGAATAGTTTTCATTCTTTTATGAAATCTTTGCTGTTGCCTAATTTTTGACTAATTTGCTAAATAATTTTTAAATAAACGCTATAGACTTTGTAAAACTGACAACACAATTATTTTGAACAGACTGTATTTTCTGACCTAGTGCATTTTATTTGACTCAAATCGATGCAATACAGCCTGAGATATAATAGTTCAAAGTTAGAAAGTCACATATTCTTCCATGAAAAAATTTAAAAAAATAAAATAAGTCAAAATTTTTGAATTTTACATAAAAATTTTTTCGTATATTTATATACAATACAATGTGCAGCCTAAGTAAACAACATAAGTTTTACATGCTTCTTACGTACTTTTTATCATCACGCATACTACCCTACAATCGCAATCTTTATTGCATCGCGTTTATAGAGTTTATACTATCTGTGTAACTCTTATTCAATCCTAAAGGTATGCAAAAAAAATCCTGTGATTAGAAAAATTAGTAATAAAATTTTATGAAAAATTAACAATTTGTTTTATTTATAATAATTAAACTACGTAACCAATTTCCTTGAAATTTATTTTAAACTTTTTGGAAAAGGTTAAATTTAAATCTTATAAAAAGAAATCACAATATCTAAACGTTTTAATACATGAAAAATGTGTGAAAAGTTGAGTGAATTTTTGTTTTGTCTGTACCTTGGTAAATCGAATATAAAAAAATTTAAGGATCAAAATTTAAAAATGTGTTCCATTTGAGGACCACAATTCCCTTGCACATATCTGTATTCAAAATTTCATGAAAATCTGTTGAGAAATGTAGGCTGTAGGTGGTCACTTTGAAGGCCCAAAATCGCGAAACTGACTCACTTTGAACCCTTATATTTTTGAAACAAGGGACTTTTTCAAAAATGAGTTCCATTTAAGGACCACAATTCCCTTGCACCTATCTATATTCAAAATTTCATTGAAATCGGTTGAGAAATGTAGACTGTAGGCGGTCACTTTGCAGGCCATTTCACTAAATTTGGCTCTTAACCAGTTCAAAAAAAAAAAGTTACATTCAAAACGCATTTGTTCATTTTTGTTTAATACAAACACAGGCTTTAAAGTCCCCATTTGTCATTTGTCATTTATAGGTCGGTTTAAATAAAATTTAAAAACAAAAACTTTATTAAAAGTAAAGTTGGATAGACGGAAAAAATACTTTTGATAATGCTATATTAGGCCTAACGTATACGTATTTTGCAATAAAAATGTTTAAATTTGCATGAAACTAAAAAGTTTTGAATTGCATTCTAAAAGCATGTTTTTAAATGTTTTTGGCTTTTTCTTGCGATACTTTGAAATTACCTCTTAAACGTGCCATATTTCTCTATTAGCGCAAATTGCACTTTATAACCTAAAGGGTACTACTCAGCTGAAAATAAGATATTTTGCCTATACAAAACCTATGTAAAAAAAACCAAAATAAATGGAACCGAAAAAATTTTCTGTTTCGATTTTGTAAGTGGTACTCAGCTGAAAATAAATATAAGTTGAAAATGTGGCTCTTCACAGATGGCGTTGGCTGTCCTTTGGAAACCTTTTATTTTCATATCCAACCGAAATAAATGAAGTTCCATTTATTTCGTCCGGAAAATGAAAATAAATTTATTGTTTGACATTTGTGAAGTTAGGTAGTAACCTAAAAATCGTTATTTTTGTGATTTATGATTTTTTTATGTTAAGTTTTTTTCATCTGTGTAGATTTCTTCTTATTTTTGTATATTTTTTAGTTCGTTCCGAAATAAATATACTTTTTCCAACATAAAATTTATTTTCAGCTGAGGAGTACGCTTAAAGCAAAGAATGTAGAATAGTATCAAAGATAATTAATAAGAAGTAGATATTCCAGAACAGAAAAGCTGTTGAAAAATAAATTTTTAGTTCTAAATCTGTTCATAGAGCGGACAGACAAGAAGGAATCGCTTAGAACATTCGATTTAAAAATACGTTATGACCGTTTTTGCAATAAAAAAAATTTAACATACACAAAAATCCTCAAAACTGTAATTAGACAATTTTATATGGAAAATGAGGACGGAGTAAATGTGCATTACATCATCATACAATTTTTTTGTTGATGTTGTACTATATGAAAATTATAATTAATTTATAAACAAAAACAACACACATATAAAAAAATAATTGTTGTTTTTATTTTCATTTTTCAAGTACCCAACCAAATTTACAATTTTTTTATAATACCGTATTTGAATTTTGTTGTTGCTTCGTACCTAAATACAAAATTTATTGTAAACTTGAAGTCACTGTTTTTTTCTCAATTTTGTATTTTTCCCATTTAGCATATACAAGTATGTATTTTTTTATATGCAGATTGTAGTTTATACAGTAGCGGAAAAAACGCATGACTCAAATAATTTTCATTTTTCTAAAAATAATTTATTTATTAAGCTGTATTACAGAATCATGTATGGTTTTTCTTTTCTTATAGAAAATACCTTAAAAAAACACACATACTTAGTTAAAAAACAAACCATCATCCATCCCCACCAAAATTTAAAGATAGTATCGAGAAAAGTTTTTAGAAATTATTAGTTAGGCGACTTTCATGATCGCTACTGTATATTATAATGCACGTACATTATAATGTTAACACTTTGCAAGCATTAGCGATTTTCTAATTTTCTAATAATGACTGTGATCATCTCCCGGCTGCAAGGTTTTAATAAAATTTTATAGGTACATCTAATTGATCAAAATTTGTAGAGTCCAACATATCTAACTACCTCACATTATGTAACATTTTGAAATATAAATATGGGTAAATAAAATGTATTTAAATGTGTATTGTAATGTTGTTAATTAGGTACTTGAATTGAAAACAAAATATCTTAATTCCCTTTTTCATTTGAAAAAAATATATATATAGTATTTTTATTAATGGATGTTAGTACAGGCAAGATAGGCATACTTTTCTATATTCTTTTACATTTCGTTTGTATAAATCTGTCTCGTGTGTGGGGTGATCAGATCTCAATTTCAATCGAGGGAAATTTTTAAATTAAAAATTACCGAGGGCTGCCAGATGAAATTTTTTATTTTTTTTCAATTTTACAAAAAAGCAGGTAATTGTGGGAAATTTATGGGAAATTTAAAATATCATAAAAATAAAATTAATAATATATACAACAAAATTATCCACTTGAATACATTATTTATAATCACTTTAATTCACCCACTTTTACTTACTTAATTTACTTGAAACACTTGGATTTTTACAATAAAAATACCTTAGTGAAACGAAAATAAATTAAGAATAACAATAAAAAACCAATAACAAAGTATTTAAATCGAAAATTCATACAAAATTAATGGAAATTTCTGTATAAGAGATCAAAAATATCTACGGTGTTGATGAAAGTAGTTTTAATCAAGGATTTTTATGTTTTCATTTAACGATAGATTGATTTTGCCTTGTAACTACTGAGTTATTGAATTTTTACTTTTTGCTACTTTTTTGGTATTTCGATAACATAACAAACAACAACAACCAATTTCATTAGTCAAATGATAAATCAAATGATAAATCGTTTGTGTTAAGTACACTTAATAAAATATATCTTTTGTCGTTTGATATTATTTTGATATTCAATATTCTAATTGTATTATCTCAATAAATAAAATTTATTTTTAACTATTATTGTTTTTTTTTTCACAATTTACACAATTTATATAAAGATCCAAACGCAAATTACGTTTTTTTTAAAATAATGATAAAAATATTGTCTGATTTTTTAATTTAATTTAAATAATAATACGAAGTATTCGGGCTTGAAAAATGTAACGAAATTACAAACAAGTACGTACATAAATGAAACAAAATATCATAGATTAAAAAGGATACTTTAAGAATACGAGTATATTATTATTATATGTACTTATGTATGCATACATTTAAGTCAAAATCAAATTTATATTGAAAACATAATTTTATAAATCAAACATAAAAAAAATATTTATTAAAAATAAAATATAAAATAACGATTACGTAGGAATATTAAAAATAATAAATTTAAATTTTACAATAAAATTAAAAATACAGAATATCATTATTATCATAAATTAATTTTTTATTAATCAAGGCAATGCTTTCAATAGCTACGGCAATCCTGAAATTTAATCATTTTCTTTTATACTCATACTCATCTTCCAGCTGACACGAATCAAACAACATTTACTACTTTGAGTGGACATCGGCTGCGGAACGAATTTATATTTTTTACTTCGGTTTTTTATTTTTCATAAAAACAAATGGCGACAACTGAATAAATCAGTTGTCTTCACGCGATGTGATCAAATGGGAGGATGTACTTCTTTTTTTCATAATAAAAAAAAAATAAAAACTTAAAAAGTACAGGATGATTCGTTCTTAGAAATTAAAAAATTAGCGAACAAAAATTGGAATATTTCATTGAAAATTGAAAATTTTTATGATATTTCCAATTTGAATAACTTCTTTATCAAATATAAAGATACAGGAATGTAAAATTCGAACAGAAACTGCTTTTTTAAATAATTTTTTCTGAACAAAAAAAGTTGAAATGATTTCTGTACAACTTGAAAAACCCCGTTAGCATATTTTAAATTTAAAAAGTACCTTTGTTAGGGTTGACAGAAATATGATTTTTAGAATTTCCTAAAAACAATTATATGTAAAATTATCACAAACTCATCGGGTACTGCCTCCATAAGCACAACACTGACTTCCATAAATAAAAATACTATAGTTACATAAAATAAAAACAAAAAAAGCGGGATCTGGATTCTGGATTTCAGTAAAATTTCTCATAGCTTCAATAACTATAAAAAAAATAAAAATAATTGGATAAATTTTTTATACTATCATGCATTCAATAATCAGAAAACAAATTCTAATTCATATTCCTATACAAAACAATATATTGTAGTAGCTAAGAACAGAAAAACGACATTCGACTCGACTGGGAATCGAACCGCAGTCCTCTATCTTGCCGGGATAGTGCGCTTACCAATGCGCCACCGAATGTCATGCCGTTCACTGCTCTTAGTTACTACTTAATAAACATTTTTACTCAAATCTCCTACAATATTTACATACATAATGTATGTACATACATATTGATATTCTATGGATGAAAAAATAAAAAATATTTAACTAACCGATGAAACAAATTTTAAAAAAGGAAAAAAAAAAAAAACAAATATTAAATGAAATAATGTGCACAGACGGTAAATACGCATTTGTGTACATGCAAAAATATGTATATACATTGTTATATATTATATAAATATAGGTATACACAAAGTTATACTGGAAACTGGTTTGATTTTGTTATACACAAAAAAAAAAATAACAAGAGCATGAGCGAATGGATGATAAAAAAAATCACTCCATCATTTTAAATTTTAAGTTTGAATTTCAAAACGTTAGTTTTAATTTTGCTCGCCAGATAGGACAGACAAGGTTTCGTTTAGGAGCCTTTAATGAAATAGAGTGAAAATACAAATGTACTACGCGAAATATATATTGTGTTAATCTATAATCATTGATAGTATATACGTATAAGAAGTCTCAAGTTGTAAATTTTGAATAAAAGAGCTTTGACTATTAGAGCCCAAGATCAACGGGAAAGCTTTTTTTCGAATAAAATGAGATAAGTACCAATTTCCTAAATCCTAACTTTTTTTTAACTGTTAAAAGCATTTTTTTCAAAAACTGCATAATTTTCAAAATATTTGCATTTGAAAATTAGCACTTCTAGCTCCTATTTTCAATTTACACTGAAATAAAAACACGTGTCCAATACTCCAATGAATTTCAGATTTATTTTTTCTGTTTTTTCTCCACGTCTCCACGTCAAACACGGCACTTAGACTACATCCTAGACAAAATATGTATTTGAAAGAAATTACATAAAATAATCTTTTATTTATTCGTTGATTACTGAAAGCAGCGATTTAAGCAAAATTTGTGGTAACAATAGAAGATCGTATCCTTCGACCTTCAAAAAATTAAATCAGAGCCTCATTCAGCACTATGTTTGCACGAACGCAACAAGAATCGCTTATTTGGGTACTGTGCAGTGAAAAAGTGAAAACAGTGTGTGAAACGTCAAGTGCAAACTTTTTTTTTCATGTTTTCACTTCACCGAAACAGAATCGACCCCCAGCACAAGAAACATTTGCGTAGTTTATTTAACAGGCTTCAAAAATACGGAATCAATATAAACACACAAAAATGCATTTTCGGCGTACAAAAAATAGATTTTCTTGGACACATAATTTCTGCACGCGGTATTGAACCATCTGAAGAACGAATTCAAGCCTTGAAAGTTTTTCCTACACATTCAACATTAAAAAAACTCCAACGCTTCTTAGGTATGGTGAACTATTACCATCGTTTTATCCCAAAATTGGCCGAGCTAGCAGTGCCTTTATACGAACTTTTGAAAGGCTGCAATAATAAAAAAAAAAATAACAAACAAAAGTTTGCTTGGCTTTAAAAACACGAAACAGCGTTTCAATGCATTAAACAAGCCCTACGAAACAACGTTCTACTTGCACACTCAAATCCAAATACTAAAATTAGCCTTTGTGTCGACGCTTCGAATATTGCGGTTGGTGGAGTACTCCAACAACAAAACGGACTTAAATGGGAACCCGTTAGTTTCTTTTCAAAAAAATTAAAACAAAACGAGCAAAAATATTCCACTTTCGATCGTGAACTGTTAGCTATTTTCCTAGCCATCAAACATTTTCGCCACTTAATTGAAGCCAGAGATTTAACGATATTCACAGATCATAAACCTCTCGTCAATACGTTATTTTCCAAAACCGAAAAGTCTCCACGTCAAACACGGCACTTAGACTACATCTCCCAATTCACTAATGACATAAGATACATCCCAGGCGTTAAAAATGTAGTAGCTGATACCCTTTCAAGAGCTTCAATAGACTTAATTACAGAGAAAACCGATCTAAATCTCCAACTGATAATACAAGGTCAAGAGCAAGATAACGAACTTTAACAAATACTTCAAATTCAAAAGGACAAAAAAAGTAACAAATCTTTCAAACTCTCGAGAATTTTTATACCTGTAGAAGACAAATATATTTGGTGTGAAATTTCTACAGGAAATAACAGACCTTTCGTCCCTGAAAAATTTTGCAGATCTATTTTCAATAAAATCCATAACCTCTCTCATCCCAGTATACGCGTTTCACGAAAGTTAATCACTTCCAAATACTTTTGGCCCGAAATGAATAAACACATTACTCTCTGGGCGAGATCATGCATTCAATGTCAAAAAGCTAAAGTCACACGTCACACAATTTCACCCTATGGTTCGTTCAACCCTCCGAGTGGAAGATTTGAACATATTCCCATGAACATAGTAGGTCCTTTACCTCCGTCCAATGGATACACCTACATTCTTACAATGAAAGATCGGCCCTGATTGTGAGTGGCGATTAAATCGAGAATCGACTCAAATCGACTCGACAGATGAAATTTTGTATCATGAGTGTCGATTCGATTCGATTTTATCGTATTTTTCTGGCGAGCACCTGTTAGCTGTCGACTAGTTGTCAAATTATGTTTAAAGACTGTGTATAACTGAATATTTGTGAAAACTGAATAAAAAAATGTAAGTAATAATTAGTATATGAAATATTTATATTTGATAATCATAATTCAAGAGGATTTGATGCATCCCTTAACATTTTTCGTTTTCGAATCTGCATCAATATTTGAGTTCATTGTTCCTCTTCATCATCTAAATATAAGAAAATAGAATTCATCGCTGAACTGTGACTACACCAATTTTCGTTTCGAAAACTTTAACTATTTATAACCTCAAACTGAAGATAAAATATATTAAATAAGTTACATATTATCAAAAAATATGTAATAAGAAGAACTCTTACAGCTTTGTAATTTCAAAATTCAAAAATTTTTGAACGAATTATGAGCAGAGGGGAAAAACAAAAGGGATATGTATTATTTTACTCTCAGAGCTTTCAATTAAAAAATAATGATTTGAAGCTTTTTTCAATATATATTTTTTGACCTCATACATTATGATTGCTTTGATCATGTTTTGGCATATTTATATTTATGTTAAAAATTTTCATTTTTTACAAATGTATAAAAAATTAATATTTATCATAATTGCATTGTTGCTATGGCAACATAACAAATTACGATTTATACTTTTGATTTTTTTTTCGTTTTGAATAAAAATACATATTTGATTTGAAAAAAAATTTTTTTTTTTTTGAATATGAATATGAAATATTATTTTTCTCTATTATTTTTATTATATGTACCTCTAAATAGTAAATAGTATATATACATTAATCATTATGTATATCATATATCTTAGTAACAACTTCATGGTTTTTCGTGTGTTTTGTTCTTGTGGTTGAAAACTGTGGCACTTACAGAATTAATGTACAAGATAGCTTTTAAGAAACACTTCAACAAATATTTACATCCAAATATATTAGTTTTTGGTTCAGAGGATGCTGAGATACATATCTTTGAAATTGAAATTTAAAAAAAAAAGCCAAAACTTTGACAATGTCGATTAAGCCGTCCTAAAGTTAAAAACTAGCATTAGATATTTTATAATGTAAGAGAAAATAAAATTATATGCCTATTGATTCTGACCTCTTAATTCAGTACGAATAATTTTTTTCACATTCTTCAATGAAGATGAGAAAACCACGAAAAAATGTTTGGATATAGAAATTTAGAAAAATATTAAAATATATTTTTCTCCAAAATTACAAAAACTAAGATATATGATATACATATGTATATACTATTTAGAGGTATAATAAAAATAACAGAAAAAAATAATATTTCATATTTTAAAAAAAGTTTTTTATTCAAAGCAAATACCTATGTATTTTTATTCAAAACGAAAAAAAAATCAAAAGTATAAATCGTAATTTGTTGCCATAGCAACAATGCAATTATGATAAATATTAATTTGTTATAAGTACATTTGTAAAAAATGAAAATTTTTAACATAAATATAAATATGCCAAAACATGATCAAGGCAATCATAATGTATGACGTCAAAAAATCCTCTCAAAATCAATGACGTCAAAGTTTAGAGAAAACTTTGAGAGAGCTTAACTAACCTTTTACAATAAAAGCTTGGGGTACTCGCGCCAGAACCCCAGAATAAAAATTTTTATATGAATAAATTTTATATGAATAAGAGTTCTTCTTATTACATATTTTTTGATATTATGCAATTCTATTTGGTCGAGTCGATCGCCTTATATGATACAAAATTTGAATCGACTCGACTCGCCTTTTTTTTTGGCGATTATCGACTCGATCGCCACTCACGATCAGGGCCATCGTTTCTCATGCTGGCCTGAAGCTGTTCCATTGAAAAACATATCAGCCGAAAACGTCGCAGCAACGTTCATAAATTCGTGGGTTTCTCGTTATGGTATACCGACATTTATCACTACCGACCAGGGTACGCAATTTGAATCGTCTCTTTTTCGAGAAATATCATATATCCTAGGTAACCACCGAATTCGTACGACAACGTACCACCCACAAGCTAATGGCTTTGTCGAAAGATTTCATCGACACCTCAAAACCTCCATAAGAGCAACCGATGACCCAAAAAAATGGTATTTTTCCTTACCTTGGATCCTTTTAGGCATCAGATCTGCTCTAATAGAAGATTTAAATTTATTCCCTGCTCACCTTTTATATGGCCAGCCACTAAGATTACCAGGCGAATTTGTAACCTGGGACACATTAGACGTTAAAAAAATTAACACAAAAATCGCCAGAGACTTATACGAAACAATCCACAAAATAAAACCATATCAACAAAGAGTACGTAAACAAAATCACATTTTTGTACCAAAAAACTTAGAAGATTGTTCTCATGTCTTCGTAAAACAAGCCATTTACAAAGGTACCTTAAGTGCACCTTATTCAGGACCTTATAAAGTTCTTTCTAAGCATGAAAAACTTTTCAAAGTTCTCATGGATCATAATAAAGAAGAGATAATATCTATCGATAGAATTAAACCAGCATATCTTTTGAACACAGAAGTCCTTACAGACGTTAACACCAATTTAACAAGAAATAATTGTAAAAAACGGGTTAGGTTCCAATTATGATACAATAATTATCAATATATCTACTTGTGTGAAAACATAAAATATTATAAATAACTTTAAAAAAGCAAGAACTTGATGTGAATAGGTAGAAAAAGCTATTCAAATTTTGTATAAAATGATTTAATATTTGAAATTTTTATCTTTGAATTTAACTTGAGGATTGAAATATTAGAATTTATATTGTAGCATTAAAATCAATGATAAAATCATATGTATATAAGTTAAGACAAAACTTAGTATAAATCTAGATATAGAATCATATATAAACATATATAGTATTTTTGTTCTTTTTTTTTTTAATAAGGGGGGAGTGATGTGGCGGTACCACAGGTATCCGATTTTACCCTAAATTAATTATCAGCAACTCTATACTTCTTAACTGGTATTGAAAAATATGAATTACTATAAATCAATAGTTTCACTTGCATTTCATTACTCATTATCTCTTCATAATTAGAAAAGAGATAAGAATAGTATTGCAACTATACAGCATGCTGATAACGATACCTGGGTACCTAAACATTGCTTTGCTACCTTCTCTTCTCTGTTCTGATCTTGTAGCATTCAGACGTAAAATTATTAAGTTAAATAAATTATCGAAAATTATAAATTATTTTTTTTCTTTAAAATGTGGTTTGTTATAACCCCACAGTCTTCCTAATATCTCGAAAATTATGCATTTTTCGAAAAAAATTAAGATAGCAAATCGATGCAGAATCAATTGAGCTTTAATTTTTTGCAATAAAGAATTGGGGTTAATTTAAGCCTTTTTTGAAAAAGACAGGGTTAAACACATAAATTTGAGACAAATTCGCAAAATTTTGACATTGAACATGTCTTACTTTTAAACAGTTAGGAATAGAGGAACAAGTAAAGTATCGTTGAAATGGGCAAAGGGTCTTCTACATGTTCTCTAACAAAAAATGACCCTTGATTACCCTTGTAAAAAGTTATAGATAATACCGTGAAATAAGAGCAAAAAAACTTCAACGCCCTCTAGCAGCGAAACCGTTGGGATTTACCCCCCACCCCCCCTCCCCACCGATACGATTTTTCGTTTGTATTAATGAGATCTATCACTGGTATCAAGGAAAAACAAACCAAACGGGACGCCCTCTATACATACCTATATCATAGTAAAGTTTAATAAAAAAAATATTCGGCTTTTTTGAATTGATATTTTTCTCCCAAATTACAAAAACTAAGATATATGATATACATGTATGTATATATACTATTTAGAGCTATAATAAAAATAATAGAAAAAAATCATATTTCATATTCGAAAAAAAAAAATTTTTTTCCAAACAAATATGTATTTTTATTCAAAACGAAAAGAAATTCAAAAGTATAAATCGTAATTTTTAATGTTGCCGTAGCAACGAATCAATTTTAATATTTTTTATCATGTGTAAACAATGAAAATCACAAATCCTCTCAAAATCAATGACGTCAAAGTTTAGAGAAATTTTATTATGCACGTTGAAATTGGCGAAATTGGTATCTCATTTTATTCGAAAAAAAGCTTTCCCGTTGATCTTGGGATCTAATAGTCAAAGCTCTTTTATTCAAAATTTACAACTTTAGACTTCTTATACGTATATACTATTCTACATTCTTTGCCTAAACTTAAACATTTTGTGAACAAAATGATATGTTTTACAAAACACATTATACTCCATTTCGGAATATGGTAATTGGTATGATACTTTTTAAAGAGGACTTCTTCTTTCCAACACAATATATTTAACTTAGATCGAGTAAATGGTTTTTGGGATATAGGGACCTAAAGTCAAAATTCCGTATTATAGTATTATTTTAGAATCGATTTTTTAACTTTTATTTATTTATTTATTTTTTTATTAATAAGGTACAACAGTTACCAATTTTTTCACTATGTACCTTTAAATGCCGTAAAGCTAGACATGGTTAGACTAAGTTCTAAGATATGAATACATACCCGTATCAAAAAAATAATTATATATATGTAAGTATCTATGTAATTTAAAAGAGGATTTCTTGGCATAAAATTAAAGGTTTTATTGTCCTTTTTAAAATAATACCATATATCTCTTCATCTTCCATTTTATAGATGCACGTAAAATGTATAGTTTATTTCAGATCATTATTTAATGCTTCTTATCACGATAAGTGTGTAAGAATGATAAGCGGTAGCAGTGGAGTAAGAAAAAGTTGTTTCTTGAAAACTGACTTTTCTATGCATTTTACCCTATACGAGCAACTATTGTCTAAGGCAATAGATTTTTCACTATTCACTATTTTTCAATAATTCTTACCAAATTTCAGTTTTCTTCTTCCCCGGCAACATACTTTTTAGGAAAAACGAAATATTCACATATAACATATTTTCTAGTTCTTCAATTGCTGCTTATGGTTGGTTGATTGGTTGACGTGGCGGTCCGAAGACTCAATTAGCATATAGTGCCGTTTTAATAACACACACCGACACACCTCTCAGTTGTCAGTCAAAGGGTTGTAAGCCCTTCTGTCATACATGCACCTACAGTTTAAAGTGGAATGCGAACCACTGCTAGAGAACGAATTTTTTTCGTATGACAGGGCTTGGTACTAATATTCCTTGTAGTTTTTGTGGACTTAGCTTGTGGTCTCGAAGTAAAGCCACCAAACTAATTAGTACCGAGCACTTATACCCAACTCAAAGTGAATTGGTACTCATTCAAAGCTGAGTGAACTCAGGCGGACTCGAACCCGAGACCTTCAGCATCAGAAGCCAACACTCTACCGCTTCGTCCACTGCCCGCCTATTGCTGCTTATACTCTACAGATTTATCTGCTGAATTGCTGATTCAAAAGATTGCATTTCAATGCAAAATTTTTATTGTTCTCGTGGTGAGATCTGTTTTCAAAATTTTACTTATACATATAGGTACCGGGGGTAGGTCAAATTTTTGAAAATGAAATATGAAATTCGTGTTCAAGTTTAATAGGTCACAAAATATCTCAAATAATGCAGAATTGTAAAATGTCGCACAAAATTACTTTAAATAAAATTATTAAATTAAATTAAATTATTTTAATACTTTGTTAAATTTCATATTTATGTAAGTAGTTTTCTAAAGGTACTTTTACATTATTATTGTCACGCATTATCAATTGATAAAGAGTCAGCTAATGTGTGACTCAGACAATGTAAACTTCAATGTATTTGGATAAAGAGTCAGATAACAAGTTCGCTAACAAGATTTTGCATTATCGGTCTGGTTCTATTTGCTACTAGCCACACTTTATCAATGCGTGTATTTTGTTGTTGTAAGTACGTCATTTTTTGATATTTATGAAAAGGTGAATAGCGTTATTAGTCATAATATTTTCCAAAGGTGAGAAGAAATATATTTAATTGATTAAAATATTTTAATGTAATTTAACTTGATTTCTTCTTTTTTTTGTTTTAAAATGTATATATGCAACAATTACCATTGTTGCAGCACTTATCAATAATTTTGAAACTGAAGTAGATATACATTGCACCTTTTCAATTTTCCATACAAAAACACAACTTGATAATTATTTTTTGATAAAGATGTAAAAGTCAATTAACATTATCTAACACTTTAGCGAAAGTAAAAAGCTTTTTGTCTCCACACATTAGCTGACTCTTTATCAATTGATAACGCAATATTTAATATATTCGGTGAAAATAAAGCTAAAGATCTTCTCTACCTGCCTTATTCTACATCAAGTCATAACTTGTGACCAGTCATAAGTCTATTCACCAAACTAGTTTTATGACCGTCATAGTCAAGTTATGACCATAAAATTATTTTAACTGTTTTGCTGACCTATTAGCTTTGCTACTAGCATTTTGAACCCAACTTTGAACTTGATTATGACGGTCATAAACTAGTTTGG
This sequence comes from Bombylius major, assembly GCA_932526495.1. NCBI lineage: Eukaryota > Metazoa > Arthropoda > Insecta > Diptera > Bombyliidae > Bombylius > Bombylius major. The sequence goes on from OW052045.1 coordinate 18,452,651, forward strand.
TGAATAGACTTATGACTGGTCACAAGTTATGACTTGATGTAGAATAAGGCAGTTAATGTCTTTTTTGTCTATCATATTATGCATCACCTAAACTCTGGAATTTACTTATTCTATGCTTTCATAAACTTGTAAAAAGTTGGTAATTTTTAAGGGGATTTTAAAAGTTCAAGTTATTTTAATTAATCGAAGTATTTAATTTCATATGTATTCTATTATATAGGGTATAAGTATATAGAAATTTTAAATTTTCAGACATTTACTTGTAGTTATGAGCACAAATATCAAAAATGTCCTTAAAAAAACAGTCCTATAAATTAATACACAATTATATCTCGTTTTTATTTTATTAAAACTACCAATAGAAAATTTAGTATAATTTTGAAATTATAATAACATTAAATACTTTACATAAATGTAAGTATGTATATCTATATATCTACACGAGAAAAACATATGAATAAATAAAGGAGAACAAGATAAACACACATGTAGTTTTCTGTACTTTACTACAACTGTATTTGAGACTTAAACGTAAAATAAAAACAAGGTAAACAAATCAATTCAAATCAGCAGATATTACAATTTACGATTAATCAATAATCTTGAGAAAAACAACAAACCATACCTGTGTGCTTAAACCTTCACACATTGTAAAATAAAATATATTAAATATTGTATACATATATACGTATACACTACATGTGTACATACTACATTACGACCTCAGTTGTTGCTTACAATCACGCAATTTACACGATACGTCAATTGCTCTATCCATCAACCATCAAGCAACGATTCCTACGCGATCGGGGTGAGGCAAATTGAGGGGTAGCACATCACTTGTGTACCAAAAATTTCATCGAGCAATTGCCATATCCTCTATTCCTTTTTCGTAATTTTTTCAACTCTGCTTTATTTCTTCTTCGACTTTGTGAAAGCAGTATTAAAAATAATACTTGATTAATGAAGAAGAATACTCGAACAAAAGAAAATGGATGAAAATTTTAAAGAAGAAGCATTTGCTGTCATTTTGCTGCATGGATGATTGCTCGACCGTGTAAATGCAAGAGTACATCACGCAGAAAGTTCAAAGCAAAACGCCAAAAACTCGTCCAGCAATTGCTGTATCGTGTAAATTACCCCAATACCGAAATTGTAAAACGTGATACTATAAATCTACACAAATACTTACATAGATATATTTATATGTATGTAGGTACCTCCAGTTTAATTCAATTATTTAAATAAATGTTCGACTTTTCTCATTAAACGTGATTTTAAAAAAACAGAACTTTTTTTAAAAAACAACTAATAACAAAAGAAAATACAACGATAGAAAAATTATTACCACATTATGTACCCCGTTTCACGTCATTCATTTATGAATATCACTAATATTATTGTTTCCTATTTCATCTTTCAAATAAATATGTAAATATGTATATGTATGTGTGTACAATGTACAGGGTGATTCAGTTTAGGTATCCGACCCGGAAACTACGGATAGGTCTCAGCGAAACAAACAAGAAATTGTATAGGGGGGAGGAGCAATCTCAACCGTTACGGAGTTAGAACAAGAAAATGATTTTTGGTACCTTTTGCTTGTTTGACCCTATAACTTTTCACATGGGCACGCTAGGGTCATCTTCCTTTTCGCAAAATTGTAGAGAACCCCCGTTCCTTTCCAACAACATCTCACATGCCTCTGTACCTCTTCAGAAGTTTTAAGGCCTCAAAACCAAAATATTGTCATTTTTTCACCCATTTTTGGACTTTACCCTAATTTTCTCGAAAAGTGTTCGATATTAACCCTCATTTTTTATTGCAGAAAATAAATGTTTAACTGATTCTGCATCGATTTTCTATCTTTACTTTCATTATTTTAAATTCACACTGTAATAAAAGCACTACTGAAACCATGTAATAGAGTTTGTTAAAAATTAAAAGCGAATGATCTGCGCATACTATATATGCTATTATAAAAAGTTTATACATATGTGCGTTAGTGTTTTTCTTATTTTAACCTGAAAATAAAAAAAACAACTATTTGAAAAAACGCATAGACAAATACATTTTTATCCTCCTCAACTATCATCCACCAGGCTTGATGAATGACTGAGAGTGAGAACTTAACCGCAGTTGTACCATTCGCTTTTAATTTTTAACAAACTCTACCAATGAATTTCAAAGACTTTTTTTTTCAGTTTTTTCACTTTAGTACACCAAAATGGATATTAAAATGCTAAAAAAGAGCCCATGTATTTAGCCATTAAAACCGCTGGTGCCAGTATAGGACCAAATGAGAGAGTTAAATAAAATATCATTTTTTTAAATTATGAGTTTTGTGATCGTGAACGACCTCTCAATACAAAATCGCCTGTGTTTACATAACTAAGTACCTACATATACATGTGTACCTAAGTACATAATGTATGGTAGATTTCTGAAAAGTGAAAGTAAAACCGAAAAATTAATAGTAGCATTAATTCAAAAAGTATTCAATTATTTTTCTGAACATGAATGAACAATGTTTTTTAGAATAGTTACCTAATAATACAGTTTGAATTTAAGTATGTAAATATGTAGTTACCTACAGAACATAGAAAAAGGTCAATATAATTTTTAAAAAATGCACAGCACATGCAATATTTCCAATACTATTTTATTATTTCGTTCCCATATTTATCCCATACAAAAAAAGATAATGCAATTGAATAAAAACTACCTCAAAGTAGACAAAATAAGCTTTCATTTAAGCTAACAAAATAAAAAATAACAGTGCAGATATTCGAACTTGAACATAAAAATGAGGAATTTTTTCAAAACTTTCTCAATTTGAATTTCAAATCATTTCTGATTAAGTTCTTATTTTTTTATTATTTTGAATTAACCACCAACTGAAATAGCTTTAGAATAGAACAACGACAAAAAAATCACTTTATATACTGAAAAAAAATATATAAACTCATATAATATGAGGTATTTTTCAAGAAGTTGCACTATTAACGTATATTATACTTAGTTTATTTATTATTTTTAGTAAAAGAAATTTATTCGAAGAAAATTCGTTATTTACATCAAACCTTCATCTTTCCTAGTTTAGAAGTTATAGAAGGTTCAATTTTGTAAAAAAAACCACTTATAGCTTAAATCGAGACGTAACATCCACTTTTTCATGAAAATTATGGAAAAAATTTTAATCATGAACAAATGCACAACTAAATGAGCTTTCATTTTTCAAAACAAAAAGGGTGTTTAATCTAACATTCTTTAAGAAAAGTGCATTTTTTTTTTTTTTTTTTTTGAAGAAAATGGGCTAAAAATGACAAAATATTAAAGTAGAGCAGAGAAAGAAAAGCAGAGTGATTAATGGCTTGCGAGAAAAGTAGATTATTCTACAGTTCTAACTGCTGCATAGTTACCATATAATTTTTTGTTTATCTTTCCGATTGGACACCTTATGCAAAATACCCTGTAAGTATACTTATTCACTTCCATTAATAAATGTTCTAAGTATTACGAATCACGAATTATTTCATTATTTATATTTTTATAGCAAATATTTTGTATTTATATTGTATAAATCACAAAATCTATATACAAGCTTTTTTTTCTATAAGAGAGATAAAATTAGAATAATAGAGGCAATTTGATACATGATATAATCAGAATAAAGTTAACATTTGCGTATTATGTAAATATTATGTATATATGTGTGTTATCAAATAAGTGAAATTGCAACATACTAAGAATCAATATATATGTATTTTTTTTATTTTTGTCATTAAAATGTTTTCTGACAACTAACTAAACTAAACTAATCACATAACAACATAATAGGTGAGTACTCTTTGATTCCCAAATTTAAAATTTCTCTACGCACCCAGTCAGTAAAAATTATGTACATACAGACATATATATTGGAAAAAAATTCAACCGCCAAAGAAAACGCATTTAATGATTTTCTATAATTGCATACATACATACATACGAGTATATGCACATTTCTCGTACACAAGTGTCGACTGAAAATGTACCTATTTTTACATTTTCAAGATTTTAATACAATACATACATTTGTTTGTATTACTTCAAGCTTTTCTAAGTATCTAAAATTTTGAAAATTATTATGTCTATGATAATATAAAAATGTACGCTGATACATTCAATACAAACTGAGTTTTCTTAGACCTTTATACCAATATCTGTAACAAACAATAACATTTACGCTTAATTAACGCTGGTTGTAACTTTTTTCCAACTTGGTATAATAAGAATCATCTAAAATAATTTTAAACCCACGATTGTAATTTGAGCAGTTGTAAAAACAGGTTTTTAAACTGGTTTGCGACGATTATTACAACCACCTGATATGTACATGATCAATGGTATAGTATGAAGAGCTACTTGCTTCTGAGAAGCAATTCCACTCGAAGGCCTGAAGGCCATTGTGAATGCCCTTTAATTTTGTTTGTGGGAGTTGACTTGACTTATCCTGAAGATTTTCGAATAAATTTGTTGAAGTCTTTTAGTGCTATTTCTGCTGAGTCGTCGAGACCGTCAAAGAACCTTGCTCCCAAACAAGTGAGCCTTTGTTCTTCTAGAGTTGAAGAGTGGGTGCACTATTGACTCTACTTCTTCTTCATCTCTGCAACTTCTGTAGAAATCGTTCGACGGTGAGCCGAGTTATTGGCCATAGCTTCGATTAGACAATGTCCAGTAATCACTCCGACGAGTTTTCGAACTTGTTTTCTTTGGAACGATGTTTTGCGTTTATAATCGGTAAAATACTACGGATTATGGAGTTTTCCATTGTTCCGCAGTCATGTTTTCAAAATAAAGATCTATAAAGTGTTTTGCCGTACTATTAAACTTTGCAACAAGATTCCATTGCAGTCTTACATTTTCCCTCTCCTTAAGAAAAAGTATGTTTATTTAAATTTTTAAATTACTCATTAAAAAGATTAGTACCTTTATTAGAATGGAATCAAAATAAGCCTAAAATTGCACAAAATTTGCTTAAAAAGATAATACGTATGCCTACACTCGTACATTCGACGGTATTTTAAATCTATATTTGAGCCGTTTATTTTGAAAGAGAGGTAAGTTCACTTTTGGTGAAAAATGAGATAAAGTGATTTTCAGATTGTAACATAACGGATAATTCTATATATGTAAAAAAAAATAAGTTTATATTGATGATAGGAAATTCGACTAAACCTTCCTGGTGTTCCCGCCGGTCAATTTTCCAGCTGCTTCAGCCGGGCGGGGTTCTTTCGGAACACCATTTCGGAAGCGGGTCCGTTACCGTTACATAATAGTTTAGGACCGGCCAAATCCAAAAAAAATTGGAGAAGGGGGCAAACAAGAAGAATCACAAGGAAACCAATAATCAAAAAAAAAGTCCATTTTTCTTATTGAAAGAGGGAAACCATTGTCTTACCGAAACACCCAGTGGACCATCTTCAACCCACCGAAGAGACTCTCCGAATCACAACACCTTTGAAGGGATTTCAACACATCCTTAAATCTTCATTTGTTTCGTCATATTTTCTTTCTTTTACTTTTAGAAAAGAGAAAAGAAGGTCAATTTACAAGAAAAAGGTTTTATTTACTTATTGATTTATTTATAATTTTTTTTTTTTTTTCATTTATTTATATCTACCTCAAATGATTCTAAACTATCCCTTTTAACAATTTTCAACTTTGATATATAGTATTACCTATGTTCTTATAAATTCCTTTTCAATATTCGATAGAAAAAAAAATTAGCTTTTGCTTTAATGAATAAATTTTTACAAAGATATTTTACAATTTCTTAAAAATCTGTTTATACCTAAATCAGAATTTTCCCCAAAAAAAAATAAACGAAAACTAACCTAGATTCCATTATTGGTGATGCTGTTCTTGATGATAATAGTCCAGAAGATCCAATTAATGATGATAGTGACAATCATAACAATAAATTAATTTAGGTTACCCTTGTTACTAATATTTCTTTTAGATTTTACCACAACAAGTTTATTATCATTTTGAATATATCTTTAATTAAATTAACAATTTTCTTCGCTTTTATTGGTTTCGGTACAAATAAAAAAATAAAATTAATTATTAAAGTCAGCCTCATCTATTATTTCTACTACTTGGTCAAAAATTTTTTTTTTTTTTTTTTTTTTTTTTTTTTTTTTTTTTGTATTAGTATTTTAAAGATATTTTTTTGTTAAATTATCATTTTTCTTTTTTTTTCTATTTCTTTCTTATTTCCTTTATACAAAAAAATTTAACTATTAAATTCAACTTTACTCATTATTTCTTTTAACTTTATTTAAAAAAAATAGATTTTTACTTTACAGGTATTTTTAGTTAACTTATCAATTTTCTTCGTATTTTTTTTTTCTATTTTTCTTTATACCAAAAAAAATATTAACTATTAAAATCAATTTCACTTATTATTTCTTTCGTTTTATTCAAAAACAAAATTTTATTTTTCTTTAAGGATATACATTTGTTTTTTTTTTTCAGTTAAATTATCAACCTTTTTTTCCATACTTTTCTTTCCTTTTTTTTTCCTTTTTTTTTTTTTTTTTTTTTTTTTGATAGTTTTTTTTTCTTTTATTTTTTTTTTTTTTGCACACAAAAATTTAATTTATTAGACACATCTTTAGTCATTATTTCTTTTATTTTACCAAAAAAAAATTCTCTTTTTGTTTTCTAAAGATAGTTCAGTTGAATGTTTAATTTTTATTATTTTTTTTTTTTTCTTTTCTCTTCTTTTCCCTTCAAAAAAAAATTTTATTTTCTTTTAAGATACTTTAGTTAAACTTTCAATTTTTGTTTTTTTTTTCTTGTTTTTTTTTTTTCCAAGACCTAACAGTCATCCTCTCAAGAGTAAATCAGAGGAAAAAAAAAACTCTCTATAAAATCAAAATTACGAACTCTAAAGAAAAATTTTTGCTTTTAGTGCGCAAATATTATTATCGTTTTAATTTTATATCACCAAAACACTTTGTATAGCACCGAATAAAAAGAAAGATATATATCTAACCAATTTAAGCCGACGGCACTCCATAGATACTCACAATCAGATAAAAAAAAAATCTTTAATAAAAACTGAATTTATATAATTTGATTATCTTTTTAATTCCGAACTTATCCAACCTGACTGACTTGAAAACCAAACTCATTTTCTCAAAAAAAAAACGCAACCAATTTAAAAAAAAAGAAAAAGTTGTGAAATGTAAAAAAAAAAACTTTTGCCTTATCAAACCTAATATAAACTTATACGAGTAATGCGAATCTTCACCATGATATATGTAGATATATTTTTTTTTTTTTTTTTTTTTTTTTTTTTTTTTTATATCGTATGTATAAATTTTTTTTTCTTTGTCTTTACAGATTTTTTTTTTTTCTCTATCAAATTTAAACGATTTATTCAATCACTAATCACAATAGAACACGTTTTTTTTTTCTTTTATCTATTTATATATATTTCACTTTTTACTAAGATTTAATAATTATTCAAAGAAAAGAAATTCCGAACTTAAATAAAATCACCATTAAAAAATATATGTCTAAATGATTCATTTTTCCAACATTTTTTCTTTCAAATTATAATTTTTTTGTTTTACAATTATACAAAAAAAACCGTCACTAACCGGTGCCATATCGAAAAAAAAAAAGACATACTTTATTGACTTCCAGACAAGTAATAATCAAAAAAGAAGTTTTTTCTATAAAAATCTTCTGCCTTATATACCACTACGTATGTTAATCCCTAAACACATTTTTAATTGGTATTTGTAATTTGAGCGGCAGACTTAAATCAGGGCACAAGTACATAAATCATCATTATGCCTTTTAGAGTATTCTGTACATTATTTGGGAGAATAATGTATTGGAGTGAGATAAATATGGAGATCATCGTGATGTGCGTGAACTTGAAAATTAATACAATTGCATTAGGAAAATAACATGATGCAATTATATAGGTCATATCATATCGTATTATGTATTGATTTCTCTCATATAACATTATGTGAGAATAAATCAATTTTTGTGTAATAGCATTTTTTTTAATGTATTTGATAATATTCAAATACACTGAAATATATAATGATTGATAGTGTGAAAAAAAATTAAATAAGTTGAAGCATGATAATATTGGAGAGAAAATATGGAATAATCTTATGTACATATATTTTACATAAGATTATTCTCGAAGTGGCGTGATTTTTGAAATAATCAATGGGATTAATAACAAATATCTTTGTTCAATTTTTGAACAAAACAAGATTAAATTTTATGTTGCGCGTGTGCAACGGAATTGGAATTTACAGTTCATTTATTGGAATATTTTGTTGAAAATTTCCAATAAATGTACGTTTTTAAGCATTTTAAAAATTATGTGTACAACCGTCTGCAAAAATACAGCGGCGTACGAAATATCAAAAAATATAAAGGGGCTATTTGCTGTCGCAACAAAACAAACTTTTCCACGAACCTGTCGAAGTGGAAAAGGTTGGAACACGGCAGCGAAAAGATAATGTTAAGTTCGTAAAGGACATTGACGCATAGAACATATTTTAAGTCCCACTAAGAAATTTTGACCGAAAAGAGGATTGGTCGGTATTGCCTTAACACAACAACGTGGGGCTCGTCCACACCCTGAGATGAGTCTCAATGCCGGAACACGTGGGCAAGCCGGGCTGAACAAAAGAATAGGGAGAAAAGTTCACACACATCAGCCAAAATCCAAAATCAAAAAAAAATTTTTTATTTAGAAAATCTAATCAATGCAATTCAATTTACAAAAAAAATCAAAATTATTATTAACACTGAATTTATATAACGAAACTATATGTTCAAAAAAAAATTTTATAAATCGGGGCTCAACGCGAAACTCAGCCGCGCGAGACCAGCGATCAAACCTTCAGGTGTTAAGAGATCTACGCCTCGACGCAGACCCAAAAACAAAAAAAATCAGAAAATGCAAAAAAACTCAAAAATTCATCACGACAATGAATGTATATATATAACAAAAAACTTGATTTTATTTATGGAACCCTCAAAACGCGGACGCGGATAAGTTTCTATTAAACCGTTTACTCATAAGAAGAAGAAAAGAAAAGAAAAAAAATCTAGTGCTTTCTTTAACCAACAATTAAAAAAAAATCAAAATATCTTTATTATCAAAAATAAAAAAAATCAATATATTTTTTTTGTCTTTATCAAAACCTAAAAAAAAAATCAAAATATCTTTTTATTATTAAAAGAAATCAAAATACTTTTATCAAAAAAAAAATGTAAAAATCCAAACATTTTTATTATCAGTAAAATTTTTATCAAAAAAAAATGATGCAAACAAAAATTAAAAAAAATTATATCCTGCCATAAAATTTTAGCTTTTATGGTGTTTAATTAGGTGTTGTGGCTTGGAGAACCTCAACGAGGGTAGAGAGACGTCATGGTAGACGACTTCCCATACTACCAAAAATGGACCAAAAAACATAGGCTCCTCTATCAATAAAAAAAATGAAAAGCAGATTGCAAATTTTACCAATAAAGTCCAAAAGGGACCACTTTGGAGGAAAGATTCAGTTTCAAAATGTAATCAACACTACGCGTACTTTCAATGCAACTGAACGCAAAAATTCTCGAGTTTACACTAACAAAAAAAAGCATGATGCACATGAAAAGAATTACCCGTGCAAAGAAGACGATCCTGTGAATACCAGTAATCGTTCTGACAAACGGTGTAATCCGTTTTACCTGTCACCAACAATAAAACATACAACTTGGTCCGATTATCTCAAGACGCATTGTAGAAAGAATTACTCGTGCAAAGATACGATCCTGAATTTACAAAATCGTTCTGACAAACGCGTAGTCTCTCCACACATCAAGAGTACAAGCGAATCAAGAACACAATAAACCACACGTGGTATATAAGACGACGTACCCGTGCAAAGAAGACGATCCCGGATGTACCAGAAACGTTCTGACAAACGGCGTAAATCATAAAATATACCGAACCAGGGACAAATCTCAAATTTCTTAATCAAAAACTTTTTATAAAACTTTAAATTTTCTTATTTATTAAACCGAAATTCTTAAACCTAAAATATAAGTCATTTTCATACAAAACGAAATTTTACAAAACGAGAACCACGAGTGCATGAACACGCGAGTGAAACTTCATCTTTCAATCCAAAAGTCAATACGGAAGGTATTCAAAAATTAATCGAATTAAATTTCATATTAATTATGCATTTGAGGTATCACCGATGTATATTTCAATAAAACCTAAAACATAAGTGAACTCAATGTGCATAATCACGCGGAATAGATTGCCTTTACAAAACATTTCAAATTCTCAAAAAAAATGGTTCATTATGAAACATGCGTATACTTTGCAACTCTGCCGCGTGCAAACAGCATTTCGGGTTATGCCCCAAAACCTGTGACAAACGTCGGAGGTTACAAGGTATAAAATTGAAACTACAAACATTTTCACAGTGCCGTCGCAACAAGATTTCGGGATTTATACCGACCCAAAATCTTGGACTTACGTCAATGTGTTCGAGAATTTTTATTACATAAAAAAAAATATATATATCTATATCGCGCACGAAATACAATTGTCAATTAAATTTAAAACCGGGTTATTGGGGATGATCTGATAGGACGCGTGGGATGGTAGATTTTCTGTTCAATGTTGCCACTAAACAGAAAATCTCCATGTTACCGGGGAGGCTAAATCTCAAAAAAAAATGATTGTGCCTTAAGGGCGAAGAAAAAAATCAGACACTTGATAGTCTGTGCCTGTCGTTGGGCGCCATATGTAACAACACCAAAAGGTGGAGTGACATATGGACGCGAATAAATTAATGTACCAGATGGGCGGTACGTTGGGCGCCATATGTAACATAACGGATAATTCTATATATGTAAAAAAAAATAAGTTTATATTGATGATAGGAAATTCGACTAAACCTTCCTGGTGTTCCCGCCGGTCAATTTTCCAGCTGCTTCAGCCGGGCGGGGTTCTTTCGGAACACCATTTCGGAAGCGGGTCCGTTACCGTTACATAATAGTTTAGGACCGGCCAAATCCAAAAAAAATTGGAGAAGGGGGCAAACAAGAAGAATCACAAGGAAACCAATAATCAAAAAAAAAGTCCATTTTTCTTATTGAAAGAGGGAAACCATTGTCTTACCGAAACACCCAGTGGACCATCTTCAACCCACCGAAGAGACTCTCCGAATCACAACACCTTTGAAGGGATTTCAACACATCCTTAAATCTTCATTTGTTTCGTCATATTTTCTTTCTTTTACTTTTAGAAAAGAGAAAAGAAGGTCAATTTACAAGAAAAAGGTTTTATTTACTTATTGATTTATTTATAATTTTTTTTTTTTTTTTTCATTTATTTATATCTACCTCAAATGATTCTAAACTATCCCTTTTAACAATTTTCAACTTTGATATATAGTATTACCTATGTTCTTATAAATTCCTTTTCAATATTCGATAGAAAAAAAAATTAGCTTTTGCTTTAATGAATAAATTTTTACAAAGATATTTTACAATTTCTTAAAAATCTGTTTATACCTAAATCAGAATTTTCCCCAAAAAAAAAATAAACGAAAACTAACCTAGATTCCATTATTGGTGATGCTGTTCTTGATGATAATAGTCCAGAAGATCCAATTAATGATGATAGTGACAATCATAACAATAAATTAATTTAGGTTACCCTTGTTACTAATATTTCTTTTAGATTTTACCACAACAAGTTTATTATCATTTTGAATATATCTTTAATTAAATTAACAATTTTCTTCGCTTTTATTGGTTTCGGTACAAATAAAAAAATAAAATTAATTATTAAAGTCAGCCTCATCTATTATTTCTACTACTTGGTCAAAATTTTTTTTTTTTTTTTTTTTTTTTTTTTTTTTTTTTTTTGTATTAGTATTTTAAAGATATTTTTTTGTTAAATTATCATTTTTCTTTTTTTTTCTATTTCTTTCTTATTTCCTTTATACAAAAAAATTTAACTATTAAATTCAACTTTACTCATTATTTCTTTTAACTTTATTAAAAAAAAATAGATTTTTACTTTACAGGTATTTTTAGTTAACTTATCAATTTTCTTCGTATTTTTTTTTTCTATTTTTCTTTATACCAAAAAAAATATTAACTATTAAAATCAATTTCACTTATTATTTCTTTCGTTTTATTCAAAAACAAAATTTTATTTTTCTTTAAGGATATACATTTGTTTTTTTTTTTCAGTTAAATTATCAACCTTTTTTTCCATACTTTTCTTTCTTTTTTTTTTCCTTTTTTTTTTTTTTTTTTTTTTTTTTGATAGTTTTTTTTTCTTTTATTTTTTTTTTTTTTGCACACAAAAATTTAATTTATTAGACACATCTTTAGTCATTATTTCTTTTATTTTACCCAAAAAAAATTCTCTTTTTGTTTTCTAAAGATAGTTCAGTTGAATGTTTAATTTTTATTATTTTTTTTTTTTTCTTTTCTCTTCTTTTCCCTTCAAAAAAAAATTTTATTTTCTTTTAAGATACTTTAGTTAAACTTTCAATTTTTGTTTTTTTTTTCTTGTTTTTTTTTTTTTCCAAGACCTAACAGTCATCCTCTCAAGAGTAAATCAGAGGAAAAAAAAAACTCTCTATAAAATCAAAATTACGAACTCTAAAGAAAAATTTTTGCTTTTAGTGCGCAAATATTATTATCGTTTTAATTTTATATCACCAAAACACTTTGTATAGCACCGAATAAAAAGAAAGATATATATCTAACCAATTTAAGCCGACGGCACTCCATAGATACTCACAATCAGATAAAAAAAAAATCTTTAATAAAAACTGAATTTATATAATTTGATTATCTTTTTAATTCCGAACTTATCCAACCTGACTGACTTGAAAACCAAACTCATTTTCTCAAAAAAAAAACGCAACCAATTTAAAAAAAAAGAAAAAGTTGTGAAATGTAAAAAAAAAAACTTTTGCCTTATCAAACCTAATATAAACTTATACGAGTAATGCGAATCTTCACCATGATATATGTAGATATATTTTTTTTTTTTTTTTTTTTTTTTTTTTTTTTATATCGTATGTATAAATTTTTTTTTCTTTGTCTTTACAGATTTTTTTTTTTTCTCTATCAAATTTAAACGATTTATTCAATCACTAATCACAATAGAACACGTTTTTTTTTTCTTTTATCTATTTATATATATTTCACTTTTTACTAAGATTTAATAATTATTCAAAGAAAAGAAATTCCGAACTTAAATAAAATCACCATTAAAAAATATATGTCTAAATGATTCATTTTTCCAACATTTTTTCTTTCAAATTATAATTTTTTTGTTTTACAATTATACAAAAAAAACCGTCACTGACCGGTGCCATATCGAAAAAAAAAAAGACATACTTTATTGACTTCCAGACAAGTAATAATCAAAAAAGAAGTTTTTTCTATAAAAATCTTCTGCCTTATATACCACTACGTATGTTAATCCCTAAACACATTTTTAATTGGTATTTGTAATTTGAGCGGCAGACTTAAATCAGGGCACAAGTACATAAATCATCATTATGCCTTTTAGAGTATTCTGTACATTATTTGGGAGAATAATGTATTGGAGTGAGATAAATATGGAGATCATCGTGATGTGCGTGAACTTGAAAATTAATACAATTGCATTAGGAAAATAACATGATGCAATTATATAGGTCATATCATATCGTATTATGTATTGATTTCTCTCATATAACATTATGTGAGAATAAATCAATTTTTGTGTAATAGCATTTTTTTTAATGTATTTGATAATATTCAAATACACTGAAATATATAATGATTGATAGTGTGAAAAAAAATTAAATAAGTTGAAGCATGATAATATTGGAGAGAAAATATGGAATAATCTTATGTACATATATTTTACATAAGATTATTCTCGAAGTGGCGTGATTTTTGAAATAATCAATGGGATTAATAACAAATATCTTTGTTCAATTTTTGAACAAAACAAGATTAAATTTTATGTTGCGCGTGTGCAACGGAATTGGAATTTACAGTTCATTTATTGGAATATTTTGTTGAAAATTTCCAATAAATGTACGTTTTTAAGCATTTTAAAAATTATGTGTACAACCGTCTGCAAAAATACAGCGGCGTACGAAATATCAAAAAATATAAAGGGGCTATTTGCTGTCGCAACAAGATGAAGATCAATATGCCCTTTCAACTACATATTTATAATATTGAAGTTATTATGTAATATTATGACCTAGAATTTTTCAGCAGAAATTAAGCTCTTATATGAAACTTCTATAGCAGCTTAAATATAAAACCTTGAATATCCAATCCGAAACGAAACCAAATGGACTTACCCAACGACTCCTATAGTACCAAGACTGAATTTTATTTTATTTTATTGTTTATATGTGTTGGAAGTACCAAATTGACATCACAACTTATTGCTTTTAATCAATCATAACTAAGTTGTGATTAAAGTTACATGAAAATTATATTCTAATGAAATGTAGAGAAGATCCTTAGCTTTATTTTCACCGAATATATTAAATATCTATGAGCAACGTAAATCAAAGAAAAAACGTGATAAATATTAAGTAACATAAAACTGAGAATCAATTTTCCCTGAAATCTCTCAAGTTACTAAAAATATCAAATTATAATGTTCTACAAATTTGTAGATGTTTATTAAATAAACATTTTTCCTAAACATTGTTATATCATAAAATTAATAGAAATTAAGTTATTGAAGAAAAATGATAATTTTTTATTAAAATCACAATTATCTCTCTCATTTCTCATTTTAACAGCCACCTCTGAAAATGTAGTACCACTTTAAGAGTTTTTTATTCATTTGTTTATTTTTTCTTTCAAAAATATCATTCATAAACAAAAAAAAATTTTTCAAGTGGTACTACATTTTCAGGGGTGGCTGGGTGGATATTCTTTAATCAATTATTTCTTATCAAAACTTCACAAAAGAGTAATGTAGACAAAAAATTCCAACACAAACCAGTTATGTATTCCGATTAGCGTGGCTTTCGTTGTATGGGTTATTTTTAGCATGCGGTTAAGATTCCCCGTCCACTTTGAAATGCATTTGTATTGTCTTTATATTTTACTTGTTACTTTTTTATTGCCTCTCACTTCAACCCATGCGTTATTGTTCATTCGTTTTCGTTCTTACACACAAGATTATTACCCTAGGAATTGAAAAGCACATGGAAAACGCGTGCGTTTTTGTGTTATTAATTTGAAAGGCAAAGAGGACTAATGTGTTTCTGTAAAACAAATTATCATTTAGAAATATTTTGAATTTAGAAACGAAATAAAATATTGATTTTTTTGTTTTTTTTTAAATATAAAAAATAATAATAAGGCGTGAATTTTTTTATTTTTTAAATATTAAAATAATTAAGAGGTGCAAATTTTTTGATTTTTTTTTAAATAAAGGATAAAATATTAAAGTTTTTGATTTTTTTAAATTAATACTAATAATAAGGTGTAAGTTTTTTGGTTTTTTTAAATATAAATACTAATAAGTGTTTAAGTTAAAAAATAAGTGAAAAATTATGGGTCGTCATTTTGTCAGATGCAATAGGTTACTGCACCTTACATAGTTATTATAAATATGAAAGCTGTCACTAACACAAACTTAGGTAAATTTTTTTCTCTTTCCTTCATCTTCATTTTTCGAGATTTATATTTCCGACTATTTTTAGCGTAACTACCAGTGTATTAGTGTAAAAAATAATGTATGTACATAGATGTAAAAATTTTGAGATCGTTATCAGTGTTTCTATTAACTTGAGACATTTATTAATAGATTCGCTTTGGTTGTGTTTACAAGTGAATAAAATTATTTTTGTGTTTTTAATAAAAATTTGAATATATAATTATAATTTCTAAAAATGAAGTGTTCGGTTATTAATTGTAAAAATAATACGAGTGGGAAAAATTTCTAATAAAACTGAAAAAAATTAGAAAATATATCTAATTTTATAAATAAGGAAACAATTAATGAGAGTGCAAATTATTCAAGTAATCTTCTAAACACTGAAAAACATTGATTTAGATATAAAAATTAAAACGTTATTTTTTAGATGCAGAATGTTCTTTAGGATTAGAGAGTTAAATAAAATAATTAAAATAAAAAAAAATTTTGATTATAAAACGTTTTTAAAACGGACTCAAAAGTATAAAATAATTTTTCCTAGCCACATACACATTCTCAACCCCATACAGATAATCCTGAAAATTTGTGATTGCGAATTTTTAATAGCTATAAAAATACTTGTAAGATTAAAAACGAAAAACGTGGGGCGCTATTCTTTACACTTCTTACTATTAACTTGCACTACTCTTTACACTTCTTACTATTTTATCTTGTTTTTCGTTTTTGATCTTACAAGTATTTTTATAGTTATTAAAAATTCGCAATCACAAATTTTCAGGATTATCTGTATGGGGTTGAGAATGTGTATGTGGCTAGGAAAAATTGTTTTATACTTTTGAGTCCGTTTTAAAAACGTTTTATATTAAAAAATTTTTTTTATTTTAATTATTTTTTGCTTTTTAGTCTTATGTGAAATTTGTCAATCGATTTTATTGATATTATTTTACATTAAAAAACAATATAAGTAAAACTAAAAAAGTTTTTTTAATTTTAAAAAACAAATATATTTGTATATATGTGTTGGAAGTACCAAATTGACATCACAACTTATTGCTTTTAATCAATCATAACTAAGTTGTGATTAAAGTTACATGAAAATTATATTCTAATGAAATGTAGAGAAGATCCTTAGCTTTATTTTCACCGAATATATTAAATATCTATGAGCAACGTAAATCAAAGAAAAAACGTGATAAATATTAAGTAACATAAAACTGAGAATCAATTTTCCCTGAAATCTCTCAAGTTACTAAAAATATCAAATTATAATGTTCTACAAATTTGTAGATGTTTATTAA
The DNA here is from genome assembly GCA_932526495.1 of Bombylius major. Classification (NCBI taxonomy): domain Eukaryota; kingdom Metazoa; phylum Arthropoda; class Insecta; order Diptera; family Bombyliidae; genus Bombylius; species Bombylius major. The sequence continues at coordinate 18,469,694 of OW052045.1, forward strand.
ATAAACATTTTTCCTAAACATTGTTATATCATAAAATTAATAGAAATTAAGTTATTGAAGAAAAATGATAATTTTTTATTAAAATCACAATTATCTCTCTCATTTCTCATTTTAACAGCCACCTCTGAAAATGTAGTACCACTTTAAGAATTTTTTATTCATTTGTTTATTTTTTCTTTCAAAAATATTATTCATAAACAAAAAAAAATTTTTCAAGTGGTACTACATTTTCAGGGGTGGCTGTTAAAAATGAGAAATGAAGCATACTAAAATATTTTTGACTTGAAAATCAGAGTTTGCTTAGATTAAATTTTAGTAAAGAAAAATTAATACTTTCTTTGTTTTAGACCAAATTTGAGGATCGAATATCATAAAAAGTAAAATCTTAAAACTTTCATTAGCGATGTAATATTGCATTGTCATGCAGTTCTGAGCTATGTTGAAAGTTTCAAGTCTCTATCTCATAAAAAAGTTGGTTAAAAATTAAAAATCAATTTCCAAATTTGTACCGAACAGACAGACAAGAAACCAAGCTAATAAAAACATTTTAAAATTTATATTTGATAATTTAAATAAAAAACGCAAAAAAACGTTCACTTAAATATATATACTTTTTATTTCTAAATAAAATTCCCTCATGAACATTCCTATTGATTCCTATTATGTACACCAAACACATGGACCCAGTGACGTCACAAACTCATAGCTGAGAATTTAGCTGGCTCTATCATACCTCTGTTGTCTATTTATCTTGGTACTGAGTACCAATACCTAATATAGTAAACAGAATATTAAAGATGCAACAGGGCACAATACAATATTGAAACGTGCAACAAACATACTTAGTTTTTAAGAAGATGAAGTATATAAACCAAAAACCGCATGATAAAGATTGGGTAATCTCAAGTACTTTGCCTTAATTAAATTAAACTTTAACCCTAGAATTGCCTGATCGTATACAAATGTACATGTATTTGGACCTGGAGCCCTAACTCAAATATTATTCTTTTGAGCTATACCTTAATACTTCATAAATTCCTTCAATAAAGTGTTCTACGTCACCAATAAAAGTCCTAGCTTAAAATCGGTAGAACTAAGTATCCTTTTTTCCCAAAAAATACAAAACTGACAATGCATACACAAATTACCTCGTTCTACATTTTGTCTTGAAAACTAACCATACACAATAATTTTGAAGCGAACACTACAACAAATATTCAGTTCAGAGAATTACTGTTTTTGGTCCACGGAAGATATGGCTTTTTGAAGAAAAAAAATTTCAAAATTTCTACATAAAGTGTATGGTATGTATTTTGAACAAAAACGGTTGGTGAATCCTAGAGTTGAAAAATACATTATGCTCAATATAAAATCTTGAATATTTTATTCACGGATAAACTCTGAAATTAAGTTTCTATTGGTGTAATTTTTACTTTATTTCTCTATGACACATTTTTTTTTTTAAGTTTCAAAAGCATCCTATTGGAACTGAGGAAGTGATATTTGATCACATCAGTTTTGCTCAGCTCACTTATCTTCTTCTTCAGCCTCACTTTAAGTGTCCAAAAAAAGATGTTAAAAAATAAAATCACATACTGGCACAAATTTCATTGAAAAAATCCAATATTACAAGACAATTCAAGAGATTTTTTGTAGCGACCTGTATCGTCGAATAGAGAATAGAGTGCGAAAAAACGCGTTTATTGAGTGAGGAAGTGAGACTTGTCAGAATTATCACTTCCTAAGTTCTAATAAAATTTTCATATTTGTGAGTGCTTTCATAAACGTGTCGCCAACACACGTTGACGACTCGATTGCGCTGAAATTGTAAAAAGAGTAGTCAATCGTCAACTGTGCATACAAATATGATTTGATATTTGTGAAATTTGATTAATTTTTAATTTATTTAAATCTTATTTTAAATTTAAAATCGAACTGAAGAGAATATTGAAAGTTCAGAATAAAATATTGAGAACAATATTCGTTTTTTTGATTGAACATAAATATCGCAGTCGCTTGAAAACGATTGAACAATTTCAGCCGACTGCGACGCAAGCTTGAATTGATAAACTATCTTCGAATAGTACCTAAATTTCCAAAAGACTAAATTGCTTTCACAAAATTTCGAATATCAATTTAATACGTTTGTGCTACGCGAATTGTAATCCATCCTAAATATGTGACAGCGGTGAATTTAATTTTATTTTAGGAAAAAAATAAGTTAAAATTAATAAATTATTATTAATTATTATAAACAGTCATTATTATGAACATTAGTGACAACGAAATTGCAGCTATATTATTTTCCAGATTAATATTTTGTTTAGATAATTCCTGCACAATGAAAAGAAAGATAAGAATTTTGAAATTTCGGAATCTAGCATACTATTATTATTAAGGTTGATAATTTAATTTTTTATGCCTATTATTCCTCGTAGGAACGTAGCGCCCAAGTTTTACTTGAATTTTCTTTGACACATTTTTTTGTCATACATACATATACAGTGGTCCACAAAAGTATACGTAATTGACTAGTTTAACTTTCGTGTGCAATAAAATAAAACACTAATGGATATATTTTTCAATGTATTTTTTCTTTTTTTTGCTTGTATTTTCATTTCTCATTTAGTTTTTAATATTTTCACAAAAAATAGTAATTAATCCTTTCATAACAAAAAATATAACAACAAATTTAAATTAACGTCAATAATAGGCTCCACAAAAGTATTCGTAAATTTTTATTCACATAATGTTAACCGTTATAAAGTGCCGCTAAACATTTCTATTAATTTGATAAATTGTTGAAGGCATTAAAGTGATCAGTTTGAAACAAAATTGGGATCAGTTAACTATTTTAAATTAGATTGTGAGTTTTAATTTAAAATTTTACGTAATGGGTCGCAAAGCTAAGGAAACAACTATTGAAGAACGAAAAGTTATATTGAATATGCGTGAAAACGGCATTAAATTATCAGGAATAGCAAAAACTGTAAAAAAAGAGCTTTGACTATTAGAGCCCAAGATCAACGGGAAAGCTTTTTTTCGAATAAAATGAGATAAGTACCAATTTCCTAAATCCTAACTTTTTTTTAACTGTTAAAAGCATTTTTTTCAAAAACTGCATAATTTTCAAAATATTTGCATTTGAAAATTAGCACTTCTAGCTCCTATTTTCAATTTACACTGAAATAAAAACACGTGTCCAATACTCCAATGAATTTCAGATTTATTTTTTCTGTTTTTTCTCCACGTCTCCACGTCAAACACGGCACTTAGACTACATCCTAGACAAAATATGTATTTGAAAGAAATTACATAAAATAATCTTTTATTTATTCGTTGATTACTGAAAGCAGCGATTTAAGCAAAATTTGTGGTAACAATAGAAGATCGTATCCTTCGACCTTCAAAAAATTAAATCAGAGCCTCATTCAGCACTATGTTTGCACGAACGCAACAAGAATCGCTTATTTGGGTACTGTGCAGTGAAAAAGTGAAAACAGTGTGTGAAACGTCAAGTGCAAACTTTTTTTTTCATGTTTTCACTTCACCGAAACAGAATCGACCCCCAGCACAAGAAACATTTGCGTAGTTTATTTAACAGGCTTCAAAAATACGGAATCAATATAAACACACAAAAATGCATTTTCGGCGTACAAAAAATAGATTTTCTTGGACACATAATTTCTGCACGCGGTATTGAACCATCTGAAGAACGAATTCAAGCCTTGAAAGTTTTTCCTACACATTCAACATTAAAAAAACTCCAACGCTTCTTAGGTATGGTGAACTATTACCATCGTTTTATCCCAAAATTGGCCGAGCTAGCAGTGCCTTTATACGAACTTTTGAAAGGCTGCAATAATAAAAAAAAAAATAACAAACAAAAGTTTGCTTGGCTTTAAAAACACGAAACAGCGTTTCAATGCATTAAACAAGCCCTACGAAACAACGTTCTACTTGCACACTCAAATCCAAATACTAAAATTAGCCTTTGTGTCGACGCTTCGAATATTGCGGTTGGTGGAGTACTCCAACAACAAAACGGACTTAAATGGGAACCCGTTAGTTTCTTTTCAAAAAAATTAAAACAAAACGAGCAAAAATATTCCACTTTCGATCGTGAACTGTTAGCTATTTTCCTAGCCATCAAACATTTTCGCCACTTAATTGAAGCCAGAGATTTAACGATATTCACAGATCATAAACCTCTCGTCAATACGTTATTTTCCAAAACCGAAAAGTCTCCACGTCAAACACGGCACTTAGACTACATCTCCCAATTCACTAATGACATAAGATACATCCCAGGCGTTAAAAATGTAGTAGCTGATACCCTTTCAAGAGCTTCAATAGACTTAATTACAGAGAAAACCGATCTAAATCTCCAACTGATAATACAAGGTCAAGAGCAAGATAACGAACTTTAACAAATACTTCAAATTCAAAAGGACAAAAAAAGTAACAAATCTTTCAAACTCTCGAGAATTTTTATACCTGTAGAAGACAAATATATTTGGTGTGAAATTTCTACAGGAAATAACAGACCTTTCGTCCCTGAAAAATTTTGCAGATCTATTTTCAATAAAATCCATAACCTCTCTCATCCCAGTATACGCGTTTCACGAAAGTTAATCACTTCCAAATACTTTTGGCCCGAAATGAATAAACACATTACTCTCTGGGCGAGATCATGCATTCAATGTCAAAAAGCTAAAGTCACACGTCACACAATTTCACCCTATGGTTCGTTCAACCCTCCGAGTGGAAGATTTGAACATATTCCCATGAACATAGTAGGTCCTTTACCTCCGTCCAATGGATACACCTACATTCTTACAATGAAAGATCGGCCCTGATTGTGAGTGGCGATTAAATCGAGAATCGACTCAAATCGACTCGACAGATGAAATTTTGTATCATGAGTGTCGATTCGATTCGATTTTATCGTATTTTTCTGGCGAGCACCTGTTAGCTGTCGACTAGTTGTCAAATTATGTTTAAAGACTGTGTATAACTGAATATTTGTGAAAACTGAATAAAAAAATGTAAGTAATAATTAGTATATGAAATATTTATATTTGATAATCATAATTCAAGAGGATTTGATGCATCCCTTAACATTTTTCGTTTTCGAATCTGCATCAATATTTGAGTTCATTGTTCCTCTTCATCATCTAAATATAAGAAAATAGAATTCATCGCTGAACTGTGACTACACCAATTTTCGTTTCGAAAACTTTAACTATTTATAACCTCAAACTGAAGATAAAATATATTAAATAAGTTACATATTATCAAAAAATATGTAATAAGAAGAACTCTTACAGCTTTGTAATTTCAAAATTCAAAAATTTTTGAACGAATTATGAGCAGAGGGGAAAAACAAAAGGGATATGTATTATTTTACTCTCAGAGCTTTCAATTAAAAAATAATGATTTGAAGCTTTTTTCAATATATATTTTTTGACCTCATACATTATGATTGCTTTGATCATGTTTTGGCATATTTATATTTATGTTAAAAATTTTCATTTTTTACAAATGTATAAAAAATTAATATTTATCATAATTGCATTGTTGCTATGGCAACATAACAAATTACGATTTATACTTTTGATTTTTTTTTCGTTTTGAATAAAAATACATATTTGATTTGAAAAAAAATTTTTTTTTTTTTGAATATGAATATGAAATATTATTTTTCTCTATTATTTTTATTATATGTACCTCTAAATAGTAAATAGTATATATACATTAATCATTATGTATATCATATATCTTAGTAACAACTTCATGGTTTTTCGTGTGTTTTGTTCTTGTGGTTGAAAACTGTGGCACTTACAGAATTAATGTACAAGATAGCTTTTAAGAAACACTTCAACAAATATTTACATCCAAATATATTAGTTTTTGGTTCAGAGGATGCTGAGATACATATCTTTGAAATTGAAATTTAAAAAAAAAAGCCAAAACTTTGACAATGTCGATTAAGCCGTCCTAAAGTTAAAAACTAGCATTAGATATTTTATAATGTAAGAGAAAATAAAATTATATGCCTATTGATTCTGACCTCTTAATTCAGTACGAATAATTTTTTTCACATTCTTCAATGAAGATGAGAAAACCACGAAAAAATGTTTGGATATAGAAATTTAGAAAAATATTAAAATATATTTTTCTCCAAAATTACAAAAACTAAGATATATGATATACATATGTATATACTATTTAGAGGTATAATAAAAATAACAGAAAAAAATAATATTTCATATTTTAAAAAAAGTTTTTTATTCAAAGCAAATACCTATGTATTTTTATTCAAAACGAAAAAAAAATCAAAAGTATAAATCGTAATTTGTTGCCATAGCAACAATGCAATTATGATAAATATTAATTTGTTATAAGTACATTTGTAAAAAATGAAAATTTTTAACATAAATATAAATATGCCAAAACATGATCAAGGCAATCATAATGTATGACGTCAAAAAATCCTCTCAAAATCAATGACGTCAAAGTTTAGAGAAAACTTTGAGAGAGCTTAACTAACCTTTTACAATAAAAGCTTGGGGTACTCGCGCCAGAACCCCAGAATAAAAATTTTTATATGAATAAATTTTATATGAATAAGAGTTCTTCTTATTACATATTTTTTGATATTATGCAATTCTATTTGGTCGAGTCGATCGCCTTATATGATACAAAATTTGAATCGACTCGACTCGCCTTTTTTTTTGGCGATTATCGACTCGATCGCCACTCACGATCAGGGCCATCGTTTCTCATGCTGGCCTGAAGCTGTTCCATTGAAAAACATATCAGCCGAAAACGTCGCAGCAACGTTCATAAATTCGTGGGTTTCTCGTTATGGTATACCGACATTTATCACTACCGACCAGGGTACGCAATTTGAATCGTCTCTTTTTCGAGAAATATCATATATCCTAGGTAACCACCGAATTCGTACGACAACGTACCACCCACAAGCTAATGGCTTTGTCGAAAGATTTCATCGACACCTCAAAACCTCCATAAGAGCAACCGATGACCCAAAAAAATGGTATTTTTCCTTACCTTGGATCCTTTTAGGCATCAGATCTGCTCTAATAGAAGATTTAAATTTATTCCCTGCTCACCTTTTATATGGCCAGCCACTAAGATTACCAGGCGAATTTGTAACCTGGGACACATTAGACGTTAAAAAAATTAACACAAAAATCGCCAGAGACTTATACGAAACAATCCACAAAATAAAACCATATCAACAAAGAGTACGTAAACAAAATCACATTTTTGTACCAAAAAACTTAGAAGATTGTTCTCATGTCTTCGTAAAACAAGCCATTTACAAAGGTACCTTAAGTGCACCTTATTCAGGACCTTATAAAGTTCTTTCTAAGCATGAAAAACTTTTCAAAGTTCTCATGGATCATAATAAAGAAGAGATAATATCTATCGATAGAATTAAACCAGCATATCTTTTGAACACAGAAGTCCTTACAGACGTTAACACCAATTTAACAAGAAATAATTGTAAAAAACGGGTTAGGTTCCAATTATGATACAATAATTATCAATATATCTACTTGTGTGAAAACATAAAATATTATAAATAACTTTAAAAAAGCAAGAACTTGATGTGAATAGGTAGAAAAAGCTATTCAAATTTTGTATAAAATGATTTAATATTTGAAATTTTTATCTTTGAATTTAACTTGAGGATTGAAATATTAGAATTTATATTGTAGCATTAAAATCAATGATAAAATCATATGTATATAAGTTAAGACAAAACTTAGTATAAATCTAGATATAGAATCATATATAAACATATATAGTATTTTTGTTCTTTTTTTTTTTAATAAGGGGGGAGTGATGTGGCGGTACCACAGGTATCCGATTTTACCCTAAATTAATTATCAGCAACTCTATACTTCTTAACTGGTATTGAAAAATATGAATTACTATAAATCAATAGTTTCACTTGCATTTCATTACTCATTATCTCTTCATAATTAGAAAAGAGATAAGAATAGTATTGCAACTATACAGCATGCTGATAACGATACCTGGGTACCTAAACATTGCTTTGCTACCTTCTCTTCTCTGTTCTGATCTTGTAGCATTCAGACGTAAAATTATTAAGTTAAATAAATTATCGAAAATTATAAATTATTTTTTTTCTTTAAAATGTGGTTTGTTATAACCCCACAGTCTTCCTAATATCTCGAAAATTATGCATTTTTCGAAAAAAATTAAGATAGCAAATCGATGCAGAATCAATTGAGCTTTAATTTTTTGCAATAAAGAATTGGGGTTAATTTAAGCCTTTTTTGAAAAAGACAGGGTTAAACACATAAATTTGAGACAAATTCGCAAAATTTTGACATTGAACATGTCTTACTTTTAAACAGTTAGGAATAGAGGAACAAGTAAAGTATCGTTGAAATGGGCAAAGGGTCTTCTACATGTTCTCTAACAAAAAATGACCCTTGATTACCCTTGTAAAAAGTTATAGATAATACCGTGAAATAAGAGCAAAAAAACTTCAACGCCCTCTAGCAGCGAAACCGTTGGGATTTACCCCCCACCCCCCCTCCCCACCGATACGATTTTTCGTTTGTATTAATGAGATCTATCACTGGTATCAAGGAAAAACAAACCAAACGGGACGCCCTCTATACATACCTATATCATAGTAAAGTTTAATAAAAAAAATATTCGGCTTTTTTGAATTGATATTTTTCTCCCAAATTACAAAAACTAAGATATATGATATACATGTATGTATATATACTATTTAGAGCTATAATAAAAATAATAGAAAAAAATCATATTTCATATTCGAAAAAAAAAAATTTTTTTCCAAACAAATATGTATTTTTATTCAAAACGAAAAGAAATTCAAAAGTATAAATCGTAATTTTTAATGTTGCCGTAGCAACGAATCAATTTTAATATTTTTTATCATGTGTAAACAATGAAAATCACAAATCCTCTCAAAATCAATGACGTCAAAGTTTAGAGAAATTTTATTATGCACGTTGAAATTGGCGAAATTGGTATCTCATTTTATTCGAAAAAAAGCTTTCCCGTTGATCTTGGGATCTAATAGTCAAAGCTCTTTTATTCAAAATTTACAACTTTAGACTTCTTATACGTATATACTATTCTACATTCTTTGCCTAAACTTAAACATTTTGTGAACAAAATGATATGTTTTACAAAACACATTATACTCCATTTCGGAATATGGTAATTGGTATGATACTTTTTAAAGAGGACTTCTTCTTTCCAACACAATATATTTAACTTAGATCGAGTAAATGGTTTTTGGGATATAGGGACCTAAAGTCAAAATTCCGTATTATAGTATTATTTTAGAATCGATTTTTTAACTTTTATTTATTTATTTATTTTTTTATTAATAAGGTACAACAGTTACCAATTTTTTCACTATGTACCTTTAAATGCCGTAAAGCTAGACATGGTTAGACTAAGTTCTAAGATATGAATACATACCCGTATCAAAAAAATAATTATATATATGTAAGTATCTATGTAATTTAAAAGAGGATTTCTTGGCATAAAATTAAAGGTTTTATTGTCCTTTTTAAAATAATACCATATATCTCTTCATCTTCCATTTTATAGATGCACGTAAAATGTATAGTTTATTTCAGATCATTATTTAATGCTTCTTATCACGATAAGTGTGTAAGAATGATAAGCGGTAGCAGTGGAGTAAGAAAAAGTTGTTTCTTGAAAACTGACTTTTCTATGCATTTTACCCTATACGAGCAACTATTGTCTAAGGCAATAGATTTTTCACTATTCACTATTTTTCAATAATTCTTACCAAATTTCAGTTTTCTTCTTCCCCGGCAACATACTTTTTAGGAAAAACGAAATATTCACATATAACATATTTTCTAGTTCTTCAATTGCTGCTTATGGTTGGTTGATTGGTTGACGTGGCGGTCCGAAGACTCAATTAGCATATAGTGCCGTTTTAATAACACACACCGACACACCTCTCAGTTGTCAGTCAAAGGGTTGTAAGCCCTTCTGTCATACATGCACCTACAGTTTAAAGTGGAATGCGAACCACTGCTAGAGAACGAATTTTTTTCGTATGACAGGGCTTGGTACTAATATTCCTTGTAGTTTTTGTGGACTTAGCTTGTGGTCTCGAAGTAAAGCCACCAAACTAATTAGTACCGAGCACTTATACCCAACTCAAAGTGAATTGGTACTCATTCAAAGCTGAGTGAACTCAGGCGGACTCGAACCCGAGACCTTCAGCATCAGAAGCCAACACTCTACCGCTTCGTCCACTGCCCGCCTATTGCTGCTTATACTCTACAGATTTATCTGCTGAATTGCTGATTCAAAAGATTGCATTTCAATGCAAAATTTTTATTGTTCTCGTGGTGAGATCTGTTTTCAAAATTTTACTTATACATATAGGTACCGGGGGTAGGTCAAATTTTTGAAAATGAAATATGAAATTCGTGTTCAAGTTTAATAGGTCACAAAATATCTCAAATAATGCAGAATTGTAAAATGTCGCACAAAATTACTTTAAATAAAATTATTAAATTAAATTAAATTATTTTAATACTTTGTTAAATTTCATATTTATGTAAGTAGTTTTCTAAAGGTACTTTTACATTATTATTGTCACGCATTATCAATTGATAAAGAGTCAGCTAATGTGTGACTCAGACAATGTAAACTTCAATGTATTTGGATAAAGAGTCAGATAACAAGTTCGCTAACAAGATTTTGCATTATCGGTCTGGTTCTATTTGCTACTAGCCACACTTTATCAATGCGTGTATTTTGTTGTTGTAAGTACGTCATTTTTTGATATTTATGAAAAGGTGAATAGCGTTATTAGTCATAATATTTTCCAAAGGTGAGAAGAAATATATTTAATTGATTAAAATATTTTAATGTAATTTAACTTGATTTCTTCTTTTTTTTGTTTTAAAATGTATATATGCAACAATTACCATTGTTGCAGCACTTATCAATAATTTTGAAACTGAAGTAGATATACATTGCACCTTTTCAATTTTCCATACAAAAACACAACTTGATAATTATTTTTTGATAAAGATGTAAAAGTCAATTAACATTATCTAACACTTTAGCGAAAGTAAAAAGCTTTTTGTCTCCACACATTAGCTGACTCTTTATCAATTGATAACGCAATATTTAATATATTCGGTGAAAATAAAGCTAAAGATCTTCTCTACCTGCCTTATTCTACATCAAGTCATAACTTGTGACCAGTCATAAGTCTATTCACCAAACTAGTTTTATGACCGTCATAGTCAAGTTATGACCATAAAATTATTTTAACTGTTTTGCTGACCTATTAGCTTTGCTACTAGCATTTTGAACCCAACTTTGAACTTGATTATGACGGTCATAAACTAGTTTGGTGAATAGACTTATGACTGGTCACAAGTTATGACTTGATGTAGAATAAGGCAGTTAATGTCTTTTTTGTCTATCATATTATGCATCACCTAAACTCTGGAATTTACTTATTCTATGCTTTCATAAACTTGTAAAAAGTTGGTAATTTTTAAGGGGATTTTAAAAGTTCAAGTTATTTTAATTAATCGAAGTATTTAATTTCATATGTATTCTATTATATAGGGTATAAGTATATAGAAATTTTAAATTTTCAGACATTTACTTGTAGTTATGAGCACAAATATCAAAAATGTCCTTAAAAAAACAGTCCTATAAATTAATACACAATTATATCTCGTTTTTATTTTATTAAAACTACCAATAGAAAATTTAGTATAATTTTGAAATTATAATAACATTAAATACTTTACATAAATGTAAGTATGTATATCTATATATCTACACGAGAAAAACATATGAATAAATAAAGGAGAACAAGATAAACACACATGTAGTTTTCTGTACTTTACTACAACTGTATTTGAGACTTAAACGTAAAATAAAAACAAGGTAAACAAATCAATTCAAATCAGCAGATATTACAATTTACGATTAATCAATAATCTTGAGAAAAACAACAAACCATACCTGTGTGCTTAAACCTTCACACATTGTAAAATAAAATATATTAAATATTGTATACATATATACGTATACACTACATGTGTACATACTACATTACGACCTCAGTTGTTGCTTACAATCACGCAATTTACACGATACGTCAATTGCTCTATCCATCAACCATCAAGCAACGATTCCTACGCGATCGGGGTGAGGCAAATTGAGGGGTAGCACATCACTTGTGTACCAAAAATTTCATCGAGCAATTGCCATATCCTCTATTCCTTTTTCGTAATTTTTTCAACTCTGCTTTATTTCTTCTTCGACTTTGTGAAAGCAGTATTAAAAATAATACTTGATTAATGAAGAAGAATACTCGAACAAAAGAAAATGGATGAAAATTTTAAAGAAGAAGCATTTGCTGTCATTTTGCTGCATGGATGATTGCTCGACCGTGTAAATGCAAGAGTACATCACGCAGAAAGTTCAAAGCAAAACGCCAAAAACTCGTCCAGCAATTGCTGTATCGTGTAAATTACCCCAATACCGAAATTGTAAAACGTGATACTATAAATCTACACAAATACTTACATAGATATATTTATATGTATGTAGGTACCTCCAGTTTAATTCAATTATTTAAATAAATGTTCGACTTTTCTCATTAAACGTGATTTTAAAAAAACAGAACTTTTTTTAAAAAACAACTAATAACAAAAGAAAATACAACGATAGAAAAATTATTACCACATTATGTACCCCGTTTCACGTCATTCATTTATGAATATCACTAATATTATTGTTTCCTATTTCATCTTTCAAATAAATATGTAAATATGTATATGTATGTGTGTACAATGTACAGGGTGATTCAGTTTAGGTATCCGACCCGGAAACTACGGATAGGTCTCAGCGAAACAAACAAGAAATTGTATAGGGGGGAGGAGCAATCTCAACCGTTACGGAGTTAGAACAAGAAAATGATTTTTGGTACCTTTTGCTTGTTTGACCCTATAACTTTTCACATGGGCACGCTAGGGTCATCTTCCTTTTCGCAAAATTGTAGAGAACCCCCGTTCCTTTCCAACAACATCTCACATGCCTCTGTACCTCTTCAGAAGTTTTAAGGCCTCAAAACCAAAATATTGTCATTTTTTCACCCATTTTTGGACTTTACCCTAATTTTCTCGAAAAGTGTTCGATATTAACCCTCATTTTTTATTGCAGAAAATAAATGTTTAACTGATTCTGCATCGATTTTCTATCTTTACTTTCATTATTTTAAATTCACACTGTAATAAAAGCACTACTGAAACCATGTAATAGAGTTTGTTAAAAATTAAAAGCGAATGATCTGCGCATACTATATATGCTATTATAAAAAGTTTATACATATGTGCGTTAGTGTTTTTCTTATTTTAACCTGAAAATAAAAAAAACAACTATTTGAAAAAACGCATAGACAAATACATTTTTATCCTCCTCAACTATCATCCACCAGGCTTGATGAATGACTGAGAGTGAGAACTTAACCGCAGTTGTACCATTCGCTTTTAATTTTTAACAAACTCTACCAATGAATTTCAAAGACTTTTTTTTTCAGTTTTTTCACTTTAGTACACCAAAATGGATATTAAAATGCTAAAAAAGAGCCCATGTATTTAGCCATTAAAACCGCTGGTGCCAGTATAGGACCAAATGAGAGAGTTAAATAAAATATCATTTTTTTAAATTATGAGTTTTGTGATCGTGAACGACCTCTCAATACAAAATCGCCTGTGTTTACATAACTAAGTACCTACATATACATGTGTACCTAAGTACATAATGTATGGTAGATTTCTGAAAAGTGAAAGTAAAACCGAAAAATTAATAGTAGCATTAATTCAAAAAGTATTCAATTATTTTTCTGAACATGAATGAACAATGTTTTTTAGAATAGTTACCTAATAATACAGTTTGAATTTAAGTATGTAAATATGTAGTTACCTACAGAACATAGAAAAAGGTCAATATAATTTTTAAAAAATGCACAGCACATGCAATATTTCCAATACTATTTTATTATTTCGTTCCCATATTTATCCCATACAAAAAAAGATAATGCAATTGAATAAAAACTACCTCAAAGTAGACAAAATAAGCTTTCATTTAAGCTAACAAAATAAAAAATAACAGTGCAGATATTCGAACTTGAACATAAAAATGAGGAATTTTTTCAAAACTTTCTCAATTTGAATTTCAAATCATTTCTGATTAAGTTCTTATTTTTTTATTATTTTGAATTAACCACCAACTGAAATAGCTTTAGAATAGAACAACGACAAAAAAATCACTTTATATACTGAAAAAAAATATATAAACTCATATAATATGAGGTATTTTTCAAGAAGTTGCACTATTAACGTATATTATACTTAGTTTATTTATTATTTTTAGTAAAAGAAATTTATTCGAAGAAAATTCGTTATTTACATCAAACCTTCATCTTTCCTAGTTTAGAAGTTATAGAAGGTTCAATTTTGTAAAAAAAACCACTTATAGCTTAAATCGAGACGTAACATCCACTTTTTCATGAAAATTATGGAAAAAATTTTAATCATGAACAAATGCACAACTAAATGAGCTTTCATTTTTCAAAACAAAAAGGGTGTTTAATCTAACATTCTTTAAGAAAAGTGCATTTTTTTTTTTTTTTTTTTTGAAGAAAATGGGCTAAAAATGACAAAATATTAAAGTAGAGCAGAGAAAGAAAAGCAGAGTGATTAATGGCTTGCGAGAAAAGTAGATTATTCTACAGTTCTAACTGCTGCATAGTTACCATATAATTTTTTGTTTATCTTTCCGATTGGACACCTTATGCAAAATACCCTGTAAGTATACTTATTCACTTCCATTAATAAATGTTCTAAGTATTACGAATCACGAATTATTTCATTATTTATATTTTTATAGCAAATATTTTGTATTTATATTGTATAAATCACAAAATCTATATACAAGCTTTTTTTTCTATAAGAGAGATAAAATTAGAATAATAGAGGCAATTTGATACATGATATAATCAGAATAAAGTTAACATTTGCGTATTATGTAAATATTATGTATATATGTGTGTTATCAAATAAGTGAAATTGCAACATACTAAGAATCAATATATATGTATTTTTTTTATTTTTGTCATTAAAATGTTTTCTGACAACTAACTAAACTAAACTAATCACATAACAACATAATAGGTGAGTACTCTTTGATTCCCAAATTTAAAATTTCTCTACGCACCCAGTCAGTAAAAATTATGTACATACAGACATATATATTGGAAAAAAATTCAACCGCCAAAGAAAACGCATTTAATGATTTTCTATAATTGCATACATACATACATACGAGTATATGCACATTTCTCGTACACAAGTGTCGACTGAAAATGTACCTATTTTTACATTTTCAAGATTTTAATACAATACATACATTTGTTTGTATTACTTCAAGCTTTTCTAAGTATCTAAAATTTTGAAAATTATTATGTCTATGATAATATAAAAATGTACGCTGATACATTCAATACAAACTGAGTTTTCTTAGACCTTTATACCAATATCTGTAACAAACAATAACATTTACGCTTAATTAACGCTGGTTGTAACTTTTTTCCAACTTGGTATAATAAGAATCATCTAAAATAATTTTAAACCCACGATTGTAATTTGAGCAGTTGTAAAAACAGGTTTTTAAACTGGTTTGCGACGATTATTACAACCACCTGATATGTACATGATCAATGGTATAGTATGAAGAGCTACTTGCTTCTGAGAAGCAATTCCACTCGAAGGCCTGAAGGCCATTGTGAATGCCCTTTAATTTTGTTTGTGGGAGTTGACTTGACTTATCCTGAAGATTTTCGAATAAATTTGTTGAAGTCTTTTAGTGCTATTTCTGCTGAGTCGTCGAGACCGTCAAAGAACCTTGCTCCCAAACAAGTGAGCCTTTGTTCTTCTAGAGTTGAAGAGTGGGTGCACTATTGACTCTACTTCTTCTTCATCTCTGCAACTTCTGTAGAAATCGTTCGACGGTGAGCCGAGTTATTGGCCATAGCTTCGATTAGACAATGTCCAGTAATCACTCCGACGAGTTTTCGAACTTGTTTTCTTTGGAACGATGTTTTGCGTTTATAATCGGTAAAATACTACGGATTATGGAGTTTTCCATTGTTCCGCAGTCATGTTTTCAAAATAAAGATCTATAAAGTGTTTTGCCGTACTATTAAACTTTGCAACAAGATTCCATTGCAGTCTTACATTTTCCCTCTCCTTAAGAAAAAGTATGTTTATTTAAATTTTTAAATTACTCATTAAAAAGATTAGTACCTTTATTAGAATGGAATCAAAATAAGCCTAAAATTGCACAAAATTTGCTTAAAAAGATAATACGTATGCCTACACTCGTACATTCGACGGTATTTTAAATCTATATTTGAGCCGTTTATTTTGAAAGAGAGGTAAGTTCACTTTTGGTGAAAAATGAGATAAAGTGATTTTCAGATTGTAACATAACGGATAATTCTATATATGTAAAAAAAAATAAGTTTATATTGATGATAGGAAATTCGACTAAACCTTCCTGGTGTTCCCGCCGGTCAATTTTCCAGCTGCTTCAGCCGGGCGGGGTTCTTTCGGAACACCATTTCGGAAGCGGGTCCGTTACCGTTACATAATAGTTTAGGACCGGCCAAATCCAAAAAAAATTGGAGAAGGGGGCAAACAAGAAGAATCACAAGGAAACCAATAATCAAAAAAAAAGTCCATTTTTCTTATTGAAAGAGGGAAACCATTGTCTTACCGAAACACCCAGTGGACCATCTTCAACCCACCGAAGAGACTCTCCGAATCACAACACCTTTGAAGGGATTTCAACACATCCTTAAATCTTCATTTGTTTCGTCATATTTTCTTTCTTTTACTTTTAGAAAAGAGAAAAGAAGGTCAATTTACAAGAAAAAGGTTTTATTTACTTATTGATTTATTTATAATTTTTTTTTTTTTTTCATTTATTTATATCTACCTCAAATGATTCTAAACTATCCCTTTTAACAATTTTCAACTTTGATATATAGTATTACCTATGTTCTTATAAATTCCTTTTCAATATTCGATAGAAAAAAAAATTAGCTTTTGCTTTAATGAATAAATTTTTACAAAGATATTTTACAATTTCTTAAAAATCTGTTTATACCTAAATCAGAATTTTCCCCAAAAAAAAATAAACGAAAACTAACCTAGATTCCATTATTGGTGATGCTGTTCTTGATGATAATAGTCCAGAAGATCCAATTAATGATGATAGTGACAATCATAACAATAAATTAATTTAGGTTACCCTTGTTACTAATATTTCTTTTAGATTTTACCACAACAAGTTTATTATCATTTTGAATATATCTTTAATTAAATTAACAATTTTCTTCGCTTTTATTGGTTTCGGTACAAATAAAAAAATAAAATTAATTATTAAAGTCAGCCTCATCTATTATTTCTACTACTTGGTCAAAAATTTTTTTTTTTTTTTTTTTTTTTTTTTTTTTTTTTTTTGTATTAGTATTTTAAAGATATTTTTTTGTTAAATTATCATTTTTCTTTTTTTTTCTATTTCTTTCTTATTTCCTTTATACAAAAAAATTTAACTATTAAATTCAACTTTACTCATTATTTCTTTTAACTTTATTTAAAAAAAATAGATTTTTACTTTACAGGTATTTTTAGTTAACTTATCAATTTTCTTCGTATTTTTTTTTTCTATTTTTCTTTATACCAAAAAAAATATTAACTATTAAAATCAATTTCACTTATTATTTCTTTCGTTTTATTCAAAAACAAAATTTTATTTTTCTTTAAGGATATACATTTGTTTTTTTTTTTCAGTTAAATTATCAACCTTTTTTTCCATACTTTTCTTTCCTTTTTTTTTCCTTTTTTTTTTTTTTTTTTTTTTTTTGATAGTTTTTTTTTCTTTTATTTTTTTTTTTTTTGCACACAAAAATTTAATTTATTAGACACATCTTTAGTCATTATTTCTTTTATTTTACCAAAAAAAAATTCTCTTTTTGTTTTCTAAAGATAGTTCAGTTGAATGTTTAATTTTTATTATTTTTTTTTTTTTCTTTTCTCTTCTTTTCCCTTCAAAAAAAAATTTTATTTTCTTTTAAGATACTTTAGTTAAACTTTCAATTTTTGTTTTTTTTTTCTTGTTTTTTTTTTTTCCAAGACCTAACAGTCATCCTCTCAAGAGTAAATCAGAGGAAAAAAAAAACTCTCTATAAAATCAAAATTACGAACTCTAAAGAAAAATTTTTGCTTTTAGTGCGCAAATATTATTATCGTTTTAATTTTATATCACCAAAACACTTTGTATAGCACCGAATAAAAAGAAAGATATATATCTAACCAATTTAAGCCGACGGCACTCCATAGATACTCACAATCAGATAAAAAAAAAATCTTTAATAAAAACTGAATTTATATAATTTGATTATCTTTTTAATTCCGAACTTATCCAACCTGACTGACTTGAAAACCAAACTCATTTTCTCAAAAAAAAAACGCAACCAATTTAAAAAAAAAGAAAAAGTTGTGAAATGTAAAAAAAAAAACTTTTGCCTTATCAAACCTAATATAAACTTATACGAGTAATGCGAATCTTCACCATGATATATGTAGATATATTTTTTTTTTTTTTTTTTTTTTTTTTTTTTTTTATATCGTATGTATAAATTTTTTTTTCTTTGTCTTTACAGATTTTTTTTTTTTCTCTATCAAATTTAAACGATTTATTCAATCACTAATCACAATAGAACACGTTTTTTTTTTCTTTTATCTATTTATATATATTTCACTTTTTACTAAGATTTAATAATTATTCAAAGAAAAGAAATTCCGAACTTAAATAAAATCACCATTAAAAAATATATGTCTAAATGATTCATTTTTCCAACATTTTTTCTTTCAAATTATAATTTTTTTGTTTTACAATTATACAAAAAAAACCGTCACTGACCGGTGCCATATCGAAAAAAAAAAAGACATACTTTATTGACTTCCAGACAAGTAATAATCAAAAAAGAAGTTTTTTCTATAAAAATCTTCTGCCTTATATACCACTACGTATGTTAATCCCTAAACACATTTTTAATTGGTATTTGTAATTTGAGCGGCAGACTTAAATCAGGGCACAAGTACATAAATCATCATTATGCCTTTTAGAGTATTCTGTACATTATTTGGGAGAATAATGTATTGGAGTGAGATAAATATGGAGATCATCGTGATGTGCGTGAACTTGAAAATTAATACAATTGCATTAGGAAAATAACATGATGCAATTATATAGGTCATATCATATCGTATTATGTATTGATTTCTCTCATATAACATTATGTGAGAATAAATCAATTTTTGTGTAATAGCATTTTTTTTAATGTATTTGATAATATTCAAATACACTGAAA
The DNA here is from genome assembly GCA_932526495.1 of Bombylius major. Classification (NCBI taxonomy): domain Eukaryota; kingdom Metazoa; phylum Arthropoda; class Insecta; order Diptera; family Bombyliidae; genus Bombylius; species Bombylius major. The sequence continues at coordinate 18,489,255 of OW052045.1, forward strand.
TATATAATGATTGATAGTGTGAAAAAAAATTAAATAAGTTGAAGCATGATAATATTGGAGAGAAAATATGGAATAATCTTATGTACATATATTTTACATAAGATTATTCTCGAAGTGGCGTGATTTTTGAAATAATCAATGGGATTAATAACAAATATCTTTGTTCAATTTTTGAACAAAACAAGATTAAATTTTATGTTGCGCGTGTGCAACGGAATTGGAATTTACAGTTCATTTATTGGAATATTTTGTTGAAAATTTCCAATAAATGTACGTTTTTAAGCATTTTAAAAATTATGTGTACAACCGTCTGCAAAAATACAGCGGCGTACGAAATATCAAAAAATATAAAGGGGCTATTTGCTGTCGCAACAAAACAAACTTTTCCACGAACCTGTCGAAGTGGAAAAGGTTGGAACACGGCAGCGAAAAGATAATGTTAAGTTCGTAAAGGACATTGACGCATAGAACATATTTTAAGTCCCACTAAGAAATTTTGACCGAAAAGAGGATTGGTCGGTATTGCCTTAACACAACAACGTGGGGCTCGTCCACACCCTGAGATGAGTCTCAATGCCGGAACACGTGGGCAAGCCGGGCTGAACAAAAGAATAGGGAGAAAAGTTCACACACATCAGCCAAAATCCAAAATCAAAAAAAAATTTTTTATTTAGAAAATCTAATCAATGCAATTCAATTTACAAAAAAAATCAAAATTATTATTAACACTGAATTTATATAACGAAACTATATGTTCAAAAAAAAATTTTATAAATCGGGGCTCAACGCGAAACTCAGCCGCGCGAGACCAGCGATCAAACCTTCAGGTGTTAAGAGATCTACGCCTCGACGCAGACCCAAAAACAAAAAAAATCAGAAAATGCAAAAAAACTCAAAAATTCATCACGACAATGAATGTATATATATAACAAAAAACTTGATTTTATTTATGGAACCCTCAAAACGCGGACGCGGATAAGTTTCTATTAAACCGTTTACTCATAAGAAGAAGAAAAGAAAAGAAAAAAAATCTAGTGCTTTCTTTAACCAACAATTAAAAAAAAATCAAAATATCTTTATTATCAAAAATAAAAAAAATCAATATATTTTTTTTGTCTTTATCAAAACCTAAAAAAAAAATCAAAATATCTTTTTATTATTAAAAGAAATCAAAATACTTTTATCAAAAAAAAAATGTAAAAATCCAAACATTTTTATTATCAGTAAAATTTTTATCAAAAAAAAATGATGCAAACAAAAATTAAAAAAAATTATATCCTGCCATAAAATTTTAGCTTTTATGGTGTTTAATTAGGTGTTGTGGCTTGGAGAACCTCAACGAGGGTAGAGAGACGTCATGGTAGACGACTTCCCATACTACCAAAAATGGACCAAAAAACATAGGCTCCTCTATCAATAAAAAAAATGAAAAGCAGATTGCAAATTTTACCAATAAAGTCCAAAAGGGACCACTTTGGAGGAAAGATTCAGTTTCAAAATGTAATCAACACTACGCGTACTTTCAATGCAACTGAACGCAAAAATTCTCGAGTTTACACTAACAAAAAAAAGCATGATGCACATGAAAAGAATTACCCGTGCAAAGAAGACGATCCTGTGAATACCAGTAATCGTTCTGACAAACGGTGTAATCCGTTTTACCTGTCACCAACAATAAAACATACAACTTGGTCCGATTATCTCAAGACGCATTGTAGAAAGAATTACTCGTGCAAAGATACGATCCTGAATTTACAAAATCGTTCTGACAAACGCGTAGTCTCTCCACACATCAAGAGTACAAGCGAATCAAGAACACAATAAACCACACGTGGTATATAAGACGACGTACCCGTGCAAAGAAGACGATCCCGGATGTACCAGAAACGTTCTGACAAACGGCGTAAATCATAAAATATACCGAACCAGGGACAAATCTCAAATTTCTTAATCAAAAACTTTTTATAAAACTTTAAATTTTCTTATTTATTAAACCGAAATTCTTAAACCTAAAATATAAGTCATTTTCATACAAAACGAAATTTTACAAAACGAGAACCACGAGTGCATGAACACGCGAGTGAAACTTCATCTTTCAATCCAAAAGTCAATACGGAAGGTATTCAAAAATTAATCGAATTAAATTTCATATTAATTATGCATTTGAGGTATCACCGATGTATATTTCAATAAAACCTAAAACATAAGTGAACTCAATGTGCATAATCACGCGGAATAGATTGCCTTTACAAAACATTTCAAATTCTCAAAAAAAATGGTTCATTATGAAACATGCGTATACTTTGCAACTCTGCCGCGTGCAAACAGCATTTCGGGTTATGCCCCAAAACCTGTGACAAACGTCGGAGGTTACAAGGTATAAAATTGAAACTACAAACATTTTCACAGTGCCGTCGCAACAAGATTTCGGGATTTATACCGACCCAAAATCTTGGACTTACGTCAATGTGTTCGAGAATTTTTATTACATAAAAAAAAATATATATATCTATATCGCGCACGAAATACAATTGTCAATTAAATTTAAAACCGGGTTATTGGGGATGATCTGATAGGACGCGTGGGATGGTAGATTTTCTGTTCAATGTTGCCACTAAACAGAAAATCTCCATGTTACCGGGGAGGCTAAATCTCAAAAAAAAATGATTGTGCCTTAAGGGCGAAGAAAAAAATCAGACACTTGATAGTCTGTGCCTGTCGTTGGGCGCCATATGTAACAACACCAAAAGGTGGAGTGACATATGGACGCGAATAAATTAATGTACCAGATGGGCGGTACGTTGGGCGCCATATGTAACATAACGGATAATTCTATATATGTAAAAAAAAATAAGTTTATATTGATGATAGGAAATTCGACTAAACCTTCCTGGTGTTCCCGCCGGTCAATTTTCCAGCTGCTTCAGCCGGGCGGGGTTCTTTCGGAACACCATTTCGGAAGCGGGTCCGTTACCGTTACATAATAGTTTAGGACCGGCCAAATCCAAAAAAAATTGGAGAAGGGGGCAAACAAGAAGAATCACAAGGAAACCAATAATCAAAAAAAAAGTCCATTTTTCTTATTGAAAGAGGGAAACCATTGTCTTACCGAAACACCCAGTGGACCATCTTCAACCCACCGAAGAGACTCTCCGAATCACAACACCTTTGAAGGGATTTCAACACATCCTTAAATCTTCATTTGTTTCGTCATATTTTCTTTCTTTTACTTTTAGAAAAGAGAAAAGAAGGTCAATTTACAAGAAAAAGGTTTTATTTACTTATTGATTTATTTATAATTTTTTTTTTTTTTTTTCATTTATTTATATCTACCTCAAATGATTCTAAACTATCCCTTTTAACAATTTTCAACTTTGATATATAGTATTACCTATGTTCTTATAAATTCCTTTTCAATATTCGATAGAAAAAAAAATTAGCTTTTGCTTTAATGAATAAATTTTTACAAAGATATTTTACAATTTCTTAAAAATCTGTTTATACCTAAATCAGAATTTTCCCCAAAAAAAAAATAAACGAAAACTAACCTAGATTCCATTATTGGTGATGCTGTTCTTGATGATAATAGTCCAGAAGATCCAATTAATGATGATAGTGACAATCATAACAATAAATTAATTTAGGTTACCCTTGTTACTAATATTTCTTTTAGATTTTACCACAACAAGTTTATTATCATTTTGAATATATCTTTAATTAAATTAACAATTTTCTTCGCTTTTATTGGTTTCGGTACAAATAAAAAAATAAAATTAATTATTAAAGTCAGCCTCATCTATTATTTCTACTACTTGGTCAAAATTTTTTTTTTTTTTTTTTTTTTTTTTTTTTTTTTTTTTTGTATTAGTATTTTAAAGATATTTTTTTGTTAAATTATCATTTTTCTTTTTTTTTCTATTTCTTTCTTATTTCCTTTATACAAAAAAATTTAACTATTAAATTCAACTTTACTCATTATTTCTTTTAACTTTATTAAAAAAAAATAGATTTTTACTTTACAGGTATTTTTAGTTAACTTATCAATTTTCTTCGTATTTTTTTTTTCTATTTTTCTTTATACCAAAAAAAATATTAACTATTAAAATCAATTTCACTTATTATTTCTTTCGTTTTATTCAAAAACAAAATTTTATTTTTCTTTAAGGATATACATTTGTTTTTTTTTTTCAGTTAAATTATCAACCTTTTTTTCCATACTTTTCTTTCCTTTTTTTTTCCTTTTTTTTTTTTTTTTTTTTTTTTTTTTTTTTTTTTTTTATTTTTTTTTTTTTTGCACACAAAAATTTAATTTATTAGACACATCTTTAGTCATTATTTCTTTTATTTTACCCAAAAAAAATTCTCTTTTTGTTTTCTAAAGATAGTTCAGTTGAATGTTTAATTTTTATTATTTTTTTTTTTTTCTTTTCTCTTCTTTTCCCTTCAAAAAAAAATTTTATTTTCTTTTAAGATACTTTAGTTAAACTTTCAATTTTTGTTTTTTTTTTCTTGTTTTTTTTTTTTTCCAAGACCTAACAGTCATCCTCTCAAGAGTAAATCAGAGGAAAAAAAAAACTCTCTATAAAATCAAAATTACGAACTCTAAAGAAAAATTTTTGCTTTTAGTGCGCAAATATTATTATCGTTTTAATTTTATATCACCAAAACACTTTGTATAGCACCGAATAAAAAGAAAGATATATATCTAACCAATTTAAGCCGACGGCACTCCATAGATACTCACAATCAGATAAAAAAAAAATCTTTAATAAAAACTGAATTTATATAATTTGATTATCTTTTTAATTCCGAACTTATCCAACCTGACTGACTTGAAAACCAAACTCATTTTCTCAAAAAAAAAACGCAACCAATTTAAAAAAAAAGAAAAAGTTGTGAAATGTAAAAAAAAAAACTTTTGCCTTATCAAACCTAATATAAACTTATACGAGTAATGCGAATCTTCACCATGATATATGTAGATATATTTTTTTTTTTTTTTTTTTTTTTTTTTTTTTTATATCGTATGTATAAATTTTTTTTTCTTTGTCTTTACAGATTTTTTTTTTTTCTCTATCAAATTTAAACGATTTATTCAATCACTAATCACAATAGAACACGTTTTTTTTTTCTTTTATCTATTTATATATATTTCACTTTTTACTAAGATTTAATAATTATTCAAAGAAAAGAAATTCCGAACTTAAATAAAATCACCATTAAAAAATATATGTCTAAATGATTCATTTTTCCAACATTTTTTCTTTCAAATTATAATTTTTTTGTTTTACAATTATACAAAAAAAACCGTCACTGACCGGTGCCATATCGAAAAAAAAAAAGACATACTTTATTGACTTCCAGACAAGTAATAATCAAAAAAGAAGTTTTTTCTATAAAAATCTTCTGCCTTATATACCACTACGTATGTTAATCCCTAAACACATTTTTAATTGGTATTTGTAATTTGAGCGGCAGACTTAAATCAGGGCACAAGTACATAAATCATCATTATGCCTTTTAGAGTATTCTGTACATTATTTGGGAGAATAATGTATTGGAGTGAGATAAATATGGAGATCATCGTGATGTGCGTGAACTTGAAAATTAATACAATTGCATTAGGAAAATAACATGATGCAATTATATAGGTCATATCATATCGTATTATGTATTGATTTCTCTCATATAACATTATGTGAGAATAAATCAATTTTTGTGTAATAGCATTTTTTTTAATGTATTTGATAATATTCAAATACACTGAAATATATAATGATTGATAGTGTGAAAAAAAATTAAATAAGTTGAAGCATGATAATATTGGAGAGAAAATATGGAATAATCTTATGTACATATATTTTACATAAGATTATTCTCGAAGTGGCGTGATTTTTGAAATAATCAATGGGATTAATAACAAATATCTTTGTTCAATTTTTGAACAAAACAAGATTAAATTTTATGTTGCGCGTGTGCAACGGAATTGGAATTTACAGTTCATTTATTGGAATATTTTGTTGAAAATTTCCAATAAATGTACGTTTTTAAGCATTTTAAAAATTATGTGTACAACCGTCTGCAAAAATACAGCGGCGTACGAAATATCAAAAAATATAAAGGGGCTATTTGCTGTCGCAACAAGATGAAGATCAATATGCCCTTTCAACTACATATTTATAATATTGAAGTTATTATGTAATATTATGACCTAGAATTTTTCAGCAGAAATTAAGCTCTTATATGAAACTTCTATAGCAGCTTAAATATAAAACCTTGAATATCCAATCCGAAACGAAACCAAATGGACTTACCCAACGACTCCTATAGTACCAAGACTGAATTTTATTTTATTTTATTGTTTATATGTGTTGGAAGTACCAAATTGACATCACAACTTATTGCTTTTAATCAATCATAACTAAGTTGTGATTAAAGTTACATGAAAATTATATTCTAATGAAATGTAGAGAAGATCCTTAGCTTTATTTTCACCGAATATATTAAATATCTATGAGCAACGTAAATCAAAGAAAAAACGTGATAAATATTAAGTAACATAAAACTGAGAATCAATTTTCCCTGAAATCTCTCAAGTTACTAAAAATATCAAATTATAATGTTCTACAAATTTGTAGATGTTTATTAAATAAACATTTTTCCTAAACATTGTTATATCATAAAATTAATAGAAATTAAGTTATTGAAGAAAAATGATAATTTTTTATTAAAATCACAATTATCTCTCTCATTTCTCATTTTAACAGCCACCTCTGAAAATGTAGTACCACTTTAAGAGTTTTTTATTCATTTGTTTATTTTTTCTTTCAAAAATATCATTCATAAACAAAAAAAAATTTTTCAAGTGGTACTACATTTTCAGGGGTGGCTGGGTGGATATTCTTTAATCAATTATTTCTTATCAAAACTTCACAAAAGAGTAATGTAGACAAAAAATTCCAACACAAACCAGTTATGTATTCCGATTAGCGTGGCTTTCGTTGTATGGGTTATTTTTAGCATGCGGTTAAGATTCCCCGTCCACTTTGAAATGCATTTGTATTGTCTTTATATTTTACTTGTTACTTTTTTATTGCCTCTCACTTCAACCCATGCGTTATTGTTCATTCGTTTTCGTTCTTACACACAAGATTATTACCCTAGGAATTGAAAAGCACATGGAAAACGCGTGCGTTTTTGTGTTATTAATTTGAAAGGCAAAGAGGACTAATGTGTTTCTGTAAAACAAATTATCATTTAGAAATATTTTGAATTTAGAAACGAAATAAAATATTGATTTTTTTGTTTTTTTTTAAATATAAAAAATAATAATAAGGCGTGAATTTTTTTATTTTTTAAATATTAAAATAATTAAGAGGTGCAAATTTTTTGATTTTTTTTTAAATAAAGGATAAAATATTAAAGTTTTTGATTTTTTTAAATTAATACTAATAATAAGGTGTAAGTTTTTTGGTTTTTTTAAATATAAATACTAATAAGTGTTTAAGTTAAAAAATAAGTGAAAAATTATGGGTCGTCATTTTGTCAGATGCAATAGGTTACTGCACCTTACATAGTTATTATAAATATGAAAGCTGTCACTAACACAAACTTAGGTAAATTTTTTTCTCTTTCCTTCATCTTCATTTTTCGAGATTTATATTTCCGACTATTTTTAGCGTAACTACCAGTGTATTAGTGTAAAAAATAATGTATGTACATAGATGTAAAAATTTTGAGATCGTTATCAGTGTTTCTATTAACTTGAGACATTTATTAATAGATTCGCTTTGGTTGTGTTTACAAGTGAATAAAATTATTTTTGTGTTTTTAATAAAAATTTGAATATATAATTATAATTTCTAAAAATGAAGTGTTCGGTTATTAATTGTAAAAATAATACGAGTGGGAAAATTTTCTAATAAAACTGAAAAAAATTAGAAAATATATCTAATTTTATAAATAAGGAAACAATTAATGAGAGTGCAAATTATTCAAGTAATCTTCTAAACACTGAAAAACATTGATTTAGATATAAAAATTAAAACGTTATTTTTTAGATGCAGAATGTTCTTTAGGATTAGAGAGTTAAATAAAATAATTAAAATAAAAAAAAATTTTGATTATAAAACGTTTTTAAAACGGACTCAAAAGTATAAAATAATTTTTCCTAGCCACATACACATTCTCAACCCCATACAGATAATCCTGAAAATTTGTGATTGCGAATTTTTAATAGCTATAAAAATACTTGTAAGATTAAAAACGAAAAACGTGGGGCGCTATTCTTTACACTTCTTACTATTAACTTGCACTACTCTTTACACTTCTTACTATTTTATCTTGTTTTTCGTTTTTGATCTTACAAGTATTTTTATAGTTATTAAAAATTCGCAATCACAAATTTTCAGGATTATCTGTATGGGGTTGAGAATGTGTATGTGGCTAGGAAAAATTGTTTTATACTTTTGAGTCCGTTTTAAAAACGTTTTATATTAAAAAATTTTTTTTATTTTAATTATTTTTTGCTTTTTAGTCTTATGTGAAATTTGTCAATCGATTTTATTGATATTATTTTACATTAAAAAACAATATAAGTAAAACTAAAAAAGTTTTTTTAATTTTAAAAAACAAATATATTTGTATATATGTGTTGGAAGTACCAAATTGACATCACAACTTATTGCTTTTAATCAATCATAACTAAGTTGTGATTAAAGTTACATGAAAATTATATTCTAATGAAATGTAGAGAAGATCCTTAGCTTTATTTTCACCGAATATATTAAATATCTATGAGCAACGTAAATCAAAGAAAAAACGTGATAAATATTAAGTAACATAAAACTGAGAATCAATTTTCCCTGAAATCTCTCAAGTTACTAAAAATATCAAATTATAATGTTCTACAAATTTGTAGATGTTTATTAAATAAACATTTTTCCTAAACATTGTTATATCATAAAATTAATAGAAATTAAGTTATTGAAGAAAAATGATAATTTTTTATTAAAATCACAATTATCTCTCTCATTTCTCATTTTAACAGCCACCTCTGAAAATGTAGTACCACTTTAAGAATTTTTTATTCATTTGTTTATTTTTTCTTTCAAAAATATTATTCATAAACAAAAAAAAATTTTTCAAGTGGTACTACATTTTCAGGGGTGGCTGTTAAAAATGAGAAATGAAGCATACTAAAATATTTTTGACTTGAAAATCAGAGTTTGCTTAGATTAAATTTTAGTAAAGAAAAATTAATACTTTCTTTGTTTTAGACCAAATTTGAGGATCGAATATCATAAAAAGTAAAATCTTAAAACTTTCATTAGCGATGTAATATTGCATTGTCATGCAGTTCTGAGCTATGTTGAAAGTTTCAAGTCTCTATCTCATAAAAAAGTTGGTTAAAAATTAAAAATCAATTTCCAAATTTGTACCGAACAGACAGACAAGAAACCAAGCTAATAAAAACATTTTAAAATTTATATTTGATAATTTAAATAAAAAACGCAAAAAAACGTTCACTTAAATATATATACTTTTTATTTCTAAATAAAATTCCCTCATGAACATTCCTATTGATTCCTATTATGTACACCAAACACATGGACCCAGTGACGTCACAAACTCATAGCTGAGAATTTAGCTGGCTCTATCATACCTCTGTTGTCTATTTATCTTGGTACTGAGTACCAATACCTAATATAGTAAACAGAATATTAAAGATGCAACAGGGCACAATACAATATTGAAACGTGCAACAAACATACTTAGTTTTTAAGAAGATGAAGTATATAAACCAAAAACCGCATGATAAAGATTGGGTAATCTCAAGTACTTTGCCTTAATTAAATTAAACTTTAACCCTAGAATTGCCTGATCGTATACAAATGTACATGTATTTGGACCTGGAGCCCTAACTCAAATATTATTCTTTTGAGCTATACCTTAATACTTCATAAATTCCTTCAATAAAGTGTTCTACGTCACCAATAAAAGTCCTAGCTTAAAATCGGTAGAACTAAGTATCCTTTTTTCCCAAAAAATACAAAACTGACAATGCATACACAAATTACCTCGTTCTACATTTTGTCTTGAAAACTAACCATACACAATAATTTTGAAGCGAACACTACAACAAATATTCAGTTCAGAGAATTACTGTTTTTGGTCCACGGAAGATATGGCTTTTTGAAGAAAAAAAATTTCAAAATTTCTACATAAAGTGTATGGTATGTATTTTGAACAAAAACGGTTGGTGAATCCTAGAGTTGAAAAATACATTATGCTCAATATAAAATCTTGAATATTTTATTCACGGATAAACTCTGAAATTAAGTTTCTATTGGTGTAATTTTTACTTTATTTCTCTATGACACATTTTTTTTTTTAAGTTTCAAAAGCATCCTATTGGAACTGAGGAAGTGATATTTGATCACATCAGTTTTGCTCAGCTCACTTATCTTCTTCTTCAGCCTCACTTTAAGTGTCCAAAAAAAGATGTTAAAAAATAAAATCACATACTGGCACAAATTTCATTGAAAAAATCCAATATTACAAGACAATTCAAGAGATTTTTTGTAGCGACCTGTATCGTCGAATAGAGAATAGAGTGCGAAAAAACGCGTTTATTGAGTGAGGAAGTGAGACTTGTCAGAATTATCACTTCCTAAGTTCTAATAAAATTTTCATATTTGTGAGTGCTTTCATAAACGTGTCGCCAACACACGTTGACGACTCGATTGCGCTGAAATTGTAAAAAGAGTAGTCAATCGTCAACTGTGCATACAAATATGATTTGATATTTGTGAAATTTGATTAATTTTTAATTTATTTAAATCTTATTTTAAATTTAAAATCGAACTGAAGAGAATATTGAAAGTTCAGAATAAAATATTGAGAACAATATTCGTTTTTTTGATTGAACATAAATATCGCAGTCGCTTGAAAACGATTGAACAATTTCAGCCGACTGCGACGCAAGCTTGAATTGATAAACTATCTTCGAATAGTACCTAAATTTCCAAAAGACTAAATTGCTTTCACAAAATTTCGAATATCAATTTAATACGTTTGTGCTACGCGAATTGTAATCCATCCTAAATATGTGACAGCGGTGAATTTAATTTTATTTTAGGAAAAAAATAAGTTAAAATTAATAAATTATTATTAATTATTATAAACAGTCATTATTATGAACATTAGTGACAACGAAATTGCAGCTATATTATTTTCCAGATTAATATTTTGTTTAGATAATTCCTGCACAATGAAAAGAAAGATAAGAATTTTGAAATTTCGGAATCTAGCATACTATTATTATTAAGGTTGATAATTTAATTTTTTATGCCTATTATTCCTCGTAGGAACGTAGCGCCCAAGTTTTACTTGAATTTTCTTTGACACATTTTTTTGTCATACATACATATACAGTGGTCCACAAAAGTATACGTAATTGACTAGTTTAACTTTCGTGTGCAATAAAATAAAACACTAATGGATATATTTTTCAATGTATTTTTTCTTTTTTTTGCTTGTATTTTCATTTCTCATTTAGTTTTTAATATTTTCACAAAAAATAGTAATTAATCCTTTCATAACAAAAAATATAACAACAAATTTAAATTAACGTCAATAATAGGCTCCACAAAAGTATTCGTAAATTTTTATTCACATAATGTTAACCGTTATAAAGTGCCGCTAAACATTTCTATTAATTTGATAAATTGTTGAAGGCATTAAAGTGATCAGTTTGAAACAAAATTGGGATCAGTTAACTATTTTAAATTAGATTGTGAGTTTTAATTTAAAATTTTACGTAATGGGTCGCAAAGCTAAGGAAACAACTATTGAAGAACGAAAAGTTATATTGAATATGCGTGAAAACGGCATTAAATTATCAGGAATAGCAAAAACTGTAAAAAAAAGTTTCAACTGTACAATATATCATTAAAAGATTTCAAGAAACAAAAACTGTAGAAAATATGTTCATATTTTTAAAATATGTTGAAACACTTCTTTTTACAGTTTTTGCTATTCCTGATAATTTAATGCCGTTTTCACGCATATTCAATATAACTTTTCGTTCTTCAATAGTTGTTTCCTTAGCTTTGCGACCCATTAAGTAAAATTTTAAATTAAAACTCACAATCTAATTTAAAATAGTTAACTGATCCCAATTTTGTTTCAAACTGATCACTTTAATGCCTTCAACAATTTATCAAATTAATAGAAATGTTTAGCGGCACTTTATAACGGTTAACATTATGTGAATAAAAATTTACGAATACTTTTGTGGAGCCTATTATTGACGTTAATTTAAATTTGTTGTTATATTTTTTGTTATGAAAGGATTAATTACTATTTTTTGTGAAAATATTAAAAACTAAATGAGAAATGAAAATACAAGCTTAAGCGTACTACTCGGCAGAAAATAAGATATTTTGCCTATACAAAACCTATGTAAAAAAACCAAAATAAATGGAACCGAAAAAATTTTCTGTTTCGATTTTGTAAGTGGTACTCAACTGAAAATAAATAAGAGTTGAAAATCTAGATGTTCACAGATTGCGTTGGCTGTCCTTTGGAGACCTTTTATTTTCATATCCAACCGAAATAAATGAAGTTCCATTTATTTCGTCCGGAAAATGAAAATAAATTTATTGTTTGACATTTGTGAAGTTAGGTAGTAACCTAAAAATCGTTATTTTTGTGATTTATGATTTTTTTATGTTAAGTTTTTTTCATCTGTGTAGATTTCTTCTTATTTTTGTAGATTTCTTCTTATTTTTGTAGATTTTTCAGTTCGTTCCGAAATAAATAGACTTTTTCCAACATAAAATTTATTTTCTGCTGAGGAGTACGCTTTAACATTGAAAAATATATCCATTAGTTTTATTGCACTCGAAAGTTAAACTAGTCAATTACGAATACTTTTGTGGACCATTGTACCTAAAATTTAAAGCGGAATGCGAATCACTGAATTCGTTGGTAGAGAACGAATTATATTTGTATGACAGGGCTGGACTGATATATACATATGTAAGTATATACATATGTGAAGTTGTTTTTGGGTTCAGTAAACAGAGCCACCAAACTACTTCAGTACCGAGCACTTATACCCAACTCAAATGAATTGGTTGTGTAAGCCCAAAATAATATCGTACTCAATCGAACTGCACAATTTAGTTCAGGTATAATTTAGGTACTATTAGCAAAAAAGGTAATTTATAAACATGATTTTTCGCCGTCAGCATCAACCACCTATATTTATGAAAGCACCCTGTATTTATTCGTTCATCTTTTCAATAATTGAACAAGCAAATAGAAAGTAAATAAATTTTTAAATTTTAAAAATTTAAATTCTGAACTTACCCCGAAAATCATTTTCAAAAATATTTTAAACCTGTGTGGATTAAAAATACACAAAAAAAAACCCCACACAAAATTAAAATCACTTTATCAATACAAAAAAAAATGTATTTTTTTTGATAACAACGTGGCGTAATATATAACGTATCTGTTAAATATTCACATACATATTTTTATATCACACTTTATATTATTATACTTTTTTCTTTGTTTATTATTGTACGAGTGTTCAATAATAAATTTTATTACACAATGTAGAAGACATAACCATTCGTATAATAAAATTGGTCAAGATAATACATCAGCTGTTATGAATTTTGTTGGAGTATTTCAAATGCTAGCAAAAATTGCTTGAAACACAAATCCATATTATTTGCATCTTTTTAAAAATTGCTGAAAAAAAAATTAATGTACACAATGATTAATATTCTAACTTTCTTTACAGCATGTTATAGTTTTGATAATCTTAATTCAGCTTATAATAACATAAAAGCTTTACTGCACATGTGCCTTAAACAACGTAACCAAGTTATCTTATCAACCTTAATAGATTTTAATTTTATATTGGATGGAAATTGGAAGCTGTATGGGGAGATTGGAGAATGTAGCATTTAAGTTTAATTGTAAGATATGTATGTACAATGTACATACAAATACAATATACAAGTACTGATTGGGAGCAAAGGGAGGACTGATTTGGTAAAAATAAAAACGATGCTGTATAATAAATCTGAATAAGAAAGAAAATCAAAAAATGTTATTAAATGTAATTTTGTGTTCAGCTTCAAGTGCCTATCCTATAAGCCTATAAGCCTATAATATGTAGTGTTGTAGATACATAAATACAAAATGTACGCAGGGTATAAAATAAGGTAATTAAAACTATACATATATTTGTCGAAGGCATACATATATATACGTACATCCATATATGAGCCGTTGTTTTTGAAAGTGGTATAAGTCCGCTTTGATTTATTTTGAGATATTTAATGTTTTTTATTTCAGTTCCTATACAGCTTTCATATAACAGCTTAATTTCTGGTGAAAAATTTTGCAACATAATAATCTACAATAGCTTTAACATTACAAATAGTTGAAAGGGCATATCAATCTTCATTTGAAATTTACTTTAACTCATTTTTCAGCAAAAGTGGACTTATACCACTTTCAAAAAAAACGGCTCATATGTACATATGAATGCAAACCAAGCAAACATACATAGTATGTATGTATGTGTACACAAATTGTTCGTTTTTTTTATTTTGTTTTATGCAAAAATTTAGTTTTTTTATATCTTTGCTATCAACTTGCTTTATTAACTTGAGATAAATAGGTAATCGGAATTGAAAAATAATCTTTACCTTTTTTTTTTTTTTTGTTTTAACAAAAGATTAAGAAAAGAATGTATGTGAAAGATACACATTATGTTGTTCTAATGAAAAATAAGATTTTTAAATAGGCTAGAGATATTGCTAAATACCTATATAAATACTGAAGATAATAGGTATGTAATAATAAATAAAACAAGAAAGTATGGGAAATATTTTTCTAAATTTAATACATATGAGCAAGGTTAATATAATATAGGTTACATCTTCCCATAGGCATTACCTACTTACAATAAAAAAGTGATCAATGTGACGTCAATGTGACGTCACAAGTATCAAACAATTGACATAAAAACAAACAAAATTTCTTTCATATATGGGAAGATGTAACCTATATATTATATTAACCTTGGATTACATCTTCCCATATATGAAAGAAATTTTTGTTTGTTTTTTATGTCAATTATTTGATACTTGTGACGTCACATTGATCACTTTTTTATTGTAAGTAGGTAATGCCTATGGGAAGATGTAACCTATATTAAGTGCGTTCGAATCACACGATTTATCTGATATTATCAGTTCGGTTCTGATTTAAAATAAGCGAAGCTTCAAATCGTACAAATTGATATTAAACTGAAAAATTTGGATGACTGGAACGTCAAAAATATCAGCTAGCTGATTTTTGACTGTCAGTTGAAGTTTCGAGTTCTTTTATGTACATAGGCAGTTGATTTTTAGTGAAAAACTTAATTAAATTTAGTGAGTAAGTACTTCTACTTCATATTCCATCTTGACAATTTAGAATTTATAAACAGTCAACTTTTTAAACATGTCTTCTTCTTTTTTGATTAGTTCCACACAGCAAGTGAACCAAAAAAAATTTTATCACTTTTTTCACTTTAAGATTAGTTAAAAGCTAGCGACATCTACTGAAAAGAATGGAAAACTAAGTGAGTGGAACATATGTAGAACAAATGTGGAACTGTGGAAGTGATAATTATCAGATAAATCGTGTGATTCGAACGCACTTTTTAAGATTAGTTAAAAGCTAGCGACATCTACTGAAAAGAATGGAAAACTAGGTGAGTGGAACAAATGTAGAACAAATGTGGAACTGTGGAACGGATAATTATCAGATAAATCGTGTGATTCGAACGCACTTATTATCTTTGTTAATTTAATAACATAAATTATACATATATATATATATATCTATATATATGTAGTTGTAGATCTAGATAGATAAAAATTTCTCTAACAGAGAAAGTGAAATTTTTAGGTTTTTTATTCTCATTGCATTGGTACAGTAAGCAAGTAGCTACAATTTTATTTGAAATAACATAACAAAGAATAATGAACAAATTGGATTTTTTAGAACAAAAGAGCTTTGGAATATTTTGCAGCAATTTCAGCAATGTTCTATTTTTATCAATTATCTTAATTCCCTTTTCTGTTTTCTAAATGTTTATTGTTTGTATTTTGATATATTATATTCACATTAATTTAATTACTATAAAACAATTACTACACAATCTTCTATAGTTAAAAAATATTATGTACTGTCTACAAAAAACAATTAATTTACATTAATACTAAAATAAATTTTGGCTTCTTTTTCATTATTAGATACATAAGTATATGAAATGAACTTTTAATTGAATAATGATTTATCACGCAATGTTGAATTCCACAAACAAAATATTAATTTAATTTTCTTCTTTGAAATATGTTTTTTTTTTTTTTTTCAATCTTTTTGATTTTCAAATATTTAAGAAGAAAAAAACGAAAAACTATATTAAAACACCTCCTTGTAATTTATAATTGCTGTTTGAAACTATAACGTCTATATTCTATATCTATAACATAACATCATATAAACTAGTTTGTAAACTGAACTGAACATGAACTAGACTAGAACTGCACTGCAACTGCACTTAATTTAAAAAATAAAAATATAAAATACATAACTAGACAATAGACTAGACCATGGTAAATAGAATAGGAAGGTATGCTGAAAAGCAATATGGCGGAGATTTTTTTTCGTTTTTTAGTGACATTACAAAAAGTTGATGACGTAGCTGCGAAGAAAAAGTTTTTGTTTACATTTTTTTTTATATGTAGTTTGCATAGTGGCTAGTGATAAAGTTGTATTATTTTATAAATAAAGTGAATTTAAATATATTTAAAAACTATAATTGACTATATATTATTGAAAAAAAAAATCTATAAAAATGGTTAAATGTGTGGTGATGTCCTGTAAAAATTATACAGGAAAAACAAAAGAAAAAGTTAAATTTTTCAGATTTCCATCTGAAAAAAATATGTTTGAGAAGTGGATTCGGGCCTGTGGTGTGAAACCAGTAAAATGTTTTATATATGAAAAATAATTGGGCCGTGTGTTCAAATCATTTTGTGGAGGAAGATTATTTATTAAAAGACAGACTGCTGAATACACCTCTGCAAAAACGAACTCCTTAAAACCTCTTAAACTCCTTAAGGGTTCATGTACAGTTTTTTTTATAAATCTTCAAATTGTTATACATACATACTTATGATAGTTATTTTTTCTAATCAGTTCCTTTTTTTCTACAGGAATCGGAAATGAACTTCATGTGGTTGGTGCACAATAGCTATTTGAATACATCATCATCAGACTCCCCAAAGAATGAGCCGAATGAAGTTCAACGTGAAAAATTACATTGTAAATTCAAAGAAAAAATCCATGTTCTAGAATATGAAATAGATCATAATGTTCTTTTAACATATGGAGCAAAAGAATTTTCTTCGATCTCTCATAATTGTGTGAGTAGTAAAATATTTTGATTTAAAATATTAGGAAAATTGTCTTTTTGGCTCTTTTTTTTTTAGAAATATGAAGGAAAAAATATCAACGAAGAATTTAAACTACTTTCCTGTTCGAAAATTACGGATTGGATTAGTAATGGGCTGTTTTTAAATAAAAATACAAACCCAGAAATTGTAAAATCTTATCTATTAACAGCTCATAGTGTCCTTTTAATTGTTGAATATTGTTTTCATGAAAACGCATTTAAAATTTTAGAAAAATATTCATGTATTGATAAATCCACAATGTATTGTTCGCATTTAATGGAATCAAATTCAAATTTAACAATTTTTGGAGGTAATTAGGGAATTCTTTTTAGAATTTTTTTTCGTATTAAATTAATTTCATTTTGTATTTTATAGGAAACGCATTTGGTGAAGTGATTATCTGGACCATAAATGATGAAAAAATTACAAATCATTATCCAGTTTTACATCGTATTTCTGCTCATTCTGGTGTAATATTTTCTATTGATGTAAATATGAAATTTATGTTGATGACAACAACTTCAATAAAAGAAGATATTCAATTGATAAATTGTACAATTTTAGAAACATTTGTAACAAATGAAAATAATTGTTTAATTTTAATTGGCGGTTATAAGAAACTTTTAATTTATGAACATGGTTGTAAAAAACCAAAAAATTTATAATTTAAACAAATTGAAATTACAAAAAGTTATATTAAATCAATTTTTATATGTGATGAAACTAAAGAAATATTATTATGTGATGATAATGGTAATTGTATTTATATAAATTCATATGAAAATATTGAAAATCCATTGTATCATATTAATTTTCAATTACCATCATCAAATTAAGAAAAATGGTTTACAACGGCAGAAAATATAAAAAATCGTTGGTTTTTAATATGTAACATGTTAACAAGGACATGTTTGTTTATATTCATTAAAAAATAATATTGTGGAATTGAAATATACTTTAAAAAATCTTCATAATCATTTTGGTGTGACACATTTAATGCAAATTAATTATTCAGATGATATAAATGATTGTTTGTATTTGAAGACAAGCGGTCGTGATGGTACAATAAAAACGATAAAATTAAATGAAAAAGAATTTGAATTTGAAGAATTGCAAACAAAAAATGTATACATATATAATTATTGAGAACTTGCAATAGCATATACAACAGTTTTATTTCTAAAAATTCAAAATTACGTCGCAACTACGTCATCTGTAACTGATATTTTTATTTTAGGTTAAAACCCCCTTTTCAGCATACCTTCCTATTCTATTTACCTTGGACTAGACTAGACTTAGTTAGACGTTAGACATCCAAAAAACCGAACCATCAGTCATCACTCACCAAGTCACCACATGCATCCCAACATTCATTCACTAATCGTAAGTCGTAACCACCATTCACTACATCACTACTCACTAGCTGTAGCCTGTAGGTATAGCACTAAAGCCAACAGCAACAACTCAACATAATAACGATCGATGCACAAACGACAAAATGAGGAGGCACCGC
The DNA here is from genome assembly GCA_932526495.1 of Bombylius major. Classification (NCBI taxonomy): domain Eukaryota; kingdom Metazoa; phylum Arthropoda; class Insecta; order Diptera; family Bombyliidae; genus Bombylius; species Bombylius major. The sequence continues at coordinate 18,508,305 of OW052045.1, forward strand.
ACGCACAGAAATAATAGCAATGATTATAGATTAACACAATAGATATTTCGCGTAGTACATTTGTATTTTCACTCTATTTCATTAAAGGCTCCTAAACGAAACCTTCTTGTCTGTCCTATCTGGCGAGCAAAAATAGAACTAACGTTTTGAAATTCAAACTTGAAAAAAATGATCGAGTGATTTTTTTTATTACCCATTCGCTCATGCTCTTGTTATTTTTTTTTTTTTTTTGTGTATAACCAAATCAAAACAGTTTCCAGTACATATAACTTTATATAATATATATATAACAATGTATATATGTACATATTTTTGCATGTACACAAATGCGTGTTTACCGTCTGTGCACATTTCATTTAATATTTGTTTTTTTTCTTCTTTTTTTAAAATTTGTTTCATCGGTTAGTATATTTTTTATTTTTTCATCCATAGAATATCAATATGTATGTAAATATATTGTATTGTATAGGAATATGAATTAGAATTTGTTTTCTGATTATTGAATGCATGATAATATGAAAAATTTATCCAATTATTTTTATTTTTTTTATAGTTTGTGAAGCTATGAGAAATTTTACTGAAATCCAGAATCCAGATCCCGATTTTTTTTGTTTTTATTTTTTGTAACTATATATATTTTTTTCAAATGAAAAAGGGAATAAGGATATTTTGTTGTCAATTCAAGTACCTAATTAACAACATTACAATACACATTTAAATACATTTTATTTACCCATATTTATATTTCAAAATGTTACATAATGTGAGGTTGTTAGATATTTTGGACTCTACAAATTTTGATCAATTAGGTGTACCTATAAAATTTTATTAAAACCTTGCAGCCGGGAGATGATCACAGTCATTATTAGAAAATTAGAAAATCGCTAATGCTTGCAAAGTGTTAACATTATAATGTACGTGCATTATAATATACAGTAGCGGTCATGAAAGTCGCCTAACTAATAATTTCTAAAAACTTTTCTCGATACTATCTTTAAATTTTGGTGGGGATGTATGTGTGTTAACTGTGTTTTTTAAGGTATTTTCTATAAGAAAAGAAAAACCATACATGATTCTGTAATACAGCTTAATAAATAAATTATTTTTAGAAAAATGAAAATTATTTGAGTCATGCGTTTTTTCCGCTACTGTATAAAATACAATCTGCATATACAAAAATACATACATGCTTGTATATGCTAAATGGGAAAAATACAAAATTGAGAAAAAAACAGTGACTTCAAGTTTACAATAAATTTTGTATTTAGGTACGAAGCAACAACAAAATTCAAATACGGTATAAAAAAATTGTAAATTTGGTTGGGTACTTGAAAAATGAAAAATAAAAACAACAATTATTTTTGTATATGTGTGTTGTTTTTGTTTATATAAATTAATTATAAATTTTTATATAGTACAACACCAACAAAAAAATTGTATGATGATGTCATGCACATTTACTCCGTCCTCATTTTCCATATAAAATTGTCTAATTACAGTTTTGAGGTTGTTTGTGTACTTTAAATTTTTTTTTATTGCAAAAACGGTCATAACGTATTTTTAAATCGAATGTTCTAAGCGATTCCTTCTTGTCTGTCCGCTCTATGAACAGATTTAGAACTAAAAATTTATTTTTCAACAGCTTTTCTGTTCTGGAATATCTACTTCTTATTAATTATCTTTGATAATAGTCAATAGAATAGAATACATCAATACATACATTAATATAATATGCATAAAGGAAGTAGAAAGCTTTTGCCCAACGACTCAGGGATGCCAATTTAGCAGTTTTCCTGCTAGATCTAGCAGTATTTCGCATGGTTTAGCAGGAAAAAAACCTAATTTTGCAGGATCCTGCTAATTTAGCAGGTTTTATAAGTTTTTAGCAGGAAGAGATTTATTTTGAAAAACACACATGTTTGTGTGGACACAACTACTTTAATGTTCGAGAATTTAGGGTAAAGCGTAGTGCTAAAAAGTATTGGAGTAAAATAAAAATATGCATAATACATTATTATGTATAGTATTTTCGAATAATAAGAAATAATTTATTTTCAATATTAAAAAAGATTATCTTTTTCTTTTCACTTCACTAACTGAAACAAATTTACGCTATGGTATTACCAAAAGTTTTTTTTTTTTTCAAATTATAAATTTTTTGTTTATGTTTTCTTTTATTAGTAAGAATTTTTTTATTTTCTTATTTTGTTTTGTTTTGGTTTTTTTATGGATGTATATTTTTTTCATTAATTGAAGAAAAAAATTATAAAACTTTGAAACGATTGTTTCATTATTTGCTGCATTTCCAAATTCATAGTTTTGTTCTAACAGATGTTAGAAAACTTTTCTTTGAGGTTAATGCTTTATAGCTATACTGATAGTGATATGTAATTTTTCAATTTTCGGGTATAAATACAATTATTTTTTACGTTTTTCGTATTTCACTATTTAGCAGGATTTCTAGCAGGAAAAATTGAGAAATTTAGCAGGAAATTTTGATGAGTGTGGCAGGATTCGGTGAAAATGAGTTGGCAACTCTAGTCCTATTGTACCAACCATGGTAAATAGAATAGGAAGGTATGCTGAAAAGGGGGTTTTAACCTAAAATAAAAATGTCAGTTACAGATGACGTAGCTGCGAAGAAATTTTGAATTTTTAGATATAAAAACTGTTGTACGTTCACAATAATTATATATGTATACATTTTTTGTTTGCAATTCTTCAAATTTTTCTCATTTTCTGTTCAGTCAGATTGTTTTCAATTAATTAATTGTATAAAATTTATACAAATATTTTTCTCATCATTTTTGTGAAATGTCGAAAGTATACATTTTTTGCTACCTAAAATATTTAAATTTTAAAATAAGGTATTTATATACATTTTATCAGAATAATTGCACCAAAATGATGTCACCGCTTGAATATTAATTCACCATTTGAATTCCATACACATAAATTTGAATCTTCACCAACAGAAATTGCAAACTGATGATTATCTAAAATAAATTCAAAAATTTAAGACTTAAAAAAGACTGGCTACGTTTCAGAATTCAACATTGAGTCGACCACACTAGGTATATGGTGAATTCACCTTGGTGAATTGATGATTATTGAAACATCGAAATGTAGTTTCGGTGGAAAGATTGTGCAAAGTGTTGAATTTTGAAACGATCGAAATGATTCAATTTATTAATTATTTCCCTTCTACCTACCATTTTCAATCATTTTTCCTTTGAATACCCTTGCTGTATGAGCATAACCACTTTTGTATGGTGAAATTTCTTTATTTTTCCAATCATCATCAACGGTGGTAGTATCATGGATCATTTTATTTTGTATTTTCCAAAAACGTATCGATCTATCATCTGAAGTTGTTGTCATCAGCATAAATTTCATATTTACATCAATAGAAAATATTACACCAGAATGAGCAGAAATACGATGTAAAACTGGATGATTGGTAATTTTTTCATCATTTATGGTCCAGATAATCACTTCACCAAATGCGTTTCCTATAAAATACAAAATGAAATTAATTTAATACGAAAAAAATTCTAAAAAGAATTCCCTAATTACCTCCAAAAATTGTTACATTGTGGATTTATCAATACATGAATATTTTTCTAAAATTTTAAATGCGTTTTCATGAATGAAAACAATATTCAACAATTAAAAGGACACTATGAGCTGTTAATAGATAAAATTTTACAATTTCTGGGTTTGTATTTTTATTTAAAAACAGCCCATTACTAATCCAATCCGTAATTTTCGAACAGGAAAGTAGTTTAAATTCTTCGTTGATATTTTTTCCTTCATATTTCTAAAAAAAAAAAGAGCCAAAAAGACAATTTTCCTAATATTTTAAATCAAAATATTTTACTACTCACACAATTATGAGAGATCAAAGAAAATTCTTTTGCTCCATACGTTAAAAGAGCATTATGATCTGTTTCATATTCTAGAACATGGATTTTTTCTTTGAATTTACAATGTAGTTTTTCACGTTGAACTTCATTCGGCTCATTCTTTGGCGAGTCTGATGATGATGTACCTATTCAAATAGCTATTGTGCACCACATGAAGTTCGTTTCGATTGCTGTAGAAAAAAAGGAACTGATTAGAAAAAATAACTATCATAAGTATGTATAACAATTTGAAGATTTATAAAAAAAACTGTACATGAACCCTTAAGGAGTTTAAGAGGTTTTAAGGAGTTCGTTTTTGCAGAGGTGTATTTAGCAGTCTGTCTTTTAATAAATAATCTTCCTCCACAAAATGATTTGAACACACGGCCCAATTATTTTTCATATACTTAAAACATTTTATTGATTTCACACCACCACAGGCCCGAATCCACTTCTCAAACATATTTTTTTCAGATGGAAATCTGAAAAATTTAACTTTTTCTTTTGTTTTTCCTGTATAATTTTTACAGGACATCACCACACATTTAACCATTTTAATAGATTTTTTTTTTCAATAATATATAGTCAATTATAGTTTTTAAATATATTTAAATTCACTTTATTTATAAAATAATACAACTTTATCACTAGCCACTATGCAAACTACATATAAAAAAAAATGTAAACAAAAACTTTTTCTTCGCAGCTACGTCATCAACTTATTGTAATGTCACTAAAAAGCGAAAAAAAATCTCCGCCATATTGCTTTTAAGCATACCTTCCTATTCTATTTACTATGGTACCAACTACCAAGCAACCATGGCTGAAGAACTATAGGTTAGCTCTAAAAATGACAGTTCAATTTTATGACGTCACATTTAGACGAGTGAGCAAACAAATGAAAAGTGATTTTATTCAAGTTTTAAATTTTAATATTTCACTATTAATAAATTATTTTTGAAATGGTGTATTGTAGTGTGAAATGTTCTAGTAATAGTTCTAATAAAAGAGACAATGATGAACATATTTAATTTCATTGATTTTTAAAGGACTTGAAGTTATCTAAAGAGTGGATGAGTGTTTGTGAAAAGGAAAATATAAATTTACAGCATGATAAAATTTGTTCCGTACACTTTGGTGAAAATAGCGATCGTCTTGTAGATAGACTTTTAGATGTACCTCTTAAAAAAAAAATTAGATTCAAATGCTGTGCCAACTTTGCACTTGCCCATTCAAAGTGAAATCAGTAAAAGAAGCTTGAGGTTCAATAAAAGAATAATGAAGAAAGAAGTAAATGAGTTGGTATCCAAATCAGAGTTAGTAAAAATTTTAGCAAATTCCATATTATCATCTATCATGTACCTATTTATTTATTCTCATATTTTTAAAGGTCTCAAGATCAGAAAAAAGATAATTTACCTAGTTGTTTACAACAAAAGTGCGTTCAAGTACGAAAGGAAAGCGTAAGAGATGTTGAAATTCAAACGGAGTATAATAGTATAGACAGGCGTCATAACTTGGTTAACCAACTCATCCATTTAACCAACTTAATAATTAAAATAAGTGACACACATAATGTCAACTGGTTTATTTTGACATTTGTTTATTTAGATTTTTTTTGTTAAGAGTTTGTACTTTTTTTTTTTTAATTTTCTGAATTTTGTTAATTATTTTGTGTTTGTGAAATTCAAGTCTCAAATATTTTTGATGAAGACGTTCTTTTATTCCTTTCTATAAACATCAATTTTAATTCAATTCGAAAAAAAACAACAACAACAACAAGAAAAAACAAATACTACGTATACATGACGAATTGAATCTTAATTAAATCCGGTCTGAATCCCATTAAAAAACATGTAAATGGAGATCGAGTCCATATGGAATCCAACCGATCCGATCCAGCCTTTTCACCTGGATCAAGTCGAAATATAACCGTACAGACACTTGAAAGATTGAAAGATCAAAATTGTCTTATTTATCGAAGTGTGTAAAAACTTTTATTTGTTTCATTTAAATAAAATTGAAAACATAAATAAATAGGCAAAAAGAAATATTTGGGGACATGAAGAAACTCTAAACTTGCCCTAATATTTAAGTTTACATTCAAATATTGGAAAAAGTAAAAAATTCAAGGTTATAATTTCTATATACCACGTTTGAATCTAAACTGAACTCGATCTTTCGATCCAGATTACTGAAATACGCAGATCGAAATTCGATCTTTAAATCGCTGGATCTTTGGATCTCATCATGTATACGTGGTAAAAATTTGAAGTAAAACATATGATAGCAAATGACAAATAACTGGAATGTTTGACGTTTGTTCATTGGAAAGTACTTAGTTAACTTAAGTAATGATGGTTTTTAACCATTTCATTTATGTGGCAAACCAATCGATTCGAGTTGTTTACGTACTTAACCAAGAAGCAGCTTGGTTAACCGTGATGTCTGTCAGTACTATAATATGCATACTTTCACGTTATATAGTTCTTATTAACTTTAATTTTTTTTTAGAGGAGATTTAGAGTGTGTTACTCTTCTCAAAGTATATAAATTACAACGAGAACTTAGTGAGGTGAAACAAAAAAGCATCCAGCTTGAAAATGAAAATAAAAAATTGAAAAATGATATGATTTAATTAGAAAATTCTTTAAAAAACATTTCCATCTAAGAATGTACAAGTTGTTATGGCGAGAGGTCCTTTTGATAATTGGAAATTACGACACTAAAATAAACAAAAAAAGTTTTGGAAAATATTATAAGTGAATTATACTTTATTTAACAATTAAAGTCAGTACAGGCAAGATAGGCATACTTTTCTATACTCTTTTACATTTCGTTTGTATAAATCTGTCTCGTGTGTGGGGTGATTAGATCTCAATTTCAATCGAGGAGAATCTTTTAAATTAAATATTACCAAGGGCACAAATAATATAATAATACAGATGGGTATTGTAAATGAACTGAAATGTTATTCAGTGGTAATAAAGAAGAAGAACAAACAATTTTTATGTTTGCGTCTTAACTATAGTTTTTTTAAAAACTTAAAACAACAACAACATTACCGAACTTTGAGTTTTTTAAATTTATGTTTCCACTTTTCATTTCATCATGATTTTTTGATTTTTTCCATTTCTAACTTGTAGCTGACATTTACCTTGTTTATGCACAAAGATTAAAACGTATTAACTCTAAAACGTTTTAAGCATCGTTTTGAGATAATACATTTTAATTAGTGTTTAAGCGTAATACAACATTTCGTTCTCACTCAAAACGTTAACCATCTGCGTGTGTAGTGTAATAACAATTACTTAAAACGAATAAAATGTATATGCACACTTTAAATGCGCATTGAAATTTGGTTTATGCATCCGTATTTAGTCAAGACGGAGTGAGTTAATGCGAATTAATGTGTCGCATAAACAAGGTAATTGTTTATGATTTCTTATAAACATAGGTTTAGAAAGTGGGGCATCCAATTATCAAAAAAGCGAATACAGTAGAATCTCGATAATTTTACTACCTGATAATTTCCTATATTTACAGCGAAAGAAATTTTGCTTACTGTATAATTTCAACAGCCATAATTTATACATGAATTTACACATAAAATACATATTTGAACATGTTAAATCGCAAAAAATCTAAATTTGATTTGATTTGTGAAAGGCTTTATTTTTGATTTTTTTGTTGTGTTAATTAAAAATTGAGAAATAAATAAACTAATCTTTTTTTAATTTCATGTGTGCGTTTTACTTCCATACATACATACATATTTAGTTTAAATTTTGTATTCAATAATTTCAACGAGGGTAGTTTTAATTAGGTAAAATTATCGAGATTCTACTGTACATAATTCTAAAATACCTAATTCTTTAAACCATACAATGTCGGTTGAACTGAACAGTTACTTGTGCGTCAGCAAAAGTAAAATACAATATTTATGTACACAATATACCTACATACAATAATAATGTCTTTTATTTGCTTGTCACATATTTTTGTTGTTGTCGGTTAACAATTATTGTACCTAAAGGAAAAGGAAACAAAAAACTGAAAACTTTGTCAGTTTATTTTATTATATAACATCATGATAGGTTTATGTCTTTACTAATCATATCACATTTGTCAGTTGATCGTTGTCAGTTAACCAAAATTCATATGCAACATTTTGTACAACAGTTTTTATATATCTGTATTATTATATTGTTTGTGCCAAGGGCAACAATCTCATCGGGTACTGCCTCCATAAGCACAACACTGACTTCAATTAATAAATCAAGTATAGATAAGATTAGCTTTACTGTTGTTGCGATAGTGTGTGATATGGGTGGAAACAATCTTGGATTATGGCAAGAGCTTTCTATTGGAATCATGAAAACATGGTTCACTAATCCAGTTGATTCCAATAAAAAACATTTCGTTTTTGCTGATACTTCACATCTTTTAAAGTTGATAAGAAATCATTTTATCGACGATGGATTTATTCTTTATGGAAAACATATTACTGCTGAGCCTATAAAAGAATTGGTGAATATTCAAGTTGCTGATGATTTAAAAATAATGCACAAGATTTCAGAAAGCCATTTCCCTAAAGATGGTTTAGTAAGACAGAAAGTAAAGTTAGCAGCGCAATTATTATCTCATTCTGTTTCTGCTTGTTTGAAACCATGGAGGAAAGAATAATAAGGAGTGTGCTTCCCGATGTAAACAATCGCCATTATCAACCAAATTCAGCCAGACCAATCAGAGAGCATTTTATTATTCTTTCCTCCATGTTTGAAATGTTGTTTTCAATTAGGAAAATTGGAAAGTAATAACGTTTAAGAATGTGCAAAAATGTTTATTCGATAAAAATCCACAAATTTGTAGAACATTATAATTTAATATTTTTAGTAATTTGGGAGATTTCAGGGAAAATTGATTTTCAGTTTTATGTTACTAAATATTTATCACGTTTTTTCTTTGATTTACGTTGCTCATAGATATTTAATATATTCGGTGAAAATAAAGCTAAGGATCTTCTCTACATTTCATTTGAACATAATTTTCATGTAACTTTAATCACAACTTAGTTATAATTGATTAAAAACAATAAGTTGTCATTTTAATTTGGTACTTCCAACACATACACAAAATGAGCATTCTGGCTTGGTACTATAGGAGTCGTTGTTTTGCCTCATTATTCCGTTCAGCAAAACCAAAAACCATGGCAAGTAGCGGAGCATAACAACGTAATGCAACGCAATGCAACGGTAATCAAAATATCCTCAGTAGTGTAAATGAGGAATACTTCCTTATGGAATCGATTTTAGAACTATTGCACGTTTCATCAGTACACATTACCTGTAATAGCTTATTTAAATTCTGAAAAAGTGATTTCATAATGGATTATCTATTTCGTCAAAGCAATGTGAAAGGTAATGTGCATGTTAAATAAGGAGGTTTACAACGTATAAACCACTTCCGCTTTGCATTACATTTTTGTGAAAGTAATGAGCGATGCGATTGAAATTTATTGTTCTTTCAAAAAGTACAGTTACTTATCGATTTTTGACATTTTAATCATGTTTTTAGTGGAAAATTTTAACTCGGATGATATCAGTCTGAGTTTGATTTGAATATACTGTTAATTACAAAATAATAATTGAATATAAAAAAAAAGTGATATAATGTATATTTAATTCATGTTTTAGTTATATTTGTGAAAATATCGAATTCAAAGTAAGTTTTTTTAAAATTATAACTTAATTATAAAAATATGTATACATAATTAGAATTTGATGAAGATGGTTTCAAAACGAATTAGTAAAAGGCATTTGCCCCGGCTAATAAAGAGCGAAAAAGAAAAATTTGTAAGACTACAAGAAAATTCTAGTAGTAAACTACAAAGACTTAATGCGGCAGTAGAGCAAAATGTATTTTCACCTTGTAAGTATTCATGAGAGAATAAAAATATTCAATACAAATATACAATAAATTATCAAAGTAGGAAGAATGAAAAAAATTTTTTTCACTCACGAATGATAAAAAAAAAAGAATTTTATTTTTCATTCACTCATGAATTTTATAATTTTGTTCTCAATATCGTTTCTTTTCATTCGTGAGTGAGCATAAAAAAATTGAGAATCAAAAATAATTATCATTCGTGATATTTATCACGGTGGGTGGTTTTACAATATATAATTTATCATATGATTTTTTTATGACTAATGTAATTTGTTTTTATAACAACAACAAATTACATTAATCATAAAAAAAAGTCATATGATAAATCATATAGTGTAAAGCCATCTTAAGTTGTTTGTTTAGCTGTCATTTTGATTGTCAAAACTTTATATTGTATATTAATATTGCAGCAGTAGAAATATTGTGAAACGTGTTCAATTAATTTTACGGAATACGGAATAAAACATAGGTGCTTATTATGATTTTCTATTCGTAGGTTGATCGAAGAATCTTCTTCGATTCGACTGAATTTAATTTCGGTATTATGTAACTCAATCGATCGAACAAACGTCATTATCGAGAATTATTGCGTATATTTTCTTTGAACAATTTTGCTGTTAAAAATCGAAGATACATATTTGAATAAATTGTTTTAAGTTACTAGTAGCTGCTTTCGATTTGCCACTTTCAAGTACTTGCGAGTAGATAAGGTGAAAGTCTGTGCTAAATCATCTACTCGTAGCTACTCATGTAAAATTTTTCAAGTAGATGCAAGTAGTTACGCACAATTTTTACAACAGAGGGCTTTATAGTTTAAAACTAAGAGCACTAGATGTGTTTTTCTTTTTTGTATGTATATATGACAAAATAAAAATTATTTTTAGGTTTTGACACCTATCAAAATTTTTGTGTCGTTCGATTTACCCATTTATCCAAGACACATTTTAGTACTCGCAAGTACTTGGAAATGGCAAATCGAAAGCAGCTAGTAACATTTTTTAAAAGTCGAGTTTAATAAAAGAGCTTAAGGCAAGTATTTTATTGTTTTAAAACGATTTTTAGGATTTCTGTGAGAAAAATTAATTTATGTCAGAATTTTCATGATATTCACAAGCTCTTCGAATTGCTTTTTAATACCTGTATTTTTCCTATTAAAATAATATATAATGTATGTAGTAATTAATAAAAACACATTTAATTCGTATTATTATTACATTTAAAACATTGAAAGTTACATTTTCTTTGAAATATCCATCTTTTTTTGAAATTTTTCGTAATTGCGTTTCGTCAGTAAACAAGTGATCGAAACAGCTGTTCGATTTAATCGAACAAAAAGAAAAAAATCGAAAATGATAATACCAAAATATGAAATCGAACGCTGTTCGATCATTTGGCGAAAATCACAATAAGCACCATAGTTATTAAAAAATATATATATGTATATATTGAAATATTTTCTTATTTAGCATGAAGTGCATTTTTTAATAAATTGTATAACATGACATCCATTACAAATTATAGAGGAACAATTATTTTAAAATATCGAGTTAATGGTTATTAGGTGATATACAGGGTGTTTCACAGTTCGTGTGCCAAACTGAAATGGGTGGTAGATCTCGGTGAGAAATGAAAAAAAATCGTATGGGAGGGGGAGGGGGGGTCTATTCTCAATGGTTACCGAGATATTCAAGGTCAAACAAAATTTTTTTCGACGAGTAACCAGTTCCACTTTTCGCAACATATTTCAGCGCTCGTGCAATATAGGAAGCTAAATGAAAATTATTTCCATAGGGAACCTTCAGACCTTTTAGAAATATCTTTTATAAAGTTTTATGTTTAATACTTGAGAAGTTATTGTAGCTCAAAGTCAAAAAATTTTGAAAAAAAATCGTCATTTTTATGTTCAAGATCAAATATCTCGAAAATTTCCCTTATTATTTTTTTTAGTTTTTTAGCTTAAACATAAGCCTATTTTATCAACTCTAATATTGTTTTTATTTTATTGCATTATCTTCATCCGTTCAAAAGTTATTGAGCATAATTCAAGGGCAGTTTTTTCAAAATCGGTTAAAATTGATCTTGTGAAGAAAAAAAAAAAAAAAAAGACAAACTGAGTAATTCTGAAATATGTTGCGAAAAGTGGAACTGGTTACTCGTCGAAAAAAATTTTGTTTGACCTTGAATATCTCGGTAACCATTGAGAATAGACCCCTCCCTCCCATACGATTTTTGTCATTTCTCACCGAGATCTACCACCCATTTCAGTTTGGCACACGAACTGTGAAACACCCTGTATGTACGTTTGTTCTTTCGAAAATTCAGGGAAATATTGCATTGAGGATGCATATATTGCATTGTTTATTTAACGTGGAGCCTTCCAATTACGCTAATTTAATTTCTAAAGTTAATTTCATGTACATTTTTATGAAATGAAATTAATTTCTCACAGACGTTGTTTTCGTTAGCCTAAAAAATTCTAGGACATTTCTATAAGCTGGTCGAGTCAAACTGTAATGTGGTATAATACAATGTTTAGTATTCTGTGAAATTCGAATCTAATGCACTGTCTTTTCATCACATCATTCCACTATCTTTTCTACTTCAAAGAGCTCTTGATAACAATCAGAAAGGTTATGTGGTTAAATAACTTCCATTAGAGTAGTAGGGATATGCCGTTTCTGGACCATGGAGCTGGCTCCTGGCTCAGTGACGTCATGAGCTTTTGGGCTTTTTGATTGTGACATGTGGTGTGCTTTGGGATATTTTGGGTTTTTTTTGGTTGTGCCATATGGTGTGCTTTGAGAAACTTTGAGCTTTTTGGTTTCGGTGTGTGGTAGCTTAATATTGTTTATGATGTCATTGTTTTTTAAGTTAACTTTTTAGGATTATTCATATGTGCTGAGAATGTTGAGACATGTTTGTTCAAGTTTCATATTGTTTATGCTGTGTTATTGTTTTTATTTAACAAAAAAAAAAAAAAAAAAAAAATACTTACTGTATTGTCAGAACCCGGATTTGAACCGGGGACCTTTAGAGTTTCAGTGTAACGCTCTCCCCACTGAGCTATTCTGACGATTGATTTTACGTGTACTATTTGATGTTTTAATGTTTTACTTTCGGATTTCATCAAGTTGTGAAATTATTTTTATATGTATGTTTGTGTGTGTGTGTGTGTGTGTGTGTAAATTTTTTCAGCACTTGTAAGCAGTAGAAAAAGAGAGTGTTTAAATTTTGTCAGCACTTGTAAGCAGTTGAAAAAGGGTGGGGATAAGATTTTTGCCTATAAATTGAGACAATTTTTTCAAACGGCATCAGTCCATCGTGAAATTTCAAAGTGATTATTATTAAATTTTATCTTAAAGTTTGTAAAATGAGTGAAGTACAGAAACCTGAAAAAGTTGGTTCAAAGAAGACAACAAAAGTAGTTAAACGGAAACAAGAAGATAATCTTGTAAGAGATGAACTACCAAACAAAGTATTTGCTTCTGAGCTGGAGGAGTTAAAATCATTTCGATACAATATATACTTAAACTTGGGAAATATGGTGAAAAATCATCCATATAAAATCATCAGTGCAAAAAAAGTTAACACAAAATTTGGTGATCGAGTTTCGCTTGAATTAGAAGGAAGTCAACGATTGAATTTACCAGAAAAATACAATAAATTATCAGATAATGTGTTAACAGCATTAAACAAGAGGAAATATCACTTAATCAACTATGGACAAGTAGGCAAAGCTTACAGTTTAGACTTTACCGAATTTCCGATATCTAATGAATTTCAAGAACAACAACAAGAACAACCGAAAATAACAGAGAATGAGCAACAACCTGTACAATCAGAACCAGATCAACAATATTCAACAGAAACGGAAGCTAATATAAATTTTGATGAATTTTCACAACAATTTGATATAAGTTTACCTGGTTTTTATAATAACATAATATCAAATCAATAAAAAACAATTTTTTTAAATGAATATCAAGTGTTTTTATTTATTAACTAATAATCAGCAAAATAATTATAATATATTGTTCCAAGAAATTCATCTATAAGTCTAATAGCTTTTTTAGCTCTATCTGTTTTTTCTCTTTGTTTTTCTTCTATTAAATCACATTCACAAATATTTTCATTGTCTTCAGGATTAGAACATGCAAGATAATGGCCGCTAGATGTAAATTCTGCACTTTTGCTGTTGTTTAGATATTCTCGAACATTTTCAATTTCTTTTTTGTTGAAAACCACTTCTCCATATGATTCTGCACCAAAAAATGTATCAAATTCATTTAAAAATAATGAAATATTATCTATTATATCCAGATTTCCATTTTCTAAGTACCCAATCAATTTCTCGTAAAATTTCAATAATTTTTCAAATTCATTTTTAAATTTGATAACTTGATTTTGTCTATAACTACAAATACATGTATCTGGTCCTGTAGTTGTATCATCTTGAGCCCAACAACAATCAACGTAATGAGATCCATGAATTGATGTGATTTTTTCCATGTTTTCATATTGTTGTATATATTTTCTATAGTATACAAGAGTTCTCCTATCTTCGTCTGTTAAATAATCTGTGTAAAACTCGCTTTCAAAATCCATCTTTATACTTTGAATAATGTTGGTTAACTGTTAATTATTTTGAGAATGAATTGACTTTTATTAATGATTATTTATTTGTTTAACATTTTCGATTTTCGTGCACCAATATACTCGTAATCGGTTCTGTAGTTATATTTCATCATTGCCTTGAATTCAATCTGTTTCAAATTCATGATATTCATAACATGATAATATACTTATGTTGAGTGTATATGTTTTGTATAGTTGCTACTTTATCAGTTTTCATGTTGAGACATGTTTGTTCTTGTTGAAAACAATGAAACAATGAAGTCTTTTGTTTTTTTAACGGATTATGCTGCCAGCTGCGTTATTGTTTTTAAGTTCAGAAGAAAAAAAATTTCTAACAAAGTATTTTTGCTTTTGGATTATGTGACTAATATTAGAATTATCGACTATTAAGCTTTTAAAATACATTCGAGATTAGGTATATAAAACACATGTGAATCACTTTTATGCTTCATTAATTTCAAGACTTTCTTACCTCCTGTTAGTCAAGCAAGTGATTCTTTCTTAGTCGGTTTTATTATTTTAAAATGGAAACTATAAGTGAAACACGAGAAATTTTAGAATTTCTAAAAGAAATTTTTGAAACTCACGACATGGAGTTTCTAGACGAACAAGAAGATAACATGGAGTTTCTGGATGATCAAGAAGATTGCAACAGCATTATCGACAATTCCAACATGGAGTTTTTAGATGAACAAGAAGATTTCAATAGTAACATCAACAATTTCAACATGGAGTTTTTAGATGAAGAAGAAGGTTACAACGGCATCTCATATAAAATAAGTTTTCAATATTTTAATAAATTTTTTGAAAACAATACAAATATTAAACTTTGTTTTAATTGTAAAAACCATAAATACATGCCTGTAAATGTATGTAGAGTTTCAGGGAATTTTGAAGCAAATAGTAATTTTGTAATAAAAGATTTTATTGAAAAACACAGCTTGAAATGTTTTTTATGTAATACCAACTTATTTTCAATAATTTATAATAAAATTTAATGGAATAAAAATAAAATATCATTAGAATATAAACAGTTTAAGGTTTTTTATTTTTTTTTTTTAATAACTCTTTCTCCTCTATCCACGAATTATGCTGATTAGAAAATCCTAGTCATTTCACAAAAACTTTTCTTCGTTTTTTTCTTAAAATTTTTTCCACTAAATAAAGATCTGGGTGTTTGGTTTTAATTATTTCTTTTTCGTAAAAGCCACCTTTAATTGGTTGTCCTTCGTAGTCTTCTAAAAGATATGTTATTGGATTCGTGTTTTGAACTTTTTTTATCGTGAAAATTTCGGTGGTCCAGTTGGGTGTATATCCCTTCTCAAAAATATGTTTATATTTGCTTATTCGTACTTTGTCTCCAACTTTGTATTTTGGTTTATGAAAAACTTTTAAGTTATTGTATACTTTCTTTAATAAAAATTTTTCATTGTTTTTATTAACATCTTTGGGACGCATTTTTATTGTTCGATGAACAGTGTTATTGTATTTGGTAACTAACGCTTTTACGTTATCAATCCATTTATATGATCCATTCATACTGAATTCTTTCCACATCATCTCTTTTAATGTTCTGTTGAAACGTTCAACAATTGATGCTTTCAATGTGCTATATGTTGAATAATGATTAACATTATGTTTCTTCATAAGTTGATTAAATTGTGTGTTATAAAATTCTTTCCCCAAATCTGTTTGTAAATTTTTTGGTGATGTTTGTGTTATGTTAAATATATTATTCATTGCTTCAGTAACATCTTTAGCATTTTTTGTTTTAACAGGGTGTACCCAAGCGTATTTTGAGAAAGTATCAATTACAGTTAATAAATATTTATAATTTTTGTTAAATGAAGAGTAATTTCCCATTTCAACTAAATCAGCTTGCCACAAATCATTAATTCCTTTTACTATAACATGTCGCCGTTTGAAATTTTTTCTAGCAGGTTTATGAAGTTCTTCTACAAGTTGTTGTTTTTGCATATTTATTCTGGTACACTTTCTAATGGGAAAATCGATTCTTCAGGTTTATGTTTTTTCTTTATTTCATCAAATAAAAATTGTTGAATATTTTCAATATTATAATTTAAACTATATAGTTTTTCACTGTGACTTTTTAACATGTCCTGATTCTTTGCAAGATCCTGACGAAATGTTTCTATTTTTATAAGTTTTTCGTGTAAAGCATTGATTTCATTATCAACATACTTTTTTGTCACTGCATCATTATCATTTAAAGGATTTTCAAGATTTTCCATTCGTTTTGAATTTATATTAAAGTTTCCTTCATTTGTTAAAATAAAACCTATGCCTGGCAAACCTACAGGACCAGGAGGCCCACGTTCAGATGAAATTGTAGCATGGTGATGTCTCCGAATAGAGAAACGTCCAAACTTGTCAACGCTCATAATGTAAATAATAAATTTCACGTTGTAGAATATAAATTTATACGATAATGTCTGCTTCTCTGAACTCCTCAATTATTGAAACTATCTCATTGTTGTGATTATTATGACCTGCATGTGTAGATGCTAATAGTAATTTCAATCTATTCACTAATTCATTTGGATCATCCCAGTATACATAATTAGATTTTTCTTTTAGTAAATGCATTAATCCAGAACCAGAATGAGATTTGAACAATCCCTTAATTAGTTAATTAGTCTATACTTTGTACTTCTGTTTCCAGATATTTGTCGTCCGTCCTCATAATCTCGTTTATTTGCACTTGTTTGTATTATGATTTTTTTATAATTTTTGAAGTCATCGTTAGTGCATACCGTTTTATTAGGATGTTTTAAAAACAATAATTGTATCAAACCAGGTGTTAGAGAATAAAAATTTCCATCAATAACAATAGTTTTATCGTTAATATCAAAAGAAGAGTTTCCTATTTTCCAAATATTTCTATCATGATCTAAATGTGGTCCGTATTTATAATCAATATCATCTTCTTTTAATTTCATTTCTTTCAAAAATCGATTTGGCGAGTTTGAAAATGCTGGTTGTTGTAGTTGTTGCGATTCATCAAAACTTTCATCGAATGATTTCAAAGAAAAATCAGGTTGTTTAATTGTTTGAGGTGTTTCAAAATTCTCTTCTATCTTATTGAAATATTCATGTGGTGTACTTGAGAATTCAGTTTTCAAACGTTTAGACTTAAATGGAGTCTCACATTCTTCTTCTTTTACTTCAGATTTAATATCCGGATAATAAGTTTTATCTACTATTTTCTTCAAAGGTTGAGTTATTGGTTTAAAAACACTTTCCAATTGTATTTCTTCTTCTGCTTTACCAGTTTTTAAAGCTTGATATTTTTTACGAATAACATTTCTTGTTTTTATAATATTCTTAATTATCTCGTTTTCCATGATAATGCTTTGAAAAACAGCTTAAAAACAGGTATTCAAACAGCTCTGAAACAGCTATGAAACAGCTTAAACAGGTCTTTAAACAGCTCTAAAACAGCTTAAACAGGTCCAAAAACAGCTCTAAAACAGCTTAAACAGGTCTGTAAACAGCTCTAAAACAGCTTAAACAGGTCCAAAAACAGCTCAAACAGGTCTTTAAACAGCTCTAAAATAGCTTAAACAGGTCCGAAAACAGCTCTAAAACAGCTTAAACAGGTCTTTAAACGGCTCTAAAACAGCTTAAACAGGTCCAAAAACAGCTCAAACAGGTCTTTAAACAGCTCTAAAACAGCTTAAACAGGTCCCAAAACAGCTCTAAAACAGCTTAAACAGGTCCAAAAACAGCTCTAAAACAGCTTATACAGGTCTTTAAACAGCTCTAAAACAGCTTAAACAGCTCGGTAGATGAAATATTAATGATATACAACTCTTACATACGTATCTATTTATAATAATACAAAAGTATCAAATCCTTTTCTGTATCGTCCACAATCTAATAAACTATCTTTGTTTACTACTAAAAATCCGTAATTATCTTTCCAACATTTTGAACACATATCTCGAAATTTGTCATATGACATGTCAGTGTTTACATGATCATTAAAAATATGCTTTAAATTCATTTCATCTTGTTTAAAAATTACAATAAAGTTTGAGTTATCACGTATCAAGTGTTTTGGAATATGTGTATAAGTCTGACATAAGTAAAAGCTATCAATATCCTTATGACGTCCCATACAAAAATATGAACGTATATTATTTTGTTTTTCGCAGGCAACATCATCAAATATGAAAATAGAGTTTTGTTTAGCCTGTTCTGGTGACATTATTTCAGTATTCTCAGAAAATGTGTTGTATCCTAACCCTTTAATTGGTGAAATCAGTTTTTTAAGATACTCATATTTTGGTTGATACAAAGATTTTGAGTATATGTAAATATTTCCAATTTAAGACCATTCGGATGTTCAAGTAAACTCATCATTACATTTGTTTTTCCACAACTCGATGGACCCACAATAATGGCACGTACATTGTTAGGTAATAGTTTACTATGTTTAATTTTATTTGAAGTATTTGTTACAAAATCTATATTTTTCACATTTAATGTATCACGTTGTTTAATGAAACGCATATTGATAAGAACTGAAGAAAAAAACTATAAATACCTAATATATAGGTTTTCAACATCATTCTATTCATCTTTTTGTATGAGAAAACATATAAAATGATTAAATATAATCGAAAAACATTTAGTCGAACTCAAACTCGCAAAGGTAAAGGTTTAGTGAATACATTAATTAATAAGTTACCAGTAGAGCTTCATCTTCCTGGTTATCAATATTGTGGACCTGGTACAAAACTACAACAACGTCTTGCAAGAGGTGATCAAGGAATCAATCAATTAGATCAAGCTTGCAAACAACACGATATATTTTATTCTAAACATAAAGACAAAAATCAACGTCATACAGCTGACAGAATATTAGCAGGAAAAGCTTGGGAAAGAGTAAAGACAAAAGATTCAAGTATAAGTGAACGTATAAACTCTTGGTTTGTTACAAACGCAATGAAAGCTAAAGTGAAATTAGGTATGGGAATCAAGAAGAAGAAATCAACAAATAAGAAGAAGAATAAAGCAAAAACGCGTAAAATGTTCCGAAAAGCTATACAAAGTGCCCGTGAAATATTAAAAGCACAAAAACCAGAAGAAATGAACAATGCCATTAGAATAGCATTAACTGCAGCCAAAAACACCATAAAAGGAAAAAAATCATCAATTGAACTACTTCGATCATACCTGTTCCAAAAACAGGCGGTATTTTACCATTCTTAGTTCCACCTCTTGAGGGACTCTCAGCAGCAGGAGCATTATCTGGTGGTGCAGCGACAATGGCAAAGGCAATCAATGATGCAAAACAAGCTAGAGAACAACTAGCTGAAAACCAACGACATAATAAAACTATGGAGGCAGTAGCAATGGGGAAAGGATTACAACTTAAACCATACAGGAAAGGTCTTGGTCTTTTTTTAAATCCAAATCCAAAAAACTTTTAAGTAAGCTACCCAATAAACCTCTCAGTGAAATCGATTTAATGAGATATGGTAAAAGTATACCGCACTTTAGAGCTGTATTCATGAAAGATAAACTACCACCAAAACCTTATAAAAATGAGTGTGGTATAGTAAATTTAGATAATTCAAGTGGACCTGGTACACATTGGGTAGCATATCAGAAGTACGAAAATCGTATTGAATACTTTGATAGTTATGGTAATCTGCAACCACCTCTAGAAATTGTAAGATATTTAGGAAATAATATAGAATATAATTATAATAGATATCAAAATTTCAATTCATTTAAATGTGGACATTTATGTTTAAAGTTTCTGTATAATTTTATTGATGTGAATTAGTATAAATAAATGTGTAAACATGGAACTATTATTCATTTCATTTAAAACCTTCAACATGTCAGTAACATTAACTTTAAGTGGGAATACATCTATATTAACAACTGAATACTTCCCGCCCATTGATTTATTATCTGACTATCTTTGTGGTCTTGTTGATTTTCATACCTATAATTCAATACCTAATGTGGATAGTAGCAATAACTTATTTCATATAGGTAATGAAACTATTCAAATACCTGTGGGATCTTATGAAGTTGATGACATCGCGAATTTCATTCAAAAAGAGCTCGAGAAAACGAAAACTAAGCCTACAATCAAAATACAAGCGAACAACAACACACTCAAAACAGAAATTAAAAGTTCACATAACGTCTACTTTAACAGAGAAAGAACTATTGGTCAACTGTTAGGTTTCAGTAAAAAAGAATTGGGGTCAAATACGACGCATGTGTCTGATTTACCTGTGAATATAACTAAAGTTAACGCTATACGAATTGAATGTAATCTAATAGTAGGATCATATATAAATAATATTCCAGTTCACACTCTTCATGAATTTTCTCCTGATGTCGGACCAGGGTATAAAATAACAGAAGTTCCTAAGAATGTTATATATTTACCCGTAAATGTGAAACGAATTAGTTCTGTTGAAATAAAAATTGTAGATCAAGATGGAGATTTGATTAATTTCAGAGGCGAAATAATTACAGTTAGATTACACTTGAAACCACAATAATAGAACAAGACGTAAAGTATAAAACAAGTAGTCTGATAACTAAAGCTATTATTTCTTATGTAAGTGTCAAGTAGATAAGAACTAAATATGTTGATATTCAACAAACATAATAATAATAAAAACTCATTCAAAAGTGATAATATCATTAGTATACCATTACCTATTGAACAAACAACAACACAAAGAGAGTGCACTTCAACGAGACCATCATTAACAATTGAAAATAAAAAATTTTTAAAGTCATTGGGGTTTGTTTTGAAAAGCAAACATGAATGATATACTGGATATTTTAGAAGAACCTCACTTTGATGAAAGTATTACTAAAAAAGAATATCATACATATTCACCATTTGTAGAATCGTATAACAATAGTGATGAAATACGAATTTCTATTCAAAACCAAGATTTATACTTACTACCAAGTGAAAGTTTTATATATATTGAAGGAACTCTAACTAAAAGCGATGGTACTGTAATACCTGATTATAAATTAAATAATAATTCTGGGGCCTTCTTATTTGATGAAATACGATATGAATTGAACGGTGTAGAAATCGATCGTTGTCGGAATGTAGGAATCAGCAGTGTTTTAAAAAATTACATTTCATTAAGCGAAAGTGAAAGTACAACGCTGTATAATGCAGGATGGACAGGAAATAGTACTATATTGCCTACATCAGGACATTTCAATTTTTGTGTACCTCTAAAAATGCTATTAGGATTTGCTGAAGACTATAAAAAAATAGTTGTTAATGTAAGACATGATCTGATTTTAATTAGAGCAAGAAATGATGCAAATGCGGTTCAAGTACCAGTTGCAGTTACAGACTATAAAATTACATTCACAAAAGTCTTATGGAAAGTACCTCATATAAATGTAGACGATAAAGAAAGACTTAAACTTCTTAAAATCACTCGAAATGCGAAGCCAATTCGTATTAGTTTCAGGAGCTGGGATTTATATGAATATCCGAATATTCCAAATACAAATCACATCATATGGACTATCAAAACATCTACACAACTAGAAAAACCTCGTTTTTTGATATTTGCATTACAAACCAATCGACAAAACCAAAAAGAAGCTGATGCTAGTAAATTTGATCACTGTAAATTAGCTAACGTTAAAGCTCATTTAAACTCTGAGACGTATCCATATGATAATTTAAATATACTTTTTGAACGTAATCGATATGCGTTGTTATATGATATGTATACAAAATTTCAAGAAACTTATTATGGAAGGAATTGTCAACCGTTATTAAAATGGGATAGTTTCAAGAGTATAGCACCAATTGTTGTTATTGATTGTGCTCATCAAAATGAAACAATAAAAACAGGACCTGTTGATATTAGAATAGAGTTTGAGTTAGCAAGCAACGTCAATATTCCTAACAATACTTCAGGATTTTGTTTACTACTACATGATCGAATAATTGAGTACAATCCACTGAATGGAGAAGTTAGAAAACTGATATAAATGAGAACATAATATAGAAATTTATTTAGTATTTCAAAGAACTTGTGAGAGAGAATACACATATATCATAAAATGTTTGATAAAATTATTATCGATGTTCAAGGTTTCAAAGACTATAATAATAAGTTTATTGTTAAAGAACTTGCTATTTCTTTCAATGCGCGTGAATTTCAAGTGTTTATTATAAAGCCACCGTTTGATTTTTCACGTTTAACAACAAAAGAGAAGAAACAAGTGAATTGGTTACATAAAAATCATCATGGTTTAACTTGGAATGAAGGATCAATATCTTTTCAAAGTGTTAAAAAATTTCTTCGAACAAATCTGAGAAATTCTAAAGTATGTGTGAAAGGTCATGAAAAACAAAAATGGATTAATAATATACTTGAGAATAAGATTGAAGTATACGATTTAGAAGAAGAAGAAGAATGTCCGAAATTTGCAACATTGCTTCAAAACTATCCGCATGTTCTGCGTTGTAATATCCATGAAGGATACTGTGCTTTAGAAAATGTATGTCTTCTAAGAAATTATCTTGATGTAAAATTGAATTAAAAAGTGGTAAAACTTTTTTTAGATAAATAAAACCAATTTTTTTAAATGAATGTTTTTTATTTTATTTTATATATATGTAGTTATTTTTCAGTTTTATTATTTTATAAATATGTATTTATTTTTCAGTTTTCTTATATAATATACGTATCTATTTTTCAGTTTTCTTATTCTAAACTTATTCTAAAATGAACCCATGCGTATGTACTAACACCATCTTCTCTAACACATCTCTTATCATCTATATAACTTAAAGCTACTTTATTTACATTTTGAGTATATATCTTATGAATGTATGACCTAAATACTAACATATTACCATAAAATAATTGTTTCTTATATAAACAATCTCTATAATTATCTAAACTTAAATTATCTACAGCTGTTTTTCTAACACCTTTAGCTTTTTTTATTAATTCACAATCTTCTACATCTATTGAATACATTTTCGATTTTAAACCTATAAACTCTTTCATTATTCGACCATTGTTCTCATCTTTCATGAAACCTAATACTTTTTTATTTTTAAGGGGTATATTATAAGGGTTATCAGGTAAGTATTCGGAAGTATCAAATTTAGTGTCAATATCATTCATAATTTCATAATTGCAATAGTACGATAATATGTATTTAAATCAATATATTTTTTCAACCAACATGATTGTTTAAACTGTAGCGCTCTGTGAATTTTCACTAATTTCAAACCGTGTTTTAAACATTGCTGAAGATTTCTATAGTGAATTATATAATTTCTTTTTACTGTCAAATCTGTAATTAATTTGTTGAATTTTGACCCCGGACTTTTTTTATTTTGTGCACAAAACGGTAAATCATTATGTAAATCATGAAGAGATTCAGGATACTCTAAATCTACTTCTAAAATATAACCCGTATCTGAGGTATCTGTAATATTAAGAATATTTATATCTTCAACGTTTTCTACCCATTGAAAATCAGAATATGGTAAAGGTTGTGACATAGCCCAACCGTATAAATTATTTGCATCAACATACATTAAATATGAAGATGGTTTATTTTCATCAAAATTACTCATATACTTGTTATTCGCTGTAGAATGTCTATGCGAACATTGAGTAATTCCACCACGGATACCTTTTTTAATAAAATTATACATATTTATGTCGGTGAATAGTTCAAGATTTATTTCAGTATATTTTAACATCGCGTCCCATGATAACCCCGGAGTTGTATAATACTGACAGGGATCCAGCGTATAAATATTTCTACAAACTTTTCTGAAATTTTCGAATACATCTGTTAAAAGTAATACATCGGTTTTCAAATATAACTCTGAATAGTCCCAAATATTTTTACAATCAAATTTTTCCCAGACTTTCTTAGCATGAATGTAATCTTTATCAGAACATTTACTATTTGTTAATTTGCTATCGAAATGTTTTTGTGAAGGTAAACACGTTTCATCTAGACGTTCAAAAGAATTAATGTATTCGTATGGAAATACTCCTTTACGTGTTAGTAATTTGAAATTTTCTTCTTCTGGATATAAAGATTTAACTGTTTTCAAATCTTCCGGGGATAAATTTCCTACTAATGAATCTAGACTAGACTGCATAAATCTTACGGAATCTAAAAATCTAAGTTCAATTGTATCAGTTTCATTAACGAAAATTCGTTTTGAAAGTGATACATACAATTCTTTATTTAATGGTATCAAATTTATATCACCATCAATATTTGCTAATTCTTTAACAAATAAGTGACAGTCATAACCAGAAAAATTATGAAAGAAAATTGGGAAAAACTTTGGGACTTGATACCGCAAATTACATTCATTATGCGCTGGACCCCTGTACTTTCCTGTTAAATGACAATGGTCGGCTACTCTTATATTACCTAAATATTTCTTACATATATGACAAATCTTACTACTACATTGTCTCCTTTCTTCAAAAGCCGTGAGTGGTTCCATCGCCTTTGGATTCATAATAACATTATTATGAATATCTAATACATCTTCAACCAGGGATTGTACAAATTTTGCTGGTGAGTCCTTTCCTTTATAAATTCTTAGCTTACTCAAGCTGTCGTCATATGAACACTTTATGTAGTATGAGAATGCGCAAGGAACGTGTTGTTGTATATTTGTTGTTGAAGAAATATCTGGATTTGGAATACACGTATCTAATCCTTGTAAAATGCATTCAAAGTCTGCGTATATAATAAATGGGACCTCTAATTGACGTTCGTATTTCTCCAATTTTAATTCATTTTTTTCAGGTGATGGCATAAGTGTAACAATCTTACTGCATTCATTTTTATGTATATTGTACGCCTCTTCGGTATAAAAATGTTGTAAACATCCATTGCATAGAAAAATTTTTCTGCAATGTTGTGTTATTTGAGATTTTATTAATCTTGATATGTTCTTGATCCACACATAATGACTCTTTTCTCCATCTTGAATCAACAGTAAATTGATATGTAATTTCTTCTCATTTTTTGTACAATAATACGGTCCCACAATTTTACATGTATTAAATTGCATTTCTTCACAACCGTATACGTTTATACTAATTTCAGGATTTATTTCTTCAAACTTTGTTATATCTGTTACCTTTAGTGGAAATTCTAGATCATTAAATTCTAAAAGCATTTTGTTTTTCAGAAGAATTGTACTTGCAGAAATATTTTCAGTATTATATGATGAAACTCTATCAGAATGAATTTCAACAGGATCTAGAGCTGAAATTATTGCCCATTTAAAGCAGTATTCGTCCGTTTTTTTTTTTACATTGATACAAGCATGTTTACGTGCAATTGTTGTTGGTAATGGTAAATACTGAGAACCTCTTATTGGCCTGTACTGATTAATGTTGATTTCGAGATGGATTATTCTTATAAGAGTCCAACCACTATTTCGTTCTTGAAACTCTTGCATTTTTGTATGAATTTTATCAATTATCTTGTTTATGCTAAGCGTTACTTCGCATTAACTCACTCCGTCTTGACTTAATACGGATGCATAAACAAAATTTCAAAACGCATTAAAGCTCTACGTCGTTTTGAGTTAATACACTATTAAATCCGCATTTAAAATTTCATTTCGTTTTTAAAATGTGCATAAACACTTACTTCGTTTTAAGTGAATTGTCATATTTGACATTTCAAAATAGTGTTGGTAACACACTGAAAATCAATATAAACTTTAGTGTTAGTAACGTCACTTTAAAATTTCAAATGACATTTGATGGGCGGTTATTTTTATTATCAAGTGTTTCTTTACAAATAAACAAGTATAAGTGTTCAAAGTGCGTGCGGCTTTAAATTAAGTACAATAAATTTATTTATAAAGTATTATATTAATTAATTTTTTTGCTCTCACCACCTGGTACAAATATTTATGTACTGGGCTTTTGTGTACACCAAAAACATCACCTACAACACGATATTCAGCACAACTTGCTAATTTATACAATGTAATAGCCACTTTTTTTTCTATAGAAACAGGTGTGGTAATGAAGTTTGGTGAAGGTTCCAAATGAGATTTTAATTTTTCACAGATCATGAAAAATGTATTTTTTTTCATTCGAAACATTTCAAAAAACTCTACATCTGTACCAAATCCCAAAACAAAATTTTTCCAAAAATCTTCAGTTCTAGATTTCTTGCAAATTGATGTGAATCGTGGTACAGTAACATTAAAAAACTTTGTAGGTACATCTAACTGAGTAATAAAATTATACCGTAAAAGTTTTCTCTTTTTTATATAATTTTGATAAAGGCTTCGTCTTTCCGTGTAAAAATATTGCAAAAGCTTAAGATTCTTCTTATTCTTATTTTTTTCAACAAAATTAACAATGGAACATTAAGGATAACTTGATATTGCTCCATCGCATCGCACGAATAATAAAAAATTTAACTGGATTTAAAAAATAACACAGTTAGTTCACTTGAATGACAGTGAATAAAAAAAATATATGTGGTAACACTGTATGAACAACAACACCAGAACAACAAATGACATTACTTAAAACGTCTTGAGTGGGAACGAAATGTTATACTATGCATAAACACCAATCAAAGTGTATTATCTCAAAACGATGTTTAAAACGTTTTAGCGTTAAAACGTTTTAACTGTTGTGCATAAACAAGATAAATCATAACTTCGTATGCAGACGATAACTCAGTTTCATTTCTAACGATTATCATTTTTGATTGAAATGATTTAACTGAAGTTGTTATTTCATCGTTATCATCATTTTCTTTTGTTAATTTCATATACTCTGCAAATAGTTCTATGTTGAATTTAAAAGATGAGTGTTTAATCAGTTGTTCATTTAATGTTTCTATAATAATATCTTTCTCCGCTTTTAAAAAGTTAAGAGGATCCAGATTTCCTTCATCCTTGTTTTCATAAATGAGCGTTTCAATTCGTTCCTCAAAGCTACTTTTCACTACTTTCAATTTATCATTAATTGGTTCGGCTGCTTTTATTTTATGTACATTTGTTCTTAGATGATAACTCCAGTTCTTGATTGAAATTTCTTTATTACATGTTTGGCATAAAATTTTGTTTTGTGATGATGATGAAGGCTGATTGCTAATATCATTAGAAATAGCATCAACTGAAGACACCTTATGCTGGGTTCTCATGTGTATTAGCCAATTTTCTTTACGTGTAAAACTCTTCTTGCAAATACTACAAATTTCTTGAGGTTGAGCATGAATATCATTGGAAATAGCTTCAACAGATGACACTTTATGCTGGGTTCTCATATGCGTTAGTAGATTTTCTTTGCGTGTAAAGCTCTTCTTGCAAATGCTACAAATTTCGTGGTCACCATGAGCTGATTGGACATGTCTTTTCAACGAATTTTTAAATGCAAATCCATTTCCACAAATTTCACATATAAAACTCTTCATTTTGTAGTCTATGTAAATTAATTTCTTTATTTTAATAAACAATTTGAAACTAAATAAGATTTAATATCCTTTTTTAAGATTTTCAAACACAACTTCAAATTTAACAGAAAATTAATTAAACACTTTGAAACTGAATAAGATTTAATATCCTTTTTTAAGATCCTTAAACACAACTTCAAATTTAAAAGAAAATTAATTAAACACTTTGAAACTGAATAAATTTTAATATCCTTTTTTAAGATCCTTAAAAACAGCTTCAAATTTAAAAGAAAATTAATTAAACACTTTGAAACTGAATAAATTTTAATATCCTTTTTCAAGATCCTTAAACACAACTTCAAATTTAACAGAAAATTAATTAAACACTTTGAAACTGAATAAGATTTAATATCCTTTTTTAAGATCCTTAAACACAACTTCAAATTTAAAAGAAAATTAATTAAACACTTTGAAACTGAATAAATTTTAATATCCTTTTTAAAGACTTTAAACTTTAAAATAAAATCAAATAATCACTTTGAAATTTCACGATAAACTGGTGCCGCTTGAAGAAATTGTCTTCATTTATAGTATGAATTTCTTATCCCCAAAATTTTTTTAAACTAATAACGCACATTCGAAAAACTTTAAACTTGAACAAACACGTCTCAATATAATTATTTGCAAAAAAGTAATAAAAAACAATAACACAGCATAAACAATATGAAACTTGAACAAACATGTCTCAACATGCTCAGCACACATGAATAATCCTAAAAAGTTAACTTAAAAAACAATGACATCATAAACAATTTAAAACTTAAGACAAACATGTCTCAACATGCTTAGCATTGATTAAGCACACGTGAATCAGAACTGTACCAAAAATTTTCCATTGCTTTTTCAATGATAACGCCCATAATTTTAACCCTCACTGATAAAAAAATCTTAACCCCCCGCGCAAGTGCTGAAAAAATTTACACACACACACACACACACACACACACACACACACACACACACACACACATACATATAAAAATAATTTCACAACTTGATGAAATCCGAAAGTAAAACATTAAAACATCAAATAGTACACGTAAAATCAATCGTCAGAATAGCTCAGTGGGGAGAGCGTTACACTGAAACTCTAAAGGTCCCCGGTTCAAATCCGGGTTCTGACAATACAGTAAGTATTTTTTTTTTTTTTTTTTTTTGTTAAATAAAAACAATAACACAGCATAAACAATATGAAACTTGAACAAACATGTCTCAACATGCTCAGCACATATGAATAATCCTAAAAAGTTAACTTAAAAAACAATGACATCATAAACAATATTAAGCTACCACACACCGAAACCAAAAAGCTCAAAGTTTCTCAAAGCACACCATATGGCACAACCAAAAAAAACCCAAAATATCCCAAAGCACACCACATGTCACAATCAAAAAGCCCAAAAGCTCATGACGTCACTGAGCCAGGAGCCAGCTCCATGGTCCAGAAACGGCATATCCCTACTACTCATTAGGTATTCGAAATTGATCTCCAACACTGATTTGTAAATATTACAGCAAAACAAAAGTGTGTATACAATGATAACAAAGTTTTAAAATTGGAATAAAAAAGACATGGTTTGTTAAATTTTTGAGAAAGTTTTTATTTAAAACTGTGATAACATTTTGCTTAGATAGTGTATCTTCAAAAATGAATCGCTGCTTTGGTGATGCTAATGTTCTTCTGTTCGTGATGCGAAAACATTACTTGTTTCTATGACAACGCAAAGTCTTTAGTTGGCGATGCAATGCTATTACATGACAGCTGAATATTACAAGGAATTTCGAATACTTGATTTGATGCGATGCTTTTTTGAATATGTGACAACGCATCATTAAAGTTGCGTTGCATTTCTGAATTTGTGACAAGCATCAAGCTTCTTTGTTGTGAAACAAATTTATTATAAAGTTACAAAATATTATTCGGTAAAATAGGTAACTTAAATGGTGCCTAAGTAGCATGAGTACAATTTTGCTGTGCAACAAAAAAGCCAAACTCAACTTAAGGTGTTGTACAACTGCAATTTTTATTGAATAAAAAGTATTCAAAGTATGTTATAGTTATTTAAGTTCTTTTGTCGAGAACATGTCTTGAAAAAAACAACATAAGCTGATATGTAAAACCAAAAAGCTTCACATAAAGAAGAGATAGAGAGGCGGAGATTGAAAAAAATGGAAACTTTGGATGTTATAGGTATCACGAATAATTTAAAAAAACCGAATTGGACTTAAGTCGACTTAAGATACTTAATCATGAAAACACATTATATAATCACCACTAAGTCTGGTAAATGTGATGAATTTTTGAATATTTATCAAATTAACCGGCAAGTTTATATAATTCCCAACTTGTAATGGCGAATGTGAAAAATATCTTGACTAATTGAGCCAGTAGAACACAGAGCAGTTTTTGGAGTAGTTATTAGTCAGAAGGATAGTTTTTCGTTGGACACTATAACACAAGAGGCTGCGAATAAAAATATTTTATAATTTAAAATTAAAAATTCAATAAATGGCTATTTTAAGTTACATGGATGTAGCCTGAACGAAATTTGGATAAGAGACTGACATGTCTTGTCAAATGAAAGACTAAACAGAGAAAATAATTTTACTATTAGAACTGATACAAAACAGTTACATATAAAAAACAAACTAAACCCATATTCTAGAGAAAAAACATTTTTCTAAATCAGATCTCAATTTTAATTGAGGAAAACTTTCGAATTGAATATTAATTACCAAGGGGCAAGGGCTTCTAGATTTAAAAAATTTTTCTTTTCCATTGAAAAAAAAGAAGGGGTGAGTTTTTGTAAAGCTTTCAGAATTTTATTGGAAGTGGTGAGTGGTGACAGGCAAAGAGTATTAATATACTACTATAGAGATTTAATCTCAAGCTCTCTCAAAAATCAAGAACATAAAAACATACATAAATATTTGGCTTCGAATAAGCACTCAAGAAGAATTGATCAATATCAATTTTAATTATTGTAGGTATAAATGTTTTTTATGTGATAATGAATTGAATTATTTTTTATTTATCATAATTCTTTTTCAGTTTTATGTTATTAAAGAAAAATAATAATTTTTTATTAAAATCACAATTATCTCTCTCATTTCTTATTTTTAACAGCCACCTCTGAAAATGTGGTACCACTTGAAAAATTTTTTTTTTGTTTATGAATAATATGTTTGAAAGAAAAAATAAACAAATGAATAAAAAATTTTTTCAAGTGGTACTACATTTTCAGAGGTGGCTGTTAAAAATGAGAAATGAGAGAGATAATTGTGATTTTAATAAAAATTTATTATTTTTCTTTAATAACTCAATTTCTATTAATTTTATGATATAACAATGTTTGCGAAAAATGTTTATTTAATAGAAATCTACAAATTTGTAGAACATTATAATTTCATATTTTTAGTAATTTGGGAGATTAAAGGAAAAATTGATTTTCAGTTTCATGTTACTGAATATTTATGACGTTTTTTCTTTGATTTACGTTGCTCATAGATATTATATATATTCGGTGAAAATAAAGCTAAGGATCTTCTCTACATTTCATTTGAACATAATTTTCATGTAACTTTAATCACAACTTAGTTATGATTGATTAAAAACAATAAGTTGTCATGTTAATTTGGTACTTCCAACACATATAAACAATAAAATAAAATTGAGCATTAAGTCTTGGTACTATATACCCAGCAAGCATGGCAATAAGAATGCAATAGTGTTTTCGTATTACAGTGGCAAGTATTGCCTATTGCGGCAATAGCAGTTTTCTTATCGAGGGCAATAAGGTTTGCTTGAGAAAAGGTTGGCAGACATTCGTATTACTGTGAGCTATTGCATTCTTATCTCCATTATGATAAGAAAGCGAGCCGAAATTATGATACTTTTTCGTTAAAAAAGCAATAGGAATGCAAGTAAAATACGTTTAGAATGTAATTAAAGGGCAATAAAAGTGATGATTCGAATTCTTATTGCCTTGTAGTGTCGCATACTTATCGAAATTACGATAAGAAAGCAAGCCGAAATTATGATACTTTATCGATTACAAAGGGAAATGGAAAACGTCAAATGGTCGTCAATTGATGAAAGTCAGCTTAAATCTTTGAATTGCTGAATTTAATTAATTGACGATCATCTTATGTTTTCGAAGATATACTTATAAAAATACATGGGAAACACTCGATTGTCGAGTTTACGTTTATGTGATTTTCTCATTATTTTTCTTTTACATAAAAGTGAATAACATAACATTTTTGAAAGTCTTCGACTGAATAACTTCACTTCTAAACACAAACTGAACGATCTTATCAAGAATAAAAAACGATGATGATTCACTCAATTCCGTTAGGTTACAAATATTATTGCCCATTTATCGCTCAGTCGTATAATCTGCAATAAAAATAGTTATTATTGCCCACTTATCGCTCAGTCGTATAATCTGCAATAGAAATATTATTGCCATATTGCCCACTCGTTCTATTGCCCATTTATTGCCAAGTTATTGCCGCAAGTTCTTGCCCAATTATTGCCCGCTCGTTCTATTGCCCACTTATCGCTCAGTCGTATAATCTGCAATAGAAATATTATTGCCATATTATTGCCCACTCGTTCTATTGCCCATTTATTGTCACAAGTTCTTGCCCAATTATTGCCCGCTCGTTCTATGGCCCATTTGCTTGCTGGGATAAGAGTCGTTGATTAAAATCAAAACCCTCTACATCACAAGCCGAGTTGTGGCTTTCTGCACTAACACAATCAAACACGATAAAAGTGTTGAAACGTCAAAACATTCAGTACTGGTAGTACAAATATTAGTGTAAAGAAATAGTGTTTTAATTAAATATTTTTGGTTTTTTTAATAAAATATGGTTTATAAAAGTTTTAAAATATAATAAATTAACAGTGTTATAATTTTTTAAAGTGCACAATAGTCAAAAAATAAAATAAAAAGGTGGAAAATATTGTGCGTTCTTACCTATGTACTTGTAAGAGAAAAAATTAAAGTATGACTACATACCTATGGTGAGGTTATATTATTTATATGTAATAAAGTGAATAAATTGATTTGATTTAATAGAATTTAATTTATTAGTTATCACAAATTAAGTGTCTATTTGCCTTCATTACACAATAAAGATTATGTACCCAATTATTTACTTTTTCATAGTCTTTTTTTATATAAATTTTTGTGATTATGTTATGATGTGAGAAATTGATTTGATTCAATAATTTAACAATTAATATAAACTTATAAATAAAATTTTATTAAATTAAATCAATTTGTTCTGTATTTCCTTCACTTTATTTATTTTTTTTATATATTTGTGTTTACATTTCATTTCAATTTATTCAACTAAAACACTATTTCTTTACACTAATGTTCCACCACTCTTATTAAGAAACTAAAATGTCAAAACAAAACATGGCACTTCTAACTAATCCATACAAAACTCCTGTTCGAGGCTTTTATTGTAGTAGGTTTTGATTAAAATACGTGAACATTAATTTAATTTTCTCTATTGTATTATTTTTGTACTTCCAGAATCAAAACAAAACTAAATAATTAAAATAAAAAAAATTTTTTAATATAAAACGTTTTTAAAACGGACTCAAAAGTATAAAATAATTTTTCCTAGCCACATACACATTCTCAACCCCATACAGATAATCCTGAAAATTTGTGATTGCGAATTTTTAATAGCTATAAAAATACTTGTAAGATTAAAAACGAAAAACGTGGGGCGCTATTCTTTACACTTCTTACTATTAACTTACGCTATTCTTTACACTTCTTACTATTAACTTGCACTACTCTTTACCTACACTTCTTACTATTTTATCTTGCGCCCCATGTTTTTCGTTTTTGATCTTACAAGTATTTTTATAGTTATTAAAAATTCGCAATCACAAATATTCAGGATTATCTGTATGGGGTTGAGAATGTGTATGTGGCTAGGAAAAATTATTTTATACTTTTGAGTCCGTTTTAAAAACGTTTTATATTAAAAAATTTTTTTTATTTTAATTATTTTTTGCTTTTTAGTCTTATGTGAAATTTGTCAATCGATTTTATTGATATTATTTTACATTAAAAAACAATATAAGTGAAACTAAAAAAGTTTTTTTAATTTTAAAAAACAAATATATTTGTATATACATATGTATATGTAAAATACAGTCGCTCTCAAAACATTTGCAACTGAATAAATTTAACGTGTGTATATATTAAAATTGTAAAATTTTTTTACCTATTTAAATAATTATATACTTTCTTGGTATATTTTTGCCGAATGTTCTTTTCCTTTTTCTTTTTTTTTGTAATAAATATATTTTTTATATACACGTTTGGTATAGGTCATTGAACACTTATTTAAAATTAACAAATTTTCAGTATTGTTGAAACCAACGACTGCTATAGTACCAAGACTTAATGCTCAATTTTATTTTATTGTTTATATGTGTTTGAAGTACCAAATTGACATCACAACTTATTGCTTTTAATCAATCATAACTAAGTTGTGATTAAAGTTACATGAAAATTATGTTCAAATGAAATGTAGAGAAGATCCTTAGCTTTATTTTCACAAAATATATTAAATATCTATGAGCAACGTAAATCAAAGAAAAAACGTGATAAATATAAAGTAACATAAAACTGAGAATCAATTTTTCCTTAAATCTCCCAAATCACTAAAAATATTAAATTATAATGTTCTATTAATTTGTAGATTTTTATTAAATAAACATTTTTCCCAAACATTGTTATATTATAAAATTAATAGAAATTGAAGTTTTAAAGAAAAATGATAATTTTTTATTAAAATCACAATTATCTCTCTCATTTCTCATTTTTAACAGTCACCTCTGAAAATGTAGTACCACTTGAAGAATTTTTTTATTCATTTGTTTATTTTTTCTTTCAAAAATATGTATTATTCATAAACAAAAAAAAATTTTTCAAGTGGTACTACATTTTCAGAGGTGGCTGTTAAAAATGAGAAATGAAGCATACTAAAATATTTTTGACTTGAAAATCAGAGTTTGCTTAGATTAAATTTTAGTAAAGAAAAATTAATATTTTATTTGTTTTAGACCAAATTTGAGGATCGAATATCATAAAAAGTAAAATCTTAAATCTTTCATTAGCGATGTAATATTGCATTGTCATGCAGTTCTGAGCTATGTTGAAAGTTTCAAGTCTCTATCTCATCAAAAAGTTGGTTAAAAATTAAAAATCAATTTCCAAATTTGTACCGAACAGACAGACAAGAAACCAAGCTAATAAAAACATTTAAAAAAATACCATATGGTATACAAATACAACAAGAAATACCGCATTATAAGATTAATATCAGAATTATGGGCGTGTTCTTCATTATTCTTTATTTCTTCAATTTCCTTTACATGTTTCTTCTTTTTACATCTCTCCTCTTGCACCGTTGTATAGTCTAACATCTCAAGAGCTTATTCGAAGCCAAATTGGCAAACATACAGACACGAAAATTCAAAAATTTGAATTTAACGGATAAATTAAACCTCTAAGTTATATACTCTTTGTGACAGGTGATCATCACCATCACTTTACAAAAACTCACCTGATGTAATTTCGGGAAATTTTAGGAAATTTTATATAAAAATTAAAATTAATATTAAGGCCGTTTGCGCAAAC
The DNA here is from genome assembly GCA_932526495.1 of Bombylius major. NCBI lineage: Eukaryota > Metazoa > Arthropoda > Insecta > Diptera > Bombyliidae > Bombylius > Bombylius major. Next base: position 18,544,003 of record OW052045.1, read on the forward strand.
ATGCACTTAACACTAAACACTTGCACTTAACACTAAATTTTCTCCGAAAGTAACTCTGAAGTGTCCGGAAAGTAATACTAATACTTGATACTAAGAGTGTGTGTGGAATTGAGTAAATTTCGACATAAAACGTTGTGAATTTAACTGTCAAAATTTACTATTGTAGTAAAATTTACTCAATTCCACACAGGCTCTAACACTTTTTTTGCTGTCAAAAATCTAGTGTTATAGCCAGTACACTAAACTTGATTTAGTGTTGTGAAGTTTTATTTATAAATATGTGGAATTGCTTAAAAAAGGAAAATAATAGAAGAATATGTATATAAAAAACTTTTGAAAAAGACTGTTTAAGCGTTTTAATGCAAAATAATAATATAATAATTAATGATGAAATAAATAATCTGATTATAAAAACAGTGGTAAGTGAAACAGTAGATCAAATTCAATGTCAATATAAAACAAATTTAGTACATTCCGGACAACAAATTCAAATCCGAAGTCAAGTAGTGTCAAGTGTTTAGTGTTAAGTGCATGTTTCCGGAAACGGCCTAAAAGCAGAGACACACTATAGTATTTTTCTTTTTGGAAGTCAGTATTGTGCTTACGGAGGCAGTACCCGATGAGTTTTTTCCCTTGGTAATATGTAATGTAAAAGATTTCCCTCGATTAAAATTGAGATCTGATCACCCCACACACGAGACAGATTTATTCAAACAATTTGTGAAAGAATATAGAAAAGTATGCCTATCTTGCCTGCACTGACATCCAAAAAGAAAAATAGTATAGTACATTTAATGGGCATTACATTTATTGTGAATTAGGATTATTGTCAATTAAGAAGAGTAGTGACACACTAGAAAAAATTATAATTGCCAATTTTTTTTTCTCCAAATTTTTATTTTTTTATTTTTATGAATCGCACTCATTTTTATTATACTTTTTTATTTTTTCAATTTATTATAACACTCAAATTGAATATGTACTAAACAATCAATATAAATAATTCACATTTCCATTTAAATGCACTGTGCATCAACTGTCAAAAAAAAAAATCCCCAAAATTTCCTTAAGGGTTTTTTTTTCACTTTTTTTATACCGCTAGTTTCCACTTCCCGGTAGAAGACTCTAACTCAATAATTGTCTAAAATTTTGAACATTATTGAGTTGCAGAAAAATGACAATAATAAGTGTGTTCCAGGCACTGAGAATCTCGAGATTCTCAGTTGAAAAATATCAGTTATCTCACTTCAATCTCAGTTCTTCTTCTTTCTGAAACTAACTGATATTTTATTACAGCTGGAACGTTATTTGCAATATAACTTAGTTACGATTGTATTCCAATAAAAAATGCAAAGAAAGTATTTATGTATACCTTCAACAAAATTTTAAAAATAAATTCTTTTGCTTTATCTATTGTTTTTAAACTCTCTTCGACATTTAAAATAATGACAGCTTCGAAATTTTCGTTTTCTTTTTCTACATAACCTTAACTGAGAACTGAAAAAAAATTTATTTTTTCAGTTGGCTCAAATCATCATGAGTTTAACAAACCTGACATTTGTCGATGAATAGAATTGAAACTTGCAGTTGGAACGTAACATCTCACTCTACGTGTTTATGCCTGCTCCGAATTTAATACGGATTTTGGTTTACTCCCAATTATTTGTCGTATAAACTCGATAATTCGGATTTTGGCTTAAGCCCAAATTATTTGGGTTTAATCCCAATTTTTTTATATGTGTGTGTGATGTCAAATGCAATATGGCGGATTCTAATTTTTATGGTGAAAGTGAAGCTGTCACGTTCTTCTTCTATTTTTTATGTGGAAGAAGAATAATATGTATACTATAAGTGTATAAAAATATCAACGTTTGCATGTACTTTTTTAATCCCAATTTTACTGTTTCTACGTTACTCCCAATTTAATCCAAAATACGGATTATTTTTTCATCGTATAAACTGTTAAACTGATAAACTAAGAATTATCAGATACTTCAGACAGCTGGAACACACTTATACCCCAAACACAATACAGCGGTTATTCGCGACGGCATGCGGCGACGGCAAGCTTTTCATGTATTTTGTTATTATAACAATAACAAAATACATGCAAAGCTTGCCGTCGCGAATAACCGCTGTATTGTGTTTGAGGTATTAATGTTTAATAAATTAAAATTAAGCGGTGACACACTTCAATGACTATATAATTACATCATAAGACAGCCCACTTGTCCGTTACTGACAGTTACATTTCAAATCAGCATAACTTTTGTCATTTTAGCGATTTCACCTTGTCCCCAAGTGGTTGGACATAGAACTAAAATTTTTGTGTTTGTGTTTTTACATTACAATATGTATTTATTAAACCATATACTGTACGTGTGAAATTATTTTCTTAAGCATGTGTGTATTTTTGTTTTAGGTCGATTCTCTGTTAACATCGAAGACACTTTGTGAGGAATTTTATTAAAATATTGTTGGATAATAAAAGTGTAGAGACTCAATACTTGTACATTTTTCTATACCTCACTTTTAAAACTATATAGCGCATTTCTATTTTTCTGACCTAATGTTTTAAATTTATCTGAAATGAAGGCGGCAACGCAGAAGACTCGTACACAACTTTGTTAATATGTACATTCTTAATATTTTCTTTAAGAATTCTGTGAATTGTTAAGTATTTAATAATTGTCTCATTTATAGTTTTATTGTAACACATGTCCTTTAAAAAAGTATTTTATAGAAAACTCATATAATTGATCTTTTACAATAAGCAATTAAAATCTATGAGGACATTTCAGGCAACGCAGAAGACATTTTGAAGTAATTAAAAAAAAAAAATGTATATTGTATGTAATATTATACTAAAAATCAACGCCGATATCAAATTTCAACTTCCTAGCTCCACAGGAACATTCTTTTCTAAAGAATCAAAAAATGTTACATTTTGTTACTTAAAGTTGATTCGAGGGTATAAAATTTGAAATAGAACGAAGTGTTAATTTGCACTTGTATTTTAATGTTAATATTCATTTGAAAGAAAAGAAGCAAAAATTATACATACATACAGTATGAGCTCGATAATTTGGACTCATTAAAATAGGTCTTGTTGAAATTTTAAAACAGTTGAAATTATTGGATGGAAACCAATTTGCACTTTTAACACTATTTCTGAAAAAATTACAAACAGATTTGTAATAAAACTAGTTGTTGTTATTATAAAAACCGATTATAACAATTATAAAATGAATTATTTATACCAAAATCGGTAATTTAAATTAGGCAGTACAAGTTTAGCTTATTGAAACTTTATTTTATTTTATTACATAAAAATCACCGAAAAACATTTCGAGTACCTTTTGAAATTTGAAATACAGATAACCCTCTTATAACGCGGTAAATAGGTTCCTAAAAAATGCCGCATTGTAAGAAATCGCGATGTGAGAGACATTAACTCCATACAAAAATCAGAGTTTGGTTCCAAATCGCAAAATTGGTTTTTTTACGGTATAATTATTGAGCGTACACTGTAATTTGAAATAAAATTCTTATCCCGAAAAAATATTTATTTACGCGAGCACATTTATTGTAGCAAAAGTACAATAACAACAAGAAACAGAAAAATCAAACCAGAAAAAAAAACAACAACAATAACCATTTATTTTTGTTTTGTCTGTACCTTGGTAAATCGAATATAAAAAAATTTAAGGATCAAAATTTAAAAATGTGTTCCATTTAAGGACCACAATTCCCTTGCACATATCTGTATTCAAAATTTCATGAAAATCTGTTGAGAAATGTAGGCTGTAGGTGGTCACTTTGAAGGCCCAAAATCGCGAAACTGACTCACTTTGAACCCTTGTATTTTCGAAATAAAGGACTTTTTCAAAAATCTGTTTCGCTTAAGCGCCACAATTGCCTTGCACCTATCTATGTTCGAAATTTCATTAAAATAGGTTGAGAAATGTAGGCTGTAGGCGGTCACTTTGCAGGCCATTTCACTAAATTTGGCTCTTAAAGAATGCTGTATCAAATAGGTATACTATATGCATGCGGACAAAAAGAGAAGGAAAAGAAAAAACCAAACCAGCAATATATGTATAATTATAGGATATAATTGCAAAATCCTATGAAATACATTATCTATTCTGTATACACTATACAGTATAATATATATCTATCAACGGCGGAGGGTGGTATGGTTCAGGGTGTTCAGTGAAAACCCTAAAATTGTTATGGACCTGATCATTAAAATTTTCTAATTACATTCGAAAACAATTTTTTTTTTTGTAACAAGAAAAGTAATTTTTTAATATATCGTCGGCCTAGTGCTTATTTGTTCAACAGACCAAGCATCAAGTTTTGAGAAAAACGAAATTTTAGTTTCAAACAATAAAATTTCTTACAAAATAAAAAACAACAGAAATTATTTTTTTGGTAAATGGAAAAACATTTGGTTAGCTTCATCCTAGTTCATTTTTTTTATTTTAATTTGCATTTTTCTACAAGTTATTCATCAATATATAGAGAGATATACGTTTGTACATAGAACAAACTTCTATGAGCAACAAATATTTTTGTTTTTTAGGTTGGATATAGAACAAAATTGTGGACATTGACATTTGTAAACAACAACAAATTTAATTGATTTTGAAAAAACTGCTCTTTAATTATAATTCATAAATTAAGAAAAATTGAAGATAATGTAATAAAACAAAAGCCATGTTAGAGTGAACAAAATAAGCTTTCATTTAAGCTAAAAAAAAATAAAAAATTTAAAAAATAATAAGGGTTATTTTCGAGATATTCGACCTTGAAAATAAAAATGACAAATTTTTTTCAAAATTTGTTGACTTTGAGTTACAATAACTTTTAAACCACTTAACATAAAACTTTATAAAAGACATTTTTTAAAAGGCCTGAAGGTTCTCTTTAGAAATAATTCTATCAGCGAACGCTGAAATATGTTGCAAAAAGTGAAACTCGTTACTTGTCCAAAAAAATTGTCTTTGACCTTGAATATCTCGGTAACTATTGAAAATAGACCCCCCCCTCCCATACGATTTTTTTCGTTTCTCACCGAGATCTACCATCCAGCTCAGTTTGACACACGAACTGTGAAACACCCTGTATAGATATAGAAAATGCTAGAAAATAATGGATATTGAACAAAAAAGCATAAAATAAAACATACATATATTTTGTTCAATAACAAATAAGATACAATCAGGGCCGTTTTAAGGTTGTCGGAGGCTGTAGCCACTTTTGATTAAGAAGAGCAAAAAAAAAAAAAAAAAAAAAAACGTCAATTTGTTGTCTATGCACGGGGCCCCTACAGTTGTCTAATAAATTTTCTAACGAGCAAAAAAAAAAAAAATGTCAATTATACTTTCGTAGGCCTTTGTAGAATCGTAGGCCCTAGGCACAGTGCCTATTGTGCCTACAGCATAAGACGGCCCTGGAATACAATACTAAGTTCGCATTATTGAACAAATAAGCACGGAAAATTTCTCCAAAATTGGTTTTTAGCACAAAACAGCAACTCTGTATCTACAGAACGGAAGCACCTAGAGAAATTCTGATTACACTAATCGAAAGACAAATTCGAAATTAGTATGTCTGCATCAATAACTCAATTTCGTAAAAAATGGTCTGTTGCACAAATAAGCACTAGGCCGACGATATGTATTAGTAAAATCATCATAATATATCAAAATTATCAAAAATATTTTTTTACTTTTCGTTTCTCTTTTTTTCTTCATAGAGTTTTGTATGCAAGGTGTTCACATTTCAAAGTGAACATTAGAAAAATCGTACTACACCATTATATTCGTTTATATTTTTCTCTTTTCAAATTCGTTTTTTCATACATCAGTCAGGCAGGTTCATATTTTAAAATGAACCCAGTACAAAATGTACAATACAGTATCCACAGAAAATTACAAGAGAATAATATTTGGTTACTTCATTTCGTTTCTCTTTTTTCTTCATAGAATTTTATATGCAAGGTGTTCACATTTTAAAGTGAACATTAGGAAAATCATATATAGTACACACTACACCATAATATAAAGCAATAATATTTTTCTCCTTTCAAACTCGTTTTTTCATACATCATCAGTCAGGTACAGGTTCATATTTTAAAGTGAACACCAATACCATAATAGAATATTATGAGAAAATATTTTTTTTTCATTTTCGTTTCGTTTCTCTTTTTTTCTTCATATAATTTTATATGGAAGGTGTTCATATTTTAAAGTGAACACCATAGTAGAATATTATGAGAAAATATTTTTTTTCATTTTCGTTTCGTTTCTCTTTTTTTCTTCATATAATTTTATATAGAAGGTGTTCATATTTTAAAGTGAACACCATAGTAGAATATTATGAGAAAATATTTTTTTTTACTTTTCGTTTCCTTTCTATTTTATCCTTCAAATAGTAATACTATTCATTTTTTGAAAATGAACGTTGTTATTTTCCTTACTAGATGTTACCTTTTTTATTTGAAGAAAATTAAAATTAATAAATTCAATTTCATTTAAATTTCAATTAATACAACTTTTTTATTAGATAATAATTCAAATTGTGTGTGTCGTGGTGAAAAATTTCTTTTAATTGAAGCTGGAAGGTAAGAAATAAATAGATTGTTTTTCTCGGGGTAAAAATTTAAAAAAATAGTTGAAATTTGAAACGGAATTTTTTGTCGTTGGTAGTTTAAAATTTTGAATATTAAATATTTCACATGAAAAATTGAACAGTTTTTTTTTAAATTTTGTAAAGATGGATAAGAACGCGGAAAATGCTTCTCTTTGTAATTGCGTCATTGAAAATCTTTTATGTATGTCTTTTTCAAGACAAAACATAGAAGAAAAATCGTTGATAATTCAAAACAGTAGACCCACGCATATTATGGAAAATTTAAAGGCAGCTTTTCAATGAAATTTTAGACACTATTATAATGCAACTGGAAGTACGCTTTGAAAATATGAAAGATTTAAATTTTATTGAGTTGTTAGACGTTCAAAAATTTCATAAGTATTCTGAAATCTTCCCAATAACTGAATTAAATGCGTTAATAGCTGCATACCCAGAACAATTTGATTTTTTAAAATTGCAAAATGAACTTACTGTCATTTATAATAAAAATTCCTTTTTTTCTAACCTGCCAGTACCTGAAATTTAAAAAAATATTTTACGCAACAATCTCAAAGCTACGTTATCCGAAGTTTTCAAATTAACCCCCCAATTCTACATAAGAGACTAAGAGACTCTTAGCCTCTTAAATGCAATTAGCAGACACTTAGCAGAAATTGCTATTCTAGGTAAGAGGTAAGAGATGTCACCAATCAGCTGATCTCTTAAAAATTGTGGTGAGTTTAGTTAAGAGAATTTGGTATTCTGGATAAGAAGATAAGAGACGTTTCTAACCTCGAAAGTCTATTAACTTAGCAGGTCATTGGTGAGGTCCTCTTATTGTTATTGTGTAGAAGTGGAGTTTTTAAAAAGTGAAGAAATTAAAAATTAAAAAAAAAAATTAATAAAAGAAAATAAAAATAATAATATAAAATAAAAATAATATAAAAATAATAAATAAAATGGAAGAAATACTATTATTAATTTTAAATGAATATAGTATTATATTTTATATTATATATATTATATATTTTCTACATACGCGGGAATAAAAATGTAAATCTTTCACTTTTTCTTTTTTTACAAATTATTTAAAAGTTGAGTTATACTGTTTAAAGTTAATTAAAATTAAATTGGGATTAAAATAATACATGCAAACGTTGATACTTTTATACACTTAAAGTATACATATTCTTCTTCTTACACATAAAAAAAAGAAGAAGAACGTGACAGCTTCACTTTCACCATTTCAATAATTTGGGCTTAAGCCAAAATCCGAATTAGCGAGTTTATAGCAGATAAAATTGGGAGTAAACCAAAATCCGTATTAAAAGCGAATCAGGCATAAACTCGTACATTCAAATTCAAACAAATGTCATGATAATCAGCTGATTTTGGTGAATTCAAAACCTCTTAGTCTCTTACACATTATTATCACCACACGTCTGCTATGTAGAATACCAATTTCTGCTAATAAATCTCTTATGATAAAAAGTTTAGAGAAGTAAGAGAAATAAGAGACTCTTATGTAGAATTGGGGGGTAAGTTGTTTAATTACAACTATTCCGGTAACTACAGCTAGCGCTGAGAGATCTTTTTCTTGTTCAAAGAGAATTAAAACATATTTGCGAAATTCGATGGCACAAAATAGGTTGACGGAGTTAGCTTTGATATCCATTGAAAAAAAATTATTAAAAGAATTGAGAACTAGGCCAGATTTTCACGAAAAAGTTATTGAGAAATTTTGCGAAAGGACAAGAAAAATTGAATTTGAGATGAACATTGAAGTGCAAAAAAAGTGATATTTTCGTTTATTGTATTTTTTATACAATAATGTATATTATTATTTTATATTTTTTTATGCTTTGTTTTTGTTATTTTTTTTTTTTTTTGTTATATTTTTATTGAGTTGTTTAAGTGGGATAGGCCTAATGAAAAATTGGAAATTCTAAACGGATTTTTGAGTTTTTCTTTCTATTTTTTACACATTTTTCTCTTTAGGGAAACCGACCACTTTATATCGGTTAACGCTCTGACAGCGATACCTCTTGGGTGGAGTGGAAACTCGTGTTTTAAATTATTTTGAATAGAAACAAAATATAACTTTCATTTCTTTTAGAAATCTGAACACCCGGAAAAATACTACTGGCTCCGCCACTGATCTATACATATGTCATATTATTTAATGATTATTATTTTAACGGACAAGTTGTATACCTATATAGTTTTTGAATGAATTGACTCATAATTTATAATATATATGCGCTTATACATATGGTTTCTGTACGTTTTTCGTTTTTGCGATCTATACTTTATTTAACAATTAAAGTCAGTATTGTGCTTATGGAGGCAGTACCCGATGAGTTTTTTGCTTTGGTAATGTTTAATTTAAAAGATTTCCCTTGATTGAAATTGAGATCTGATCACCCCACACACGAGACAGATTTATACAAACGAAATGTAAAAGAGTATAGAAAAGTATGCCTATCTTGCCTGTACTGACTTTAGTTGTTAAATAAAGTATATATACCTATATTTTTTTTTCTGTATACGCAATTTCCATATTGGCTCTAAACATCCACGTTATTATTGTATATGCATAGCATAAAGAAGAATAGAAAAATCACATTTCAATTTTCCATACAAAATTTGATAAGAAATTTTGAAAAACTTCAATGTATGTGTAAAATGCAAGTGTATTTTGCTAGAAATAGTCCAAAAGATAAATTATTAGGGAACAACAAAGATAAAAAATTTAAATTTTCTATATACGTAGTTATTCAATATATAGAGTAAACCATACTCTTGCTGCTATATTGGGTAAAATGGAAGCAAAAACCTAATTTCAAACCCAATATATGGAAATTCATTTAAATTATAATTTATTTATTACCTTTTTACTTAAACTCAACAATATGTATCTATTACATTTCCTTCACTATCCCCTTACAAATAATAATGAACAAAATAAATATTAGTGATTCAATATTACTACGCTTTACCTTATAAAAAGTATAGAACCAATACAGATAAGTTATTGAGGGAGGCATTTTTATTCTCATTTTTTACGTGTATGCGTAAAACATGTGTAGGTGAGAATATAAGTTATGTAAAATATATTGTGATACACACATTGATATAGTTGAGGGAGGTACAATATAATTGTGTAGAAATTTAGTTTCTTTTTTCTTAGAAATGAAGAAGAAAGATATGTTTTTCTTTCCATATAAAATCATGTACATTTTTAAGGTACATACTACAAGTCTCTCTCCGTCTTATAGGAAGTTTTTTTCTTTTTTTATTACTGATAACGTTCTTCATTAGGATTGGATGTCATTTTTTATTTACCGTTATGCAAAAGTAATTTTACTTGTCTTCTTTGTACTATGGTATATGTTTATACACTCAAACACTCATACTATTGATTTCGGTCAAAACCTACTACAATGAGAGCCTCGAACAGGAGTTTTGTATGTATTACTAAGAAGTGCCATGTTTTGTTTTGACATTTTAGTTTCTTATGGTTTCTTAATAAGAGTGGTGGAATATTAGTGTAAAGAAATAGTGTTTTAATTAAATATTTTTGGTTTTTTTAATAAAATATGGTTTATAAAAGTTTTAAAATATAATAAATTAACAGTGTTATAATTTTTAAAGTGCACAATAGTCAAAAAATAAAATAAAAAGGTGGAAAATATTGTGCGTTCTTACCTATGTACTTGTAAGAGAAAAAATTAAAGTATGACTACATACCTATGGTGAGGTTATATTATTTATATGTAATAAAGTGAATAAATTGATTTGATTTAATAGAATTTAATTTATTAGTTATCACAAATTAAGTGTCTATTTGCCTTCATTACACAATAAAGATTATGTACCCAATTATTTACTTTTTCATAGTCTTTTTTTATATAAATTTTTGTGATTATGTTATGATGTGAGAAATTGATTTGATTCAATAATTTAACAATTAATATAAACTTATAAATAAAATTTTATTAAATTAAATCAATTTGTTCTGTATTTCCTTCACTTTATTTATTTTTTTTATATATTTGTGTTTACATTTCATTTCAATTTATTCACTTTTATAATATAACCTCACCATAGGTAATGTAGTAGGTATTTATATGGTTTTTGCTAAGACGACCATTCGTCCCGGATTAGGCGGGATTGTCCCGGATTTAACACCTTTGTCCCGTGTCCCGCTAAGCTTCACAAAAGTCCCGCATTTCGAAAAAATGTCCTGGATTGTCCCAATATTCTATCTATCGCTATCCTTGTTCATTAGTTTTTCTTCCATTTTATTTTGTTCAAACGTTCAAACAGTATTTGACAGTTTTTGTTTTTAGACAACTTTACCTATATACATTAAAATACATTCTTGTATGAACAAGTACAAGAAACACTGAAGTTTATTGAAAAGCTAACAATTTCTGTCTCATACGTAGATGAAAACCAATTGTTCGACGAAGTGTTATATGTAAACGATTTTTGCTCACTTGAAAAACTAGAAGAATGGAAAATAAATGCCAAACTGTCAGATCAACGGTAAATTGAAATATTTGACTATTTTCGGAACAAGAATATCAACTTTAGAAATATTAAATTTATTGTGGAATTTGCACTTTGCATTCCAGGGTCCATTGCTTGCACCGAAAGAGTCTTTTCTTTGATTAATAAAATATGGACAGGCGACAAAACCTCTTTGAAAATTGAAACCCTCCAGGAATTTTAATGGCAAGAGTAAATTTTGGAACTTGTGACGAATTTGCGAACTACTTAGAAAATGACAATGCTATGCTGAGCGAAATACAGAGTGTAAAGAAATACGCTACTTTACCTTAAGTACCTTTATTAATCATACTTAATATGAATTTTTATTTTTTTTATTTCATTCGTTTTTATGTTTCTTATTTTAAGTTTTCATATAAGTATTATTCACATATGTATATGTATATGTAGTATGTAAATATCAAGAATGTTTTGTTATATTTTTCTTCATTTTGTGTTGTTTCGAGAAAAAATAAATAAATTCGTCTTCTTTTTTTTGAATTGTAATTATTTTCTTTTCGTTGAATACACTAGTGATTGCGACTAATTAATCGATTAATCGAATTAGTCGATTAATTCTTGATATTTTTAGTCGGATTTTAGTCGATTAATATTGTACACGACTAAGCGACTAAATGACTAATTTAACTTTAATTTAGTCGCTTTTGACTAATTCTAATTTTTCTTCAATATTCTATGTGTAGTACAATACGAAACCTCAACTTTTTCGCCTTCTACTATGATACTTAATTAATAATAATTGCCAACTTCATTTGCTTTTACTATTTATACCATCCATAATCCATATTCCATATCCATCCCATCAATAACCAGACCATATTGTTTGTCAAGTGTCAAGTGTCAACAGTAGCGTGTTTTTCTTAATCTGATGAATTTGTTATGAAGTGTGTTTTTAAAGTTTCTAACTTTTTTATATCTAATTTAATTTTAAATTCTAAAATACAAAATGTTAACTTAAATAAAGTGTTTAAATTACACATGTCTGGAATCTTTGTAGTTAGTCGATTAATCGACTAACATTACGAAAACTGTTAGTTTAGTCGTCGACTAAAAATAATCGGACTGAAATCAATCGATTAATCAAATTAGTCAAAACTTATCAAGCTACTATTAGTCGATTAATCGAAATTAGTCGATCGAAAATTAATCGATTGATTTCATCGATTTTCCTTAAAATAGGAGAGCATGTGGAAAATACCAAGGAAGACTTCGCTAAGATTAGGCCAATGGGTCACAAATTGCAGATGGTACAAAAAGTCAGATGGAAAGAGTTATGTGGAAGCGCTATGTTCCCTCGTGGAATGAATAAAGCACAAAAAAAAAAAAATGATTTACCAATACCTACTCCTGTTTCAGGCTGAAATTTTTTTCATGTATCACATATGTATGTACTTATGTATGCATGTTTATTTATTTAGTTTGTGTTGTTTAATTGTCATTCAAAATAAGTTATTTAATTTTTTTTTTTGTTAAGCAACTACCTACGTAATATTGAAAATGTGTTGTCGGCTTAGTGCTTATTTGTTCAATTGACCATGCATCAAGTTTTGAGAAAAACGAAATTAGTTTGAAACAGTAAAATTCCTTACAAAATAAAAAACAACACAAATTATTTTTTGGGTAAATGGAAAAACACTGGGTTAGCTTCATCCTAGTTCTTTTTTTTTTATTTTAATTTGCATTTTTCTACAAGTTATTCATCAATATTTAGAGAGATATACGTTTGAATATTGAACAAACTTCTATGAGCAACAAATACCAATTTTTAGTAGAGGAATATAGAACAAAATTGAATTGAATTAACACCATATTTATTTTTAAAATGTTAAAATGTTTTTATTAGCTTGGTTTCTTGTCTGTCTGTTCGGTACAAATTTGGAAATTGATTTTTAATTTTTAACCAACTTTTTTATGAGATAGAGACTTGAAACTTTCAAGATAGCTCAGAACTGCATGACAATGCAATATTACATCGCTAATGAAAGATTTAAGATTTTACTTTTTATGATATTCGATCCTCAAATTTGGTCTAAAACAAATAAAATATTAATTTTTCTTTACTAAAATTTAATCTAAGCAAACTCTGATTTTCAAGTCAAAAATATTTTAGTATGTTTCATTTCTCATTTTTAACAGCCACCTCTGAAAATGTAGTACCACTTGAAAAATTTTTTTTTGTTTATGAATAATATTTTTGAAAGAAAAAATAAACAAATGATTTAAAAAATTCTTCAAGTGGTACTACATTTTCAGAGGTGGCTGTTAAAAATGAGAAATGAGAGAGATAATTGTGATTTTAATAAAAAATTATCATTTTTCTTTAATAACTCAATTTCTATTAATTTTATAATATAACAATGTTTGGGAAAAATGTTTATTTAATAAAAATCTACAAATTAATAGAACATTATAATTTAATATTTTTAGTTATTTGGGAGATTTAACGAAAAATTGATTCTCAGTTTTATGTTACTTTATATTTATCACGTTTTTTCTTTGATTTACGTTGCTCATAGATATTTAATATATTTTGTGAAAATAAAGCTAAGGATCTTCTCTACATTTCATTAGAACATAATTTTCATGTAACTTTAATCACAACTTAGTTATGATTGATTAAAAGCAATAAGTTGTGATGTCAATTTGGTACTTCTAACACATATAAACAATAAAATAAAATTGAGCATTAAGTCTTGGTACTATAGCAGTCGTTGGTTTCAACAATACTGAAAATTTGTTAATTTTAAATAAGTGTTCAATGACCTATACCAAACGTGTATATAAAAAATATATTTATTACAAAAAAAAAGAAAAAGGAAAAGAACATTCGGCAAAAATATACCAAGAAAGTATATAATTATTTAAATAGGTAAAAAAATTTTACAATTTTAATATATACACACGTTAAATTTATTCAGTTGCAAATGTTTTGAGAGCGACTGTATTTTACATATATGTAGGTATATACAAATATATTTGTTTTTTAAAATTAAAAAAACTTTTTTAGTTTTACTTATATTGTTTTTTAATGTAAAATAATATCAATAAAATCGATTGACAAATTTCACATAAGACTAAAAAGCAAAAAATAATTAAAATAAAAAAATTTTTTTAATATAAAACGTTTTTAAAACGGACTCAAAAGTATAAAATAATTTTTCCTAGCCACATACACATTCTCAACCCCATACAGATAATCCTGAAAATTTGTGATTGCGAATTTTTAATAGCTATAAAAATACTTGTAACATTAAAAACGAAAAACATGGGGCGCGCAAGATAAAATAGTAAGAAGTGTAAAGAGTAGTGCAAGTTAATAGTATAAGAAGTGTAAAGAATAGCGCCCCACGTTTTTCGTTTTTAATCTTACAAGTATTTTTATAGCTATTAAAAATCGCAATCACAAATTTTCAGGATTATCTGTATGGGGTTGAGAATGTGTATGTGGCTAGGAAAAATTATTTTATACTTTTGAGTCCGTTTTAAAAACGTTTTATATTAAAAAAATTTTTTTATTTTAATTATTTATACCTAATTAATGTTTGAATTTGTAAAATGTAAATCGATGAAAATTCGAGGTTTTTTTTTACCGTGTTGCACTTTATCTCGAAAAGTATGAGAAATACAAGAATTACGGTTTTTGGTCCACGGAATGCTAAAATATCACTTTTTCAGGAAAAAAAATTAAACATTTTTATATGAAATGTATGGTATACATTTGTATATAGGGAATTCCATATGTAACGGGTGTGACATTTTGACTCTTAAATATTGAAAAACTCGTGCAACAATTGCATTCTAATTATACTTTTATGTTCCTTATATGCCTTCTAGCTTCTGGTGAAAACAAACGACGGTTACGATAAAAAAGAAAACTTTAAATATCCTTAATCAGACGGGTGTGACGCTGACAATTTCGAATTTCACGGATTTACGTGTATTTCACTAAATATCCTAAAATTTTCATATGAACAATTCCAAAAATTATTTTTTAATATACTGTAGACACTTGAAGGAATCTTAGGGAAAAATTTTATAAGAATTAATGCGATAATTTTTTCACAATTAAATAAAAAGTAACGTAACGGGTGTGACATATTTTGTAACGGGTGTGACAGCGTTACAAATTTCTATTAGTGAGTAGCAAAAAATTTGTTTTTTTAAAGTAATAAAAAGATTTGTACATGTATTTTATACTTATAAACTAATGTTGATACTATAAAATGTATTGATTGATTTTCAGATTGAAAGTGGTCGTTTTGCTTGGAATTCCCCATATGTAAGGCTAAATTTGTGTTTTTTCATGTTTTTTTACGTATTCCTTCCTTTTTAGCGTCCTATCAGCCAAGTCACACAGGTAGTAATGCGCTAGATGCAATAATTGTTTTCCAACTTGGTATAATAAGAATAGCCTAGAATAATTTTATCTGACTGTAAAAAAAAAAAATTTAAAGAGGATGCTTTAACAAATATTTTAGTCAAAGAATTACAGTTTTTGGTTCACGGGATGCTGATATAATAATAAATTAATTTATACAATTTTTATTTTAAAGTATTTTTATTATGTTTATTAGATTATTTATAGTATTTTTATTTTTGGAAGTTAGTACAGGCAAGATAGGCATACTCGCATACTTTTCTATATTCTTTCACAAATTGTTTACAGATCCCTTGAAAATAATTTTCCGAATAACAACAAATAGCACTTGATCAAAATCAGCAAACTAAATAAACATATATATATGTAGGTGGTCGATTCTCTGTAAAATGAAACAAAATATTCGCATTCTTCAGAAGGTCTTGAATATAAAAAAATTTTGTTTTTTATAGGCAGCTGACCTGTTATCTCTAGGCTTTGATTTTTAGTAGGTATATTATTAATACAATATACATTTTAATTTCTTCATAATTTCTTCTGCGTTACTTGTAATTTTTCTTCTGCGTTACCTGGAATTTCCTCATAAATTTTGATTGTTTATTGTAAAAGATCAATTATATTATATTTTCTTTGGAGTACTTTTTTAAAAGAGCTACAATAAAACTATATAAGTGATAGTTCTTAAATACTTCAAATTTCACAGAATTCTTAAAGGAAATATTAAACATGTAAATATTAATAATGTTGTGAGATTTTTCTGTGTTACCACCTTTCTTTTAGATAAATTTAAGACGTAAAATCAAATAAATAGGAATGTGCTATGTAGTTTTATCCAATAATTTTTCAATTAAATTTCTCATAAAAATGTCTTCTATATTACTAGAGAATCTACCATATGCATATTGATGTAACTGTAAAATGTAAATACACACAAAACTACATGAAAAAAATTTCAGCCTGAAACACGATTATTGGTAAATCATAAGCCAAGTAATTTTTGTTCTGTGGTGAATTTTCAAACTTTTAGGTGAACTAGAACGGCAAGTAACAAAACACAAAAGCTTTTACTTGGCTATCAGATTTTTCAATAGCCAAGCAAATGTACAACAATTTGCTTATATGGAATTGTGTATAGCTTGTCCCAAAAGAGTTGAAGTTTCGTATTGTACTACGTTGGCATGCGCAGAAGAAAAGATACTTACACACATGCATTTTTGTTGTTGTGAATTTTATCAAACAGGTTTCTTCTTTCGTATATGTATACAAAAGAAGACCACTACGCCATGTAAAACATGCGCAATGAACCTTCAACTGAAATAATTTCAGCTATATCTGTTATCAATTGACTTGTGGGAATAGTGTGTCTCTGCTTTATGCTGTTATGACACGGTATTAATACTATTGGAAATTTTAAGTACTTAAAGAAAGAGACAACATGTTTGAGAAACAGAGACACACTATCAAAATCAGCTGACATTTTCTTAAAGTTGTGTTGCCGGTATCTCTGTTTAAAGTAAATGGCAATTATATAATTTAGTAAATAAATGTTCGTGATTATTATTTCTATTCTATTCATTTTGTTTGCACTCACTGAAAAAAATTAGAAATAAATAATTAGACACGTCACACTCGTTTAAATATAATATTAAACTATGAAAAATGTCTAATGCTGTTATGATACGGTATTAATACTATTGGAAATTTTAAGTACTTAAAGAAAGAGACAACAGATTTGAGAAACAGAGACACACTATCAAAATCAGCTGACATTTTCTTAAAGTTGTGTTGCCGGTATCTCCGTTTAAAGTAAATGGCAATTAAATAATTTAGTAAATAAATGTTCGTGATTATTATTTTTATTCTATTCATTTTGTTTGGACTCACTAAAAAAATTAGAAATAAATAATTAGACACGTCACACTCGTTTAAATATAATATTAAACTATGAAAAATGTCTAAACCGATGGCAACACAAAAATAATATTAATATTCAAATTTCATGATTAATGGAAGGATATTGGAATTTGGAGAATTGGGAGAGTTATTTTTTGACATTTTCAGTATTAATACTGAAATAAGTGTTAGTCATATCTCTCTTTTTTTCTAGTTGCTTTTTCCGTAAAGCATACTTGTTATCTCTTTTTAATAACGAAATTAATCATGAAATTAATACCGTATCATAAGAGCATAAGCACGATTTCAACACAAAAATAATATTAATGTTCCAATTTCATGATTAATTTCATCATTAATGGAAGGATATTGGAATTTGGAGAATTGGGAGAGTTATTTTTTGACATTTTCAGTATTAATACTGAAATAAGTGTTAGTCATATCTCTCTTTTTTTCTAGTTGCTTTTTCCGTAAAGCATACTTGTTATCTCTTTTTAATAACGAAATTAATCATGAAATTAATACCGTATCATAACAGCTTTAAGTATAAAAAAATTAATTAAGTTAAATATATTATTAGCACTAAATTCACTTAACTCTTTTAAATACTCTTTGATACTCTTATAATTAATTGAAACACTTGAAATTTCACAATAAAAATACTTCAGTTAATTAAAAATGGTTTTTATTGTTAATTTTAATTTAATTTATTTTTGATAAACTGAAGTATTTTTGTTATTGAACAAAGTATTTGAATAAGAAATTCATACAATATTAACGGGAATTTCTCTATAAGAGATCGAAAATATCGACGATATTAATGAAAGTAGTTTTAATCAAGGATATATTTGTTACGGTGAATGTGATAAATCGGTAAATGTGATAAATTCTTGAATTTTTATCAAATTAACTGGCGAGTTTATATGATTCTCAACTCGTACCTTATTGGTGGTAATACATATTTGAAAGGGCAAAGGATTCCCTTTTGTTAGATATGCGTATCATTCCTATACAAAAAGCAAAAACAAAAATTTAGGGTGTTTTACTAGAAAAGTAGCAAAAATCTTTAACCGGACAGCCTGTATAATCACCGGTTGGGGGGAATTATATAAACTCGGCAGTTAATTTGGTATATATTCGAAAATTAATCACATTTACCGAATTAATCACATTTACTGAATTAATTACATATACCGAATTAATCACATGTACCGAATTTATCACATTTACCGGGTTTATAACATTCACCGTAACATATTCATGTTTTCATTTAACGATGGATTGCTTTTGTCTTGTGGTTACTGAATTATTGAGTTTTAATATTTAATTTGTTTTACACAAAACCATCTATATATATCACAAGCCGAGCTGTGGTGTTTTGTATGGATTAGTTAGAAGTGCCATGTTTTGTTTTGACATTTTAGTTTCTTATGGTTTCTTAATAAGAGTGGTGGAATATTAGTGTATAGAAATAGTGTTTTAGTTGAATATTTTTGGTTTTTTAAATAAAATATGGTTTATAAAAGTTTTAAAATATAATAAATTAACAGTGTTATAATTTTTAAAGTGCACAATAGTAAGAGAAAATACCTTCTTGTAAGAGAAAAAATTGAAGTATGACTATACCTATGGTGAGGCTATATTATTTATATGTAATAAAGTGAATAAATTTTACTATTAGAACTGATACAAAACAGTTACATATAAAAAACAAACTAAACCCATATTCTAGAGAAAAAACACTTTTCCAAATTACGTTTATTGCTACTACTACAAATTATTAAATATTTTAAGTTTACATACTTATTCAGACATAATAATAAAAGGAACTTTCTTCACTTACTTAAATTTGTGAATGTAGTAGTAATGGATTCGATAAAATTCAGAAATTCTTAGTAGTACAACATTTATTAATAAAAATGTTAAGCACAACACCCTCTGTTTTATTTTGTATTTGTAAATATCTAACTTTGCATTTTTTTCAGTCAATGATAAAAATATTCCTATAACTGTAAAAATTAAATATATTAACACTCCGTACTATTTACACCCTCAAATCAATTTTAAGTATCAAAATGTTACATTTTTGACTCCTTAGAAAAGTATGTGAGACTTAGAAGCTGAAATTTAGCCAGGATTTTCCTAAAAAGGATTTAATATTATATGAAAACTCGTTCACTATGGCAAAAGTTATAGGGTAAAATACAAAACAAGTCATTTTTTGAGAAAAATGTTTTTTCTCTTATATGGGGCCCTTTTTAATTCGCACTCAAAATATTAAATTGTTTTTTATTCTTTAAATTTTGATTTATGTAATACCTATAAGATCTTACAAGGAATATCCTGATTAAATTTTAGCTTTCTAGTCCCACGGGAACATACTTTTCTAAGGAGGTAAAAATGTAACATTTTGATACTTAAAATTGATCCGAGGGTGTAAAATTTAAGATAGTACGGAGTGTTAAAAGGTTTTTATTTGGTTCCTATTTTTCACAGATGATTTTTTTTTTAAATTATGTGTGTTTTGTGTATTTTGGTCAGAAAAATAAGACAAAAAAAATTTGTGTTTTTAAAACTCGCTATCTATAATACTTATTATATTTCAGTAAAGGAACATATGTATATGTACATATATGTACATATCATATATAAATATTATAAGCAGAATTCTAGTAATGGCGAATGTGATAAATGTCCGTTACTGCTCGTTACTTCTACAGTAGTATTTTCAATTTCGTGCCAGCTACACGTGTTTTCGCTACCCTCTCGTATTTTATGAAATATTGAATGATGGCTGGTATGCGTGAAAGTTTTAACTCCAAGTTAATTAATATTATGAACACTAAAAAAGCAAACAGTGGTTTTCTAATGAAAAAAAGGTATGATGACTTATTAAAAAAAGTGAGTAATAGCAAAAAATATGTAATAAGAGTGTGTGTGGAATCGAGTAAATTTTTACTACAGTAGTAAATTTTGACATAAAACGTGGTGAATTTAACTGTCAAAATTTACTCAGGCTCTGGGGCTAGTATAAATTTTGACAGTTTGATAGTAAAATAATGTAAAGTCAAAATGTCGAAACAAGTACACAATTTTGTAGTTTTTAAAATTTACTCCATTACGCACAGCAAATGTGAAAATTTTTTTTTACCACGGTAAATTTTATTCTACCACAAAATCTAATGTCAAAATTTACTACTGTAGTAAAAATTTACTCGATTCCACACACACTCTAAGAAGAACTCTTATTCATAAAAAATTTCTTCATATAAGAATTTTTATTCTGGGGTTCTGGCGCGAGTACCCCAAGCTTTTATTTTAAAAGCTTAGTTATGCTCTTTCAAAGTTTTCTCTAAACTTTGTCGTCATTTTTTTTGAGAGGATTTTTTGACGTCATACATTATGATTGCTTTGATCATGTTTTGGCATATTTATGTTAAAAATTTTCATTTCATAACAAATTACGATTTATACTTTTTATTTTTTTTTTCGTTTGCAAGATCAAATTAAAATTCAATTGTTTTATTTTTCCCTACTTTGATTGATTTTTTAAATACATATGTATATATTTGCAAATTATTTAATATATCGTGTATAAATATACGAAAAAAGAAACCTATTTATTAGAATCTACAACAACAAAAATGCTGTAGAAAAGTATCTTCTCTTAAATAATATATATGTATAATATCTTTTTAATATACATATTAAAATATATTTTAAAAATTTGAAAAAAAAATATTTTCCTCACAAATTACAAAAACTAAGATATATAGGTATATGTATTGTATATATAGTATTTAGAGGTATAATAAAAATAATATTTCATATTCAAAAAAAAAATTTTTTTTTAAAGCAAATATGTATTTTTATTTAAAACGAAAAAAAAAATAAAAAGTATAAATCGTAATTTGTTAAGTTGCCATAGCAACAATGCAATTATGATAAATATTAATTTGTTATACATTTGTAAAAAATGAAAATTTTTAACATAAATATGCCAAAACATGATCAAAGCAATCATAATGTATGACGTCAAAGTTTAGAGAAAACTACATATTATATATATATATATATATAAATTGAAAAAAGCTTCAAATCATTTTTGAATTGAAAGCTATGAGAGTAAAATAATACATATCCCTTTTGTTTTTCCCCTCTGCTCATAATTCGTTCAAAAATTTTTGAATTTTGAAATTACAAAGCTATAAGAGTTCTTCTTATTACATATTTTTTGGTAATAGTAAAAACAAAAGTAGTGGGAAAAAACCGGAAGATTATCAAAGACTACAAAGATACGACGTAATAAAAGTCGGCAATCTACGTGTTTATGCCTGCTCCGAATTTAATACGGATTTTGGTTTACTCCCAATTTTTTGTCGTATAAACTCGATAATTCGGATTTTGGCTTAAGCCCAATTTATTTCGGTTTAATCCCAATTTTTTTATATGTGTGTGTAAGGTAAAATGCAATATGGCGGATTCTAATTTTTATAGTGAAAGTGAAGCTGTCACGTTCTTCTTCTTTTTTTTATGTGGAAGAAGAATAATATGTATACTATAAGTGTATAAAAATATCAACGTTTGCATGTACTTTTTTAATCCCAATTTTACCGTTTCTACGCTACTCCCAATTTAATCCAAAATCCGTATTATTTTTTCACCGTATAAACTGTTAAAATGTTGAAAAACTTATCTTATCTTCCCCGTAAATAAAGACACCTCCAATGTTAGATTTTACGTGTACTTTGAAGAACTTTTTACCATAATTCATGAAGCACACTTATCAATCGGCCATGGTGGAAGAAACAGGATGTTGAAAGAACTTCAAAAAAAGTACAAAAACATTTCTACCGAAGAAGTGATGATTTATTTAAATTTGTGTGAATATTGTCAAAAAAAATCAAAGGTACCGAAGAAAGGACTTGTTGTTAGGCCAAAGGTCTTTCAAGAGATGAACTCAAGATGCCCGGTACTCGGTAGACCTAATTGACATGCAGTCGCAACCAGATAATGACTTTAAATTTATATTGGTCTATCAAGACCACTTGACGAAGTTCGTACAGTTGCGTTCCCTAAAAAGCAAACGTGCAGAAGAGGTTGCATATAACCTAATTGATGTTTTTACTATATTTGGAGCCCCCAGTATACTGCAAAGTGACAATGGCCGTGAGTTCAGTAACCGAATCGTAGAAGAAGCTTGTGCAATGTGGCCGGATCTGAAAATTGTGCACGGAAAACCTAGACACAGCCAGACTCAAGGTTCGGTCGAGCGTGCAAACCAGGATATAGAAAATATGCTAAGTTCTTGGTTGGAAAGCAGTCAAACTAGTAAATGGTCTGAAGGGTTACGTTTTGTGCAATTTATAAAAAGTAGGGCATTTCATGAATGCGTCAAGTGTACTTCTTATGAAGCAATGTTTGGGACACCTGCACAAGTAGGCTTGAAAACCTCTTCAATCCCGAATGACTCTATTAAACATCTTAGAACCGAAGAAGAGTTTCAGGCTCTAATCAAGACAGTTAATAACGCTTCCGAAAACACAAATAGCGAAGTTGAAGATGATTCTAATGATGCAGCGGTCTCTTCAATCCAGGCAGATATTTTTATCAGGCAAGAACAAGTGAGCAAATATAGAAAGAGTGCTAAAGAAGGTTTAGAATCACAGGCAAAGAAAATGTTGAAAGTTTCAAATCTAAAATTTCCTCCTAGTAAAGTTGGTGACACAGTGAAATTACGAGTACCAGACGTTGACAGAGCAAGAAGTGATCCACGAAATTTATTAGCGGTGATATTAGAAGTTCAAAATAAAGAGTTTTATCAGTTAGGAACAAAACAAGGAAGACTTTCACACTTGTATACAAGAAATCAGTTCACAATCTGTGAATAACAATTTATTTTGCTTGACGATATTCCAGATCTAACAATATCACTTCGAGAATGTGTTAGAAAATCATCTCTTTCTGGAGGTCAGGGATGTCAGCGATGCGTTTGCGAGGGACAATGCAAGTCTAATAAATGCAAATGTAAAAAGTCTGGCAAACTTTGTAATTCTAAATGTCATGACAGTCTAATATGTCTAAATAAGTAAACTTAAAATATTTAATAATTTGGAGATAGTGAAGTGAAGAGGTTTAAAAGTGCATAACACACATGTCTCTTATTGAATAATACAACTTTTTATTTTCATTTAACTTTTGTTTATTTTTTTATTTTTCATACTATTTCTCAAAATGAACATCTATTTTCAAATTCGGATAATTTTAACATAATATCTGATTTTAAAATAAATATAATTATATTTTTAAAATAGTATTTTATTGTCATTCACAATTTAGAATCCAAATTGTAACTGATGAATCTGTTTAAAGACTCAATAATCTTTCTAACTTTGAAGAAAGTTTAAGGAAAATCTTTGGAACAAGTGAAGTATCTGTCGGATAGAACTATTATTTTTATCTTTTACACACATTTTCCCCCTTATTTTATGGTACTTTTCTATTTGGTACTGCCATGATTTTTCTTCGTCGAATCGGTAAATTTCAGTTAAACGATCTGTGCCATCTGTTATTTATATATAAAAGATTTTAAATTTGTTTAAATTATGCTCGTTATTTTACTCTATTTTACTGACATTTGTAAACAAAACAAATAAAGAAATAAAGGAAGGGCAGAAAGAAATTTGCAAAGTAAAATAATAAATACAAAAATGAAGTACCTGAAAATGTTCATCATAGGTAAGAAAAAATTAAAATCAAATTCATTAAATAATTTTTGTTTTTTTTCAGAGTTTATGAAATTCGAGGAACTAGAAAGTACGAATTGATAAGATCTATCTATTTGAAAATTATAATCAAATGGAAAATAAGTTTATAAGTAATAAAAATATTTTAGACATTTAATAATGCTTTAGATAGTTTTCAAAGTGGGAAAAGAACTTTAGCTGTTAGTATAAAAAATCGAAAATCTCAGGATTTAATTGAAAAAATGTGGAAACATTATGATGTTTTAATTGGGCCATATCGTCCAGGTGTTATGGAAAAATATAAATTAGATCCAACAACATTATTAAAGGAAAATCCAAAATTAATTTATGCACGTTTAAGAGGTATTTCACACTTCTATCATTGATTACAATTGTCAATTGTGGTGCTATTAAAGTACATTTATTTTTTTAGGATTCGGTCAAAAAGGTCCACTAGTTTCTAGAGCTGGACTTGGACATGATATTAACTATGTTGCTTTATCTGGTGTTCTTTCTTTTTTGGGTAGAAAAAATGAAAATCCAACACCTCCAATTAATCTTTTAGCTGATTTTGCTGGTGGAGGACTTTTATGTGCTTTAGGTACATATACCTATGCTAGACATATCTAGCATTACTAGAAAGACATAAATCTGGTAAAGGACAAATAAAACACATGTTGAACATGATGCTGATCAAGAGAATGCATTTAGTAATGCAAAAACATTAAGACAACTTAGTAAAGAACAGATTGCATCATTAGAAAATCCAACTTCACAATGGTGATAGAAAATTAACACGTAATCAAAAGAGACGTCATGATGAAATTAATCATGTACAAAGGAATCGTCCAACTTCAACTTATTAAAACTTATTCAATCGATCTTAAGATAAAATTTCTTTTATCTAAGGAATGGCTTTGAGGAAAATTTCATAAATCTTCCAATACAAGTTACAGAAAAAATCAACCATACGATTTTTTCTAAGATCGATGTGAATATCAGTTGAAATACAATTTATTTTAACTTTTATAAAGTTTCCATCTGAATCAACTTCTAAATAAATAAATTATATCTTGTATTTTTTTTTACGTTGACGAAAATCTCGCGAATTTTCACAACTATTTTAAACAAGTTTTGACTGTATTAATTTAATTGATCTGAAGGAAACATTCTAGCTTTGTGAACTTTGAGAAAGATTTACAACCTTTCAATACAAGTTAACAAACATCAACTACATACTTAGTTAAAGTGAGCCCTAACTACTCAGAATCTCACTTACAACTGATCAAGTGAGCCGATAAACAACTTGTCACAATCAATTTTACCATAGAGTAAGTTTACAGAAGTCGTACCACCTTGGTAGGCCAAATAACTACCAAAAAATATAATTTCATAAGATCAATCAACCTACAAATTTATTCGACAAATCTTCAGTCGTATTTGTATAAATCTAACAACGAACCTTTAATTGTATACAAAAATTGTTTGTTTCATGTGTAAATTTTCTCACACTTACAAATATTTAACTTTTTCTTTCAATATTTACAGGAATAAGCGTACCAGACCCTTGGCTTATTATTTATTGGAATTTATTGTTCATCATTTATTTTTTTGAATTCTTTTTTTGCATTCCTTTGAATTTTTTTGAATTGTTAAAGTAATTTAATTTAAGTATTGAATTGTTGAATTAATTCAATTTATTTGAAATTTTCATTTTTTTTGTTAATTTAGTTAGTAAGTTGTTGAATTTATATTTGAATAAAAACTAAAGTTTACATAAAGTTTCTCTTTTAAAAACCCAATTAATTTATCCACATATTCAACAAGTAAAATTTTGCCAGTCATTTAAGGTGCCATTTTGGGAATTAAATAATTGACAAAATTTTTATTGGTCCTTCGAGCCGGATATAAAAGAATGGGTAAAATTGATTGCGCAAAGCTTGTTGAAAGCCAAACGGCTTTACAACAACAACATACAAAATCTATGACTAGCTATGAAAAATCGAAAGACCATCGGTCACAAAGCACCACATTTAAGGCTACATAGATATTGTTACAAATCTGAAAACAAGGATGCTTGCTTAGCACGGGTGAAACGTTGGTTGACGGATGGCGAACGACCTGCTGCGGAAACCATCAGCGGTTGTGAACCGACCGTTAAGAGCTATTGGGCCTAGTTTTCATCGCTCGTCCTAAGAAACGACGTAGCATATCGACAACTCGAAGTAAATCGACAGCTTATTCTTCAAATTTTGGTTCCTCGAGACCTGCAGGTAGACGTGATGAAACAAGTACACGATTCTCCGAGTGGAGGACACCTTGGAATAGATAAAACTATGGCAAAGGTTCGACAAAGGTATTACTGGCCCGGTTATTCTGCTGATGTTCGAAACTACTGTTTACGATGTATGATATGCCAGCAAAGGAAAGGTCCAATACCCAAGTCGAAAGCTCCTTGCAGATTCGAAACTCAGGTGCCCCCTTCGAAAGAATCGCCATCGACATCCTTGGTCTCCTGCCTGTAACACGGAACATGTCTCACTACATTTTGGTTGTAATGGACTACTTCACCAAGTGGCCTGAAGCTATCCCTATTAAAGATCAGACCGCGGAAACAGTAGCTGAAGCCATGATCGTTCACGTTTTCTCACGCTTTGGATTATGTCTCCAACTCCATTCTGATCAAGGTAGAAATTTCGAATCAGAAGTCTTTGCTGAGGTACTGAAAAGGTTTCGTGTCGACAAGACTACAACGACCCCCTTGCATCCACAAAGTGATGGTTTAGTCGAAAGGTTCAACCGCTCGATACTGGACTACCTTTCTAAGTTTGTCGAAAACCATCAGCGGGACTGGGACGAGTATTTACCGTTTCTGCTCTTGTCGTTCCGTTCAGCAGTTCAGCAAAGCACTAAGCAAACCCCTGCCATGTTGACCTTTGGTAGAGAGCTCCGTTTGCCGATACAGTTGGTAACTGGCGATCCTCCAAACCCCGGAACGACTTCGGTTCCTGAATACGTCGCTCAACTTCAGGAACGTTTGCGTGTGGTGCACGAGTTCAATCGGGTCCAGTTAACCAACGCTAGTCGTAAAATGAAAGATCGGTACGATCTATCTGCCAAGGCTCAACCGTTCAATGTTGGAGATCGAGTTTGGTTGTATAATCCAAAGCGAAAGATAGGTCGATGTCCCAAACTCCAGACAAACTGGGATGGTCCATACGAAATTTTAGAGAAAATCACAGATGTCGTGTATCGTATTCGCAGTACCGTCACTAGTCGTAAATCCGTGGTGCATCGTGACCGATTAGCGCTTGTCAGAAACTAACACAATTAACCTTACTTTTTTAACACCAGACATTCTAATAACAGTTTTGAGTTATTTACAAAAGCTTCTTAGGAACAGCACGTCAACAGCCTGGTTCCATCGTTCCATTACACATAGCGAGACGACAAGAAGAGCATCAGGATGGTCGGTGGTAGCGTGCTCCTGTGAATGCTGTTGTGAAAAAGACACTCAGTTCGCTATTTTTTTCCTTTTGTTTTCTCTTTTTTTTTGTGTTTCCTTTTTTCTTTGTTCTTTCTCCCTTTTGCCTCCCTTTTTTTCCCTTATTTCATTTCAACTACTACACTCAACAAATCAAACCAAAGTTTCTTTTATTTACAACAACATCCACCAAATCCAAAGCAATCAATATCGCCTTTTCAGGAAAACGCTCAAGAAAAATGTAACCCTGCTCTCGTTGCAATTACCAAACAAAGTCGGTAGTGTTGTAAGCAGTGTTCAAGAAAAAGACAAGTCTGTTAAGTGCACAATTGTTATTTTTACAAGTTCATTGCGTTCCATGTCTCTATAATTTCTGAGAGAACAAGCGCAAGTGAAATTGAGTAAATTTGCAAAAGCAAATACTCACAAACAGGCTTAGCACCAATGACAACGTGTCAAAAGAATACCAGGCGTAAGGTTAAATAAAGGTTGAGAATGAATGCAACACAAATACTGACTAGAGATAGCTTTTGTTTGTTGTTATTATTAAGTTCGATGAGTATAAGATTAATGCTCAGTCGGAACTTTGAGCATTCTTCGCAGGGGGCAGTGTTACAAATCTGAAAAATAAAAAAGAACTTTATTAATGAATTTGAATAAAATTATTTTTAAAATAAAGTTACCTTAGAAAGCCGGATCAACACACCATCCAATCGTCTCCTAGTTTCCTGTAAAGATAAGAAAATTGAATAAAAAATTGAATCAACAAAAATTTACTTTAGTAATATAAATTTAAAATGTAAATAAATGTTGTTGTTGGCTGTAAATATAAGAAACTTCCAATTGAACACCAAATTTTTATAAATTGGTGCCCAAACCAGAAGTCCCTATTAAAATACAGCCAAATCCTGAAAAATAAATGAAATAAAGAATAAAAATAAATAAAATAAAAAGGGAAAAAGGACAACACAAGAAACAAACACTTGAGACAAAAACAACAAAGAACGCATAAAAAATTCTTTTTCACAACAACAAAAAACACTAACACCATACAAAAACAAAAAAACACTATCACCATACAAAAACAAAAAAAAATCAATAATTTCGCGAATTTTCTTCCCCTGCGGACTGGAAATATAACAAAGAATTTCCCAAAGGAAATTCGCAAATTCGGAAAAAACCTATATAAACACATACGACAAAGTACCCACAGTTTTTAGTTCAAATTGGTTTTTCAAAGTGTTCTTTTGAGTTTTTCCACATTTTTTCACAATAGTTTTTTTTAGTTCATTTTTTTTAACACAATCATTTTAAATTCACTTTTTAATACGCACTTTTTTGTACAATTTCCTTTTTTTTTTTACACACAAATTTGCACAGTAAGTTTTATTCCTCTTTCACATCACAGGTACGTAAAAATTCTTTCTTTTCTGTTAAGCACTTTTCCGATTTCTTAAATTCACTTTCACTTTTTAAAATGTTTTTATTAGCTTGGTTTCTTGTCTGTCTGTTCGGTACAAATTTGGAAATTGATTTTTAATTTTTAACCAACTTTTTGATGAGATAGAGACTTGAAACTTTCAACATAGCTCAGAACTGCATGACAATGCAATATTACATCGCTAATGAAAGATTTAAGATTTTACTTTTTATGATATTTGATCCTCAAATTTGGTCTAAAACAAATAAAATATTAATTTTTCTTTACTAAAATTTAATCTAAGCAAACTCTGATTTTCAAGTCAAAAATATTTTAGTATGCTTCATTTCTCATTTTTAACAGCCACCTCTGAAAATGTAGTACCACTTGAAAAATTTTTTTTTGTTTATGAATAATACATATTTTTGAAAGAAAAAATAAACAAATGAATGAAAAAATTCTTCAAGTGGTACTACATTTTCAGAGGTGACTGTTAAAAATGAGAAATGAGAGAGATAATTGTGATTTTAATAAAAAATTATCATTTTTCTTTAATAACTCAATTTCTATTAATTTTATAATATAACAATGTTTGGGAAAAATGTTTATTTAATAAAAATCTACAAATTAATAGAACATTATAATTTAATATTTTTAGTGATTTGGGAGATTTAACGAAAAATTGATTCTCAGTTTTATGTTACTTTATATTTATCACGTTTTTTCTTTGATTTACGTTGCTCATAGATATTTAATATATTTTGTGAAAATAAAGCTAAGGATCTTCTCTACATTTCATTTGAACATAATTTTCATGTAA
Source organism: Bombylius major (assembly GCA_932526495.1). Lineage (NCBI taxonomy): Eukaryota > Metazoa > Arthropoda > Insecta > Diptera > Bombyliidae > Bombylius > Bombylius major. Next base: position 18,573,958 of record OW052045.1, read on the forward strand.
CTTTAATCACAACTTAGTTATGATTGATTAAAAGCAATAAGTTGTGATGTCAATTTGGTACTTCAAACACATATAAACAATAAAATAAAATTGAGCATTAAGTCTTGGTACTATAGCAGTCGTTGGTTTCAACAATACTGAAAATTTGTTATTTTTAAATAGTAAGTGTTCAATGGCCTATACCAAAAGTGTATATATAAAATATATTTATTACAAGAAAAAGAAAAAGGAAAAGAACATTCGGCAAAAATATACCAAGAAAGTATATAATTATTTAAATAGGTAAAAAAATTTTACAATTTTAATATATACACACGTTAAATTTATTCAGTTGCAAATGTTTTGAGAGCGACTGTATTTTACATATATGTATATACAAATATATTTGTTTTTTAAAATTAAAAAAACTTTTTTAGTTTCACTTATATTGTTTTTTAATGTAAAATAATATCAATAAAATCGATTGACAAATTTCACATAAGACTAAAAAGCAAAAAATAATTAAAATAAAAAAATTTTTTAATATAAAACGTTTTTAAAACGGACTCAAAAGTATAAAATAATTTTTCCTAGCCACATACACATTCTCAACCCCATACAGATAATCCTGAAAATTTGTGATTGCGAATTTTTAATAGCTATAAAAATACTTGTAAGATTAAAAACGAAAAACATTTCTTTGTTTTTCTTTTTTTTTGGACCGTCCATCTACCAGTTTTAACCCCAAAATTGCGAATTAGTTTGTTTTTTCTCTTTCTTTTGGTATTCCGTTCGATTTAAAATAAATTTTTTTCCTTCTGTTGAAATTTGTTTTTTTTAGATCGCTCCCCTCGTTCAATTCTCTATTAGTGTAATTGGCTAAAAATAAAACATTTGTGCTAGATTTTTTTTTCTTTATTTTTATTTTACTATTTAAATTTCGGTTGTTTTATCATTTTGAATTAGATTATTTATTTTATTTTTTTTTTTTTTTCAGTAATAGACCCTAAATTTGTAAATTCTTTTTTTTTGTATAATAAAAATAATTAAAATAAAAAATTTTTTTAATATAAAACGTTTTGAAAACGGACTCAAAAGTATAAAATAATTTTTCCTAGCCACATACACATTCTCAACCCCATACAGATAATCCTGAAAATTTGTGATTGCGAATTTTTAATAGCTATAAAAATACTTGTAAGATTAAAAACGAAAAACGTGGGGCGCTAGTCTTTACACTTCTTACTATTAACTTGCACTTCTCTTTACACTTCTTACTATTTTATCTTGCGCGCCCCATGTTTTTCGTTTTTAATGTTACAAGTATTTTTATAGCTATTAAAAATTCGCAATCACAAATTTTCAGGATTATCTGTATGGGGTTGAGAATGTGTATGTGGCTAGGAAAAATTATTTTATACTTTTGAGTCCGTTTTAAAAACGTTTTATATTAAAAAAATTTTTTTATTTTAATTATTTTTTGCTTTTTAGTCTTATGTGAAAGTCAATCGATTTTATTGATATTATTTTACATTAAAAAACAATATAAGTAAAACTAAAAAAGTTTTTCTAATTTTAAAAAACAAATATGTTTGTATATACATATGTATATGTAAAATACAGTCGCTCTCAAAACATTTGCAACTGAATAAATTTAACGTGTGTATATATTAAAATTGTAAAAATTTTTTACCTATTTAAATAATTATATACTTTCTTGGTATATTTTTGCCGAATGTTCTTTTCCTTTTTCTTTTTCTTGTAATAAATATATTTTATATATACACGTTTGGTATAGGTCATTGAACACTTACTATTTAAAAATAACAAATTTTCAGTATTGTTGAAACCAACGACTCCTATAGTACCAAGACTTAATGCTCAATTTTATTTTATTGTTTATATGTGTTGGAAGTACCAAATTGACATCACAACTTATTGCTTTTAATCAATCATAACTAAGTTGTGATTAAAGTTACATGAAAATTATGTTCTAATGAAATGTAGAGAAGATCCTTAGCTTTATTTTCACCGAATATATTAAATATCTGTGAGCAACGTAAATCAAAGAAAAAACGTGATAAATATTAAGTAACATAAAACTGAGAATCAATTTTTCCTTAAATCTCCCAAATTACTAAAAATATTAAATTATACTGTTCTATAAATTTGTAGATTTTTATTAAATAAACATTTTTCCCAAACATTGTTATATTATAAAATTAATAGAAATTGAGTTATTAAAGAAAAATGATAATTTTTTATTAAAATCACAATTATCTCTCTCATTTCTCATTTTTAACAGCCACCTCTGAAAATGTAGTACCACTTGAAGAATTTTTTTATTCATTTGTTTATTTCTTCTTTTAAAAATATTATTCATAAACAAAAAAAACTTTTTCAAGTGGTACTACATTTTCAGAGGTGGCTGTTAAAAATGAAAAATGAAGCATACTAAAATATTTTTGACTTGAAAATCAGAGTTTGCTTAGATTAAATTTTAGTAAAGAAAAATTAATATTTTATTTGTTTTAGACCAAATTTGAGGATCGAATATCATAAAAAGTAAAATCTTAAATCTTTCATTAGCGATGTAATATTGCATTGTCATGCAGTTCTGAGCTATGTTGAAAGTTTCAAGTCTCTATCTCATCAAAAAGTTGGTTAAAAATTAAAAATCAATTTCCAAATTTGTACCGAACAGACAGACAAGAAACCAAGCTAATAAAAACATTTTAATAATATCAGAACTTTTAATAAAATTGTAAAACCGTCTTTTATTTCATTATTTCCCATTTTTTCAGACTTTGGCCCCTATTTTTTCTTTTTCTACGTTTCTTTCTCTTCTAAAAATCCCTCTCGGACGCCTTATTTCTCTTCTTTTTACATTTTTCTGAATCCATTTTTATTTTTACTCTTCGCTCACAAAGACCAATTTTGTAACAATATCATTAACAAAACTTGGTCAAAATTTCAAGAAAATCATCTCGTTATATATGAAACGAAAAATGTACCGGAAGAAAATTGGAAAAAACAACCGTCATAGAATATTCTAGAAAAATCTAGAAAGCTTGAAAGTTTCAAAATGCGTAATTCGAAATCAGTATAAATACAGAGCCGATTTTCATATTAGATTCATTACCATTTGGACTTCTGAACTAGTAAGTAATACCTAGTAGGAAAGTAAAAGTAAAATCAAAGTAGGAGTAAGTGGAAAATTGAGTACAGGTAATATACAGAATTTGTAATATTTCTAGTAGGCTTCCCTTCTTAATAGCTAACAGTTGGCAAAAACGTTTCTACGTCCACTCAGTATAACTGAAAGTTGGTAGAAACTAGTGTTGCGTCCAGATAGCTATTATCTAACTAGTCTTTTCTTGAAATAGCTAACAGATGGTAAGAACGTTTCTACGTCCACTCAGTTTATCTGAAAGTTGGTAGAAACTAGTAATAGACCCTAAATTTGTAAATTATTTTTTTTTGAAAAATAAATATCAGAACTTTTTATAAAATTGTAAAACCGTCTTTTATTTCATTATTTCCCATTTTTTCAGACTTTGGCCCCTATTTCTTCTTTTTCTACGTTTCTTTCTCTTCTAAAAATCCCTCTCGGACGCCTTATTTCTCTTCTTTTTACATTTTTCTGAATCCATTTTTATTTTTACTCTTCGCTCACAAAGACCAATTTTGTAACAATATCATTAACAAAACTTGGTCAAAATTTCAAGAAAATCATCTCGTTATATATGAAACGAAAAATGTACCGGAAGAAAATTGGAAAAAACAACCGTCATAGAATATTCTAGAAAAATTTAGAAAGCTTGAAAGTTTCAAAATGCGTAATTCGAAATCAGTATAAATACAGAGCCGATTTTCATATTAGATTCATTACCATTTGGACTTCTGAACTAGTAAGTAATACCTAGTAGGAAAGTAAAAGTAAAATCAAAGTAGGAGTAAGTGGAAAATTGAGTACAGATAATATACAGAATTTGTAATATTTCTAGTAGGCTTCCCTTCCTAATAGCTAACAGTTGGCAAAAACGTTTCTACGTCCACTCAGTATAACTGAAAGTTGGTAGAAACTAGTGTTGCGTCCAGATAGCTATTATCTAACTAGTCTTTTCTTGAAATAGCTAACAGATGGTAAGAACGTTTCTACGTCCACTCAGTTTATCTGAAAGTTGGTAGAAACTAGTAATAGACCCTAAATTTGTAAATTCTTTTTTTTTGAATAATAAATATCAGAACTTTTTATAAAATTGTAAAACCGTCTTTTATTTCATTATTTCCCATTTTTTCAGACTTTGGCCCCTATTTTTTCTTTTTCTACGTTTCTTTCTCTTCTAAAAATCCCTCTCGGACGCCTTATTTCTCTTCTTTTTACATTTTTCTGAATCCATTTTTATTTTTACTCTTCGCTCACAAAGGCCAATTATGTAACATTGGTGTCAAGTGTGTGGGGTCCGATCGGTCTTTGAAATAAGACCTCTCCACAAAAAATTTTTTGGCATTTCTTTTCTTGTTATTATTAAATCGAAAATGTCTAGCGAAGAAAGTAGCAATCCCTCTAATGCTGAATCTGGTGCTGCTCCAGATCTTAGCAGCGCACTTACCAACATAATGAAGCAGTTGCAAGAAATGAGACAGCAGCATCAAGATACACAAAAGCTGATCAACGAAACCTTGTTGCCGCGGATTGCTTCCCTAGAGAGCAGCGGATTGCCTATCAACCCAGTTACTGCGAGCCCGGAAGTAAATAACCTCTCACACCTTGTAAATTTACCTACACCACCTTCAATCGCTCGTTCTGCCACAGGCGGTGTTTCGCAACTCCCTAACAGTTTTATACAGAAAATAAACCAGTTGAATTTCGATAATCCCATCAATAACACTACCATCTGCACCCGGCCTATGATCACGACCAGTACCACCAATCCAATAACAACGAGCACGAACCTTCGGGACCCTGGAACCAGTTTTTCGCGAACAGTTGGATTCAGCCTTCCGCCACACAACCAGTCCACGGTTCCTCTCGGCTTCGAGCTAATAAGGAGATCGATGGAAGCGGATCCTTTCCAAAATGCCCAAAACGGACTGCCTCCTGCGGTACCACCCTTTAGAAGGTCCACCGGTATTTTCGAAGATTTCATGCCAGTCAGTAGTGTGTACGACTCCGTCCCTGCCAGAGTTAAGTTCAATTTAAAGGAATACGACGGAAAGGAACCCTGGCGGACCTACAAACAACATTTGGAGGTAGTAGCAAGAGCTAATAGCTGGTCCGAGGAGAAACTGGTCGTGTACGTGCCACCGTGTCTCAGGTCAACAGCGCTAACATTTTACCACACGCTGTCGCCAATCGTCCAAGGAAACTTCGCCTTGTTGGACAGGGCCTTCGAAGAGCGGTTTAGCGGTCGACACCAGCAGTCGATGGCCAATGTTCAACTACAAAATCGGGTCCAAAAGGATAAAGAAACACTGGCTGAGTTCGCTACGGACCTAGAGCATCTGACATATCTCGCCTTCCCGGAATGCCCTGAAACTGCTAGGAGCCGAATAGCGCTTGGACAGTTTGTGCGTGGAATTACAGATTACGAAGTGCAGCTTAAAGTACGCGAGGCCGATCCGAAAACACTACAAGATGCCTTAGCGCTGGCGATCCACCTGGAGGCTAGTAAGGAGGTGACCCGGGCAGGTAGGAAGCATGTTCGAGTGGCTAGAACCACAGTGCCTACCAAACATGGTAGTAAAAGGAACTCGAATTCGGGAAACGGGAACAGCTCGGCTTGAAGGAGCCGCAACCGAGCATTCACCCTGTATCTAAGGCTCCACCAACCAACACCGGACGCATCAAGCTGTACTTACGTACCAAATCATTTGGATTCATCGTTCGCGAAGAAGGAAAAGAAGAGCTATTCTTCCATAAGGACGATTTTGGCCAAAACAACCCTCCGGATTGGATCCCAGCAGAAGGTGACGCAGTGCAATTTGACGTCGTGACCACTAAACGAGGACGTCGGGCAAAGAACGCGTAAAAGATTACTGGCAAGGATTCCAGCAGCTTTTATTCCGCACTTCCACCTACACCCTCCCCTGCTGAGAAAACCGAATCAATCTGCACAACCGTCTCGCGATCGTTTGTAATTCCATCGCCCGCTGAACCCGTTCCCTCAACGTCTAAAGCGTCGTTAAACTAGACGCCACTGACCAAAAAGGGCCTTGGTCAGTGGAAAACGTTGGCCCTGTTATCAAAGTTACAGTCGCCGAAGTCGGGTACAATCTTCGCATTCCAGGTACCGTGAACAACGTCGACTGTAAGTTGACACTTGATACAGGAGCCACACAGACCGTCCTCCATCCAGATTTACTCCAAGATGATCGTAAGCTTATAGAATCCTCAGCTGTCATTCAAAGTGTCACAGGTGAAATTACACCAGTGAAAGGAAAAGCTGTCGTTAGCATCTCTTTCAACAATATATCGTTCGAACACCCTGTCTTTGTAGCCGATATCCATGACGAATGCATATTGGGTATGGATTTCTTAAAGAAGTTTAATTGCATTCTCAACTTCAAGAAAAACATCCTTCAGGTAGCGAATACCAAAATCCCTCTGGAAACTGTCGAAGAGCCACTTTCTATAAACACTTGTAAAAAACTCGAACCGAACTTTTCACATCCACCAAACTCTCTCACGTTCGACTCAGACGTTAAAGAAGAGCTTGGACACTGTCCAGATCAACCTAACCTTAGCCTTTCCGATCTGGAAGAGCCTAACTCCTCTACCCATCTTACCTATAATCGGAACGAACTCTTTCCAGTTCAACCTCTTTCTCGTTCTACCGAACTGGAAAGGTCAAGCTCTACCTCTTTCTTTCTACCAAATAACGTCAATAAAAGTCACGAACTTGTCTTTTCCTCCTCTCAAGTGACGTGCGAAAAGTTCAAATATTTTTCGAGCCAACCGGAACCTCCCTTACAAAGACTCTCTCAGACAGTTTCGACGGATAGTCAACCTTGCTACTCGTCCACATGTATATCAGTCTCCAGGTTACACGCACTGCCGAACGAAATACAAGAATTATTCGATTCATCAAGTTCCAGCTTGAATATCAACCAAAAGGAAATGCTTCTCCAGCTCCTAGTCGATTTTTCGGATGTTTTTTGTACCTCTAGCACCGACATAGGCCGTACAAAGACATTACAACACCGAATAGACACTGGTGATGCAAGACCTATAAAACAACAGCCGCGAAAAATACCCCTGTTTCGCCGTGTAGAAGCTGAGAGATTGATTGAAGACATGCTTAAACAAGGAGTCATTCGACCCTTTACAAGCCCTTCGAGTTCCCCAGTAGTCCTAGTTGCGAAGAAAGATGGATCAATCAGGTTCTGTGTGGACTACCGGAAGTTAAATGACGTTACAAAAAAGGAATCGTACCCTCACCCACGTATCGACCTCACTTTGGAAGCACTTGTAAGTTCTTCGTGGTTTGCCCCCCTAGATCTTGTCTCAGGCTACTTCCAAGTTGAAATGCACCCCGAAGATAGAGAAAAAACTGCTTTTAGTATCGGTACGGGTCTTTACGAGTTCAACGTCATGCCTTTCGGTCTCACGAATGCCCCTGCGACGTTCCAACGACTCATGGAAATTGTGTTGCGAGGTATCCCTTATACAGTCACACTGGGCTACCTAGATGATCTGCTGGTACACGCTACATCCTTTTCTGGTCTGATAAACAACCTAGCTGAAGTATTCCGGCGTCTTCGCTCCGCAGGCCTTAAACTCTCTCCTAAAAAATGCCACATGTGTCAAAGAGAAGTTAAATTCCTCGGTCACGTAGTCTCTGAGAAAGAATTGGCAACCGACCCTGAAAAAATTAAAACTGTTCAAAGCTGGCCGGTGCCAGCATCAAAAAAGGACGTCCAATCTTTTCTCGGCCAATGTGCATACTACCGACGGTTCGTGAAAGATTTCTCCACCATCGCTAAACCTTTGACTGCCCTTACGGAGAAGAATGCTAGGTTCCTGTTGGCCGAGGATTGTCGGAATGCTTTCGAAAAGTTAAAAAACAGCCTGACTACCTCCCTGATACTGTCCCAGCCTAACGAGTCAGATCCGTTCGTGGTTGACACCGACGCAAGTCACTTGGCGTGGGGGGCAGTTCTTTCACAGGTCCAAAATGGACAAGAGCGCGTAATTGAATATTACGGCAAAACGTTCAGTCGTCCCGAAAGGAACTACTGTGTTACGCGGAAAGAGCTGCTCGCTGTTGTCAAGGCCATCTCACATTTCAGACCCTACTTGCTCGGCAAAACATTCCTTCTACGCACGGATCACGCTTCGCTTCGCTGGTTGATGAATTTTAAAGAACCTGAGGGACAAATTGCTCGTTGGATCGAGAGGTTACAGAAGTTTGATTTCGAGATCCAGCATCGACCAGGTAGGAACCATGGCAATGCCGATGCATTGTCTCGACGTCCTTGCGAATCCGTCTCCTGCAACTACTGCCATCGTCTCGAAGAAAAGGAACAGGTCGCGGTCAGGTTGCTTCAGGTTGTCGAACACATGTCACAGCTACAAAACAAGGATGCTTGCTTAGCACGGGTGAAACGTTGGTTGACGGATGGCGAACGACCTGCTGCGGAAACCATCAGCGGTTGTGAACAGACCGTTAAGAGCTATTGGGCCATGTTTTCATCGCTCGTCCTAAGAAACGACGTAGCATATCGACAACTCGAAGTAAATCGACAGCTTATTCTTCAAATTTTGGTTCCTCGAGACCTGCAGGTAGACGTGATGAAACAAGTACACGATTCTCCGAGTGGAGGACACCTTGGAATAGATAAAACTATGGCAAAGGTTCGACAAAGGTATTACTGGCCCGGTTATTCTGCTGATGTTCGAAACTACTGTTTACGATGTATGATATGCCAGCAAAGGAAAGGTCCAATACCCAAGTCGAAAGCTCCTTTGCAGATTCGAAACTCAGGTGCCCCCTTCGAAAGAATCGCCATCGACATCCTTGGTCTCCTGCCTGTAACACGGAACATGTCTCACTACATTTTGGTTGTAATGGACTACTTCACCAAGTGGCCTGAAGCTATCCCTATTAAAGATCAGACCGCGGAAACAGTAGCTGAAGCCATGATCGTTCACGTTTTCTCACGCTTTGGATTATGTCTCCAACTCCATTCTGATCAAGGTAGAAATTTCGAATCAGAAGTCTTTGCTGAGGTACTGAAAAGGTTTCGTGTCGACAAGACTACAACGACCCCCTTGCATCCACAAAGTGATGGTTTAGTCGAAAGGTTCAACCGCTCGATACTGGACTACCTTTCTAAGTTTGTCGAAAACCATCAGCGGGACTGGGACGAGTATTTACCGTTTCTGCTCTTGTCGTTCCGTTCAGCAGTTCAGCAAAGCACTAAGCAAACCCCTGCCATGTTGACCTTTGGTAGAGAGCTCCGTTTGCCGATACAGTTGGTAACTGGCGATCCTCCAAACCCCGGAACGACTTCGGTTCCCGAATACGTCGCTCAACTTCAGGAACGTTTGCGTGTGGTGCACGAGTTCAATCGGGTCCAGTTAACCAACGCTAGTCGTAAAATGAAAGATCGGTACGATCTATCTGCCAAGGCTCAACCGTTCAATGTTGGAGATCGAGTTTGGTTGTATAATCCAAAGCGAAAGATAGGTCGATGTCCCAAACTCCAGACAAACTGGGATGGTCCATACGAAATTTTAGAGAAAATCACAGATGTCGTGTATCGTATTCGCAGTACCGTCACTAGTCGTAAATCCGTGATGCATCGTGACCGATTAGCGCTTGTCAGAAACTAACACAATTAACCTTACTTTTTTAACACCAGACATTCTAATAACAGTTTTGAGTTATTTACAAAAGCTTCTTAGGAACAGCACGTCAACAGCCTGGTTCCATCGTTCCATTACACATAGCGAGACGACAAGAAGAGCATCAGGATGGTCGGTGGTAGCGTGCTCCTGTGAATGCTGTTGTGAAAAAGACACTCAGTTCGCTATTTTTTTCCTTTTGTTTTCTCTTTTTTTTTTGTGTTTCCTTTTTTCTTTGTTCTTTCTCCCTTTTGCCTCCCTTTTTTGCCCTTATTTCATTTCAACTACTACACTCAACAAATCAAACCAAAGTTTCTTTTATTTACAACAACATCCACCAAATCCAAAGCAATCAATATTGCATTTTCAGGAAATTTGCAAAAGCAAATACTCACAAACAGGCTTAGCACCAATGACAACGTGTCAAAAGAATACCAGGCGTAAGGTTAAATAAAGGTTGAGAATGAATGCAACACAAATACTGACTAGAGATAGCTTTTGTTTGTTGTTATTATTAAGTTCGATGAGTATAAGATTAATGCTCAGTCGGAACTTTGAGCATTCTTCGCAGGGGGCAGTGTTACAAATCTGAAAAATAAAAAAGAACTTTATTAATGAATTTGAATAAAATTATTTTTAAAATAAAGTTACCTTAGAAAGCCGGATCAACACACCATCCAATCGTCTCCTAGTTTCCTGTAAAGATAAGAAAATTGAATAAAAAATTGAATCAACAAAAATTTACTTTAGTAATATAAACTTAAAATGTAAATAAATGTTGTTGTTGGCTGTAAATATAAGAAACTTCCAATTGAACACCAAATTTTTATAAATTGGTGCCCAAACCAGAAGTCCCTATTAAAATACAGCCAAATCCTGAAAAATAAATGAAATAAAGAATAAAAATAAATAAAATAAAAAGGGAAAAAGGACAACACAAGAAACAAACACTTGAGACAAAAACAACAAAGAACGCATAAAAAATTCTTTTTCACAACAACAAAAAACACTAACACCATACAAAAACAAAAAACACTATCACCATACAAAAACAAAAAAAAATCAATAATTTCGCGAATTTTCTTTCCCTGCGGACTGGAAATATAACAAAGAATTTCCCAAAGGAAATTCGCAAATTCGGAAAAAACCTATATAAACACATACGACAAAGTACCCACAGTTTTTAGTTCAAATTGGTTTTTCAAAGTGTTCTTTTGAGTTTTTCCACATTTTTTTTTGGTTAAATTTTTTCACAATAGTTTTTTTTAGTTCATTTTTTTTAACACAATCATTTTAAATTCACTTTTTAATACACACTTTTTTGTACAATTTCCTTTTTTTTTTTACACACAAATTTGCACAGTTTTATTCCTCTTTCACATCAGAGGTACGTAAAAATTCTTTCTTTTCTGTTAAGCACTTTTCCGATTTCTTAAATTCACTTTCACTTTTTTAACTTACACTTAATTAACTAACATTTTAGTTCTTTCTTTTTTTTAACATTTCATTTTAAACTTTAAACTTAAACACATTTCTTTTAACACGTTTTTCTTGTTACACATAACCTTTATTTTTCATCACAATAAAAACTTTATCTCGGTCTATCACTACACTTTTTCTTTTCCTTCTCACTTTCCACTTTCTTTTCGCACATATTTTTTAAAACACTTAATTTTATTTTTTTCTTTCACTTTTAACAATTTTGTAACCATAAAATTACCCGCGACGCGATTTTACTTAAAAATTCATTTCGCGAACAAATTAAATTTAAAAAAACAAAAAAACAAAAAAAAAAACAAACGAAATCTCCATTTCGTTTGTTTACATTTAACTCACCTAAATATAATTTGGTTAAATATCTGTCAAAACAACAAGTGTTGCCACAGTATCTGAATTAATAATTCACTTAAATTAAAATCTATTGGGGTTGCCAAATAGGTAAGAGCAGCCAAAATAGCCTCGTGTATACAGATAGCAGTGAACAGCCAAATATTAAACTTCATTTTTTAATAATTCGACTTTTCTTTGTTTTTCTTTTTTTTGGACCGTCCATCTACCAGTTTAAACCCCAAAATTGCGAATTAGTTTGTTTTTTCTCTTTCTTTTGGTATTCCGTTCGATTTAAAATAATTTTTTTTCCTTCTGTTGAAATTTGTTTTTTTTTCCCAGTTTACATCGACCATAGACCCATTTGTAGTTAGATCGCTCCCCTCGTTCAATTCTCTATTAGTGTAATTGGCTAAAAATAAAACATTTGTGCTAGATTTTTTTTTCTTTATTTTTATTTTACTATTTAAATTTCGGTTGTTTTATCATTTTGAATTAGATTATTTATTTATTTTTTTTTTTTTTCAGTAATAGACCCTAAATTTGTAAATTCTTTTTTTTTGTATAATAAATATCAGAACTTTTAATAAAATTGTAAAACCGTCTTTTATTTCATTATTTCCCATTTTTTCAGACTTTGGCCCCTATTTTTTCTTTTTCTACGTTTCTTTCTCTTCTAAAAATCCCTCTCGGACGCCTTATTTCTCTTCTTTTTACATTTTTCTGAATCCATTTTTATTTTTACTCTTCGCTCACAAAGACCAATTTTGTAACAATATCATTAACAAAACTTGGTCAAAATTTCAAGAAAATCATCTCGTTATATATGAAACGAAAAATGTACCGGAAGAAAATTGGAAAAAACAACCGTCATAGAATATTCTAGAAAAATCTAGAAAGCTTGAAAGTTTCAAAATGCGTAATTCGAAATCAGTATAAATACAGAGCCGATTTTCATATTAGATTCATTACCATTTGGACTTCTGAACTAGTAAGTAATACCTAGTAGGAAAGTAAAAGTAAAATCAAAGTAGGAGTAAGTGGAAAATTGAGTACAGGTAATATACAGAATTTGTAATATTTCTAGTAGGCTTCCCTTCTTAATAGCTAACAGTTGGCAAAAACGTTTCTACGTCCACTCAGTATAACTGAAAGTTGGTAGAAACTAGTGTTGCGTCCAGATAGCTATTATCTAACTAGTCTTTTCTTGAAATAGCTAACAGATGGTAAGAACGTTTCTACGTCCACTCAGTTTATCTGAAAGTTGGTAGAAACTAGTATTGCGTCCACATAGCTATTATCTAATACTAGTGTTTTCTTGAAGTAGCTAACAGATGGTAAGAACGTTTCTACGTCCACTCAGTATATCTGAAAGTTGGTAGAAACTAGTATTGCGTCCACATAGCTATTATTCTCTGACTTTACTTTTCTTCTTAATAGCTAACAGTTGGCAAAAACGTTTCTACGTCCACTCAGTTCATCTGAAAGTTGGTAGAAACTAGTATTGCGTCCAGATAGCTATTATTCTCTGACTTTACTTTTCTTCTTAATAGCTAACAGTTGACAAGAACGTTTCTACGTCCACTCAGTTTATCTGAAAGTTGGTAGAAATTAGTATTGCGTCCAGATAGCTATTTTCTTACTATTCTTTTCTTCTTAATAGCTAACAGTTGGCAAGAACGTTTCCACGTCCACTCAGTATATCTGAAAGTTGGTAGAAACTAGTATTGCGTCCAGATAGCTATTATTCTCTAACTTTACTTTTCTTCTTAATAGCTAACAGTTGGCAAAAACGTTTCTACGTCCACTCAGTATATCTGAAAGTTGTTAGAAACTAGTTTTGCGTCCAGATAGCTATTCTTTACCAGTTAGGCTTTTCTTCTTGATAGCTAACAGTTGGCAGAACTTTTCTACGTCCACTCAGTATAGCTGAAAGTTGGTAGAAACTAGTATTGCATCCAGATAGCTATTTTTGAGACTTACTTTCTGCTCATTTATATTTTCATTAATCATTTTCAATTACAGGATCTAGTTCAGGTTTTAAATTATTGTATTGCTAGTTTTAAGAATACTGAATTGTTAATTTTAAGAATATTGAATTGTTAGTTTTAAGAATTTATGCAGATAATAAAGCATTTAATTTTCTATTGAAGTATATAAAAAAAAGTTGTTATTATTCACAACTCTAACGACGCAAAACTTGACCCTGGAACGACGAGTTACCCGCACATTAAAAAACGTCGTTATAATCGTTTAGTTAAAAATTCAATAAATTTCTTATATGACGGGAGATCTGTGATGCCACTTTGATCACGTTCCCATAAATACAAAGTTTCACGTGAAGTTTCTGTGTCAACGAGTATAATAAAATTGGATCCCAATTTCTGATATCTACGGACATAGTTTTTAGTTCGTGTAAAACTTCTTCAGTAGTATCAATAAAATTTCTGATTGCGTTTGCAGACTCAACCTTAATATCGGGTTGATTCATCAGTTTTTTCAGATACATCTGAACCTGACCTTTTTATTATTGTACCTTTCTTGTAATAAACCCCAAGTCTTTTCATAATTACCATCTGTCACGTCAATCTGTCGTAATAAGCGTTCTGCATCGCCTTTTACACTAGTTTTCAAGTAATGTAATTTTTGTACTCTAGACAATGCAGGATCTTTGTGAATTAAAGAAGTAAAGAGATCGTGAAAAGATCTCCAGTTTTAATAACTACCATCAAAAGTTGGAATGGTAATTTTTGGTAGTCGTGTATCAGATTTCGAGAATGATGGCAAAGTTAAATTTGCTTCTGACGAATAGTGTTGTGGTGATGATGTAGGTGTTGGGAATTTAGTTTCTAAGTGTTCTTTTAAAATTGAAAGGAATTCTATTATAAATCTTGAGTAGTGTCGTATAACGAACCTTTAATGTATTCTTCGGCGTTTTTGTCCTCGTTTTCATATATAACGAGATGATTTTCTTGAAATTTTGACCAAGTTTTGTTAATGATATCTATGTAGCCTTAAATGTGGTGCTTTGTGACCGATGTGTCTTTCGATTTTTCATAGCTAGTCATAGATTTTGTATGTTGTTGTTGTAAAGCCGTTTGGCTTTCAACAAGCTTTGCGCAATCAATTTTACCCATTCTTTTATATCCGGCTCGAAGGACCAATAAAAATTTTGTCAATTATTTAATTCCCAAAAGGGCACCTTAAATGACTGGCAAAATTTTACTTGTTGAATATGTGGATAAATTAATTGGGTTTTTAAAAGAGAAACTTTATGTAAACTTTAGTTTTTATTCAAATATAAATTCAACAACTTACTAACTAAATTAACAAAAAAAATGAAAATTTCAAATAAATTGAATTAATTCAACAATTCAATATTTAAATTAAATTACTTTAACAATTCAAAAAAATTCAAAGGAATGCAAAAAAATAATTCAAAAAAAATAAATGATGAACAATAAATTCCAATAAATAATAAGCCAAGGGTCTGGTACGCTTATTGCTGTAAATATTGAAAGAAAAAGTTAAATATTTGTAAGTGTGAGAAAATTCACACATGAAACAAACAATTTTTGTATACAATTAAAGGTTCGTTGTTAGATTTATACAAATACGACTGAAGATTTGTCGAATAAATTTGTAGGTTGATTGATCTTATGAAATTATATTTTTTGGTAGTTATTTGGCCTACCAAGGTGGTACGACTTCTGTAAACTTACTCTATGGTAAAATTGTGACAAGTTGTTTATCGGCTCACTTGATCAGTTGTAAGTGAGATTCTGAGTAGTTAGGGCTCACTTTAACTAAGTATGTAGTTGATGTTTGTTAACTTGTATTGAAAGGTTGTAAATCTTTCTCGAAGTTCACAAAGCTAGAATGTTTCCTTCAGATCAATTAAATTAATACAGTCAAAACTTGTTTAAAATAGTTGTGAAAATTCGCGAGATTTTCGTCAACGTAAAAAAAAATACAAGATATAATTTATTTATTTAGAAGTTGATTCAGATGGAAACTTTATAAAAGTTAAAATAAATTGTATTTCAACTGATATTCACATCGATCTTAGAAAAAATCGTATGGTTGATTTTTTCTGTAACTTGTATTGGAAGATTTATGAAATTTTCCTCAAAGCCATTCTTTAGATAAAAGAAATTTTATCTTTAGATCGATTGAATAAGTTTTAATAAGTTGAAATTGGACGATATTTCAATGAATTTTTTATCTTTTGGTCAATACCCAAAGGATAGGAAATTACCAAGTAAAGAAAAAATTTCTATCTTTTGGTCAGTACCCAAAAGATAAAAATACACAAGTCTACTAAAAAAAAAAAATTCTTGCAAAATCAATATTCTTGCAAGATTCCTAACACCTTTTCTTTCTTGGTCAAGTTTACTCAATAGTAAATATTAGGTACATTCTGTAGCATGATATCTATATGTTTTTGCATATTTCATATATTTTAAACAATATTCACAAACATATGATGTACCAACTTTACCATATTCATCTGGATATGGTGAAAAATACCATGTATCAATTTCAAATTTACCAATACGTAATTTATCAATACCTATATTTTACTTTTGTTATTGCTTCATGTTCTTTTTCCAATGCTGCCGTTGTTGGATCCATTTCAGCATATGTCCTTTGTACATGATTAATTTCATCATGACGTCTCTTTTGATTACGTGTCAATTTTCTATCACCATTGTGAAGTTGGATTTTCTAATGATGCAATCTGTTCTTTACTAAGTTGTCTTAATGTTTTTGCATTACTAAATGCATTCTCTTGATCACCGTCATGTTCAACATGTGTTTTATTTGTCCTTTACCAGATTTATGTCTTTCTAGTAATGCTAGACATATACCTAAAGCACATAAAAGTCCTCCACCAGCAAAATCAGCTAAAAGATTAATTGGAGGTGTTGGATTTTCATTTTGGTTACCCAAAAAAGAAAGAACACCAGATAAAGCAACATAGTTAATATCATGTCCTAGTCCAGCTCTAGAAACTAGTGGACCTTTTTGACAGAATCCTAAAAAAATAAATGTACTTTAATAGCACCACAATTGACAATTGTAATCAATGATAGAAGTGTGAAGTACCTGTTAAACGTGCATACATTAATTTTGGATATTATATAATAATGTTGTTGGATCTAATTTATATTTTTCCATAACACCTGGACGATATGGCTTAATTAAAACATCATAATGTTTACACATTTTTTTAATTAAATCCTGAGATTTTGGATTTTTTATATTAACAGCTAAAGTTCTTTTCCCACTTTGAAAACTATCTAAAGCATTATTGAATGTCTAAAACATTTCTATTATTTATAAACTTATTTTCCATTTGATTATAATTTTTAAATAGATAGATAGATACCTTATCAATTCGTACTTTCTAGTTCCTCGAATTTCATAAACTCTGAAAAAAAACAAAAATTATTTAATGAATTTGATTTTAATTTTTTCTTACAGATCCTTCACTTGTTCCAGAGGAATATCTTTGGAACAAGTGAACTCTCTGTCGGATAGAACTATTATTTTTATCTTTTACACACATTTTCCCCCTTATTTTATGGTACTTTTCTATTTGGTACTGCCATGATTTTTCTTCGTCGAATCGGTAAATTTCAGTTAAACGATCTGTGCCATCTGTTATTTATATATAAAAGATTTTAAATTTGTTTAAATTATGCTCGTTATTTTACTCTATTTTACTGACATTTGTAAACAAAACAAATAAAGGAAGGGCAGAAAGAAATTTGCAAAGTAAAATAATAAATACAAAAATGAAGTACCTGAAAATGTTCATCATAGGTAAGAAAACATTTTAAAATTAAAATCAAAATCATTAAGTAATTTTGTTTTTTTTAGAGTTTATGAAATTCGAGGAACTAGAAAGTACGAATTGATAAGGTATCTATCTATCTATTTAAAAATTATAATCAAATGGAAAATAAGTTTATAAATAATAGAAATGTTTTAGACATTCAATAATGCTTTAGATAGTTTTCAAAGTGGGAAAAGAACTTTAGCTGTTAATATAAAAAATCCAAAATCTCAGGATTTAATTAAAAAAATGTGTAAACATTATGATGTTTTAATTAAGCCATATCGTCCAGGTGTTATGGAAAAATATAAATTAGATCCAACAACATTATTATATAATATCCAAAATTAATGTATGCACGTTTAACAGGTACTTCACACTTCTATCATTGATTACAATTGTCAATTGTGGTGCTATTAAAGTACATTTATTTTTTTAGGATTCTGTCAAAAAGGTCCACTAGTTTCTAGAGCTGGACTAGGACATGATATTAACTATGTTGCTTTATCTGGTGTTCTTTCTTTTTTGGGTAACCAAAATGAAAATCCAACACCTCCAATTAATCTTTTAGCTGATTTTGCTGGTGGAGGACTTTTATGTGCTTTAGGTATATGTCTAGCATTACTAGAAAGACATAAATCTGGTAAAGGACAAATAAAACACATGTTGAACATGACGGTGATCAAGAGAATGCATTTAGTAATGCAAAAACATTAAGACAACTTAGTAAAGAACAGATTGCATCATTAGAAAATCCAACTTCACAATGGTGATAGAAAATTGACACGTAATCAAAAGAGACGTCATGATGAAATTAATCATGTACAAAGGACATATGCTGAAATGGATCCAACAACGGCAGCATTGGAAAAAGAACATGAAGCAATAAAAAAAGTTAAATATATTAATAAATTACGTATTGGTAAATTTGAAATTGATACATGGTATTTTTCACCATATCCAGATGAATATGGTAAAGTTGGTACATCATATGTTTGTGAATATTGTTTAAAATATATGAAATATGCAAAAACATATAAATATATTATATGTTGAAAACATGGTAATGAAATTTATAGAAAAGGTACAATATCAATATTTGAAATTGATGGAAAAGATCATACAATTTATTGTGAAACATTATGTTTAATGGCAAAATTATTTTTAGATCATAAAACATTATATTATGGTGTTGAATCATTTTTCTTTTATGTATTATGTGAAGTTGATAAAAAAGGTGCAAATATTGTTAGCTATTTTTCAAAAAAAAAAAAAGAATCACCAGAAAATAATAATGTAGCATGTATTTTAATATTACCACCGTATCAAAGAAAAGGATATGGTAAACTTTTAATAGCATTTAGTTATGAATTATCATGACGTGAAGGTATTGTTGGTAGTTCAGAAAAACCATTATCAGATATAGGACATTTAAGCTATCGCAGTTATTGGGCCCATACATTGTTGGAATTAATGAAAGAGTTTCGTACAACAACACAATCAATTAAAGAATTAAGTGAATTAAGTGGTATTACACAAGATGATATTATTTACACTTTACAGTCAATGAAAATGGTTAAATATTGGAAAGGGCAACATATAATTTGTGTAGCACCAAAAACTGTTGTAGAACATTTACAATTGCCACAATTTAAAAAGCCAAAATTAACTGTCGATCTAACATGTCTTTGTTGGATACCTCCAAAAATATCAGCAAATGCTAAATTTAAAAAAGGCAATTAATTTTCGTATTTATTACTAACTGTAGACTGAAATTATGAAAAGAATAAATAAAAAAACATTTTAAAGATTATGATTTTTAAAAAAAAGTGAATTTCATTTCTCACCCTTTATCATTCGATTCAATTGAAAAAGAAATTCAATTAATGATCGTGCTTCAATTGATGTAAAACTACATTAGAAACAATTAGAATCATGTATATTATTTTATCCTAATTTTTTCCAACTGAAGAGGCACAAACATATCACATACATACCAACATTTGAGATTCAAAAATATTCTTACCTATTAAAATAAGAAAGTTTTAGAAAAAAAAAATTCAAAAAAACATTTTGTTTTCTTATAAAGGCTTATATTTTATACAAGTGTTATACACTTACAAAAAATATACATAAATTTTCTATTTTTTTTTTCTCATCAATAATTTATATACATGATTTATGGATATTTTTGTTGTTTTGGAAATTGTAAAATTTTTATCAAAAAATTTTCAATATGTGTATTCCAATATAATGTCTGAAAAATATTTCTAGAACATACCACAATTTCATTCCGTTTTGTTTTGTTTTTTTTCGACGATATATCTGCCACTATAAAAATTTTTTTAAATTTTCTAAAATATAATTACATCGAGATGTGAATTCTATATTATTTCTTCTAATTTCATCTTCAATTAAAATAAATTGTATAAAACATTTTGAATTTATTTTAAATCAAATAATATATGATATTTGTTATAACGAAATATTTTAAATGATATTAAATCTTGATTTTTTTTAATACTATCGATACGTTTTTTCACAATATGTTCGATTATATCAAAAAATTGTTCAAAATTTATAGCAAATATTGCTTTTAACATAATTTGAATATGATTTTCAAAATTTTCCATATTACGACAATGATTTATTTCATATTGAACTTTATTCATACAATTTTTAAAAGTTTTCCATATTAAAAATAAATTAGAATAAAATTATGATTTATTGATATTGTATCAGTTAAATTCCATACTTGATGATACCAACCAGATGATACAAATATTGATTCATTCTCATTTTGATCAATTTTATAATACTTCACATGATTTTCTATTAAAGTATTTTCATCAAAATCAAATGGATCATTTCCAAAATTATCTTTTAATTTTAATTCTTCTTTTAATACCTAAAATATTAGTTGACCAACTAAATGATGAAAAACATCTGAAATCCATTATTGTCCTAAAAATAAAATATAAAAAAATTAAGATTTTTTTTTAAAATATGAAACTAAGCTATAAATCTATAGCTATCGTGATATTTATCGCTAGTGATAAATTCGTGATAAAAATTGCTATATTGCATGTTTTACATGCCATAGTGATCTTTTTGTGTATACATATACGAAAGAAAGAATCAGTGTTTTTTAGAATTTATTTTTTCTTGTATTGTACATATTGTACTTATTATAAAACACTTACCTGTGCCATTTTACAATATTCACTTTTACCAAAAACTCAATTTATTTCACTTAAAAATTTATTATTTTTCACGTTTAAAAAACACAAGAAAAACACGAGACCATTGCTTGTGGAAAAAGGCCGTATTAAATTTCCGCGATTTGAAAAAAAACTAACGTATCTTAAATTTGTAATTATACATAGATGTCACTTCACTTCGAAAAAGGCAAAAAAATCCCCATATTAACTTGGTTGCTGTCACAAATATTAGCCAATGTAATTCTATGCAAAAACCCACAATGCAATTTATTCATTAATGTCCAATTTCTTCAGGTCAAGTTATCTTCTTAATAACTTTAAACTGGGGATAAATCAAGAATTTGGTTTTCTTCACTTTCAGATAAGACTTATTAAGAGGATAAAGTTATCTGGTCATGATAGTACCGATTATCTCAAGATTAAAAATATTTTGAAAACAGCTTTGAAATTGGTTTATATTTTGACTAAAGCTTTGAAAGCTAAAGTTTTAAAGCTATTTTTAATGTTTAAATTTTTTTCATTAGGATTTTATTTTATTAGAAGTGGTTATGGATATTTTTATTAATAATATTGTTATTATTTTTAAATTATTTTATTTTTACTTTAACTAGCAACTTCACTGGTCACTGGTAATAATAAAAATAATGAAACGGTTACTTAACTACTTAAAAATTATTCAAAATTAATCATGAAGTTGAACCTTATTTATATTCGGAAATTCGGAAACAACATTTTCTATCTCGGTGATAACTTATTTGTGCTTTGGATGAAGAAAACCAAATTAGATTTATCGGTAGTTTAACTTAATCTGGAAGTTCATTATTAAGAACTATGAAGAAATTGGACATAACTAATTTAAGTCTTGACAATAAACGAACAAAAAGAAGATTGGAAGATAAGATAAAATTAATTAAATAATACAATAAGGGAAATTTGCTGGAAATTCTCTCGTTCAATTTTTTTTTCTCACTATTTGCCTATTAGACGGCACTACCTCTGACAAAGATTTATTTTTTAACATAATGTACTTCAAAAACAAACTGATTGATGAATTCAATCAATATCTTCCTGAAAAAAATACAAGTACATAATTCATTATTTTCTCAATCGACTAATTAATGCTATAACAAAACTTCAAAAAATTACGATTTTTTACATTTCATCGAATTTGAAACATTCTTTAATGAAAATTACTTTTCAAAACATTATTTTATTCATTTTAGTATTAAAAAAAAGTGAATTCTGGTCAATTTTTCAAATAAACATTTTAAAATGATGTTAAATTATACCAATGACTATATAATTACATCATAAGACAGCCCACTTGTCCGTTACTGACAGTTACATTTCAAATCAGCATAACTTTTATCATTTTAGCGATTTCTCCTTGTCCCCAAGTGGTTGGACATAGAACTAAAATTTTTGTGTTTGTGTTTTTACATTACAATATGTATTTATTAAACCATATACTGTACGTGTGAAATTATTTTCTTAAGCATGTGTGTATTTTTGTTTTAGGTCGATTCTCTGTTAACATCGAAGACACTTTGTGAGGAATTTTATTAAAATATTGTTGGATAATAAAAGTGTAGAGACTTAATACTTGTACATTTTTCTATACCTCACTTTTAAAACTATATAACGCATTTCTATTATTCTGACCTTATGTTTTAAATTTATCTGAAATGAAGGCGGCAACGCAGAAGACTCGTACACAACCTTGTTAATACATTCTTAATATTTTCTTTAAGAATTCTGTGAATTGTTAAGTATTTAATAATTGTCTCATTTATAGTTTTATTGTAACACATGTCCTTTAAAAAAGTATTTTATAGAAAACTCATATAATTGATCTTTTACAATAAGCAATTAAAATCTATGAGGACATTTCAGGCAACGCAGAAGACATTTTGAAGTAATTAAAAAAAAATAAAAATGTATATTGTATGTAATATTATACTAAAAATCAATGCCGATATCAGGTCAGCTGCCTCTAAAAACAAAGAATTTTTTCATATTTAGCTATTCTTTTCAACATTTTTACTGAAGCAAGTGAAAATTTTGGTATAATTTTACAGAGAATCGACCTTTGGTTTTTCGTTAGCATTTTTTTCTTGTTCTATAATTTTTAACAGTACCAAGTGCAAGTTAACACTTCGTTCTATTTTAAATTTTATACCCTCGAATCAATTTTAAGTAACAAAATGTAACATTTTTTAATTCTTTAGAAAAAAATTCAACCTTTCAAAGTTCATGCAATATAAGACCGTTCAAAGAATATTCTGGCCAAATTTCAACTTCCTAGCTTCACAGGAACATTCTTTTCTAAAGAATCAAAAAATGTTACATTTTGTTACTTAAAATTGATTCGAGGGTTTAAAATTTGAAATAGAACGAATTGTTCACTTGCACTTGTATTTTAATGTTAATATTCATTTCAAAGAAAAGAAGCAAAAATTACACATACATACAGTATGAGCTCGATAATTTGGACTGATTAAAATAGGCCTTGTTTAAATTTTAAAATAGTTGAAATTATTGGATAGAAACCAATTTGCAACTTTCAACGCTATTTTTGAAAAAACAATAAATAGTTTTGTAATAAAATTAGTTTTTGTTATTATAAAAACCGATTATGATAATTATATAATGAATTATTTCTACAAAAATCTGTGATTTAAATTAGGCAGTACCTACATGTTTAGCTTATTTAAACTTTATTCTATTTTATAAAATAAAAATCATCGAAAAACCTTCAAAGTACCTATTGAAATTTGGGTGTTGAAAAAACCAAAAGTTGAAAATAGGAAGGGAAAAATTATTGAGCGGACACTGTAATTTGAAATAAAATTCTTATTTCAAAAAATATTTATTTACGCGAGCATATCATTAGCAAAAGTACAATAACAACAAGAAACAGAAAAATCAAACCAAAAAAAAAAAACAACAACAATAACCATTTATTTCAGCTTTAAAGAACGCTGTTTGCTGTATCAAATAGGTATACATACCTACATAACTATAATATATGCATGTGGACAAAAAAAAAAAAAGAAAAGAAAAAAACCATACCAGCAATATATGTATAATTATAGGATATAATTGCAAAATCCTATGAAATATGTATGTACATTATCTATTCTGTATATACTACAGTATAATATATATCTATATGTCATATTATTTAATGATCATTATTTTAACAGACAAGTTGTATACCTATATAGTTTTTGAATGAATTGACTCATAATTTATATATGCGCTTATACATATTGTTTCTGTACGTTTTTCGTTTTTGCGATCTGTTTTTTTTTTCTGTATACGCAATTTCCATATTGGCTCTAAAAAGCCACGTTATTATTATTGTATATGTTTATACACTCAAACACTTATACTGTTGATTTCGATTCATACAAAAATTATTCTTTCTATCAGAGCCTCCTTGGCTGGCCATCTGCAGGGAGAAAAATATTTTTTTTCAAGAAATTTTCATTTTGGTCTGTCTATATGGTATTTATATGGTTTTTGATTATACTCTATTTGCTATTATTCGAATATTTTTATGTCCCTGTGTCAAGTGAAACATTTGAAGTTGGTTTTATTGCTCTTAAAAGATAATTACTTTAAAGACAGAAAAATTTAAATCTAACATAAAATTCAAATTTTATTTTATCATAAACAGCACTCAATCTGATTTTTTTATGAATGTGTAAATATTGGAAATACATAGGTACACTTATATTAATTGTGTAATAACTCAGAAGCAGTTGAAGATTTTTGAATGCGGTCAAAGGCAAATACAAAGAGAAGAGAATAATCTTTTATTTTGAAATATAAAATATAAAAAAATAAATATAGCTAAAGTAAATTCTCGACATATTTTGCTTTGAAGCGAAAATTTTACAACTTCGCAAATTTTGCAATTGAACTTTGAATGCTAATAATTTTTGAATGGTTTGTCGTAGAGCGATTAAATTCACACTGCTGTAAGAGAAATTAGTTCCCTTTAATTTAGTGTCAACAACTTTCAAATATATGACATAGTTCAGTAGTTATCATACATAATAGCCGTAATGGAAACTTGCCTAGCTAAAAATTTTCAAACGCTTGTAACTGGGAGGGGATGAACATAGACGCTACCTTGCCATACAATTTATTTCCTTTCTATATCTACTTATGTTTTGTAGACCACTCGTGAAACATTTGGTTGCCTGTAGAGGGAGTTTTTTAAACTTCAATAGAATAGTAACACTTTTGCTACTAACATCATGTTGGAATAGTTTAAGTTTCGCGACCAATGCCAAATTTTACAACCATTTCTCAGGGGCATCAATGCAGTTTTCAAAATTGAAATTTTTCAGTTTAAAAGCCTTCAACACAACGAACATTTTGCCATCATTAACTCAATTTTTTCAAAAAGTGGAAAAGATAAACTTTTGCTTTTAATAGTCTCAATATATACTAGGAGTTAGGACTTAGGGTTAGGAGTATAAAATTTACACTTCACTTTTATAAATTTTATATAGGTACACATAAAGTAAAAATTATAAATAAATTTATAAAGTTCTTTCATAAACAATTAGTGTAAAATTTATAATCTTATTTATAAACAATTTTTAAACTATTGATGTCTATATGAAAATAATAAATTTAATTTATAATTTTTACTTTATGTGTATAAAATTTATAAAAGTGAAGTGTAAATTTTATACTCCTAGTACCTATAGTATAGATTTTTATAAAGTTGAAATTTATGAAATTTATGTATTTTTTAGATGGACCTATATGTATATATTTTTTTTATAGAATATACACATGAGTTTTCTAAACAGTTGGAGGAAATCTATTAGCGATATTTCTCTTGAATTTAGCAAAGACATATAATAAAAGAAAACACACTTTTTTGATCAAAAATCATTTATTTGTAATATATTTCATTATTATATTATACCTATTACATATTATAATACTTATTACTTATTACATAATTTACCACTCTTATTTTTTCACTTATTTTCTAACAAATTAACACTCTCTATATTATCTTTATCATTATTTGAATTTTAATTAACAATTTTATCACTTTTTTGTGCAAATTAAATTGATAACTCCACTTTGACCAATACACGTTTTTCTAGAAAAACGATTTTTCTTTATTCGACTGATTTTTTTCTCTCACCATTTAAAAATAACAAGTTAGAACATGTTCCACTTTTATGTAGAGATTACGTCCTGTAAACAATGATCTCTCAATACTCAAAAAAGGATTAAAATTATAAAAAGATTTTATAAAATAGATTTTCAGTTGTTTTTGTTTATAGAACATTTGATAAGTTGAAGTTTATAATAATATGTACAGATTTATAAGTAATTAAAATAAAAAAAATTTTTTAATATAAAACGTTTTTAAAACGGACTCAAAAGTATAAAATAATTTTTCCTAGCCACATACACATTCTCAACCCCATACAGATAATCCTGAAAATTTGTGATTGCGAATTTTTAATAGCTATAAAAATACTTGTAAGATTAAAAACGAAAAACGTGGGCCGCTATTCTTTACACTTCTTACTATTAACTTGCACTACTCTTTACACTTCTTACTACATATTTTATCTTGCGCCCCATGTTTTTCGTTTTTAATCTTACAAGTATTTTTATAGCTATTAAAAATTCGCAATCACAAATTTTCAGGATTATCTGTATGGGGTTGAGAATGTGTATGTGGCTAGGAAAAATTATTTTATACTTTTGAGTCCGTTTTAAAAACGTTTTATATTAAAAAATTTTTTTTATTTTAATTATTTTTTGCTTTTTAGTCTTATGTGAAATTTGTCAATCGATTTTATTGATATTATTTTACATTAAAAAACAATATAAGTAAAACTAAAAAAGTTTTTTTAATTTTAAAAAACAAATATATTTGTATATATGTGTTTGAAGTACCAAATTGACATCACAACTTATTGCTTTTAATCAATCATAACTAAGTTGTAATTAAAGTTACATGAAAATTATGTTCTAATGAAATGTAGAGAAGATCCTTAGCTTTATTTTCACCGAATATATTAAATATCTATGAGCAACGTAAATCAAAGATAAAACGTGATAAATATTGAGTAACATGAAACTGAGAATCAATTTTTCCTTAAATCTCCCAAATTACTTAAAATATTAAATTATAATGTTCTATAAATTTGTAGATTTTTATTAAATAAACATTTTTCCCAAACATTGTTATATTATAAAATTAATAGAAATTGAGTTATTAAAGAAAAATGATAATTTTTTATTAAAATCACAATTATCTCTCTCATTTCTCATTTTTAACAGTCACCTCTGAAAATGTAGTAGGGTAGGTAGGGGGACATTCGACGCCTAATTTTTGTAACGTAATATTTTGATATTTTTTATATAAACAAGCAGAACGAATACCATTTCCGCATAATGAAAATATAAATTATTATACAAGTGGAGCAAAATTCATTTACATGTTATGAATTTTGAGCAATTGAGTGTTTTTTCATGATCACACCTTTGATGAATCTCCCCCTTGGTAGGGGTAGTTTTGACATATGTTGGGGGTACATTCGAAACAAAGAATTCAGTCTTAAAATAAAATAATAACAATTCATTTCGTTTTAATAAAACATAAAAAATTATTGAAAACCTTGGTGCAAAAACGGGGTATCTCCATTTCAGACAAAATCCAAATTTTTGTGCCAAAATATAGAGAACTCTTTTATCTACCATTGGGTGCAAGAATCAGGCTTGTCCAGGTATTATATTCTTAGTTATATTTGATTTCATGTTAACTGCATTTGTTTTTTGTATTTAAAACCAGTCATTTCCTGGAGTTTTTTGCATCTCCTAAAGAATTTGTAAAAGTGGAGATAACCCCTTTTTGCATCAATTTCTATAGTATATTATAGTTTTGAAAATTAACTGAAAAATTATACAATGAAGCGCTTCTTATCACAAGTGATTCGCATCTCATAATAAGGGTCAATTCCTCGGCATTTTAGCAAAAAAATAAGTAAAACTTGGCACAATATAGTTGGTTGAAAAGTCGGGGTGGTTTCGACATGTGTCTAATGTGCCCCATACTTGAATGTCGAATGTACCCCACAAGCCATTTGCAAGATAATTTTAAATATTTTAACAAATATTGTTGCAAGTTCACTTTTTAGAATTTTATACAAAAAAAGACAGTTTTATAATAACAAATAACAAAAGAAAGAAAAAAAAAGTTGAACTTAGAAAATTTATGAAGCAAAACGTACCTTCTTGAAGTACAGTACTGCGTACACCAAAAACACTTTTTATTCTAATTACTTTCACAACTGACAGAAAACTAAATCAAAACGAAGATGTATTCTGCTTGTCAGTATTGTCCGTTTAAAAATCTTGGAATAGTTTTAATTTCAAATTTTAATCGTTATTTCGAAGATGTCGGAACTACCCCGCTGTCGAATCTCCCCCTATCTACCCTACCACTTGAAGAATTTTTTTATTCATTTGTTTATTTTTTCTTTCAAAAATATTATTCATAAACAAAAAAAAATTTTTCAAGTGGTACTACATTTTCAGAGGTGGCTGTTAAAAATTAGAAATGAAGCATACTAAAATATTTTTGACTTGAAAATCAGAGTTTGCTTAGATTAAATTTTAGTAAAGAAAAATTAATATTTTTTTTGTTTTAGACCAAATTTGAGGATCGAATATCATAAAAAGTAAAATCTTAAATCTTTCATTAGCGATGTAATATTGCATTGTCATGCAGTTCTGAGCTATGTTGAAAGTTTCAAGTCTCTATCTCATCAAAAAGTTGGTTAAAAATTAAAAATCAATTTCCAAATTTGTACCGAACAGACAGACAAGAAACCAAGCTAATAAAAACATTTTAAAATGATAAATGAACTTATAAATTCTATATAAAAATCTTATTAACTTTGTTTTTATATATAAAATGAGTAAAAATTAAACTTTTTCTGTGTCAAAAAGATCTATACTTTTGAATTTTATAAAAATTTTTAATAAAAAGTACGTTATAAAGTACTAGGTGTAAATATTTAATAAAATTTACCGCTCAATTTTTAACCGTGAGTTTTTATAACTTCTGAACGGTTAAACGTACAAGGAAAGGATATGTAATACCTTGCTGCAAAGAGCAGAAAATTCTCTTATCTTTTGCAGAAGATAGTGTAGATTTCTAATGAGAGTGAAAATTCAAAAAAAGACTTAGAAACTAATATGCATGCCTTAAAACAAATATTAACTTTTGGGAGAACTTTCATGATAAATAATTTTTTAAATTAATACATATGTACTTTCAATTTTCTAGTGAATATATACATTTTTATTTTTTTATAAATATATATTGTAATCTAACAGTTAATTATTCATTACTTCTAGAATTAGATACATATACTACCCAAGTGCAAAAGAATTGATCCATCTGCATTTTCAATTATTTTCAAAATTTTAAAATATTGTTATTTTTTTGTTTTTTTTGTAGAATATAATGTTTATATTTTTTTTTATGAAAGCTAATAAAATGAACTTTTATTTTTAAAAGTAATCATACATTTGGAAATATTTAATTGAAAATATTTGCAGATGGATCAATTCTTATGCACTTGGGTAGTATACATATACTACTTTGCAAAATTTAGCAATTTTTTAAAATTTTGAATTTTGATTTTTTGCTATAAAAACTTGTAAAACCAATATATTTATACATTACAAACAAAATCTTACAATCACTTAGCTGAATATATTGAACACGTAGAAAATTATCGTTAAAGACAAGTTTTTATTAATATTTCAAGAAAAAAATTGTAACTTACTTTTCAAATTTAAATTGACGTTTTCGTATTTAATCATAGATGTCGCTTTTATTTAACACGTTTTGTGTCTTTGATAACTTAATGGTCATTTAACGAATTTTTTATGGCAGTACCAATTATCAGTACACCAACCAAAGAAATAGTGGCAAAAGGATATATTTTCGAAACAAGATTTCTGCATGTTTTTCTTAAAATTTAATAAAAGGATGCATTACAATCTATAAGAAACATAATAATAAAGGTTTAGAAACCGTTTTCTTTTGTAAAAAATTGCAGAAAGGGGTTGAAAATGGGCTTTTAAGTGAGCAACTTATGCTGCCAGCTGCGTTATTGTTTTTAAGTTCAGAAGAAAAAAATTTCTAACAAAGTATTTTTGCTTTTGGATTATGTGGCTAATATTAGAATTATCGACTATTAAGCTTTTAAAATACATTCGAGATTAGGTATATAAAACACATGTGAATCACTTTTATGCTTCATTAATTTCAAGACTTTTTCACCTCCTGTTAGTCAAGCAAGTGATTCTTTCTTAGTCGGTTTTATTATTTTAAAATGGAAACTATAAGTGAAACACGAGAAATTTTAGAATTTCTAAAAGAAATTTTTGAAACTCACGACATGGAGTTTCTAGACGAACAAGAAGATAACATGGAGTTTCTGGATGATCAAGAAGATTGCAACAGCATTATCGACAATTCCAACATGGAGTTTTTAGATGAACAAGAAGATTTCAATAGTAACATCAACAATTTCAACATGGAGTTTTTAGATGAAGAAGAAGGTTACATCGGCATCTCATATAAAATAAGTTTTCAATATTTTAATAAATTTTTTGAAAACAATACAAATATTAAATTTTGTTTTGATTGTAAAAACCATAAGTACATGCCTTTTTCGTAAAAGCCCCCTTTAATTGGTTGTCCTTCGTAGTCTTCTAAAAGATATGTTATTGGATTCGTGTTTTGAACTTTTTTTATCGTGAAAATTTCGGTGGTCCAGTTGGGTGTATATCCCTTCTCAAAAATATGTTTATATTTGCTTATTCGTACTTTGTCTCCAACTTTGTATTTTGGTTTATGAAAAACTTTTAAGTTATTGTATACTGTCTTTAATAAAAATTTTTCATTGTTTTTATTAACATTTTTGGGACGCATTTTTATTGTTCGATGAACAGTGTTATTGTATTTGGTAACTAACGCTTTTACGTTATCAATCCATTTATATGATCCATTCATACTGAATTCTTTCCACATCATCTCTTTTAATGTTCTGTTGAAACGTTCAACAATTGATGCTTTCAATGTGCTATATGTTGAATAATGATTAACATTATGTTTCTTCATAAGTTGATTAAATTGTGTGTTATAAAATTCTTTCCCCAAATCTGTTTGTAAATTTTTTGGTGATGTTTGTGTTATGTTAAATATATTATTCATTGCTTCAGTAACATCTTTAGCATTTTTTGTTTTAACAGGGTGTACCCAAGCGTATTTTGAGAAAGTATCAATTACAGTTAATAAATATTTATAATTTTTGTTAAATGAAGAGTAATTTCCCATTTCAACTAAATCAGCTTGCCACAAATCATTAATTCCTTTTACTATAACATGTCGCCGTTTAAAATTTTTTTCTAGCAGGTTTATGAAGTTCTTCTACAAGTTGTTGTTTTTGCATATTTATTCTGGTACACTTTCTAATGGGAAAATCGATTCTTCAGGTTTATGTTTTTTCTTTATTTCATCAAATAAAAATTGTTGAATATTTTCAATATTATAATTTAAACTATATAGTTTTTCACTGTGACTTTTTAACATGTCCTGATTCTTTGCAAGATCCTGACGAAATGTTTCTATTTTTATAAGATTTTCGTGTAAAGCATTGATTTCATTATCAACATACTTTTTTGTCACTGCATCATTATCATTTAAAGGATTTTCAAGATTTTCCATTCGTTTTGAATTTATATTAAAGTTTCCTTCATTTGTTAAAATAAAACCTATTCCTGGCAAACCTACAGGACCAAGAGGCCCACGTTCAGATGAAATTGTAGCATGGTGATGTCTCCGAATAGAGAAACGTCCAAACTTGTCAACGCTCATAATGTAAATAATAAATTTCACGTTGTAGAATATAAATTTATACGATAATGTCTGCTTCTCTGAACTCCTCAATTATTGAAACTATCTCATTGTTGTGATTATTATGACCTGCATGTGTAGATGCTAATAGTAATTTCAATCTATTCACTAATTCATTTGGATCATCCCAGTATACATAATTAGATTTTTCTTTTAGTAAATGCATTAATCCAGAACCAGAATGAGATTTGAACAATCCCTTAATTAGTCTATACTTTGTACTTCTGTTTCCAGATATTTGTCGTCCGTCCTCATAATCTCGTTTATTTGCACTTGTTTGTATTATGATTTTTTTATAATTTTTGAAGTCATCGTTAGTGTATACCGTTTTATTAGGATGTTTTAAAAACAATAATTGTATCAAACCAGGTGTTAGAGAATAAAAATTTCCATCAATAACAATAGTTTTATCGTTAATATCAAAAGAAGAGTTTCCTATTTTCCAAATATTTCTATCATGATCTAAATGTGGTCCGTATTTATAATCAATATCATCTTCTTTTAATTTCATTTCTTTCAAAAATCGATTTGGCGAGTTTGAAAATGCTGATTGTTGTAGTTGTTGTGATTCATTAAAACTTTCACCAAATGATTCCAGTGAAAAATCAGGTTGTTTAATTGTTTGAGGTGTTTCAAAGTTTTCCTCCAACTTATTGGAATATTCATGTGGTGTACTTGAGAATTCAGTTTTCAAACGTCTAGATTTAATATCCGAATAATTAGTTTTATCTACTATTTTCTTCAAAGGTTGAGTTATTGGTTTAAAAACACTTTCCAATTGTATTTCTTCTTCTGCTTTACCAGTTTTTATAGCTTGATATTTTTTACGAATAACATTTCTTGTTTTTATAATATTCTTAATTATCTCGTTTTCCATGATAATGCTTTGAAAAACAGCTTAAAAACAGGTATTCAAACAGCTCTGAAACAGCTTAAACAGGTCTTTAAACAGCTCTAAAACAGCTTAAACAGCTCTAAAACAGCTTAAACAGATCCAAAAACAGCTCTAAAACAGCTAAAACAAGTCCAGAAACAGCTCTAAAACAGCTTAAACAGGTCCAAAAACAGCTTAAACAGGTCTTTAAACAGCTCTAAAACAGCTTAAACAGGTCCAAAAACAGCTTAAACAGGTCTTTAAACAGATCCAAAAACAGCTTAAACAGGTCTTTAAACAGCTCTAAAACAGCTTAAACAGGTCCAAAAACAGCTCAAACAGGTCTTTAAACAGCTCTAAAACAGCTTAAACAGGTCCAATAACAGCTTAAACAGGTCCAATAACAGCTTAAACAGGTCTAAAACAGCTTAAACAGGTCCAAAAACAGCTCAAACAGGTCCAAAAACAGCTTAAACAGGTCTTTTAACAGCTCGGTAGATGAAATATTAATGATATACAACTCTTACATACGTATCTATTTATAATAATACAAAAGTATCAAATCCTTTTCTGTATCGTCCACAATCTAATAAACTATCTTTGTTTATTACTAAAAATCCGTAATTATCTTTCCAACATTTTGCACACATTTCTCGAAATTTGTCATATGACATGTCGGTGTTTACATGATCATTATAAATATGCTTTAAATTCATTCCATCTTGTTTAAAAATTACAATAAAGTTTGAGTTATCACGTATATCAAATGTTTTGGAATATGTGTATAAGTCTGACATAAGTAAAAGCTATCGATATCCTTATGACGTCCCATACAAAAATATGAACGTATATTATTTTGTTTTTGCAGGCAACATCATCAAATATGAAAATAGAGTATTGTTTAGCCTGTTCTGGTGACATTATTTCAGTATTCTCAGAAAATGTGTTGTATCCTAACCCTTTAATTGGTGAAATTAGTTTTTTAAGATACTCATATTTTGGTTGATACAAAGATTTTGAGTATATGTAAATATTTTCAAATTTAAGACCATTCGGATGTTCAAGTAAACTCATCATGACATTTGTTTTTCCACAATTCGATGGACCCACAATAATGGCACGTACATTGTTAGGTAATAGTTTACTATGTTTAATTTTATTTGAAGTATTTGTTACAAAATCTGTATTTTTTACATTTAATGTATCACGTTGTTTAATGAAACGCATATTGATAAGAACTGCAGAAAAAAACTATAAATACCTAATATATAGGTTTTCAACATCATTCTATTCATCTTTTCGTGTGAGAAAACATATAAAATGATTAAATATAATCGAAAAACATTTAGTCGAATTCAAACTCGCAAAGGTAAAGGTTTAGTGAATAGTTATCAATATTGTGGACCCGGTACAAAACTACAACAACGTCTTGCTAGAGGTGATCAAGGAATCAATCATTTAGATCAATCTTGCAAACAACACGATATATTTTATTCTAAACATAAAGACAAAAATCAACGTCATACAGCTGACAGAATATTAGGAGAAAAAGCTTGGGAAAGAGTAAAGACAAAAGATTCAAGTATAAGTGAACGTATAAACTCTTGGTTTGTTACAAACGCAATGAAAGCTAAAGTGAAATTAGGTATGCGAATCAAGAAGATGAAAAAATCAACAAATAAGAAGAAGAATAATAAAGCGAAAACGCGTAAAATGTTCCGAAAAGCTATACAAAGTGCCCGTGAAATATTAAAAGCACAAAAACCAGAAGAAATGAACAATGCCATTAGAATAGCATTAACTGCAGCCAAGTACACCATAAAGGGAAAAAAGTCATCAATTGAACTACCTCGAATCATACCTGTTCCAAAAACAGGCGGTATTTTACCATTTTTAGTTCCACTTTTTGCGGGACTCTCAGCAGCAGGAGCATTATCTGGTGGTGCAGCGACAATAGCAAAGGCAATCAATGATGCAAAACAAGCTAGAGAACAACTAGCTGAAAACCAACGACATAATAAAACTATGGAGGCAGTAGCAATGGGGAAAGGATTACAAATTAAACCATACAGGAAAGGTCTTGGTCTTTTTTTAAATCCAAATCCAAAACACTTTTAAGTAAGCTACCCGATAAACCTCTCAGTGAAATCGATTTAATGAGATATGGTAAAAGTATACCGCACTTTAGAGCTGTATTCATGAAAGATAAACTACCACCAAAACCTTATAAAAATGAGTGTGGTATAGTAAATTTAGATAATTCAAGTGGACCTGGTACACATTGGGTAGCATATCAGAAAAACGAAAATCGTGTTGAATACTTTGATAGTTATGGTAATCTGCAACCAACTCTATAAATTGTAAGATATTTAGGAAATAATATAGAATATAATTATAATAGATATCAAAATTTCAACTCATTTAAATGTGGACATTTATGTTTAAAGTTTCTGTATAATTTTATTGATGTGAATTAGTATAAATAAATGTGTAAACATGGAACTATTATTAATTTCATTTAAAACCTTCAACATGTCAGTAACATTAACTTTAAGTGGGAATACATCTATATTAACAACTGAATACTTTCCACCCATTGATTTATCATCTGACTATCTTTGTGGTCTTGTTGATTTTCATACCTATAATTCAATACCTAATGTGGATAGTAGCAATAACTTATTTCATATAGGTAATGAAACTATTCAAATACCTGTGGGGTCTTATGAAGTTGATGACATCGCGAATTTCATTCAAAAAGAGCTCGAGAAAACGAAAACTAAGCCTACAATCAAAATACAAGCGAACAACAACACACTCAAAACAGAAATTAAAAGTTCACATAACGTCTACTTTAACAGAGAAAGAACTATTGGTCAACTGTTAGGTTTCAGTAAAAAAGAATAAGGGTCAAATACGACGCATGTGTCTGATTTACCTGTGAATATAACTAAAGTTAACGCTATACGAATTGAATGTAATCTAATAGTAGGATCATATATTAATAATATTCCAGTTCACACTCTTCATGAATTTTCTCCTGATGTAGGACCAGGGTATAAAATAACAGAAGTTCCTAAGAGTGTTATATATTTACCCGTAAATGTGAAACGAATTAGTTCTGTTGAAATAAAAATTGTAGATCAAGATGGAGATTTGATTAATTTCAGAGGCGAAATAATTACAGTTAGATTACACTTGAAACCACAATAATAGAACAAGACTTAAAGTATAAAACAAGTAGTCTGATAACTAAAGCTATTATTTCTTATGTAAGTGTCAAGTGGATAAGAACTAAATATGTTGATATTCAACAAACATAATAATAATAAAAACTCATTCAAAAGTGATAATATCATTAGTATACCATTACCTATTGAACAAACAACAACACAAAGAGAGTGCACTTCAACGAGACCATCATTAACAATTGAAAATAAAAAATTTTTAAAGTCATTGGGGTTTGTTTTGAAAAGTAAACATGAATGATATACTGGATATTTTAGAAGAACCTCACTTTGATGAAAGTATTACTAAAAAAGAATATCATACATATTCACCATTTGTAGAATCGTATAACAATAGTGATGAAATACGAATTTCTATGAAAGTTTTATATATATTGAAGGAACTCTAACTAAAAGCGATGGTACTGTAATACCTGATTATAAATTAAATAATAATTCTGGGGCCTTCTTATTTGATGAAATACGATATGAATTGAACGGTGTAGAAATCGATCGTTGTCGGAATGTAGGAATCAGCAGTGTTTTAAAAAATTACATTTCATTAAGTGAAAGTGAAAGTACAACGCTGTATAATGCAGGATGGACAGGAAATAGTACTATATTGCCTACATCAGGACATTTCAATTTTTGTATACCTCTAAAAATGCTATTAGGATTTGCTGAAGACTATAAAAAAATAGTTGTTAATGTAAGACATGATCTGATTTTAATTATAGCAAGAAATGATGCAAATGCGGTTCAAGTACCAGTTGCAGCTACAGACTATAAAATTACATTCACAAAAGTCTTATGGAAAGTACCTCATATAAATGTAGACGATAAAGAAAGACTTAAACTTCTTAAAATCACTCGAAATGCGAAGCCAATTCGTATTAGTTTCAGGAGCTGGGATTTATATGAATATCCGAATATTCCAAATACAAATCACATCATATGGACTATCAAAACATCTACACAACTAGAAAAACCTCGTTTTTTGATATTTGCATTACAAACCAATCGACAAAACCAAAAAGAAGCTGATGCTAGTAAATTTGATCACTGTAAATTAGCTAACGTTAAAGCTCATTTAAACTCTGAGACGTATCCATATGATAATTTAAATATACTTTTTGAACGTAATCGATATGCGTTGTTATATGATATGTATACAAAATTTCAAGAAACTTATTATGGAAGGAATTGTCAACCGTTATTAAAATGGGATAGTTTCAAGAGTATAGCACCAATTGTTGTTATTGATTGTGCTCATCAAAATGAAACAATAAAAACAGGACCTGTTGATATTAGAATAGAGTTTGAGTTAGCAAGCAACGTCAATATTCCTAACAATACTTCAGGATTTTGTTTACTACTACATGATCGAATAATTGAGTACAATCCACTGAATGGAGAAGTTAGAAAACTGATATAAATGAGAACATAATATAGAAATTTATTTAGTATTTCAAAGAACTTGTGAAAGAGAATACACATATACCATAAAATGTTTGATAAAATTATTATCGATGTTCAAGGTTTCAAAGACTATAATAATAAGTTTATTGTTAAAGAACTTGCTATTTCTTTCAATGCGCGTGAATTTCAAGTGTTTATTATAAAGCCACCGTTTGATCTTTCGCGTTTAACAACAAAAGAGAAGAAACAAGTGAATTGGTTACATAAAAATCATCATGGTTTAACTTGGAATGAAGGATCAATATCTTTTCAAAGTGTTAAAAAATTTCTTCGAACAAATCTGAGAAATTCTAAAGTATGTGTGAAAGGTCATGAAAAACAAAAATGGATTAATAATATTCTGAGAATAAGATTGAAGTATACGATTTAGAAGAAGAAGAAGAATGTCCGAAATTTGCAACATTGCTTCAAAACTATCCGCATGTTCTGCGTTGTAATATCCATGAAGGATACTGTGCTTTAGAAAATGTATGTCTTCTAAGAAATTATCTTGATGTAAAATTGAATTAAAAAGTGGTAAAACTTTTTTTAGATAAATAAAACCAATTTTTTTTAAATGAATGTTTTTTATTTTATTAAAATGTTTTCGATCGATTTCTACACCGTTCAATTCATATCGTATTTCATCAAATAAGAAGGCCCCAGAATTATTATTTAATTTATAATCAGGTATTACAGTACCATCGCTTTTAGTTAGAGTTCCTTCAATATATATAAAACTTTCATAGAAATTCGTATTTCATCACTATTGTTATACGATTCTACAAATGGTGAATATGTATGATATTCTTTTTTAGTAATACTTTCATCAAAGTGAGGTTCTTCTAAAATATCCAGTATATCATTCATGTTTACTTTTTAAAACAAACCCCAATGACTTTAAAAATTTTTTATTTTCAATTGTTAATGATGGTCTCGTTGAAGTGCACTCTCTTTGTGTTGTTGTTTGTTCAATAGGTAATGGTATACTAATGATATTATCACTTTTGAATGAGTTTTTATTATTATTATGTTTGTTGAATATCAACATATTTAGTTCTTATCCACTTGACACTTACATAAGAAATAATAGCTTTAGTTATCAGACTACTTGTTTTATACTTTAAGTCTTGTTCTATTATTGTGGTTTCAAGTGTAATCTAACTGTAATTATTTCGCCTCTGAAATTAATCAAATCTCCATCTTGATCTACAATTTTTATTTCAACAGAACTAATTCGTTTCACATTTACGGGTAAATATATAACACTCTTAGGAACTTCTGTTATTTTATACCCTGGTCCTACATCAGGAGAAAATTCATGAAGAGTGTGAACTGGAATATTATTAATATATGATCCTACTATTAGATTACATTCAATTCGTATAGCGTTAACTTTAGTTATATTCACAGGTAAATCAGACACATGCGTCGTATTTGACCCTTATTCTTTTTTACTGAAACCTAACAGTTGACCAATAGTTCTTTCTCTGTTAAAGTAGACGTTATGTGAACTTTTAATTTCTGTTTTGAGTG
Source organism: Bombylius major (assembly GCA_932526495.1). Classification (NCBI taxonomy): domain Eukaryota; kingdom Metazoa; phylum Arthropoda; class Insecta; order Diptera; family Bombyliidae; genus Bombylius; species Bombylius major. The sequence continues at coordinate 18,612,762 of OW052045.1, forward strand.
TGTTGTTGTTCGCTTGTATTTTGATTGTAGGCTTAGTTTTCGTTTTCTCGAGCTCTTTTTGAATGAAATTCGCGATGTCATCAACTTCATAAGACCCCACAGGTATTTGAATAGTTTCATTACCTATATGAAATAAGTTATTGCTACTATCCACATTAGGTATTGAATTATAGGTATGAAAATCAACAAGACCACAAAGATAGTCAGATGATAAATCAATGGGTGGAAAGTATTCAGTTGTTAATATAGATGTATTCCCACTTAAAGTTAATGTTACTGACATGTTGAAGGTTTTAAATGAAATTAATAATAGTTCCATGTTTACACATTTATTTATACTAATTCACATCAATAAAATTATACAGAAACTTTAAACATAAATGTCCACATTTAAATGAGTTGAAATTTTGATATCTATTATAATTATATTCTATATTATTTCCTAAATATCTTACAATTTATAGAGTTGGTTGCAGATTACCATAACTATCAAAGTATTCAACACGATTTTCGTTTTTCTGATATGCTACCCAATGTGTACCAGGTCCACTTGAATTATCTAAATTTACTATACCACACTCATTTTTATAAGGTTTTGGTGGTAGTTTATCTTTCATGAATACAGCTCTAAAGTGCGGTATACTTTTACCATATCTCATTAAATCGATTTCACTGAGAGGTTTATCGGGTAGCTTACTTAAAAGTGTTTTGGATTTGGATTTAAAAAAAGACCAAGACCTTTCCTGTATGGTTTAATTTGTAATCCTTTCCCCATTGCTACTGCCTCCATAGTTTTATTATGTCGTTGGTTTTCAGCTAGTTGTTCTCTAGCTTGTTTTGCATCATTGATTGCCTTTGCTATTGTCGCTGCACCACCAGATAATGCTCCTGCTGCTGAGAGTCCCGCAAAAAGTGGAACTAAAAATGGTAAAATACCGCCTGTTTTTGGAACAGGTATGATTCGAGGTAGTTCAATTGATGACTTTTTTCCCTTTATGGTGTACTTGGCTGCAGTTAATGCTATTCTAATGGCATTGTTCATTTCTTCTGGTTTTTGTGCTTTTAATATTTCACGGGCACTTTGTATAGCTTTTCGGAACATTTTACGCGTTTTCGCTTTATTATTCTTCTTCTTATTTGTTGATTTCTTCATCTTCTTGATTCCCATACCTAATTTCACTTTAGCTTTCATTGCGTTTGTAACAAACCAAGAGTTTATACGTTCACTTATACTTGAATCTTTTGTCTTTACTCTTTCCCAAGCTTTTTCTCCTAATATTCTGTCAGCTGTATGACGTTGATTTTTGTCTTTATGTTTAGAATAAAATATATCGTGTTGTTTGCAAGATTGATCTAAATGATTGATTCCTTGATCACCTCTAGCAAGACGTTGTTGTAGTTTTGTACCGGGTCCACAATATTGATAACTATTCACTAAACCTTTACCTTTGCGAGTTTGAATTCGACTAAATGTTTTTCGATTATATTTAATCATTTTATATGTTTTCTCACACGAAAAGATGAATAGAATGATGTTGAAAACCTATATATTAGGTATTTATAGTTTTTTTCTGCAATTCTTATCAATATGCGTTTCATTAAACAACGTGATACATTAAATGTAAAAAATACAGATTTTGTAACAAATACTTCAAATAAAATTAAACATAGTAAACTATTACCTAACAATGTACGTGCCATTATTGTGGGTCCATCGAATTGTGGAAAAACAAATGTCATGATGAGTTTACTTGAACATCCGAATGGTCTTAAATTTGAAAATATTTACATATACTCAAAATCTTTGTATCAACCAAAATATGAGTATCTTAAAAAACTAATTTCACCAATTAAAGGGTTAGGATACAACACATTTTCTGAGAATACTGAAATAATGTCACCAGAACAGGCTAAACAATACTCTATTTTCATATTTGATGATGTTGCCTGCAAAAACAAAATAATATACGTTCATATTTTTGTATGGGACGTCATAAGGATATCGATAGCTTTTACTTATGTCAGACTTATACACATATTCCAAAACATTTGATATACGTGATAACTCAAACTTTATTGTAATTTTTAAACAAGATGGAATGAATTTAAAGCATATTTATAATGATCATGTAAACACCGACATGTCATATGACAAATTTCGAGAAATGTGTGCAAAATGTTGGAAAGATAATTACGGATTTTTAGTAATAAACAAAGATAGTTTATTAGATTGTGGACGATACAGAAAAGGATTTGATACTTTTGTATTATTATAAATAGATACGTATGTAAGAGTTGTATATCATTAATATTTCATCTACCGAGCTGTTAAAAGACCTGTTTAAGCTGTTTTTGGACCTGTTTGAGCTGTTTTTGGACCTGTTTAAGCTGTTTTAGACCTGTTTAAGCTGTTATTGGACCTGTTTAAGCTGTTTTAGAGCTGTTTAAAGACCTGTTTGAGCTGTTTTTGGACCTGTTTAAGCTGTTTTAGAGCTGTTTAAAGACCTGTTTAAGCTGTTTTTGGATCTGTTTAAAGACCTGTTTAAGCTGTTTTTGGACCTGTTTAAGCTGTTTTAGAGCTGTTTAAAGACCTGTTTAAGCTGTTTTTGGACCTGTTTAAGCTGTTTTAGAGCTGTTTCTGGACTTGTTTTAGCTGTTTTAGAGCTGTTTAAGCTGTTTTAGAGCTGTTTAAATACCTGTTTAAGCTGTTTCAGAGCTGTTTGAATACCTGTTTTTAAGCTGTTTTTCAAAGCATTATCATGGAAAACGAGATAATTAAGAATATTATAAAAACAAGAAATGTTATTCGTAAAAAATATCAAGCTATAAAAACTGGTAAAGCAGAAGAAGAAATACAATTGGAAAGTGTTTTTAAACCAATAACTCAACCTTTGAAGAAAATAGTAGATAAAACTAATTATTCGGATATTAAATCTAGACGTTTGAAAACTGAATTCTCAAGTACACCACATGAATATTCCAATAAGTTGGAGGAAAACTTTGAAACACCTCAAACAATTAAACAACCTGATTTTTCACTGGAATCATTTGGTGAAAGTTTTAATGAATCACAACAACTACAACAACCAGCATTTTCAAACTCGCCAAATCGATTTTTGAAAGAAATGAAATTAAAAGAAGATGATATTGATTATAAATACGGACCACATTTAGATCATGATAGAAATATTTGGAAAATAGGAAACTCTTCCTTTGATATTAACGATAAAACTATTGTTATTGATGGAAATTTTTATTCTCTAACACCTGGTTTGATACAATTATTGTTTTTAAAACATCCTAATAAAACGGTATGCACTAACGATGACTTCAAAAATTATAAAAAAATCATAATACAAACAAGTGCAAATAAACGAGATTATGAGGACGGACGACAAATATCTGGAAACAGAAGTACAAAGTATAGACTAATTAAGGGATTGTTCAAATCTCATTCTGGTTCTGGATTAATGCATTTACTAAAAGAAAAATCTAATTATGTATACTGGGATGATCCAAATGAATTAGTGAATAGATTGAAATTACTATTAGCATCTACACATGCAGGTCATAATAATCACAACAATGAGATAGTTTCAATAATTGAGGAGTTCAGAGAAGCAGACATTATCGTATAAATTTATATTCTACAACGTGAAATTTATTATTTACATTATGAGCGTTGACAAGTTTGGACGTTTCTCTATTCGGAGACATCACCATGCTACAATTTCATCTGAACGTGGGCCTTTTGGTCCTGTAGGTTTGCCAGGAATAGGTTTTATTTTAACAAATGAAGGAAACTTTAATATAAATTCAAAACGAATGGAAAATCTTGAAAATCCTTTAAATGATAATGATGCAGTGACAAAAAAGTATGTTGATAATGAAATCAATGCTTTACACGAAAATCTTATAAAAATAGAAACATTTCGTCAGGATCTTGCAAAGAATCAGGACATGTTAAAAAGTCACAGTGAAAAACTATATAGTTTAAATTATAATATTGAAAATATTCAACAATTTTTATTTGATGAAATAAAGAAAAAACATAAACCTGAAGAATCGATTTTCCCATTAGAAAGTGTACCAGAATAAATATGCAAAAACAACAACTTGTAGAAGAACTTCATAAACCTGCTAGAAAAAATTTTAAACGGCGACATGTTATAGTAAAAGGAATTAATGATTTGTGGCAAGCTGATTTAGTTGAAATGGGAAATTACTCTTCATTTAACAAAAATTATAAATATTTATTAACTGTAATTGATACTTTCTCAAAATACGCTTGGGTACACCCTGTTAAAACAAAAAATGCTAAAGATGTTACTGAAGCAATGAATAATATATTTAACATAACACAAACATCACCAAAAAATTTACAAACAGATTTGGGGAAAGAATTTTATAACACACAATTTAATCAACTTATGAAGAAACATAATGTTAATCATTATTCAACATATAGCACATTGAAAGCATCAATTGTTGAACGTTTCAACAGAACATTAAAAGAGATGATGTGGAAAGAATTCAGTATGAATGGATCATATAAATGGATTGATAACGTAAAAGCGTTAGTTACCAAATACAATAACACTGTTCATCGAACAATAAAAATGCGTCCCAAAAATGTTAATAAAAACAATGAAAAATTTTTATTAAAGACAGTATACAATAACTTAAAAGTTTTTCATAAACCAAAATACAAAGTTGGAGACAAAGTACGAATAAGCAAATATAAACATATTTTTGAGAAGGGATATACACCCAACTGGACCACCGAAATTTTCACGATAAAAAAAGTTCAAAACACGAATCCAATAACATATCTTTTAGAAGACTACGAAGGACAACCAATTAAAGGGGGCTTTTACGAAAAAGAAATAATTAAAACCAAACACCCAGATCTTTATTTAGTGGAAAAAATTTTAAGAAAAAAACGAAGCAAAGTTTTTGTGAAATGGCTAGGATTTTCTAATCAGCATAATTCGTGGATAGAGGAGAAGCAATGTTTAACCTTAAACTGTTTGTATTCTAATGATATTTTATTTTTATTCCATTAAATTTTATTATAAATTATTGAAAATAAATTGGTATTACATAAAAAACATTTCAAGCTGTGTTTTTCAATAAAATCTTTTATTACAAAATTACTATTTGCTTCAAAATTCCCTGAAACTCTACATACATTTACAGGCATGTACTTATGGTTTTTACAATCAAAACAAAATTTAATATTTGTATTGTTTTCAAAAAATTTATTAAAATATTGAAAACTTATTTTATATGAGATGCCGTTGTAACCTTCTTCTTCATCTAAAAACTCCATGTTGAAATTGTTGATGTTACTATTGAAATCTTCTTGTTCATCTAAAAACTCCATGTTGGAATTGTCGATAATGCTGTTGCAATCTTCTTGATCATCCAGAAACTCCATGTTATCTTCTTGTTCGTCTAGAAACTCCATGTCGTGAGTTTCAAAAATTTCTTTTAGAAATTCTAAAATTGCTCGTGTTTCACTTATAGTTTCCATTTTAAAATAATAAAACCGACTAAGAAAGAATCACTTGCTTGACTAACAGGAGGTGAAAAAGTCTTGAAATTAATGAAGCAGAAAAGTAATTCACATGTGTTTTATATACCTAATCTCGAATGTATTTTAAAAGCTTAATAGTCGATAATTCTAATATTAGCCACATAATCCAAAAGCAAAAATACTTTGTTAGAAATTTTTTTCTTCTGAACTTAAAAACAATAACGCAGCTGGCAGCATAATCCGTTTGAAAAACAAAAGACTTCATTGTTTCATTGTTTTAAACAAGAACAAACATGTCTCAACATGAAAACTGATAAAGTATCAACTATACAAAACATATACACTCAACATATTATCATGCTATGAATATCATGAATTTGAAACAGATTGAATTCAAGGCAATGATGAAATATAACTACAGAACCGATTACGAGTATATTGGTGCACGAAAATCGAAAATGTTAAACAAATAAATAATCATTAATAAAAGTCAATTCATTCTCAAAATAATTAACAGTTAACCAACATTATTCAAAGTATAAAGATGGATTTTGAAGGCGAGTTTTACACAGATTATTTAACAGACGAAGATAGGAGAACTCTTCTCTACTATCGAAAATATATACAACAATATGAAAACATGGAAAAAATCACATCAATTCATGGATCTCATTACGTTGATTGTTGTTGAACTAAAGATGATACAACTACAGGACCAGATACATGTATTTGTAGTTATAGACAAAATCAAGTTATCAAATTTAAAAATGAATTTGAAAAATTATTGAAATTTTACGAGAAATTGATTGGGTACTTAGAAAATGGAAATCTGGATATAATAGATAATATTTCATTATTTTTAAATGAATTTGATACATTTTTTGGTGCAGAATCATACGGAGAAGTGGTTTTCAACAAAAAAGAAATTGAAAATGTTCGAGAATATCTAAACAACAGCAAAAGTGAAGAATTTATATCTAACGGTCATTATCTTGCATGTTCTAATCCTGAAGACAATGAAAATATTTGTGAATGTGATTTAATAGAAGAAAAACAAAGAGAAAAAACAGATACAGCTAAAGAAGCTATCAGATTTATAAAGATATTTCTTGGAAGAATATATTATAATTATTTTGCTGATTATTAGCTAATAAATAAAAACACTTGATATTCATTTAAAAAAAATCGTTTTTTATTGATTTATTTATTCACTTTATTACATATAAATAATATAACCTCACCATAGATAGGTATGTACTATGTAGTCATACTTTAATTTTTTCTCTTAAAAGTAGGTAAGAAGGCACAATATTTTTCACCTTTTTATTTAACTTTTTGACTATTGTGCACTTTAAAAATTATAACACTGTTAATTTATTATATTTCAAAACTTTTATAAACCATATTTTATTTAAAAAACCAAAAATATTTAACTAAAACACATTTTCTTTACATCACTATTTGTACTACCAGCATTGAATGTTTTGACGTTTCAACACTTTTATCGTGTTTGATTGTGTTAGTGCAGAAAGCCACAACTCGGCTTTTGATATAGAGGGTTTTGGCTCAGCACATATGAATAATCCTAAAAAGTTAACTTAAAAAACAATGACATCATAAACAATATTAAACTACCACACACCGCAACTAAAAAGCTCAAAATTTCCCAAAGCACACCAAATGGCATAACCAAAAAGATAAAAATATTCTAAAGCACACCACATGTCACAACCAAAAAGATCAAAATATCCCAAAGCACACCACACGTGACGACCAAAAAGCCCAAAATATCCCAAAGCACACCACATGCCACAACCAAAAAGATCAAAATATCCCAAAGCACACCACATATCACAACCAAAAAGCTCAAAAGCTCATGACGTCACTGAGCCAGAGCCATGGTCCAGAACATACACATTCATACTACTAAGTGAAGTGTAAATTTTATACTCCTAGCATATATAAAATAATATTATATATGACCAGCCCGTATATAAAACATTGTAACCAAAATTCTTTGCTAACTGACTTCAGGTAACCGACAAACGCTTTTTCATGAAAGCTATATAGCAAAGTTTCAATAAAGTTCTCTCACAACTTTGACGTCATTGATATTTTTTGAGTTTATTATTTTGTGTTGTGACGTTGTGTTATGAATATGATGAGAAAATGAAATGAATGATCATCATGTACATATGCATAGCTAGTTGGTTAATATTAATAATAATGCTTATCTACCTACATTGTTTTATGATTACTTCGATCATGGTTTGCTAGATTTCTGTTAAAAAATTTCATTTGCTTTAATTTATTTGAATTTCTCTTTTGTATGGGTACATTTTTGTTTTAAAAAAAAAATCCTTTTATTATTATTCAAATTATAAATATAGGTACTATGTTTTTTTATTATATATATACATATGTATGTTTATATGGAATATATATTTATTATACAAACATATTATGTAAATTTACATATGCTTTTATTATTGTCCTATTTCAATGTACAAAAAATCATATAAATTTATTGTATTTCTACTGATTTTTTATTTTTATTTATTTATTTTGATCCTATTTTTTATAATTGAACATTTCAAATTGTCTTTTCTGTTTTTTTGTGCACATATTTATGTACAATATGTTATATGTATGTACCTATTCTAAATTGTACATTGTTGTTATATTGTACATTCAAGTTTTACAATTTTTATAATGAAAAGTATTTTTTCTAAGTTTTAGAATGTTTCTTAACCCTAGGATTGCCTGATTGAGAATGTCACAAATTTGGCCGTGAGTTTACAAATGTATACATACTATAATTTAAAAAAAATTTTTCAAATAAACATATTTCAGCATTCCGTGGACCAAAACTATTATTTTTATATTAAAATCTTTATTTAATTTATACGATTTAATTTTATTTATACATACGATCAGTTATAAAACAAAAAACCCGTAATCCTTTCCACTATCAATTACTGGATATACTTATGTGATCGATATACATATGACGTTTTTGGGTTTTTACTTATTACTTATATTCCATTTCTTACATATATCATTTAGGTATATTTGTACATACATACTTATAAATTTGTAGTCTGTCACATTTGATTGTTTCTTACTATCCATCATCCACTTACAGTTCTTCCATAAAAGGACTGTTATCATGAAGTCTAATATTTTAGAGCGATGCTCGAAACATTTGTCACGTTCAGCAAACCAACTTGACTTCATTTGTACATGAGAAATGCATTGATTAAAAATAAATTTACGAATGTTTTCTATGTGAGACTTTTCTTCAAAAACTGTTTGAAATACTTTAGTAAAACACAAACAATGTTCATAAAACGTATCTGTTGGAGATATAAGGACGTTTTGTACATTATTAGAGTTGTATTGCTTCAATTTAATGAATATTTCAGATATGTCATTTAAATTGGAATTGTCTTTAATCATTTGTGATTTACAAGACTGACAGACCGTCTTTAAATATTTCATTGCTTGTAAAAAGCAATAGCCACTGAAATATCTTATAGCAGAATGAGACAAATTTATATTTTTATTATCTGGTCTTTCAAGTATTTGAAAATTATTTTCTCCACTATTATCCTCAGCTAAAAATTTGTCTGAGAGACTACTCTTCAAATCTGAAAGATTAAATTCATTTTCACCCGTACTTTCTTTACATTCTAAACTTTTATTTTCTAATACTGCATTCCAATCAATTTCAATCAGTTCTTCGGAATCATTTTTACAATTTGAAAATTTAGACAAAAAAAGAAATTTAATTGATAACACTTTAGCAAAAAGTGTCCCAAATTCGTATAAAGATGGATTTTTTTTGTTTGGGTTCCGAGCTCTGATACGTGAAAAAAAATTTTCCACTGGATCCTGATTAAATTTTTTCAGATACACAAATTTTATATCAGGATTTTGGAACAGTGTAGTAGAAATAGCCGTCATTGACTTCAATGTGATAATAAGATCTTGAAAACAAAACGGAACGGCTTTTTTACCCACCAAGTTTATTTGTGAAAAGTACGTACACATTTGCTCTAAATATTGTAACTCTTTACAGTTATTTCTCAAAGGAGGCTTACCATTTAAAACATCAAACAAAGTATTAACAGAATCAACGAACTTAGCAGTTGATATTGCTTTTCCTTTAAGTTTGTCAGGAAATTTACCGAGTGCAAAAGCAGTACGGATTCCAATTGCTACACTTCTACTTAGTACTTGAACGGCTAATTTTACACTCATTTTCTGAAACTCCGTGGGATAAATATGAGCTGCAGTTAGCTTGGTACATACTTTAGTACATTCATTTTTCTCTAAAGTAAATAAATATTCAATTATTTCCCACGATGCAATCCCGTCTGGAGTAAAAAAATCATATTTCGACAAATTATTTCTTATATTTTTGATCAAGTGACAATAATCAAACAGTGCATAAACAATCCTATTTTTAAACGTAAAAAATATATGTTCCATTGACACATTTTTAGTGCTGTATAACTTTCTGTTTGTAGATCCCTGATCACAAACAGTGCCAATGCAATTTAGACCAAGTTTTTCGCAAATGTCTAAACATTTCTCCACTTCCTTCCTTAAATTATCAGCAGGAATCGTACCTGGGCAGGCAACATAATACAAAACCTGCATGAAGCTTCCACAAATACTTCTAATAGAAAATACGCAAACAGATTTAGCACTTACTGTATTTCTTTCACCGCTGCCATAATCAATGTACCCTACAATTTGGTCTTTATATTTATCATATGTTATGTCCTCTTGAATTGACATTTCATCAAAAATAAGTATAACAATTTTTTCTCTTTCAGAAAGGAGCCCTACACTTTTTGTTATTTCATTAAGTACCACTTCATTTAAAGCAGGAGATAGGCTTTTAATTTTAATCCAACTATGTAAAGATGAAGTGCTTGGCAAATGAAAGCCCAATTGATCCCGTAAAAAATTATATCCTGCAGATGAGCGAAAAAAGATGCACTGCGATATCCATTTTTCATCCGCAGTATAAATTGGCTTATTTAAGCATAGTATTAGCTTTGCAAACACTTTACTTTCTAAATTTACGTCTTCTAAATTATCAATTTTCTCTTCCAAGGATATTTCAGAGTTTTCTTTAAATTCTTTCAATTTTTTACTCAATCGTCGTACTTTAATTCTCAGTTTTTTATGAATTTTTGTCGACCTTTTTTTATAAAACTTTAATGCAACTATTGTTTTTTCAAGGCGGCAAATTTTCTTACTGTAAAGTCTAATGGTTTTACATTTTTTTTCACATTCAGAGCATACTGGCGGTATTACTTGATTAAGTTTTTGTTTTTCAAAATATGAAGCCGCTTTATTTAGGTCTTCGAAGGAAACATTTGGATTCATAGATTTTTTTTGATAAGTTTTCGTAACTCTGTTTGGGTTAAAACAAAAACTTTCTTCTTGTAATTCTTCAAAATTATAAGGATCATTTTCAGTTTCCAAATTTCGATGCTCATTACCGGTTTCCATTGGTAAATCAATAATTTCAAAATTGCTATTATTTTCACAGATAGCTTTTAAATTTAAAGTTGGTATTGCATTTGGTTTTAAGTACTTTTTGGAAAAAAATTGTTTTTCAAAATGAGCATCGCATATATAAGGACGTTTTCTTGTTTGAATAGCTTCTTTTGATTCACCAACAGCTTCGAGCCATTTATCATATTTGGAAGTCCCAGGTTTCGGGAACTCAAAAAACCTTTTTGAAGGGACTTCTTGGATTGAATCCCTACAGGTTATAATTGTACACCGGTTTCTCTTCCACGACATTTTAAAAAATAATTCAAAATGAAATCAAATTTCAAATGAAAATAAAAAAAAAAGCTCAAAATAAAAGGCAAAATACGAGTATGAATAAGTATTAAAAAATACTGATTTTTGATATTTAAAAAAAGACTAATTGATGTATAGATAAATTGTATTGAAAAATACAGATTTGATAAAAACGCAAATAAAATCGCTCTTTAGTCTTTACTATTCAACATCCAACAAAATAATGAGCTGATAGAACATAAAGAACACAGAATAAACAGGTGGCAAGAATAATAATTTGAAACAACAACTTCAACGTAAAATCACCACTCCACACTTTTCATTATAAAAATTGTAAAACTTGAATGTACAATATAACAACAATGTACAATTTAGAATAGGTACATACCAGTGGCGGAGCCAGTAGTATTTTTCCGGGTGTTCAGATTTCTAAAAGAAATGAAAGTTATATTTTGTTTCTATTCAAAATAATTTAAAACACGAGTTTCCACTCCACCCAAGAGGTATCGCTGTCAGAGCGTTAACCGATATAAAGTGGTCGGTTTCCCTAAAGAGAAAAATGTGTAAAAAATAGAAAGAAAAACTCAAAAATCCGTTTAAAATTTCAAATTTTTCATTAGGCCTATCCCACTTAAACAACTCAATAAAAATATAACAAAAAAAAAAAAAATAACAAAAACAAAGCATAAAAAAATATAAAATAATAATATACATTATTGTATAAAATAATTAATCAAATAAAAAAGAATTTTTAATACTAAAATATTTTTGACTTGAAAATCAGAGTTTGCTTAGATTAAATTTTAGTGAATAAACATTATAGTATTTTATTTGTGTTAGACCAAATTTGAGGATCGAATATCATAAAAAGTAAAATCTTAAAACTTTCATTAGCGATGTAATATTGCATTGTCATGCAGTTCTGAGCTATGTTGAAAGTTTCAAGTCTCTATCTCATCAAAAAGTTGGTTAAAAATTAAAAATCAATTTCCAAATTTGTACCGAACAGACAGACAAGAAACCAAGCTAATAAAAACATTTTAAAATACAATAAACGAAAATATCACTTTTTTTGCACTTCAATGTTCATCTCAAATTCAATTTTTCTTGACCTTTCGCAAAATTTCTCAATAACTTTTTTGTGAAAATCTGGCCTAGTTCTCAATTCTTTTAATAATTTTTTTTCAATGGATATCAAAGCTAACTCCGTCAACCTATTTTGTGCCATCGAATTTCGCAAATATGTTTTAATTCTCTTTGAACAAGAAAAAGATCTCTCAGCGCTAGCTGTATATACCGGAATAGTTGTAATTAAACAACTTAATTTGAAAACTTCGGATAACGTTGCTTTGAGATTGTTGCGTAAAATATTTTTTTAAATTTCAGGTACTGGCAGGTTAGAAAAAAAGGAATTTTTATTATAAATGACAGTAAGTTCATTTTGCAATTTTAAAAAATCAAATTGTTCTGGGTATGCAGCTATTAACGCATTTAATTCAGTTATTGGGAAGATTTCAGAATACTTATGAAATTTTTGAGCGTCTAACAACTCAATAAAATTTAAATCTTTCATATTTTCAAAGCGTACTTCCAGTTGCATTATAATAGTGTCTAAAATTTCATTGAAAAGCTGCCTTTAAATTTTCCATAATATGCGTGGGTCTACTGTTTTTAATTATCAACGATTTTTCTTCTATGTTTTGTCTTGAAAAAGACATACATAAAAGATTTTCAATGACGCAATTACAAAGAAAAGCATTTTCCGCGTTCTTATCCATCTTTACAAAATTTAAAAAAAAGCTGTTTAATTTTTCATGTGAAATATTTAATATTCAAAATTTTAAACTACCAACGACAAAAAATTCCGTTTCAAATTCCAACTATTTTTTTAAATTTCTACCCCGAGAAAAACAATCTATTTATTTCTTACCTTCCAGCTTCAATTAAAAGAAATTTTTCACCACGACACACACAATTTGAATTATTATCTAATAAAAAAGTTGTATTAATTGAAATTTAAATGAAATTGAATTTATTAATTTTAATTTTCTTCAAATAAAAAAGGTAACATCTAGTAAGGAAAATAACAACGTTCATTTTCAAAAAATGAATAGTATTACTATTTGAAGAATAAAATAGAAAGGAAACGAAAAGTAAAAAAAAGTATTTTCACATAATATTCTACTATGGTGTTCACTTTAAAATATGAACACCTTCCATATAAAATTATATGAAGAAAAAAAGAGAAACGAAACGAAAATGAAAAAAAATATTTTCTCATAATATTCTACTATGGTGTTCACTTTAAAATATGAACACCTTCCATATAAAATTATATGAAGAAAAAAAGAGAAACGAAACGAAAATGAAAAAAAAATATTTTCTCATAATATTCTACTATGGTATTGGTGTTCACTTTAAAATATGAACCTGTACCTGACTGATGATGTATGAAAAAACGAGTTTGAAAAGAGAAAAATGTTATTGCTTTATATGGTGTAGTGTGTACTATGATTTTCCTAATGTTCACTTTAAAATGTGAACACCTTGCATATAAAATTCTATGAAGAAAAAAGAGAAACGAAATGAAGTAACCAAATATTATTCTCTTGTAATTTTCTGTGGATACTGTATTGTACATTTTGTACTGGGTTCATTTTAAAATATGAACCTGCCTGACTGATGTATGAAAAAACGAATTTGAAAAGAGAAAAGTATAAACGAATATAATGGTGTAGTACGATTTTTCTAATGTTCATTTTGAAATATGAACACTTTGCATACAAAACTCTATGAAGAAAAAAAGAGAAACGAAAAGTAAAAAAATATTTTTGATAATTTTGATATATTATGATGATTTTACTAATACATATATTAAAAAATTACTTTTCTTGTTACAAAAAAAAAATTGTTTTCGAATGTAATTAGAAAATTTTAATGATCAGGTTCATAACAATTTTAGGGTGTTCACTGAACACCCTGAACCATACCACCCTCCGCCGTTGGTACATACATATAACATATTGTACATAAATATGTGCACAAAAAAACAGAAAAGACAATTTGGATGCGAAAAATAAAAAAACAAAACAAAAAAAATACTGAAATGTTCAATTATAAAAAATAGGATCAAAATAAATAAATAAAAATAAAAAATCAGTAGAAATACAATAAATTTATATGATTTTTTGTACATTGAAATAGGACAATAATAAAAGCATATGTAAATTTACATAATATGTTTGTATAATAAATATATATTCCATATAAACATACATATGTATATATATAATAAAAAAACATAGTACCTATATTTATAATTTGAATAATAATAAAAGGATTTTTTTTTTAAAACAAAAATGTACCCATACAAAAGAGAAATTCAAATAAATTAAAGCAAATGAAATTTTTTAACAGAAATCTAGCAAACCATGATCGAAGTAATCATAAAACAATGTAGGTAGATAAGCATTATTATTAATATTAACCAACTAGCTATGCATATGTACATGATGATCATTCATTTCATTTTCTCATCATATTCATAACACAACGTCACAACACAAAATAATAAACTCAAAAAATATCAATGACGTCAAAGTTGTGAGAGAACTTTATTGAAACTTTGCTATATAGCTTTCATGAAAAAGCGTTTGTCGGTTACCTGAAGTCAGTTAGCAAAGAATTTTGGTTACAATGTTTTATATACGGGCTGGTCATATATAATATTATTTTATATATGCTAGGAGTATAAAATTTACACTTCACTTAGTAGTATGAATGTGTATGTTCTGGACCATGGCTCTGGCTCAGTGACGTCATGAGCTTTTGAGCTTTTTGGTTGTGATATGTGGTGTGCTTTGGGATATTTTGATCTTTTTGGTTGTGGCATGTGGTGTGCTTTGGGATATTTTGGGCTTTTTGGTCGTCACGTGTGGTGTGCTTTGGGATATTTTGATCTTTTTGGTTGTGACATGTGGTGTGCTTATAATATTTTTATCTTTTTGGTTATGCCATTTGGTGTGCTTTGGGAAATTTTGAGCTTTTTAGTTGCGGTGTGTGGTAGTTTAATATTGTTTATGATGTCATTGTTTTTTAAGTTAACTTTTTTATAAAATTTACACCTAAATTTTAAACCGTGCTACTCACAACACAACATAATGTACATATATACAACACTTAAAAGTGAATATGTATGTATTTATCAATTTTCATTACTTTGCAATTGTCTCGTGTTTTTCTTGTGTTTTTTAAACGTGAAAAATAGTAAATTTTTAAGTGAAATAAATTCTAAAGTGAGTTTTTGGTAAAAGTGAATATTGTAAAATGGCACAGGTAAGTGTTTTATAATAAGTACAATATGTACAATACAAGAAAAAATAAATTCTAAAAAACACTGATTCGCCTTCTTTCGTATATGTATAGTGTATACACAAAACGATCACTACGGTATGTAAAACATGCAATATAGCAATTTTTATCACGAATTTATCACTAGCGATAAATATCACGATAGCTATAGATTTATAGCTTTGTTTCATATTTAAAAAAAAAAATCTTAATTTTTTTTATATTTTATTTTTAGGAAAATAATGGATTTCATGCAGATGTTTTTGCATCATTTAGTTGGTCAGCAAATATTTTAGGAATTAAAAGATGATTATTGTTACCACCAAAAGAAGAATTAAAATTAAAAGATAATTTTGGAAATGATCCATTTAGTATTGATGCAAATACTTTAATAGAAAATCATGTAAAGTATGTTGAATATGACTACTAGAATGCAAAACTAGGAAACGCTAATTCTGATTGCTAGTAGTGTTTTTAATATTAGAACTAGGAACCACTAATTCTTTGATTAAAACGCACTGATTGAGTTATTAACAAACAGTAATCTTTAATCAATAAATTCCAGTATTTATACTATAAAAATGCTGATTAATTAACATAATAACAATTATTACAATAAAGGTGTATAACAATTACATTATTATACTAAAGGTAAATGACCTAAGCTATTAACTTAACAATATCTGACAATGCATTTACTAAGTACATAACTACATTTGTTCTATATATAATATAAATTATGCTGATGCTGCATTTGATACAAAAATATTGTTTATGTATGAGTAAAAGGTAATTATATTTTATAACGTTAATTAACTAAATATTAAATTGAATTCGAATCTAATAATTTTATTAATTCTTGTGATTTAATTATTTGTTGTTAAATGTGTGTTTCAACATCCTGGGGCACCTTGAAGTCCCTGACTTCAATCCTAAAATCGTCGTCCGTTAACTTATCCTTGTATATATGTTTAAGAATAGGAGTTGGATTCTGTATTGATTGACGTAATCTGTGAACAATGATGGTCATACATATTCCTATGATTATTGAAACAGTTAGTGCAGAATACCCGATTGTGTACTGATGTATGTCATGAGGCTGAAGTTGTGTGATAGAACCTTGATTTTGACGAATGGCTATTAATTTTTCGTGCAGTTGTTTCAGTTCTTCAGTGTGGTTCTGGACGGGAAAGGTTATCTTCACGTTGCTTCCTGAGACCAATTCATTTGGAATAGATATCTCATCGCTTATGTTAAACGCAGGATAAAAGGTTGTACCAAATTCTTCATTAATGGTGGTGTGTGAATTTATAAGGATGTGGTCATCCTTCATCAAACATCCTTTATTTATTTTGATTATTCCATTGCCCTTTAGGTTATGTTGAAAAATTGTATTACCACAAATAAACGTGTATACATATTCCTTATCAAGCGCGAATAACCACTGATTCGGATTTCTTAACTGAACCCATATCTTGGATGGTATGCTGATCGTAACAATGCATGTTTTAGCTAACTTATGTTGGTTGAACATTTGAGCATGACATTGGACAACTGCAGAATTTTTATTATATATTGGCTGTGTTTGATGACATAAGAATTTTTCAGTTTCGATGACTATACAGTTTTTAAAGTTGTCGGTAGAGAGAGGATAGAACAATTCTCGTTGTATATCTACTAAAATCATATCCGTGGCTGGTTTGACGTAGATGTATGAATTATTGACCATGCTAGGTAACGGTACTACTTTGTATACTTCAAATTCTGTAGATGTAGATAATGGTAGTCGCACAATGAATATAGCATGCTCATAATTAATGCTGCACTTAACTGTCATTAACTTGTACAATTTTGTGACATCTCGGCTTGGTAATTTCAATGATGAGGGTAGATGTTCCTTCATTAGGGTTAATTGTTTCTCAAGATCTTCGACGGACATGATATGATAATTCATCTTGCCTTGATATACATCGGTCATCGTATCTAGCAATGTATTTTGAGTTTTTTGATATTCTGTTATTAAAATCGATATGAGTGTTGCTAGAGCAATGAATGATTCAATTGCCCTTTGTTCTTTCATTTGTGATGTCATGTTCTTCAATCTGTCTAAATTATCTTGAAATGTAGCTTCAATTGATTTCATTTGTTGCATTCTCTCTTGCTTAGTTTGTCTGATGAGTGATTCTGTTGCTTCTAAAACTGATGTCTGATTTTGCAGTAAGAGCTGTAAATGTTCCTCATTTCCTTGTACCTTGGTTATGGTTTCTGACATTTCCTTTGCGTAATTATCATCCAAGAGTCCAAAAAGTTGATGAGCTACGTTTCCTACAACATTAATAAGACCTCGTTTGAAGCGGAGTTGTTGTTTTATTACATGTTGTATTAAGAGTATTTGATTTGTATGCTCAAATTGTTGTGCTGTATGTTTATACTGACGTATGATCTCACTAAAATATTCGCCCTTTGTGATTATCGTTCTTAAAATCTCTAATTTGTTGATGCCTTTCTGTATGTTTTGTAATATGTCCCAGTAACTCTTCATGTCATAATATACAATCCATTTCCATTCCTGAGAAGTGATGAACGCATCTCCTAATTTTTCATAATAGATACCTGTCTGATTATCAAATGTTTTTATTTCAATGTTTTTGTTGACAGGTAACTTGGCAGCTGTACAACAACATGGAAATAGCAGTACTGCGATCAAGAGTAAACCTAGCGTGTTTGTTAATGTTATTGATTTTCTTCTTTTTGGTGTTGAACTACCTTCGTCTGTTCGTCTCTTATTCCTTGATTTTGGTTCTTCAGGTTCTGTTTCTGTATCTTGAGCTGGTTCTACTGGGAGTGGACATAAGTTGTGTATTGCTCGTTTAACTGTACCTGATGCTGTTTTCACTTCTGCTACTCGAACTAAACCATCAGCACCTGGTGCTATACCGATGACTCTTCCCATTGGCCATTTTAATGGTGGTAAATTGTTATCTTTTATAATAACTAAAGTACCTAACGGAATGTTTGTGAGTTGTCTTGTCCATTTTAGGCGTTGCTGAAGCTCAGTGAGATATTCTGTGGTCCATCTTCGCCAGAATTCCTTTTGTATGTAACTTACGAGTTTCCACCGAGATAATGCGGACATTTTGGTTGGCTCTGTCTCAGGATCAGGTAATGCACTTGTAGGTTCGCCAATGAGGAAGTGACCTGGTGTTAATGCCGTATAATCATTTGGATTGCTGGACATTGGTGTTAACGGTCGAGAATTTAATATTGCTTCTATTTCGGCAACCACTGTGCTCAATTCTTCAAATGTTAATGATGCGGAAGTCAATGCCTTGAGCAATAGTTTCTTTGCTGATTTGACTGACGATTCCCATAATCCGCCAAAATGTGGAGAACGTGGTGGTATGAAGTGAAATTGTATTTGTTTCTCTGCACATATGTTTGTTATTCTTTCCATTGACTTCTCGTTCGTCAACATTTCTTGTACTTCCTTTAACTTGTTACTCGCACCTACAAAGTTCGTGGCGTTGTCGCAGTATAAATCCTTACAATTTCCTCTTCTTGCTACAAATCTTTTGAGCGCGCCCAAAAATGCCTCAGTTGTTAAGTCCGAGACAACTTCAAGATGCACAGCTTTTGTAACGAAGCAACAAAAGACTGCTATGTATGATTTTTCTGGTCTTTTTCCTCGCAATCTAAAATGAGTCCATATTGGTCCACAAAAATCAACTCCTGATGTTAAAAATGGTCGTCCTGGCAGTACTCGTCCCTTAGGCAAATTTCCCATCAGCTGATTCATTAGTTGTGGCCTTGCACGAGCACATAATACGCAATTGGTCACGACAGATCTTGCTAAATTTCGACCTTGTGTTATCCAGAATTTACGTCGTGATAAATATAATAGTGCTTGTGGACCTGCATGCAAATGTAATATGTGTAGATGACTCATTAATAGCTTTGTGAAGCTATGTTCGCCAGATAATAGTAGCTGATGCTTCGCTTCATGTGGTAAGCTTGATGCATCCAAGCGTCCTCCTACTCTAAGTAGTTTGTCCTCATCTAAAAATGGTGTTAATGATGCAAGTCGGCTTGTGGATTTCACTTGTCCTTCCTTCCTTAAGCACTCAATGTCAGCTGCGAAGCTTGACTGTTGAATTTCCTTCACAATAACCTTCATAGCTTCATTGAGTTCATTGACAAGCACGAATCTTGGTATTTCTTCCTTTTTTAAGTTTCTCTTGAACAGTTTTATGGCACGCAGCACTAATGCAGTTATTCTTTGTAATTTTTTAAATGAGTTGCAATGATTGATCCGCTGAAGAAAGTGGTCTTCGGCATTTTTATCACTGGTGTTTTTTACGTGTAACACTATTTTCATTTCCCTTTCTTCAGCAGGTGTCCTTACCCTTTGGAAGGCTGAGCTTGGCCATTCGTTTTCTGGTTGCTGTAAGAACGATGGACCGTGAAACCATAATTTTGATTGTATAAGGGTTTCTGCTGGTACACCTCTTGACACTAAGTCTGCAGGATTATGTTTTGTGTTGACATATTTCCACTGTGATGGTGATGATATCTCTAGTATTGTCTGAACTCTATTAGCAACGAATGTCCTTAATGATGACGGTTGCTCATTTATCCAGGAGAGCGTGATTTGTGAATCTGTCCAGTACGTAATGTTGTTAAATTTTATTTTGCTTGATTTAACTATTCGTTGTACCAGTTGTGTTGCTAATTTGGCCGCACAAAGTTCTAATCTTGGCAGTGTCACAACCTTTACAGGAGCAACTCGTGACTTTGCGCATAATAATTTGTTTATTATTTCGCCAGAGCTAGTTATCGAGCGTATATATATTGCAGTTCCGTACGCCTTTTCACTGGCATCAGCGAATGCATGTAGTTCAACTTTTTTCCTAAACGGGTCATTCAATATGTATCTTCCCACCTTTAAGTTATTCAACAACATCAAACCTTGTCTGAAATTCACCCATTTGCTACTTAAATCATATGGCAAGTCGTCATCCCAGTCAAGTTTCAAACTCCAAAGTTGCTGCATGGATATTTTGCCTAGTACTATTACAGGATTAACTAATCCTAACGGATCGAAGAGGTGTGCCATATCAGCTAATACCGTTCGTTTGGAAATTTTTATTTGTTCTGGCCATGTTGTAGTGAAAATAAAACAATCTCGTTTTGGCTCCCATCCAAGTCCAAGTGTCTTTATATGACCTTCGTTGTTATCTGAAAAACAAAGCTGGACCTCTAAATCTTCCTTTGCAATGCCCTTCAAAATGCTCTGGTGATTTGCACACCATTTTCGTAATTAAAGCCTCCGGACGCCATCATTTCTGTGAGTTCCTTGCGTAAATTTATTACCCCTGTTAGACTGTCACAACCAGAAATGATGTCGTCAACGTAAAAATCATCTATGTTTTGTGATGCCAATGGGAACCTTATGATTTCATCTTCCGCTAATTGTTTTAAACATCTGGTGGCTAAATATGGAGCAGATCGTGTACCATATGTCACCGTAGATAGTTGGTAATATTTTATTTCTTCATTAGGATTTTTTCTCCACATAATCAGCTGCATATTTCTATCCTCTTCATTGACCAGAATCTGCCTATACATTTGTGCAATGTCAGCCGTAAATACGTATTTATATGTTCTGAATCGTATAATTATATCGAATAGATCATCTTGAACTTTAGGCCCTGTTAGCATGAGGTCGTTCAATGATAAGTTGGTTGAAGTTTTTGCTGATGCATCAAAGACTACTCTCAACTTTGTTGTGCTGCTTGTAGGTTTTAAAACAAAGTGATGAGGTAGAAAGTAGTGTGTGTCAGGTATGTCCTTGTAATTTACCTCCTTCATATGCCCTAACCGAAGATATTCATCTAGAAATTCATTGTATTGGCAATGGAGTTCGGGATTCATCAATAATCTTTTTTCTATATTTTTGAGTCTTTTGAACGCCATGTTCCATGAGTTTCCCAATAATGTAGTGTCTGCTAATATTGGTAGATTTACTACATATCTTCCATTTTCATTTCGGCATGTGGTCGACTTAAAAAATTCTTCACACCTTTGGTCTGATGCACTCATGATTTTTGGTGTATTGCATTCTTCGATTTCCCAAAATTTTTGTAATTGGTTATCCAATTCTATGTTTGTTATGCCACAGAATGGCATTGAAGCATTTGTATGCGTTGCTTTTCCCATCACTACCCATCCTAATGTGGTGTTTTGTAATAATGGTAGATTTTTATCTGGTTTTAATTGTCCGCTTAGCATGATATCTGCATATAATTCAGCACCTATGAGCATGTCGATTTTATCTGGCATGTTGAATTCTGGATCAGCTAATTCAATATTTTTAGGTAAATCCCATCCTGTAGTATCTATAAATTGTTGTGGTTGATATGATGTAATTTCTTTCATCACGTAAGCTTCAATGTTGGTATCATATGAACTTATTCTAGATGCAATTTTGATATTTATTTTATTATTTGTTTTTGTTTTGGCATCACCTACTCCATTTATATTTATCTCATCCTGAATTATTGGTACTTTTACTCTTCTTCTTAGTTTTTCTGTGATGAAGTTGACCTGAGATCCTGAATCTAATAACAAGCGACATTTTACCGCGTTACCTTGAGTATCTTTAACAAACGCTACAGCTGTTCCCAAAAATACATATGATATTTTATCTGTATGTGCAGCTAGGTTTGTTGTAGATCCAAGATGTGCTGATGTTTGGGCGCGCTCAAAAGATTTGTAGCAACAGGTGCTGATGGTTTGCGTTGTTTGAATTGATTGGATATTGGGTTCCTTTGTAATACTTGGTGTGAAATGCAGAAGACTGTTGTGTCTTTGCTGGCATTTCGAACATCCTTTTAGTGGACATTTATTGGGTATGTGCCCAGTTCTTAAGCAATTAATACATAATTTTAATTTTTTTGCTTGTTTTAATCTTTCTAGTGGCGTCATTTTCAAAAATTTTTCGCAATAGTAAATTAAGTGATCGTTATTACATATGTTACACTTTGATGATGTCCTTGTTGACATATGCGCTACCAATTTGGTTTTGAATTTTTCTCCCTTTTTATTGCCTAAAGCTTCGAGCGACTGAAAACGGGTTTCTAGAAATTCGAGAAAACCTTTCAATGTTTGCAATTCCTTTGGAGCTTTCAACGATTGTTCATATAAATTGTGTGTTTCACGATCTAACTTTTTTGTTAACATATACAGAATAATAGGATCCCAGTGGTCATGAATTGACAATCCCAAATTTTCCAGACCCATTATACATTCTTGTGTTATATCATGCATATTTTTAATTTGTTGGCTTGAATCATTTGTTATTGGTGTTTGCATGACTAATTTTTCAATTAGTGATGTCACCAATAATCTCCTATTAGCATATCTACTTTTCAACATTTCCCATGCTGACAAATAATTGTCATCAGATACAATCACGTGCCTTATCAACCTTTCAGCTTCTCCAGACAGATTTGATTTTAAGTAAAACATTTTTTGCGCGTTTGATAAGGGTTGTGAATGTACTAACTGTGAAAAGAGATCGAAGAACTGTTGCCACTTCAGGTAGCTGCCATCGAATTTAGGTAACTGAATTTTTGGTAGCTTCATCATTGGAGCGGTAACATATGTTTCTTGATGTGCAATTTCTTTATTTTGATTCTCTTCTTGTGTGAATTTTATCAAAATTTCTTGATACTTTTCTTGTATGTCGAAAAATTGCTCATTATCATACTGAGATTTTTCGATGTCGTCTGCTAAATCCCATACACTGTTGTGTATGTTATTGATTTCTTGCCAAAGTTCCGACATCATTTTTCTTTTTACCTCATAGTATGCCTTTGGTTGTATTTCATTGACTATTTTTATATTCATTATGACCTTATTGAGATTCATAATTAGATTTTTTTGTTTTTTAATTAATTTTAGCAATTTTTCTTGATTGTTAATTTGTGCTGCAGTATATGCGCTAGTTGACTGCTCACTTTCTTGAGTTTTTACTATTTTTAAAGGTGTATTATCCTTTTCTTGATGAATTTCCACTGTTTTGATTAATTGGTATATCTCATTTCGTACTTTTTCGTATGTGCTTTTTACGTTGACATAGTAGTATGTTGTAAAATAGCTATGAGTGGTATTGTCGGGGAATCTTTTTTTAATTTCCTTATCATTTTCATGAAACTTAGTCCAGATTTCATTCAAGGTATTTAATTTTTGTTTTAAATATGCTAGATTCCTTTTATCTGGTCTCTCGGCATAATATGTATTGGCTATTTTTTCAATGTCCTTTCCCAATAAGGTTTGGGTGGCAGCTGCTTCTTCCATTTTGAGTTATTGAATAGTCCTAATTGATGCTTTTCTTCCTACTAGTATGCAAAATTAGGACGAATAAACAAAAAAATTTACGCCTACTAGTATGCAAATTAGGAAGAATAAACAAAAAATTTTACGCCTACTAGTATGCAAAATTAGGAAACGCTAATTCTGATAACTAGTAGAAAAACAAAGTTTGTGGCTGAAATTTAATTTTATTATTATTATTTGAAAAAAATTATGATTATGCGTATATTTTTTTTTTTTTTGAGTTAAGTTTTGTTGTTGTTAGAAGTATAATAAAAATGTACAAATTTTTATTATATATAGTATACAGTATGTACGTATATTGTTTTGATTTTGATTTAATCGTGTTCACAATCTTGGGGTCACCAATGAATATGACTACTAGAATGCAAAACTAGGAAACGCTAATTCTGATTGCTAGTAGTGTTTTTAATATTAGAACTAGGAACCACTAATTCTTTGATTAAAACGCACTGATTGAGTTATTAACAAACAGTAATCTTTAATCAATAAATTCCAGTATTTATACTATAAAAATGCTGATTAATTAACATAATAACAATTATTACAATAAAGGTGTATAACAATTACATTATTATACTAAAGGTAAATGACCTAAGCTATTAACTTAACAATATCTGACAATGCATTTACTAAGTACATAACTACATTTGTTCTATATATAATATAAATTATGCTGATGCTGCATTTGATACAAAAATATTGTTTATGTATGAGTAAAAGGTAATTATATTTTATAACGTTAATTAACTAAATATTAAATTGAATTCGAATCTAATAATTTTATTAATTCTTGTGATTTAATTATTTGTTGTTAAATGTGTGTTTCAACATGTATTATAAAATTGATCAAAATAAGAATGAATCAATATTTGTACCATCTAATTGGTATTATCAAGTATGGAATTTAACTGATACAATATCAATAAATCATAATTCTATTCTAATTTATTTTTAATATGGAAAAATTTAAAAAATTGTATGAATAAAGTTCAATATGAAATAAGTGTCGTAATATGGAAAATTTTGAAAATCATATTCAAATTATGTTAAAAGTAATATTTGGTATAAATTATGAACAATTTTTGATATAATCGAACATATTGTGAAAAAACGTATCGATTGTATTAAAAAAAAAATGAAGATTTAATATGATTTAAAATATTTCGTTATAACAAATATCATATATTATTTGATTTAAAATCAATTCAAAATGTTTTATATAACAATTCACAGAATTCTTAAAGAAAATATTAAGAATGTATTAACAAGGTTGTGTACGAGTCTTCTGCGTTGCCGCCTTCATTTCAGATAAATTTAAAACATTAGGTCAGAAAAATAGAAATGCGCTATATAGTTTTAAAAGTGAGGTATAGAAAAATGTACAAGTATTAAGTCTCTACACTTTTATTATCCAACAATATTTTAATAAAATTCCTCACAAAGTGTCTTCGATGTTAACAGAGAATCGACCTAAAACAAAAATACACACATGCTTAAGAAAATAATTTCACACGTACAGTATATGGTTTAATAAATACATATTGTAATGTAAAAAAACAAACACAAAAATTTTAGTTCTATGTCCAACCACTTGGGGACAAGGAGAAATCGCTAAAATGATAAAAGTTATGCTGATTTGAAATGTAACTGTCAGTAACGGACAAGTGGGCTGTCTTATGATGTAATTATATAGACATTGCACAAACACAAAGATAATTAATAAGAAGTAGATATTACAGAACAGAAAAGCTGTTGAAAAATAAATTTTTAGTTCTAAATCTGTTCATAGAGCGGACAGACAAGAAGGAATCGCTTAGAACATTCGATTTAAAAATACGTTATGACCGTTTTTGCAATAAAAAAAATTTAACATACACAAAAATCCTCAAAACTGTAATTAGACAATTTTATATGGAAAATGAGGACGGAGTAAATGTGCATGACATCATCATACAATTTTTTTGTTGATGTTGTACTATATGAAAATTTATAATTAATATAAACAAAAACAACGCACATATAAAAAAATAATTGTTGTTTTTATTTTTCATTTTTCAAGTACCCAACCAAATTTACAATTTTTTTATAATACCGTATTTGAATTTTGTTGTTGCTTCGTACCTAAATACATAATTTATTGTAAACTTGAAGTCACTGTTTTTTTCTCATTTTTGTATTTTTCCCATTTAGCATATACAAGTATGTATTTTTGTATATGCAGATTGTAGTTTATACAGTAGCGGAAAAAACGCATGACTCAAATAATTTTCATTTTTCTAAAAATAATTTATTTATTAAGCTGTATTACAGAATCATGTATGGTTTTTCTTTTCTTATAGAAAATATACCTTAAAAAACACACATACTTAGTTAAAAAACAAACCATTATCCATCCCCACCAAAATTTAAAGATAGTATCGAGAAAAGTTTTTAGAAATTATTAGCTAGGTGACTTTCATGACCGCTACTGTATATTATAATGCACATTGCACGTACATTATAATGTTAACACTTTGTAAGCAATAGCGATTTTCTTATTTTCTAATAATGACTGTGATCATCTCCCGGCTGCAAGGTTTTAATAAAATTTTATAGGTACACCTAATTGATCAAAATTTGTAGAGTCCAAAATATCTAACAACCTCACATTATGTAACATTTTGAAATATAAATATGGGTAAATAAAATGTATTTAAATGTGTATTGTAATGTTGTTAATTAGGTACTTGAATTGACAACAAAATATCCTTATTCCCTTTTTCATTTGAAAAAAAAAAAAATATATAGTTACATAAAATAAAAACAAAAAAAATCGGGATCTGGATTCTGGATTTCAGTAAAATTTCTCTTAGCTTCACAAACTATAAAAAAAATAAAAATAATTGGATAAATTTTTCATATTATCATGCATTCAATAATCAGAAAACAAATTCTAATTCATATTCCTATACAATACAATATATTTACATACATATTGATATTCTATGGATGAAAAAATAAAAAATATACTAACCGATGAAACAAATTTTAAAAAAAGAAGAAAAAAAAACAAATATTAAATGAAATGTGCACAGACGGTAAACACGCATTTGTGTACATGCAAAAATATGTACATATATACATTGTTATATATATATTATATAAAGTTATATGTACTGGAAACTGTTTTGATTTGGTTATACACAAAAAAAAAAAAATAACAAGAGCATGAGCGAATGGGTAATAAAAAAAATCACTCGATCATTTTTTTCAAGTTTGAATTTCAAAACGTTAGTTCTATTTTTGCTCGCCAGATAGGACAGACAAGAAGGTTTCGTTTAGGAGCCTTTAATGAAATAGAGTGAAAATACAAATGTACTACGCGAAATATCTATTGTGTTAATCTATAATCATTGACAAACAATATAATAATACAGATATATAAAAACTGTTGTACAAAATGTTGCATATGAATTTTGGTTAACTGACAACGATCAACTGACAAATGTGATATGATTAGCAAAGACATAAACCTATCATGATGTTATATAATAAAATAAACTAATAAACTGACAAAGTTTTCAGTTTTTTGTTTCCTTTTCCTTTAGGTACAATAATTGTTAACCGACAACAACAAAAATATGTGACAAGCAAATAAAAGACATTATTATTGTATGTAGGTATATTGTGTACATAAATATTGTATTTTACTTTTGCTGACGCACAAGTAACTGTTCAGTTCAACCGACATTGTATGGTTTAAAGAATTAGGTATTTTAGATTTATGTACAGTAGAATCTCGATAATTTTACCTAATTAAAACTACCCTCGATGAAATTACGGGATAGTAGAAATTATTGAATACAAAATTTAAACTAAATATGTATGTATGTATGGAAGTAAAACGCACACATGAAATTAAAAAAAGATTAGTTTATTTATTTCTCAATTTTTAATTAACACAACAAAAAAATCAAAAATAAAGCCTTTCATAAATCAAATCAAATTTAGATTTTTTGCGATTTAACATGTTCAAATATGTATTTTATGTGTAAATTCATGTATAAATTATGGCTGTTGAAATTATAGAGTAAGCAAAATTTCTTTCGCTGTAAATATAGGAAATTATCAGGTAGTAAAATTATCGAGATTCTACTGTATTCACTTTTTTGATAATTGGATGCCCCACTTTCTAAACCTATGTTTATAACAAATCATAAACAATTACCTTGTTTATGCGACACATTAATTCGCATTAACTCACTCCGTCTTGACTAAATACGGATGCATAAACCAAATTTCAATGCGCATTTAAAGTGTGCATATACATTTTATTCGTTTTAAGTAATTGTTATTACACACGCAGATGGTTAACGTTTTGAGTGAGAACGAAATGTTGTATTACGCATAAACACTAATTAAAATGTATTATCTCAAAACGATGCTTAAAACGTTTTATAGTTAATACGTTTTAATCTTTGTGCATAAACAAGGTAAATGTCAGCTACAGCCTACAAGTTAGAAATGGAAAAAATCAAAAAATCATGATGAAATGAAAAGTGGGAACATAAATAAAAAAACTCAAAGTTCGGTAATGTTGTTGTTGTTTTAAGTTTTTAAAAAAACTATAGTTAAGACGCAAACATAAAAATTGTTTGTTCTTCTTCTTTATTACCACTGAATAACATTTCAGTTCATTTACAATACCCATCTGTATTATTATATTATTTGTGGTCATTGCCCAATGGTATATTGAAGTCATCTGTAAGTGTTGTCGCTTCGCTATAATGTTTTAATAAGTGTTATACATAATAATATTTTTTTAATTTTTACAGATGGCTTCAACAAGTACATACCTACATATAAGTTTATTATTTTTATTTTTATTTTTACGTTCTTCTGATTGTGAATATTGAAATTTCACGAAATGAATCCGCTTTTTACTCAAAAATTCTATTTATTTAGTGTAAAAATAGGTAAACCATATGTGACTGTCGATAAGTATGTTAATAGTATTGTTACAAAATTGGCCTTGAGGAGCGAAGAGTAAAAATAAAATGAATTCAAAAAAATGTGAAAAGAAGAGAAATAAGGCGTCCGAGAGGGATTTTTTTTTTAAGGAGAAGAAAAAGTAGAAAAAATAAGGGTCAAGGGCTGAAAAAATGGGAAGTCATGAAATAAAAGGCAGTTTTACAATTTTATAAAAAAAATCTAATATTTATTATAGATAAAGAAAACAGAATTTACAAATTTAGGGTCTATTACTCAAAAAAAAACTAAAAAAAGTCTAATTACAATGTAACAAGAAAAATAAAATTTAAATGGCAATAAAAAAAAAATTATCTAAAAGGAAAAAAATGGCTATGGCAATAAAGAAGTGAAGTTTAGCTAGTGAAGTGAAGTAAACCAACTATCAACTGAGTGACGTGAGTCGAGTTTACAACTGAATCTGATTTAAGTGTACTTCACACTTAACGATTTATCTTATGATTTATCATTTGACTAGTGTAATTTGTTTTTGTAACAACAACAAATTATATTAGTCGAATGATAAATCATAAGATAAATCGTTAAGTGTGAAGTACACTCTACGCGCAAGTGAGGAAGATCGGATCGAAACCGAGTCTGACTCACTGAATCAAACTGACTTTGGGTTGAGAAGAATTTACTAGTCGGCAACACAGATGTATTTTAATTAAAGTCAATTATTAACTTCAGACGCTGTGGCAACACTTGTTATTTTGACAGCTTTTTAACTTAATTGTAATTAGGTGAATTAAATGTAAACAAACGAAATGGAGATTTCGTGTGTTTTTTGTTTCTTTTTAATTAATTTAGTTAGAATTGTTCGCGAAATAAGTTTTTAAGTAAAATCGCGCCTCAGCTCTCATCGAGACAAACAAAAAATCGTATTGGAGGGGGGGAGGGAATCCCAACGGTTTGGCCGCTAGAGGACGTTGAAGTTTTTTTGAACTTTTTCCACCAAACACCCCATAACTTTTTGCAGGAGCACTCTAGAGTCACTTTGTATTAGAAGAAAATATAGAGAACCCTTTGTACTTTCTAACGATTCCTTAATTGTTCCTCTATTCTTAACTTTTGAAAAGATATACGCCCTCAAAATCAAAATTTTGTAAATTTTTACCCATTTTTTGTGTTTAACCCTGCTTTACTCAAAAAAAGCTTAAATTAACCCTATTTTTTATTGTAGAAAAAGAAGGCTCAAATGATTCTGCATCGATTTAATACCATTATTTTTTTCGAAAAATGTATAGTTTATGAGATATTCGCATTTGAAAATTAGCACTTCTAGCTCCTATTTTCAATTTACACTTGCACTGCAATAAAAACACGTGTCCAATAATCCAATGAATTTCAGACTTATTTTTTCAGTTTTTTCAAAATGTATTCCTTAATATCTCGAAAATTATGCATTTTTTGCAAAAGTTGAAGATAGCAAATCGATGCAGAATCAATTTAGCTTTCATTTTCAGTAATAAAAAAATTAGGGTTATTTTAAGCCTTTTTTGAGGACAGGGTTAAACACAAAAATTTGGAAAAAATTCACAAAATTTTGAATTTGAAGGCGTCTAACTTTTTAACAGTTAAGAATAGAGGTACAAATAAGATATTGTTACAAAGGGCAAAGGGTCCTCTACATTGTTTCTAAACAAAAAGTGACCTTTGAGTGCCCCTGTCAAAAGTTATAGGGTACATCGTGAAATAAGAGCAAAAAAACTTCAACGCCGTCTAGCGGCCAAACCGTTTGGATTTCTCTCCCCCCCTCCAATATGATTTTTTGTTTGTCTCGATGAGCCCTATCTATAGTATTCTTTTGGTCGTAGATAACGGAAACACCCTGTATGTATTTTCTTATTTTATTTTATAGAATTTACAAGGTATACCAATACCAGCAGCAAATATTCGTAATTGTATATTACCAAAGTTGTATAAGTATAGGTATAAGTATAGTTTAATATAGGTATAGTAAAAAAATTCAAACTAAGCAACATTTGTGTAAAGAATTTATTCCTACTTTACCGCACTCTACTTGTGCGTCTGTTCTAAACTTTCTCGATTCTACTGCCTTTTGTTCATGATTAAAATGTTGATACGATGAGTAAAATTGTTGATAATTGCTACTGAATATCATTATAAACATGACTATTAGAAACAAATGTATAAGCAACATGTTGTGGGGTGTGATATCACGCCCCAGATCAAAAATTTTGAGTGCCATGAGGATATATGGACGTTGGGCATCTTCTACTTATACAACTTTGATATTACTTACTTTTTTTCCATCTTAATTTTTCAAATCTTTTCAAGCAATGGGTGAATGTAGTAAATATTTCTTCATAAAGTATTCTCATAATTCTCTGATTGATTGAGTTGTACTGCTTTTTAATTATTTTAAAATTATCTTTAGTTAGGCCATTTCTTCTTTTAGATCAATAATTGTTATTTTAAATATTAATATTTTTAATTAATAATTTTACTTTTATAGTTTTTTAAAATAACATAAACTATATATAGTATGAGTATATATACAGACGTACATTATAATTATTAACAACATACTATATACCTCTATAATATTTATTTTCAACCGTATCAACTTAGTACTCGATACTCGTAATAATAACGAGTGCAAAAAGGCACTCGTATCTTTTCGAATGGCTTTCATTCGAATATTTACGTATGCGAATCTCGAGAATAAACCATAAATCAAAATCACTCGTAAATGGTGAGTTTACGTATACGTACGAAAAAAGAGTCAAAATTTGAAATAGAAAATTCGTATTTAATTCCTACAGATTTCGACGTATTTATCAATGTTCTCATATTCTATGCTCCTTGCGGAAGGTTATCTTGTGAGCTGTACACAAACAAAAAACCTATCTTACAATTCCTAACAAAAACTTCTTATTCTTACTAAAAATCAAGAAGAAAAACATACATTAGGAGTATTTTTCAGCTTATCTTAGTTTAAAAAAAAAAAAACTTTTAGTATCTGACGCAGCAACATTTTTATTATGAACATTTTCAATCCAATACTTTTTCGTAATATTCTTGTTCTTTTAAAAAATATATCAACAAATTTAATTTAAACAAAATATAAAAAATTTTAATATATATATATGTATTTTTAAATGTTATAAAACTAAATGTATTAAAGAACTCCATCTAAGGCATGAATTACACCATTTGTTGCTGGGATGTTAGATGTGATCATTTGACTTTCATTAACTTTGATTTTTTCTGAGCTAGTTTTCTGTATTGTAATAGTTTTTGACGGCTGTAACGAATCTTTAATTTGATAAAATCGCATTCCAGCTGAGAACAATGTTTCTGGCATAACATGTCGCATAATGAACGCTTGAGCATGATCCTT
Organism: Bombylius major; assembly: GCA_932526495.1. NCBI lineage: Eukaryota > Metazoa > Arthropoda > Insecta > Diptera > Bombyliidae > Bombylius > Bombylius major. Next base: position 18,645,251 of record OW052045.1, read on the forward strand.
CTCTGTTATCAATTTTTTCAAATCTTCGGGGTCAACACTACCAAATGCCTTGTCCGTTGGAGCAAAAACAGTATATGTTTTGACACCTGAATTAAAATTTATAACTATTAAATTAAAATCTAAATAAATAAAATAATAAAACCTTTATTTTGAAGCAGTTCGGACATTTCTGATGCAGACAGAATTGATAAAAATGTTGTAAATCGATTTTCCCTATCTGATTGTAGTGTTTGAAGTATATCACCAACAGGTAGTGGAAACATTACTCTATCAACACCATGAGTTATACCTTGCGGTACTTTAATATCTTTTTTGTCATTAACTATCATAGCACCATTAATTGTTGTGGTCTATAAAGAAAGGAGAACTAAATTATTTATTTTTTAAAACTAAGTTTGGGAATCTTACGAGAATATCATTCCATTCTTGATCATGCATTACATACTGATTTACACGAAGTTGAGTACCAGCTAGTGAGACTCCAGTCATTTCATTTTGTAGTGATGCTATTTCAAATGATCCCGGGATAACGTGATGCAATAGAAGCTGCAAAAAAAAAAAAAAAACCAAAAAAATAAACACATAATAAAATACCAATTTCGAAAATTCGTACTCCACTTAAAAGTCTTGGATTGGCCTTAAATTTATCTGCCGCCCGTTCTGGTCCTCCAAGTTGTTTTAGTAAGTTTTTAAAAGCTTTATCAGTTGGTGCAAAAATTGTATATGGACCTGTTTCATTCAAAATACCATCAAGACCAGATTGCTTAAGATATTTAGCCATCGCAAAGAGACCATTTAGCTTTAAAATTTGACTTAAGTCTAAATTTTCAGATATAGAAGCTGTAGATACAAGTTTTTCAGTAATTGGTGAACTAGTTGTGGTAGTTGATCTTGGTAATTTTGATGTAACATCAGTATAAGTTGTGCGATTGTTGTAATTTTCTAATACTGAAGTTGTTTCATGTGTATTTGAAGCAGCAGCTTGGTGGGCTGTATTTTCTCTATTTATTAGAGGAGTAATTTTTGAATAAGGTGAAGCTGTGATATTGGGAAGAGTCACTTTATTAGTTTGTGTAAAATTAAGAATAGGAAAAGGCGGTCGAGCTGTAAATGACTGTAACGAAGCTCGATTATCGGCACCGAAGTCAACCTTTTTCACATTTGGTGGAAGTTTAATATCACCTTTTTGTATTCTCTCCAAAATATTATCAACTTCTGAACCACTTGTTTTCGTTTCTCCATTTTGACTCGTTTTAACTCCTTGAACTTTAAAAGATCCATCCGATTGTTCTTCTAAATACACAAACGTTGGTTTTTTCTTAGGAGAAAATGTAGTTTTTGGTTGAGAAATAATAGGAGCTTTCAATTTAGAATTTGAAAGTCCTGCTATTTCATATCCTTCAGGAATAAGACCACGTCTAGCAAGCTCTTCTATTGACGGAGGTCCATCTCCATCAGATGTAATAATTTGTGCTTCAGTTCCGAAATTTTGAGAATACAAACTGGAAATATCTTCTGGAATGTTCCCACCATTTACATTGGGGCCTGGCGCTCGAACAATTTCGACTTTTAATCCATTGGGTAAAACTAAATCTTTTGAGCGTTCTGGAGCAACTTGTTTTAGTTGTTCTGGTATATCCAGTTTAAAATTTTCGGAGTTTGAATTTATTTGTGCGACACGATTTTCTGTTTTACGAGTGTTAGATGTTAACTGCGCAGAAGACAAAATGTTAGAAAATGCCGGTTGTTTTCCTGATAAAATATTGGGATCAGAAGTACGAATAACTTGGACTTTTTGTCCATTGGGCAAAATTACGTCCGAAGAACCATATGTTTTGTTTTGAGAGGCTAATGGAGGATTCTCAGCTAATGCTAATCTTAGTTGTTTAAGTAGCTCATCACGTCCAACAGTTTTATTTGGCTTAGCTTTGTCCTTAGAAGATTTTGTTGTTTTAGATTTTTCAGATTCTAATTTAAGTTGCCCATAAATATCCTTTCGTTGAGCTTGAAGAAAGATATCTAGTGATTCATCTCCAGATTTCGTTTTTTCAGATGTTGTGGTTGTTATGGCTGTGGTTGTAGGATGCTCTTCGTTGTATTTATTAAGAGCATGTTGAAACAAATGGGCCTCAGACTGTAATAATGGCCTGCTTTTTGGTATTGTTATTGTTTGATCAAACAGAGGTCTCTGATTCGCACTAAGATTTAAAAATTGCTGTTTCTGAATAAACTCGTCATGAAGTTGTTTTACTCTGTTTTGTTGTTTCTCATATTGTTTTTGAACAAAAGCTTCATGTTTCTGTACAAGTTGTTGTTTGGTCTCTTGGTCGGTAGTTAATCTTGTAGCACCACTTATTTGTGGAGCTGTTTGAAAACTGGATGTATCTACAAAAGAAGGAAGAGGATTGGGGAATTGTGGAGCAGCTTGAAAGTGAAGTTGTCCTTGAAATTGCTGAACTGGACGTATTATAGGAGCAGTTTGAAATTGCTGTGTTGGTTGAATTTGTTGAGCTTGTGTTTGGAATTGAGGTAATATTTGGAATGGCTGATTTGATTGATCTTGGACATTATTTCTAATTTGTGGCAACGTCTGAAAATTTGTTGATTCAGTAAATTTGTTTTGTGGGAATTGTGGATTTTGCTGCTGATTTTGAAGTTGGAACTGAGTTGATAAGAAAGATGAAAATTGGGGATTATTTTGTTGTTGTATTTGTAATTGAGGTTGAGGTTGTGACTGAATTTGTGATTGTATGAAATTTCGATGTGAAGAAGAAATTTGTAGTTGTTGCTGTTGAGGTCCTTCTTGTTGAGAATAATGGTTCTTCAAATCAACAAAATTTTGAGCATGAAAATTGTTATCTTTGATACTTATTGTCTCAGAGGAAGTAGGGACCTTATTTTGAGAAGATATTTGAAACTGTGAATTTAGTTGCGGCTGTTGATTGAAATTGGGAACGAAATTCGTTTGTGTATGATGTTGAAGAATAGTGGAAGATGGATTGTTTCGCAAGTTATTTTGAAGAAAACGAATTTGATTAGGAGGCAGTGGTTTTTGATTATCAATATACTGCTGTGAAATTGCCGGTACTTCAATACTTGGTTGTTGTTGCACTGAGAACTGTTTATGTAGAGAAGGATTAAAGCGATGTTGCTGTTGTTGTTGATGTTGTTGTTGTTGATGTTGTTGAACATCAGTCAAAATATGTGATTGTTGTGTTGCTGTTAACTGTCTACGATAAGCACTATGAGGAGTCTGAAAAATTAAAATTTAAGTTAAAATTTAATTCAATTCTTGTAATATAATTCGACTCAGATCGAAATAAATACTATAAAAACCAGCAATACATAGTTCGAATTTTATATTTAATTCAAATGGTAAAGTTGATTTCAAAAGTTATCGGAAAATAGGATCTTGAATCCTATTGCATTGATTCAACTTTTAAAATGAAGTAAAACTCAATATAATTTTTGTTGCATTTATTTATATAATAGTGTATCTTCAAAAATGAATCGCTCCTTTGGTGATGCTAATGTTCTTTTGTTCGTGATGCGAAAACATTACTTGTTGCTATGACAACGCAAAGTTTTTAGTTGGCGATGCAACGCTATTATGTACATGACAGCTGAATATTACCACGGCATACACATTACAAGGCAATGTAAAGAAATTTTTTCATTTGTTTTGTGACGTCACTCAGGTCGTCTGAGCATATAAATTTTTTTTTTAATTTTTTTTTTTTAATTTTATTCATTTGTTTCATATAAAACGACCAGGATGACGTCACAATGCTAACGGTCACTACGATATTTACATTGCCTTGTTATGTGTATGCCGTGAATATTACAAGGAATTTCGAATACTTGATTTGATGCGATGCTTTTTTGAATATGTGACGACGCATCATAAAAGTTGCGTTGCATTTTTGAATTTGTGACAAGCATCAGCATCGCATCAATAAAGCAACGATTCATTTTTGAAGATACTCATACCTATACGCAATATTGCACTATTTATATTAGCAAATATTCATTGAGTCATTGAGTCATCATTCACTTATAATGTCCTATGAGTTTTTTTTCCTTGTTTGTTTTTTTTTTTTGTAGACTGTAGTTTTTTTATCAAACCATTTGATTTATAATTAAAATAATTAAAATAAAAAATTTTTTTTAATATAAAACGTTTTTAAAACGGACTCAAAAGTATAAAATAATTTTTCCTAGCCACATACACATTCTCAACCCCATACAGATATTCCTGAAAACTTGTGATTGCGAATTTTTAATAGCTATAAAAATACTTGTAAGATTAAAAACGAAAAACGTGGGGCGCTATTCTTTACACTTCTTACTATTAACTTGCACTACTCTTTACACTTCTTACTATTTTATCTTGCGCCCCATGTTTTTCGTTTTTAATCTTACAAGTATTTTTATAGCTATTAAAAATTCGCAATCACAAGTTTTCAGGATTATCTGTATGGGGTTGAGAATGTGTATGTGGCTAGGAAAAATTATTTTATACTTTTGAGTCCGTTTTAAAAACGTTTTATATTAAAAAAATACTTTTATTTTAATTATTTTTTGCTTTTTAGTCTTATGTGAAATTTGTCAATCGATTTTATTAATATTATTTTACATTGAAAAACAATATAAGTAAAACTAAAAAAGTTTTTTCAATTTTAAAAAACAAATATATTTGTATAAATTTAACGTGTGTATATATTAAAATTGTAAAATTTTTTTACCTATTTAAATAATTATATACTTTCTTGGTATATTTTTGCCGAATGTTCTTTTCCTTTTTCTTTTTCTTGTGATAAATATATTTTATATAATTATATACACGTTAGGTATAGGTCATTGAACACTTATTTAAAATTAAAAAATTTTCAGTATTGTTGAAACCAACGACTCCTATAGTACCAAGACTTAATGCTCAATTTTATTTTATTGTTTATATGTGTTAGAAGTACCAAATTGACATCACAACTTATTGCATTTAATCAATCATAACTAAGTTGTGATTAAAGTTACATGAAAATTATGTTCAAATGAAATGTAGAGAAGATCCTTAGCTTTATTTTCACTGAATATATTAAATATCTATGAGGAACGTAAATTAAAGAAAAAACGTGATAAATATTAAGTAACATAAAACTGAGAATCTATTTTTCCTTAAATCTCCCAAATTACTAAAAATATTAAATTATAATGTTCTATAAATTTGTAGATTTTTATTAAATAAACATTTTTCTCAAACATTGTTATATTATAAAATTAATAGAAATTGAGTTATTAAAGAAAAATGATAATCACAATTATCTCTCTCATTTCTCATTTTTAACAGCCACCTCTGAAAATGTAGTACCACTTTAAGAATTTTTTTATTCATTTGTTTATTTTTTCTTTCAAAAATATTATTCATAAACAATAAAAAAATTTTTCAAGTGGTACTACATTTCCAGAGGTGGCTGTTAAAAATGAAAAATGAAGCATACTAAAATATTTTTGACTTGAAAGTCAGAGTTTGCTTAGATTAAATTTTAGTAAAGAAAAATTAATATTTTATTTGTTTTAGACCAAATTTGAGGATCGAATATCATAAAAAGTAAAATCTTAAAACTTTCATTAGCGATGTAATATTGCATTGTCATGCAATTCTGAGCTATGTTGAAAGTTTCAAGTCTCTATCTCATCAAAAAGTTGGTTAAAAATTAAAAATCAATTTCCAAATTTGTACCGAACAGACAGACAAGAAACCAAGCTAATAAAAACATTTTAATAAAAACTGGTAAAATGTTTCATTCAAAGACAAAGTTAAGTTTAAAAAAACAGCCTCAAATCCAACTCTACAATTTTACATTCCAAAAATTATTTTTTCATAAATTTTTTTTATCAAAATGTCTAAATGCAATTTTTATATAGGAAAAAAATAACAACACACTTAAACTTTTATAAATCATCAAAATCGATAGCATATACATACATACATATTATGTATATAATTTTTCTGTTAAATGTTTTTTTTTTTTTTGTGAACTATATAATCTAAAATCTATGTATTGCACCGGTCAAAAAGATTGATTTTAATATTAATTCAAAATACATAAGTAATAAACTTTCAGTATATAAAAATTATAGCCGTACAAGCTTGCAAACTAGTTTTTCTTCAACACGAATCACTTTGATTTTTTATTTGATTAAATCTAAAAATGAGTTCAAGAAAGCTGGTTTTAAAGCATCATACATATAACATTTATAATGTTATACAAGATAATTAGTACAATGAGATAAATTTACAGTCTTTAAGCAACATTTCATTTTCTGTTTTTTGGTATTCTTAATAATTAAGAAATTCAAAATGAATTGTTTTTAAAAAATTTATATTTGAATACTCTGCATTTCTTTTACACACGCAATATTTGTATTGAATACTATGAAATTTTTTGAAGAAGAGTTTGTTTTTATACGGTTTATTTTACTGACGTTACTTACCCAAAAAAATTTAAAATGAAAATGCGTACAAAGTTTCTACCACGCAAAAATATTTAAGAAGCGAGAAAGGCTTTTTCCGATTAGTGAGCGTGAGATGTCGGAATAAAACCTTTTAATATTGAAGCTATTCAATGTCCTTTTCAACCTGACACATGTCCTTATTGGAAAAAATGCAATTTTATAGCCGAAAAGCACCGTTAAAATTTTTGTGACAAAATTGACATGTCCTACAAAAATCATTATTTCTCCGTTTCAGGATGAAAGTATAACAGAGTATTTCGAAGAGAACTTCAAGAAGAATCTTTCTAATACACTTCATTTCATTTCGATCGGATCAATGGTTCTTCAGATATAGAGTCATAAACTCAAATATAGTTTTTTTTAAATCTATATTTCAACTTTTTTGATGACGATATATCTCTGAAACGAAGAAAACATAGCATACTCGTAGGTTTTTTGGTAATATATGGGAATTTATTTTGTTCTCTTTACAATAATACCTCCTATTTGTGATATATTCGAAGTGAAAAATAAATAATTAATTATAATTTTTTGTTTTACAAGCTGATTAATAGCTTTTAAGGATTGCGATAAGCACAATTATTTGGTTATGTATGCACTGACTGGAAAAACTGTTGATACACCACCACATAAAAAAAACAAATTACAATAACAACACACAGACATATACGACTGGAATAATAATTATTTTATTCATAGTATTTACAGTTCTAAGAGTTTTCCTTTTATTACAAAAAATTTTCAAAAATAGCGAAAATCTAAGTCGAAAAAGGGTTGGGACACTAACATAAAACTAAAATTTACTTCCATGTTCCATAAAAAATCATCATAAGAATAAAAAATCTGTTCGGAAAATATGATAATAAATATTGTTCATTATAAAAAAATACTGTGTAAAAACTCCTAAAATCTGGACGTCCGCGATTTTGAATGAACTAGATGAACGTTTTATTGTGCGACAAGTTAAAAAAAATTCAAAAACACATAAGTGCAAGCGCTTTGAGAAATTTTGTACAAAATATGTAGATTCGGAAATACTCGTATATTGAAATACCTATAAGAAATACATACAGTGACCGAAATTCAATTAGATCTACCTCATTTTTCTTCGTTTTAAAACAAACCATTACCTGTTTTTTTCAAAGGTTTACTTATTTAGCAAGATATTAGTGCCATATGGCTATTTAATTGCAGAAATTCCCGTTTTAAAATTTGTAGGAGTCGTAATTAGTAAAAATTGAGTTTTCACGCATAAAAAATGCGAAATTCAATTATATCCACTCATTTTAAAAGTATCATAGTTGCAAATAACGTTGGATATTATATTAAATTTTGGTGTAGTTATTTAAATTGATGTTCTAAGTCTTGTTTTATTTTAAAATTTTTTAAATTTCCACACACTAGTTTTTCACAGTAAAGCAATGGGTAAGGGTAATATATATATATTTATAGGCTTCAAGTTTTACACGCTCTTCAGAGGTAAGGATATTACCCTTATCCATTGCTATACTATGGAAAACTAGTGTCTGGAAATTTAAAAAATTTTAAAATAAAACAAGACTTAGAACATCAATTTAAATAACTACACCAAAATTTAATATAATATCCAACGTTATTTGCAACTATGATACTTTTAAAATGAGTGGATATAATTGAATTTCGCATTTTTTATGCGTGAAAACTCAATTTTTACTAATTACGACTCCTACAAATTTTAAAACGGGAATTTCTGCAATTAAATAGCCATATGGCACTAATATCTTGCTAAATAAGTAAACCTTTGAAAAAAACAGGTAATGGTTTGTTTTAAAACGAAGAAAAATAAGGTGGATCTAATTGAATTTCGGTCACTGTATGTATGTATGTACCTACGTATATATTGAAAAAACATAATCTTCATAGTCGTTTGGTTTGGAAAAAGCCTCAGATAAGTTAACAAAATAAATAAATGTAGAAGATGACTTTTTGCTTCTTCTTATATAAATAAGCCTATACATTAGCTGCTTTCGATTTGCCATTTCCAAGTACTTGCGAGTACTAAAATGTGTCTTGGATAAATGGGTAAATCGAACGACACAAAAATTTTGATAGGTGTCAAAACCTAAAAATAATTTTTATTTTGTCATAATATACATACAAAAAAGAAAAACACATCTAGTGCTCTTAGTTTTTTAAACTATAAAGCCCTCTGTTGTAAAAATTGTGCGTAACTACTTGTATCTACTTGAAAAATTTTACATGAGTAGCTACGTGTAGATGATTTAGCACAGACTTCCACCTTATCTACCCGCAAGTACTTGAAAGTGGCAAATCGAAAGCAACTATTCTGAGAAATCGAAATGAAATACAAAATTTCAATCTAAACAATCGTAATTTTCATTTCCCCAAACCCAATTACAAGTTCATATTTAATAGAGCTAAAAACATAAAAACTATATTATTTCAAAATCCGAAGCGGCTTAGTTATTTGTCGGATTTTTAGTCATTAAAAATATATATTACTGTATCTGTTAATATAATTAAAAAAACTGGTTGCTTGAACAATTTATTTAAAAAAAGTTTTATTATAAAAAATATTTGAAAATGAAAAAACTTTTGCACATACATACATATTATTTTGTTTCTTTTAAAAGACTATAAGTTACGGCTTCCATTTCGAAAAAGTATAAAAATTTAATTAAATATCACATATAACTATTATCTATGGAAAAATGGAATAAATTATTCCTTTGAAATAAAAAACAAAAAGTTTTATTATAAAAAATATTCGAAAATGAAGAAAGGAAATTAAAAAATTACATGAATTGAAACCGGATTGAAAAAAAAGTCGAAGTATGTATTTAGATAATATTATATGAAACTAGAGCAAGAAAATTGGATAAGATCTTGATAACAAATCTCTAAAATAATTTTCATCATTGCAAAACAATAAAATTATTGGATTTTGAATCTCTCGGATTTTGAACCTCTAGGATTTTGAACTTCTTGGATTTTAAAGTTCCCAGATTTTCAAATTTCCGGATTTTAAACTTAGCGGATTTTATACTTGTCGGATTTTGAACTTCCTAGATTTTTTTAATTTTCCCGGATTTTGTAACTCCGAGATTTCGAAAATTCGGATTTTGCTACGATCTGAATATTTATATTTGATAAAAAAATAACTTAAATTGGAAATATAAAAAAAAATCGATTTTTAATGAGATGTTCCAATTTTTGTTTGCTAAATTTTTTACTTCTAAGAATGCATCATTCTGTACTTTTGAAGTTTTTATTCAGAAATAAAAAACCAAGGTACCTATAAAATATAAAGTAAATGTGAATATTGTTTGATTTATGTCACCCAACGGAAATATCAGTATAAAGTAAGGTACACATTATCTTTTAAACTGACAGTTTTTTTGCATAACTGTCAGTTAGACTGATGCTCACAAAATGATTTCATTGTTGTTCAGTTTTTTTTGATAGTCGCCGACTGTCATTTTAAATGATAATGTGTACCTCACTTAACAGAAAATGATTTTTCTCAGGATTGCCGTAGCTTTTGGCAGTATTGCCTTAAATAATAATTTATAAAAAATGAATTTATGATAATATTATGATATATTCTATATTTCTATATTTATTTCAAAATTTAAATTTATTATTTTTAATAGTTTTACGTAAATTAGTATTTTTATGTTCTATTTTTAATAAAACTTTTATTTTATGTTTGATAGGTACATATATATAAAATTATGTTTTCAATATGAATTTGATTTTGAATTTTAGAATAAACAAAATTGTATAAATACATTGTAAATATATTCATATTTGTTAATTTATCCTTTTTTATCTATTTTGTTTCATTCATGTATTGTTCTTGGTTATAATTACGTTACGTTAATTTAATTTAATGTAAGTGTTTGAAATCAAATAATTAAATATGAATACTTTTCATTATATGTATAATTCAAATTTGAATATTTATAATATTTTTATCGTTTTTTTCATGAAAAACGTAACGCATTTGGATCTTTACTTTATACGTAAAATTGTGTAAATTGTGAAAAAAAAATAATAAAAATAGGTAAATTTTGTGTTATTGGATAGTAAAATTAAAATATTCAATATCAAAAAAATACATAAAAAGATCAAGCAAATATTTTATCAGATTATACTTTTGAAATACAAAAAAAAAAAAAAAAAAAGCAGAGAACAAAAAAAATTATAAAAAATGCAAAAAATCTAAAATATCCTTTTAAAGTACTATTAAACTGAATTTTGTTTTCTTTATTTTTCAAAAAACAGATGGTGAATTAAATTCATAAGTTGTAAAATAAAAGAAATATTTAAATTCAATATTTCAGTAATTACGAGGCAAAATCAATCTATCGTTAATGGAAAACAGATATATCCTTGACTACTTTCAATAATATCGTCGATATTTTTGATCTCTTATAGAGAAATTTCTGTTAATATTGTATGAATGTTCAATTTAAATACTTTGTTATTGGTTTTTTATTGTTACATATTTATAATTGATGTAATTAATTTCGTTTCAATAAAGTATTTTTATTCTAGAAATCCAATTGTTTTAAGTAAATTAAGTAAGTAAAAGTGGGTGAATTAAAGTGAGTACATACAATCTGTGTGAGCGTTGCTAAAAATAAAATACATGTGATGGTAATATGGTTCTTAAAAGTGTCAAAAAATGTAAACAAGAGAAAAATCAAATTTTTAAAAGTTGAATAAAAATACGTAAATGAAATAATTAAGTGATAAAACAAAAAAACCAAAAAACATTGTAAAATTTGTGTGCAGTGTAGTGAAAAAGACATTTAGTAATTAAGAATATAAAAATTTCAAAAATTTATTGTAGGTTTTTGCAACAAAACTCAACACCGACGCGAGGGATTATCTTTTCACAGGTTAGTAAATTGTGTAAAATATTTCTTAAAGTATTTAATAATGAGTTTCTGTGATAGCAAATGTTATTAAGTACTATATAATTTTATTTTGGTAGTTTAAATTCCTTTATTTTATTGTCTTTTTTTACATGTACTCAAATAATGTCAAAATTAAAAAAAAAAACAGAAAAATGTGTCGCCTGGTTTTTGATTTGCAATAGGGGCAAGTGGGTGAAAAGACCCAGTTTAATTCAACAATATATATGTAAATTTCTAAGTATGCATAGTATATACGTACACTCAGATAAAATTAAAAGCATATACATACATGTTATTTTTTCAGATTTCCTACCTACGGTATAAACTATGAGATTGCGATGGATGAAAATAATTGGTACAGATGTTCAACCCACAAGAAATACCCTATTATGCTCTGAGCATTTTCTACACAGTAACATAATAGCATTACAAGGAAGAAGTTGCTGAGAATAGTTCAAATCATTTTATAGGGAAAATTTGTTTGAAGAAGCGAAATCACATATGATAGAGAGAAAATATTATGTGCTATGCTGAAACTCATATCAGAAAGGTACCTTAAAACTCGATATCATTTTATATCAAAAAAATTGTCTGAAAAAAAATCAATTAAACAAAAATTTACAAAATTATTTTATATAAGGGCGTGTAATATATTGAATTATTTTAATCAAAAAAGAATGTTTTATTTATATTTTTTTATTGTGAAAATAGACAAAACATATTTTCCCAAAAAACCCCAAAAATTTGTCTAGACAATTTTTAAAGTATTTTTAATGTATTTGTTTATCACACACACCATACAAAACTGTCTACGTTTTTTGATTCATATGTCAATTCCTTTGTTAATTATTCATTGATTTATTCAAACAATTTGTAAAAGAATATAGAAAAACATGCCTATCTTGCCTGTACTGACTTCGAACAGTGAAAATAGTATAGTCGACGAATTTGCAGGGCAGTGAACTTATTGAAAGAATCATATTAAAACAAATTTGAAATTCCTAAAAACCTCTTTTCTAAATATAGTAAATATTATGTATTGAAGCTTTTTTTAGGTTCAAAACAATCGTGAACCACAAAATAGCATACACACCATTGTCATTGATTAATTATTATACACAGATCAATCATACAAAAAGAAAAGCTGGAACGCTAAAACAAATAATGCTTTTTACTCTCGCACCAATTTTAAAGGCAGTTACAGTACAGCTATTTAAGATTGGCAAAGGGGAAATATTCGCAGTAGGATCTGCGTATCCTATCCACTGAAATTTCACTGTGATGTAAGCATCACATTTTACAAAAATCCTTCTTGTAAAGAGAAATTCGCATTTTGTTCCTTAGGTAGGAATTTATTATTTACACGATCTTACATATATTTTCATTTTCTTATTCATAAGAATTTCCTATTTTTAAAGGATACTTATCATCACTTACCTTGTTTATGCACAAAGGTTAAAACGTATTAACGATAAAACGTTTTAAACATCGTTTTGAGATAATACATTTTGATTGGTGTTTATGCGTAATACAACATTTCGTTCTCACTCAAAACCAATGTAAAACTAAATTTATAAAGTATGGACACTCGCCACGTGATTTTTTTAACAAATACATATGCAATTTTTGCGATCATTGAACTCCAAAAAATTCAAAAAATTCCATAAGCAAAAACAGTATAGAAGCTATGACTTGTTTCGTAGAGTTTTAATGCGTTTTGAAATTTCGTTTATGCATCCGTATTTAGTCAAGACGGAGTGAGTTAATACGAATTCACGCTACGCAAATATGAGGTAACTGATCACATATTGTTTTTGTAATTCTGTATTTTCTTCACTATCCTTTAAACATCGGATGGAAGGATGTTGCTGTTTTTTTCAGCTAAAAAAAGGATATGCGTTGTGTGTTCGATGGATGATCGCTAGTCATTATACTTACTACTGAGTGGAAGATTTAATCTTTATTTTCTTTTGCTGTTTTCTTCAAAAAATGGGAAATGAAAGGATATTTTAAATATTTTCAAAATTTCTTCCACTTGCGCAACTTTTTGCCAATCTTAAATAGCTGTACTGTACTTATTTACTTTCCTGATAGTTGATACACAAACTCACCATTAAATTCAAATTTGAAACAAATTGTAACGATCTACTTTCTGGTGAAATTTTATTCTGTATGGTTAGTTTTCCATATTTTTCATATTTTACCATTCAATATGTTATCGTATATACTATACATATATACTTGAATAACTGACTATTCTGTCTAATGAATGAGTATTATGATTTATGAGCCGTTAATTATTTTTGTATTATTTTGTATTCACTTTGAACTCAACTATTGCATTTTTTGTTTTTGTAATGTACTCATAATGATATTTGCAGAATTTGTGTGTTTAACTAGGTGTGATGTGGTTTTTTGTTCTTAATATAGTTTTTTTTTAAACAACAATATTACAAATTTTTTTAAATAGATAGAAAAGGAGACTGGGGTGTTAAATGTCAAATTTTGTCTTGCAGGAAAAGTAAAAGACATCACCCTTACCTTAAATTTTTAAACCTGTTTTAACCTGTCGTTTGGATTTTTTTAACACTCCGATCTATGAGAGTACGTTTTCGTACAAAATCGGATTTCAAATTGAAATATCTCTGGACCTTGTGATCCGAATAACTTGAAATTTCTTCAGAACGTTCTTCTCGTCATTTCCTACAAATTTTTTTTTTAAACAAAAAAGATCTCTGCCAAAGGGAGCGAGCTACAAGGCTCCAAAGAAAAAAACTCCTTCCATCTATGTTAAGGAAATTTTTGTAGACCTTTTCGTCCCTTTAAAAAAGTATGTTCCTATAAGAGTAGGAAGTTGAAATTTGGCCAACATATTTCTTGAAGGGTTCTCTTCTAAAAAAACTTTAAACAAAAAAAATCCATCAACTAAGGCATTATGAATAAATATAGAACAAAATATCCTTTGATTTTTTTGCCACTACACGTACATACATATTACATACATATATAGTCGAAATATTATGAGTTGGCGAATCTCGCGCATGTCTTACATGTGTTAGTGATCTTCTTGTGTATACATATACGAAGGAAGAAACCTTTTTCTTAGAATTTACAACAACAAAAATACATGTGTGTAAGTATCTTTTCTTCTGCGCGCGCATAATTTTCTAGTATAATACGATTTGGCATCTTTTTTAAATCGAGCTATAATACCCTGCAAACACAGAACTATACTTTATTTAACAATTAAAGTCAGTACAGGCAAGATAGGCATACTTTTCTATATTCTTTCACAAATTGTTTGTATCAATCTGTCTCGTGTGTGGGGGTGATCAGATCTCAATTTCAATCGAGGGAAATTTTTAAATTGAAAATTACCAAGGGCTGCCAGATGATTTTTTTTTATTTTTTTTCAATTTTACAAAAAAGTAGGTAATTGTGGGAAATTTATAGGAAATTTAAAATAAAAATAAAATTATTAATATATACAACATAATTATCCACTTAAATACATTATAAGCTTTAAAATCACTTCAATTCACCCACTTTTACTTACTTAATTTACTTGAAACACTTGGATTTTCACAATAAAAATACTTTAGTGCAACGAAAATAAATTAAGAGTAACAATAAAAAACCAATAACAAAGTATTTAAATTGAAAATTCATACAAAATTAATGGAAATTTCTCTATAAGAGATCAAAAATATCTACGGTGTTGATGAAAGTAGTTTTAATCAAGGAATTTTATGATTTTATTTAACGATAGATTGATTTTGCCTCGTAATTACTGAAATATTGAATTTTAATATTTCTTTTATTTTACACCTTATGAATTTAATTCACCATCTGTTTTTTGAAAAATAAAGAAAACAAAATTCAGTTTAATAGTACTTTAAAAGGATATTTTAGATTTTTTGCATTTTTTATTATTTTTTTCTTCTCTGCTTTTTTTTTTTTTTGTATTTCAAAAGCATAATCTGATAAAATATTTGCTTGATCTTTTTATGTATTTTTTTGATATTGAATATTTTAATCGTACTATCCAATAACACAAAATTTACCTATTTTTATTATTTTTTTTCACAATTTACACAATTTTACGTATAAAGTAAAGATCCAAATGCGTTACGTTTTTCATGAAAAAAACGATAAAAATATTATAAATATTCAAATTTGAATTATATATATAATGAAAAGTATTCATGTTTAATTATTTGATTTTAGTTATTGAATTTTTACTTTTTATTTTTGTGGTATTTCGATAACATAATAAATAAATAAAATAAAATTAAAAATATTTTTTTTTTTTTTTTTTTTTCATATTATTTTGATATTCGATATTCTAATTGTATTATCCAATTAAATAAAATTTATTTCTAACTATTATTGTTTTTTTTTTCACAATTTACACAATTTATATAAAGATCAAAAAGCATTACGTTTTTTTTTTTTAATAATGATAAAAATATTGTTTGTTTAGAAAATTTGGAAAAAATTCAAATTTAAATAATAATGAGAAGTATTCAGGCTTGAAAAACGAACCGAAATCACAAACAATTACGTACATAAATAAAACAAAATATCATTAGATGAAAAAGGATAATTTAACAAATACGAATACATATATTATTATTATACTTATGTATGCATTCATTTAATTCAAAATTAAATTTATATTGAAAGCATTATTTTATAAATCAAACATCAAAAAAAAATTTTATTAAAAATAAAATAAAAAATAACATTACGTAGGAATAAAAAAATAATAAATTTAAATTTTAAAATAAATAAAAAAAATATTTAATATCATTTTTTATAAATCAAGGCAATACTTCCAATGGCTACGGCAATCCTGAAATTTAATCATTTTCTTTTATACTCATCTTCCCGCTGACACGAATCAAACAACATTTTAACAGTTTATACGGTGAAAAAATAATCCGAATTTGGGATTAAATTGGGAGTAGCGTAGAAACGGTAAATTGGGATTAAAAAAGTACATGCAAACGTTGATATTTTTATACACTTATAGTATACATATTATTCTTCTTCCACATTAAAAAAGGAAGAAGAACTTGACAGCTTTACTTTCACCATAAAAATTAGAATCCGCCATATTGCATTTGACCTCACACATACATATAAAAAAATTGGGATTAAACCCAAATAAATTGGGCTTAAGTCAAAATCCGAATTATCGAGTTTAAACCACAACAAATTGGGAGTAAACCAAAATCCGTATTAAAAGCGAATCAGGCATAAACTCGTACATTTATTACTTTGAGTGGACATCGGCTGCGCAACGAATTTATATTTTTTACTTCGGTTTTTTATTTTTCATAAAAACCAAAGTGTATAATATACTATACTATAAAGTGTGGTGTGGACACTTCCCCTTTTTTTTCTTATCTTTTTTCGACCTTGGTACCGTTACTCATTTATCCTTGTTTGTTTTGCTAAAAGGTGATAAATATACAAAGAATATTTGAAAAACAAAGATAAAAAATCAATGGAAAATGAAACGTTCTGCGACCTATTAAAAAGTATGATCCAGGGTGCACAAAATAAAAATAATTTCAGTTTTGAATCTATGTATAAAAATATTTTTCTATACCTGATCACCCTTTACTTATCTAAAAATAATAATAAAACAGGTACTCAAATACATGCATTTACACTGGGTCGCACTTTTTATATACGAGATCAAAACCATGATCTACATAGAAGCCGCGCTATGGATTTCTGCACTAACACAATCAAACGTCAAAACATATTCAGTACTGGTAGTACAAATATTAGTGTAAAGAAATCGTGTTTTAATTAAATATTTTTGGTTTTTTAAATAAAATATGGTTGATAAAAGTTTTAAAATACCTATAATAAATTAATAATGTTATAATTTTTAAAGTGCACAATATTCAAAAAATAAAATAAAAAGGTGGAAAATATTCTGCGTTCTTACCTACTTGTAAGAGAAAAAATTGAAGTATGTCTATACCTATGGTGAGGTTATATTATATGTATATGTAATAAAGTGAATAAATTGATTTGATTTGATAAAACTTAATTTATAACAGTTCTGATACATATATGTATTTATATAAATAATTAAAGTTTAAAGAATAATAATATAAACTTTTTTCTTCTATACCTATATATTGACATGTGACTAATGACTACATCACCATAGGTATAGACATAGGTACTTAAATTTTTTAGAATTTTTCTACAAACAATTATGTATATGTAAAATTATCACAAACTCATCGGGTACTGCCTCCATAAGCACAATACTGACTTTAATTGTTAAATAAAGTATACACAATAAAATCTCACCAGAAAATAGATCGTTACAGTTTGTTTCAAATTTAAATTTAATGGTGAGTTTGTGTATCAGAAAAGTAAAATAAGTAATTGCCTTTAAAATGGGCGAGAGTAAAAAGCATTATTTGTTTTAGCGTTCCAGCTTTTTCTTATGTATGACTTATCATCTGTGTAAAATAATTAATCAATTACCTCGTATATGCGTAGCGTTAATTCGCATTAACTCACTCCGTCTTGACTAAATACGGATGCATAAACCAAATTTCAAAACGCATTAAAACTCTACGACGTTTTGAGTAAATACACTATTAAATCCGCATTTAAAATTTCATTGCGTTTTTAAAATGTGCATAAACACTTACTTCGTTTTAAGTGAATTGTCATTACACACGCAGGTGTTTAACGTTTTGAGTGAGAACGAAATGTTGTATTACGCGTAAACACCAATTCAAAGCTCCACTTACACTATGTTAGTTTAAAGTTGAAACACTCAAGTAACCTACACCATAAAGAATGCCAAAATTTCGATTATTTAATTGTGATTATCTTTTTATTTTGATAACAGTAAAAATTTATGATTTATTTCATTTGTTTCTTGAACCACTCATATTATTAATAAATGTTTTAAAAACTCTTAATTCGAGGATTATATTGTGCATTTTATATTTTAAAAAAAAATTATAAATTTCTTAAAGAATTCAAGAAATTTCTTCCTCTACTTTTACTTTTAGTAAGAAAGTTTTTGTTCACGCAAAGTTAATCCAATCTAATAATTTTCAAAATTTATGCTAAATGTATTCAATATGTATTTTAAAGATCGAATTTCAACTGAACTGTATTGGTCTTCTGCTTTACCAACACGCAAAACAGAAATACAACAGTACTTTCATTACTAACGAAAGTGAATAGTGAAATACCTATAAATAATATAAATTTTTTTAATGCATGATGTACTTATATGCACTCAATTAGAAATCTTTTTACAAACTTTTCTTATATTGTAATAATTAATTATTGTATTAATTTGATTAATATTGTAATGTATCGTAATGCACCATTTTGTACCTTAAATTCATTCAAATTATTGTATAACATTTGGAATTTACTTTTAAAAATGAATTTTTAAAGTTACATATTAGAAAAAACGTAAAGGTTCATAAATTTTTCTCCAATTTTTGAAACTAATTTATTTTAAATCCAAACACAACTACGATTGTCTATCATAACCTGATTGATAGTATAATTAAATGAAATGTCGTTTTCAATACCAGATGAGTTGTTTTATAAATAACACATGCGTGTTACCTTAATTCGACTTTAGAAAATTTATATCTTTTTCTTTTGACATATGCGCCTGGTTTTTGAGAAAAATTTTTCCTGAAGTTTCTGGTAGTTCTTATTTTCATACAGCGGATTTAACTTTTCAACAGAGTTTGTAAATCTTCAGGAAAGTAGTTATACCTACATATATTTATTTTTGGTAAACGATATACAAATTTTCACGCTCCCTAAATATCCCTGAAACATTTCATTATTGCTGATTACTTGTTGAATTTGAATTTAAGTTTTGGGATTTGCATTAAATTATGTAGGTACTCGTACATACATATTATATGTACATCGAGAGTCGAATTAGGGAAAGAAGAGAACAAAATTCGTTATTACTTATGTTAATCTGCGGAAAAATTTTTGAATCCTGTTGTTGAAAACATGTTACTCATAATTAGATAAAGGTTTCAGTATTATCAAGTTACTAAGTTACATCAAGATCTTTTAGAATTTAGAATTTTTTTTAAAAATTATTATAATACTTTTATCTATAAGTCCAGATTAAATTTCACAACTTGATATAATATATAACATACTATAATATGTATGGAATATGGATATATATATAATTGTATATTTATAAAGATTACACATTTTAATTACGTTGTATGGAAGAAAAGCACAGCATACTACCATGTCTTGATTATGAGCTATTGGGTGGAGTGAATAAAACTGAGTGAACACTCTGAGTGGACTTTGTTTAGTAAAGTGAATCGTTAAAAGTGAACATTTCATTTGGAGTGAATAAAAAGACACTTAAAATATGTTTAGTTAGCTCAATCGTAGTGTCAGTATTGGAAATCTAATTTTCTATTCACGCCAAACTGAGTTTTTCTTTAAAAAAGTTGAGTGAACACTCGAACTCAGTTTTTATTCACTTCACCCATTAGGTCTGATTGTGAATTTCAATATATTTTTTTACGCGTTGCTACATAATTTATTATATTTATATATTGTAGTATAATGTACATACTATATGTATATCAAAATAATTTTAATCGCTTCCTTAAAATTTTAATTGCGTATTTTTTGTATTATCCGTGAAAATGTTTTAAAAAGTAAGATTCTCAATTTTATTTCAAGAATGAGGCGGAAGTGAATTTGATTGTACCATTACAATAGTTTAAAATTTATGAAGTATTAAAAATGACATATTTTACCAGTTTTGCAAAATTACATTACTTTTCCAACTTTGTCACACTATAACTATACGTTATATTACAAGTATATTCTTATTCTTATAAAGTAGGTACAATATTATAAATTTTTTAAATTTTAATAAATTTTAGCAAAATCAGAGGCTTTAAATAAGACTTTAGCATTTTAGAATATGAAAATAAAAATCAAATACACATTAATAGTTTTTCAATTAAAATTTCTATAATAAGTAAAGAAAGTATTTCTATAACTGGAAAATTGATTACAAGAAAATTGTAAAAGACTTGTTTTAAATAAAAAGTCAGATTTTTTAAACGTTTTTAATTTATTATTGAAGAAAACTCATGACGTACCACTGAAGTACGAATCCGCCCAAATTCATTAGATTTTGAATGAGTATCAATTCATTTAAATTAAGTATGAATAATTTCGATACTGAATTATCGAGTATGATCAATAAGAACGCACACAAATCAACAACCAACACTAATATCAGTGACAGCCCTGTCATACTAATAGATTTGTTCTTTACCAACGAATATAGTGGTTCGTAGTCCACTTAAAACTTTAGGTGCATGTATGACAGAAAAATAGGTACGAAAGCTCAAGTTCAGTGCGAAAGTGAGAAATATCAGAATTATCACTTAATCAGTTCCAATAAAAAACAGCTATAATGATTAGGCAATGCTATTAGCACGGAGCAATATACATATATAAAGGAACACTTAGTACTGGCACGAATGTAGGCAAAATTTTTAAAATTTAATGACCTATGCGGGAAGTGTGAGGGACGAAAAGATTCTATCTCTCACGAAAAAATATATGAGAAAACTTTCGTTTATTACTCAGTTGCTTATTTTTATTCATGCAGGATAAACATATACATACCTAATTCCTATTATTCATATCGTTCTAAAAATTTTACTGTATGCAATATGCATTAAAATATACGCATAAAGATATAAAAAGGGGATTCACTCTTTGGTGCAAACTTACTTTTTTTACACTTTTACTACGAATATTTGCAACGAAGAATGAGCGCACCTTGAACCTGAATTAAAATAATGGCTGTCAACACCAACACTAATGACATTTCAAAGCTAACATGCACTACGTATACATGATCGGATCCAAAGTTTAAAGGATTGAAAGATCAAATTATTATTATTTATTTTTTTTTTTATGTATTTAACTAATTTAATTTAGTTCTAAATAACACAAACGCTCATAAATAATAAATTTCGATAAATAACATAACCTTAAACGATTTTAACTCGTTCCAGGAGAGAAAGATAGGATCGGTTGGATCCAATATGGACTCAATCTTCATTTACATGTATTTTTAGGGGATTCAGACCGGATTAAATTCAGATTCAACCCTGCATGCACACGTAGTAATGACTGACATTTCACTTTGCAATATGCAACGCCTGTTTGCAATGGTTTGCAATTGCAATAGGTCTTAGGTATTGCAAAATTTGCCGTACAAAGGCTAATCGCGTCAATTACATTTTCACTCATTTTGAGTTAAATATATTTATGATATAATATATAGTTATATATATGAACTGAAGGAAAAATTCTCTATTAAAAAATATGTCTATATATTATATATTATATATACACCCATGTTCTAGATTCCGCTAAAAGTGGAAGTGGAATACGAATTCAAATCCATGCGAAATGAAAAATGGTGTTCTGGATTCCACGCGGAATTATATATTTTGAACATTAATTTCGAATCAGCTGTTGTTAAATTCTCACATAAAAGTTTTATTTCTTCTTTGCTTTTTTTTTTTTTTTTGATAATTATTTATTAGTTAAGAATTTTTGTCTATAAAATTCACAAATATTTCTAACTGCTCTTTATTTTTGGGTGTTTTTTAAAAATACATTAAATGATTAAATATATTTATGGAAAAACATAATTATACTAGGATAATAATATGCATTAACTTTAAAATAAATTTAAATTTATTCACTATTTATATAATTTATTTTATAAATTTAAAAAAAAACTTCACTAATATAATTTTCGACTACACAAATACAAGCCACGATTGAATTTGACAACTATTATTTCAATTCCACGTACAAAAACATTGCGGAATTGAATTCACGAAAATTTAGTGAAAGTGGAATGTAGAACACCTAATTCCACTTCCGCAACTTCAATTCCGAAAAAGTGGAATTCAGAACATGGGTGATATAATTTAATTTTTCCACTAGTTCATATGTATAACTATATAATGTGCAAGACTGTAGCAAAATTAGTTTTTTAGTAATTGTTGTTGTATCGTTGCAAATTCGTGCTACGTAGACCGAATGCTACGATGCAATACCTATTTGCACCAAAGAGTGAAAACCCTTAAAGAAAAAAAATATTCAACTTGTACATTTATTTTCTCGATTCGAACAAAAAATTATACCCACTCCTTTACTGAATATGTATGTTATGTACATACGTGTGTATATATTTTGCTGTTTGAGAAAGCAAATATGTATCCCTTCCGAAATTTTTTTTTCTTTTTTCAAATTTTAAAAATATATTTTTGTATTTTTCTAAATTTTTATATCCAGAAAATTTTTCGTGGTTTGTTCATCTTCATTCTACGTGTTTATGCCTGCTCCGAATTTAATACGGATTTTGGTTTACTCCCAATTTTTTGTCGTATAAACTCGATAATTCGGATTTTGGCTTAAGCCCAATTTATTTGGGTTTAATCCCAATTTTTTTATATGTATGTGTGAGGTAAAATGCAATATGGCGGACTCTAATTTTTATGGTGAAAGTGAAGCTGTCACGTTCTTCTTCTTTTTTTTATGTGGAAGAAGAATAATATGTATACTATAAGTGTATAAAAATATCAACGTTTGCATGTACTTTTTTAATCCCAATTTTACCGTTTCTACGCTACTCCCAATTTAATCCCAAATTCGGATTATTTTTTCACCGTATAAACTGTTAAATTGAGAAATATGAAAATTTTATTCGTGAAGGATCAGGAGATCAGAATAATCAATAGGCATGTCGTTTTATTTTCTTTTACATTATAAAATATCTAATGCTAGTTTTTAATATTATATATTAAAATATACACACAAGCGAACAAGAAAAAAAAACTAAATTTCATATATACTTTCTCATATATCCCTTCTAAAAACCAACAAAACACAAAAATATACCAATAAAGTGAAGAAAAAAAAAATGTACACAAAAATGTAGTGTGATATTTTTTGTAAAATTTTTCTCAAACACATATACATACACATTTTTTTTGTACGGTGATTAACTATATTCTTGGTCTTTTGCATTGAAAAATGTATAGAGGTAAAGGATGAAGGGTAATAAGGAAAAAGAATGTTTTTTTTAAAATTATTTTTATTATTATTATTTATAATACTTCCAATTGTTTTTTTTATGTATATGTCGTCATTATATAATTTCAAGCAATCCTATTGGCTATACGTAAATCACACAAATTGATACTATTGCCTATTAGAGATGATTTTGTTGAAATTTTTGTTTGCTAAGAATTATGATTTCCTATTACAAAAACGATTTTTAGTACTTTAAAATTTAGGATTTTTGATCGAATTTATGAATAAAATTATTTTCTAAAAGTATCATTTTGATATTCGACCTGATAAACGATATGCAAATTAATAAATTTTATATAAAATGATATAATGATATCAACATTATATTTGGCCTGATAAACGATCAAATTTGATATTTAAATTATCAACAGAATTTATAAGTGTGCAGATCATATGCAAATTAGCTACTCGTATACTTCTTCTTCTTGAAATACTTGAAAATATACCCTCAAATCCTATATTTTCAAATTCTCATACAAATTTTTATACTGAACCAAATAGTAGGTATACTGCAACGGCGGAGGGTGGTATGGTTCAGGGTGTTCAGTGAACACCCTAAAATTGTTATGAACCTGATCATTAAAATTTTCTAATTACATTCGAAAACAATTTTTTTTTTGTAACAAGAAAAGTAATTTTTTAATATATGTATTGGTAATATCATCATAATATATCAAAATTATCAAAAATATTTTTTTACTTTTCGTTTCTCTTTTTTTCTTCATAGAGTTTTGTATGCAAGATGTTCACATTTCAAAGTGAACATTAGAAAAATCGTACTACACCATTATATTCGTTTATATTTTTCTCTTTTCAAATTCGTTTTTTCATACATCAGTCAGGCAGGTTCATATTTTAAAGTGAACACCAATACCATAGTAGAATATTATGAGAAAATATTTTTTTTCATTTTCGTTTCGTTTCTCTTTTTTTCTTCATATAATTTTATATGGAAGGTGTTCATATTTTAAAGTGAACACCATAGTAGAATATTATGAGAAAATATTTTTTTTCATTTTCGTTTCGTTTCTCTTTTTTTCTTCATATAATTTTATATAGAAGGTGTTCATATTTTAAAGTGAACACCATAGTAGAATATTATGAGAAAATATTTTTTTTTACTTTTCGTTTCCTTTCTATTTTATCCTTCAAATAGTAATACTATTCATTTTTTGAAAATGAACGTTGTTATTTTCCTTACTAGATGTTACCTTTTTTATTTGAAGAAAATTAAAATTAATAAATTCAATTTCATTTAAATTTCAATTAATACAACTTTTTTATTAGATAATAATTCAAATTGTGTGTGTCGTGGTGAAAAATTTCTTTTAATTGAAGCTGGAAGGTAAGAAATAAATAGATTGTTTTTCTCGGGGTAGAAATTTAAAAAAATAGTTGGAATTTGAAACGGAATTTTTTGTCGTTGGTAGTTTAAAATTTTGAATATTAAATATTTCACATGAAAAATTAAACAGTTTTTTTTTTAATTTTGTAAAGATGGATAAGAACGCGGAAAATGCTTCTCTTTGTAATTGCGTCATTGAAAATCTTTTATGTATGTCTTTTTCAAGACAAAACATAGAAGATAAATCGTTGATAATTAAAAACAGTAGACCCACGCATATTGTGGAAAATTTAAAGGCAGCTTTTCAATGAAATTTTAGTCACTATTATAATGCAACTGAAAGTACGCTTTGAAAATATGAAAAATTTAAATTTTATTGAGTTGTTAGACGTTCAAAAATTTCATAAGTATTCTGAAATCTTCCCAATAACTGAATTAAATGCGTTAATAGCTGCATACCCAGAACAATTTGATTTTTTAAAATTGCAAAATGAACTTACTGTTATTTATAATAAAAATTCCTTTTTTTCTAACCTGCCAGTACCTGAAATTTAAAAAAATATTTTACGCAACAATCTCAAAGCTACGTTATCCGAAGTTTTCAAATTAAGTTGTTTAATTACAACTATTCCCGTAACTACAGCTAGCGCTGAGAGATCTTTTTCTTGTTCAAAGAGAATTAAAACATATTTGCGAAATTCGATGGCACAAAATAGGTTGACGGAGTTAGCTTTGATATCCATTGAAAAAAAATTATTAAAAGAATTGAGAACTAGGCCAGATTTTCACGAAAAAGTTATTGAGAAATTTTGCGAAAGGACAAGAAAAATTGAATTTGAGATGAACATTGAAGTGCAAAAAAAGTGATATTTTCGTTTATTGTATTTTTTATACAATAATGTATATTATTATTTTATATTTTTTTATGCTTTGTTTTTGTTATTTTTTTTTTTTTTTGTTATATTTTTATTGAGTTGTTTAAGTGGGATAGGCCTAATGAAAAATTGGAAATTTTAAACGGATTTTTGAGTTTTTCTTTCTATTTTTTACACATTTTTCTCTTTAGGGAAACCGACCACTTTATATCGGTTAACGCTCTGACAGCGATACCTCTTGGGTGGAGTGGAAACTCGTGTTTTAAATTATTTTGAATAGAAACAAAATATAACTTTCATTTCTTTTAGAAATCTGAACACCCGGAAAAATACTACTGGCTCCGCCACTGGTATACTGAATATATGGAGAAAAGGAAAAGCTGTTTCCATATGATTCTGTATATAGTAATCAGAGTATAAAGAAGAACTTACATAGTAGGATTACGGAGAGCCGAATATTTTTTTTTTATTTATTTCTCTCACATTTTTTGAGAAAATGCTAAAAGGTGATAGGAATATTTTTTCATTGACTGAAAAGAAATGCAACGTAAATATTTACAAATAAAAAATAAAACACGAACACATTCACAATTTTAAGTAAGAAAGGAAAATTCCCATTATAAATAAATGTAAATAAACCTGTTTCTATATGCTATGCTTGTATGCGTTTCATATATCTTATATGGTTTTAGCTTATAAAAAAGAAAACGAACACTAATGCACATTTAGGTGACTATTTTGAAAAATGCGTTTATAAAAAACTATGTTGAAGAGGTATTAGTATGAATAATCATACTGTGCTTTCGCTCATATATACGGAAATTTTTCATTAAAGAAATACGCATTATTTTTACCTCCTTCAGTCATATGGGATTTTGTTTTTGTTTTCAGAGAAAAATTTATAAATAAAAAATAAAAAATCGGCTCTCAGTAGGAACACTATGTAATACACTATGATAGTAATGCTTGAAACGAAACATGAGAATGATTGTGTTAAAAATGTTTAAATTTCTCAAATTTTTTTAAATATATTGTACGTATTGCATGGAAAATAGATAGAAAAGAGAATATACTTTAAAATTAGAGAAATTAAGAAAAAACCCTGAGAATAAGAAAGAGCTTAAACAGCGATAAGATTGGAGGCCAGCTTTCAACATTGGAGGTCGTTTTGCGGTTTTTAAATTTGTTATTTCAATTATCTTGTTTATGCACAACAGTTAGAACGTTTTAACGCTAAAACGTTTTAAACATCGTTTTGAGATAATACACTTTGATTGGTGTTTATGCATAGTACAACATTTCGTTCTTACTCAAAACGTTTTGAGTAATGTCACCTGGTTGTTCTGGTGTTGTTGTTCATACAGTGTTAGCACCATAGATTTTTGTGGTTTATTTCGAATGCCAGTAACTTCTCTCTTCTTGAAAATATCTTTTTTTTTCAAACACAGAAAAAAATGTTTTTTTTTTAAATTTTATCTTTTTATGCCTCTAAATAACATTTGTTTACTTAGTTCTACAATTAATAATAACCGCACATTAAATGTTATTTGAAAATTTAACGTAACGTTACTAACACTACTCTAAAACCTCATATCGATGTTTTGTGGCTTACCAACACTATTTTGAAATGTCAAATATGACAATTCACTTAAAACGAAGTAAGTGTTTATGCTAAGCGTTACTTCGCATTAACTCACTCCGTCTTGACTTAATACGAATGCATAAACAAAATTTCAAAACGTATTAAAGCTCTACGTCGTTTTGAGTTAATACACTATTAAATCCGCATTTAAAATTTCATTTCGTTTTTAAAATGTGCATAAACACTTACTTCGTTTTAAGTGAATTGTCATATTTGACATTTCAAAATAGTGTTGGTAAGCCACAAAACATCGATATGAGGTTTTAGAGTAGTGTTAGTAACGTTACGTTAAATTTTCAAATAACATTTAATGTGCGGTTATTATTAATTGTAGAACTAAGTAAACAAGTGTTATTTAGAGGCATAAAAAGATAAAATTTAAAAAAAAAACATTTTTTTCTGTGTTTGAGAAAAAAAAGATATTTTCAAGAAGAGAGAAGTTACTGGCATTCGAAATAAACCACAAAAATCTATGGTGCTAACACTGTATGAACAACAACACCAGAACAACCAGGTGACATTACTCAAAACGTTTTGAGTAAGAACGAAATGTTGTACTATGCATAAACACCAATCAGAGTGTATTATCTCAAAACGATGTTTAAAACGTTTTAGCGTTAAAACGTTCTAACTGTTGTGCATAAACAAGATAATTGCTATTAGTAAGGTTATTCATGTGTAATAGGAGAAACGAAAAGTAGGATATTAATTGCTTAGTTAGAAGGCAGAAAGCAAACTCGAATTTAATTAAAGAGGCTTAAGCGCCAGAAACAGAGAATAAAATGGGTGAAGTACCTAACATTTGATGATAGAGATTTTCGACGTCGGTGGGGAGAAAAGTAAAAGACTCGCCAACTTGCCACCTTCATTTGATAGTACTGGTTCACTTCACGCATTGGACCAGATACATGACGATGAAGTGCGAAGGAAGAAGATTGTGATCGTACTTGACTATCAAATAGTGTTAAAACACGTAAATATGACAGAGATAAATAAGGCATTAGCCTAAATATATACATATCTACAAACTTAAGGAGTGCACAACACAAAACAAAATCACACTTGTTCTGGCAACCGTCAAACAAGTGCTCAGAACTACTGGAGTCGGTTATGTTTAAATATCTTGTTCTGCTTGTTCCTTCAATATATACATAATATATGTCAGTATATGTAATTTCAATACCTATAAACTAAATACGTTCGATCGAAAATAACTTTTTATGCAATAAAAAAGTCCTTATAATTTGTTTTTCTCTGAAAATCTTGGAACTTATTTTTTATGCTCGTAGTAGCACGAAAACATATTTTTTCGAGCTTTCTGTCAGAAAATTCTGATTGATGAAATGAAATGACCATGCATATAAATATCACGTAGGTACATTTTTATTTACATACTCTTTTAATTGGTGTAATTTACATATGGTATACAAAACTGGATAATTGACTGTATGTATTTCATTTTTAACAACAAAAAATTGCACAAAAATTTCAATAAATCCTGTTTTAAACGCGCTAAATTTCAAATTGTGAAGTGTAATTATATGTAAGTATGTAAAAAATTATAAAGTATAGTCTATTAAAGTTATTTGAAATAAAAGAAAAAATATATATGTATATTGTATATACATACTCCATGATTCATATTTAGGAGAAAATTGTTCACAGTTAAGTTTTATAGTCCAACCAGAATTGATGTAACGCAACGATTAAAAGACGTGACGTTGCGGATACGATTGTACATGATTGGTTTCGTAAGAAACGTCTTTTTAACAACGCGTTTCGGCTGATTCATATATTATCATTCCCAGATTTATTTTTTGTGGTCATGTTCAAGTGTTGGTTAACATATGTATGTATGTATGTTACCATACAATGTACATACCTTTGTATTGTACATAATATACATAATTCCATATTTCCATAGTATGGTAGGCAATTATGTTTACAAAGAATAATGTCATGTGTATTCACTTTTAAGGAAAATGTTTTTTCAATCAAATTTCTAATAATATACCTAATTATTATTTCAATTAAAATACTAAAAGATTTTACTTTGTGAAATAAATTAAAAATTAAAGTACGAAGAGTACAAACTGAATTACATAAATTATCCGTAGTTTTTTTTTCAATGCGGAAAGTTTATAACAGAAAGAATGAAAAAATGCCACTTGCATAAATTATAATATACATATATGTATGTAAAAGGCGTTTGTTTTGAATGACCTATGTGACCTGTAACTGGATTCTTGCTTCCACAAACTTCAAAAACAAAACCAGTTTTGAGAAATTTCACTTGCTTTCGAACAATTTCAACTCACTTTCTTCAGAGAATCTCCAATAATAGCATCTTCCACTTAGTCAGGTATGTAAGATGTGTTTTAAGATGTACGTACAAGTGTGTATATAATACATATAATTTTTACCTATAGTAAGCACTTTGTGTTGTTGAATTAATGAGACGTAGGTACTTTCGTTTTGACCTAGTCTTCCAATAAAGATTGATAGTTGGTTTTTTTTTGTCTTTTAAAAATTTATATACATATATATGTATCTATGTATGTATATATGAAGATGTCGCTGCTTTATAGATTTGCTTCGTGATTTATGAAAAAAAATTTTAGGAATTTCACTTTGTGAAGACAATAATAGTCATTGTAAGTGAAATAATAATATAAAAAGTGATGTGTCTTTCTTTTTTAACAATTTTGGTTATTTTCTCAAGACTAATGTTTTTTTTTAGATGATAAACAATAAAGATTAATAAGAAAAAGTGAGATTTTAAGAACAATGAACACCAATGCAATAAACATATTGTACGTGAAAAATTGGCAATCAATCATACCTACCCTTTAAGTACTCGTATTTATAATGATTTTTTCTTTTGAACGTCATAACTTTGTACTGTATTTCACAAGCAAATTGCCTGAATTGAAAAAGTAAATTCGTACTTTTATTGTAACTTTCTTTTCCATAAACGAAAAATCATGGAAAGTCAAAGTTTTGAATTGAATTGAATTCTTTAATTCAATTATACAGACAAAAGGGCAAGAAAAGTATTGAGTAAAAATAAGAAATATTTTGGTACAATTACTAATAGTTTGGCTAAATTTAGAATGTAAGAAAAAGTTTCAAAATTCTGTGAATAAATTGAGATTTGGCGGATAATTTTAAGATTGATTTTCGATATTGAGATATTGCCATTAAAATACTCTAGGTATTGTTAATCATCGAGTTTCAAACAGAAACCACAAAATAAAACATTAATTTATGTACATATTATATATATTTTCAAATTATTTATTAAAAGTCTAAACTCCTCCGGAATTGAATTTTCATATAAATAAAATTTCTTATAATACATACATACATATTATGTTTGTATTTTGAGTGAATTGGAAACTTTATTAAAAATCTTTTACCATGTAGGTATGTTAAAATTTTTAGTAATATGGATTAATTTTCCGGAAGTTTTTATAACTAAATGAATTTGAGCTGATTTTTTATACACCCTAATATTTTTAAAATTTAGTATTTAAAAAAAAGTTATGAATATTTTTGAATTGTTTCATCAGTTTAGTTTTCAAATTTAAAAAAAAAAATTAACCTTATTTAATATTCACAAAAATACTTAATTTGACTAATTTTCATTCAATAAATGGATAAATTATAAGCCTAAGTAAGGCTTTTCATTTTTATTTTCGGTTATAGGTAACTGTAATTTTTAATTAAACACGTTAAACAGTTGTTTTTTTTTATTTTAAATTTGAAGATAGTATTAATAAACATTCTTCTTTGATTGTTTTTGAACTTATTAAAATAATGACTTTAACACAATCTAAATTATTTGTTTCTTTGTGAATTATGTATTTAGCTTATGGTATCATGTTAGTAGTAACATCCTCGAAATTTCAATTGTACCTATGTAAATAAATAGTAATTCTATTTATCGACCTTAAAACACATTGAGAAAAATCAAATATGTTAGTTTATCAGAAAAGATTTCCGTATCTTAAATTTGACTAAATTTTAAACATTTATATGGATGAAATAATTGAACTGTCTCTTTTTTTTAAATACAAAAATATTTTCAATTATGAAAATTAAACTTGTATTAAGTTGTATTAAAAAACAAAAAATAAAAAAAATTTTAATTTATCACAAAAAATTATAAAAATTTATGAATTATTATCGCAGAATTTTGAATATTTTTCTCTTTTTCAAACTCACCAAATCGTGTGAATGTAAATATCCTTGTAATAATACACTTCCAATTAAATTTAAAGTGATTAAAAATATCAAAATTTTTTTCATTATGTAATGTTTTCAACGAAAGAAAAAAAAAATTGTAATTTTATTTTGACAGTGAAGTATCTAAAATACCTTCAAATTTATTTTACACTCAAATAAATAACGAACTTTTGCAGATTTGTAAAATATTACGTATTTGTGAAATAATAACCGATTTTTCTTTGAAATAAATTTCCTTTTATTCAATTTTCAATACTTTTTTTTTTTAATAGAAAACGAAAACAGAAATAATAATTTTGAAAGATAAAAAAACAAAAATCGGAATTTTCACATTGAAATTATTAGTCTGACGGTTCGCGATGAACTAAATAATGTGAAAAATATTATACGAAAAATATGTATGTTATTTATTTTTCTTTAAATGAATAAATATTCACAGAAGAATCGCTATGTAAGTAAGAAAATATTGGAATTCTTTCTGCAAACAACTAAAACGAACTAAAAATGAAAGCTGCTAGACTGCTACAGCCATATGCTGCGTTTATCTTAAAAAAGAAAAAAAATGAAAATAGGTACATTAAATTTGCCACCAACTCCAATTTATAAATTCACATAATGTAGAGGGTATACCATCATATGTATAAATGTTTTTTATTTTCATGTTATTGTGGTACATCTATAATACTATTTCCACTCACTAGTTTACCTTCTTTTTCTTTTTATGAACAGATTATGAATAATAAAAGCTGCCAGATCAATACAGGGTGAGCCAACTTCGACTGACTTTTTAAAACTTTGTGACTTTAGAGTTTTTAATTTTTTTTGTTTACAAAATATAAAGAATTCTATAAAATTTTATAAGGCCTACATACACACTGCAAGAACAGGTCAAAATTATTAAAGTTTT
Source organism: Bombylius major (assembly GCA_932526495.1). NCBI lineage: Eukaryota > Metazoa > Arthropoda > Insecta > Diptera > Bombyliidae > Bombylius > Bombylius major. The sequence goes on from OW052045.1 coordinate 18,677,904, forward strand.
TTATTTTCCCTGACGACCTATTGTTACAACGCAAAGTAAATACCGTAACCATTTTAACTCTGCAACAGCTCCCACCTCCCAGTGCAAACATGATTAAGAACTTATTAGTGATCCGTTTTGAGGATCAGTATGTGACCAACCACGACCAAATGTTCATCGACCTGTTCGCAATGAAGAAGCTTACAGGCTGTACGGCAGGGTGTCAACGATGATTTCACTGTCGACGTATTTACTCAATTGAGCATCTCCAGAACATCGCTAAGATAATTTTTGAAACTTTATCTTGAGGTGTTTCCATATAAGATTCAATTTTTACAAGAATTGTTACCATGGCGAGGGTGACAATGGAGATTCTTCGAGAGCTTTTTGGTGACCGAATTATTTCGAAAAATGCAGATTGGCTTGGTCTACCTGTTCTCCAGATTTAATGGCTCCTGATTTTTTCTTGTGGGTCTACTCAAAAAGACGGGGCTACACGAATAAGCCACAAGCTATTCAGGAGCTTAAGCAAAATCTTCGTGTAGAAATAGCAAATTTAGAGCCCGAAACAAATGCAAAATGTATTAAAAAAGAAATTCATTGTTAGGAAGAAAATGGAGGTCATTTGAATGATATTGTTTTTCACAAATATAGTCAAAAAAAATTTGAGAAACTACACTTCTATTTGAGAAAAAAAAAAATAATAAAAGCTTAAAACTGCAAAAGTTATTAGCGTTTTAAATCAGTCAGTCGAAGTTGGCCCACTCTGTATAACAAACATAAACAGCTACACAATACACATACTTTTATGGTACATTCAACTTTTAACACCTTTAAAATTATTAAATCTGCATTTACTCATTACTGCTATGTTCATCTCTGTTTTTACATCTACAATGCTGTATTTAATTAAATTATATAGTTAAATCATGTTTTTGTGCTTTTTTTAAAAGTTTAAATGAATGAAAAGAAGTTATGAATCTTCCTATATGTTTTTTAAATAAATTTTCTTATGTTCGAGGTAAATGAGCAGGTACATATGAAGATAATTATCTTATACTGAATGATTATATGAATTTTTTGTATCTGCTTCGTAAAAATATTTCAAAATCAGGATGACTATGACTATTATATGACAGAAAAGCCTGCAAAAAATACATATGTTATAAGTAGGAATTGTTGAGATTTAAAATATCGAAAAATATCTTAAAATATATTGCGTGGATTAAATTGCTCTTGTCGTCTAACTCTGTCGTCTGATGGTATGTACATATGTCAATAATGGATTTATTTGTTACAATTACATCAAATTATGTACCTGCTGTAAATATACTATACGTATTTCTGCGTTTTTTTTTTTTACATAATTTTGGAATTTTACTGACACAGTGACATAATAGCACAGTAGCAAAATATCTAGTCATTTTAAAGTGTATACATAAGTACATACATAAGCATGTATGCATATATGTATCTCAAATTTTTGTAAAAATGGAAGTACACGAGATACCTAAATATTTAAAAAAATAAATTCATTTTTCGATTAATAATGGTAAGAAACAATGGAATAGTTGATCAATTTTTTTCTTTAAAGATACAATTTTAAATTTTTTTTTTTTTTTGTTTCTAAAATTATTCTGGAACAATTTTGCGTCTTCTAAATTTTATTCTATACACTGTGCAAACTGCAAACTCTTGCCAATGTTTTTCATTGCTGAATATGCATGTTCTTAAAAATAGTGAGCTCTTCAAAATTTTTCTAGCTTTTAAGAGATTACAATACAAACCGGTAGGAAGATTGTCAAATTATTGTTTGAATATGATTGTATAGGTAAGTTCTTATCTTTCATTCTATTAATTATTTATTTTTTAAAGTATTTTTTTATGTACATACATATCTGTAGTATCTATGTTTTTTGTAGCAGGTTTCTCCACATAAATAATTAAAATAAGAGCATTAATGTATTTACAACTAAAATACAACAATTTAATAGTTTGATGGAGTTTTCTCATCATATTGTAATGCAGCAATATAGGTACGTAAAGTATGTATACCTATAGAAGTACTACTTCAATCCTTTTATTAATACCTTTTTGATATCACCTCACTTTTTCATTCAAAAAAATCTTCAATAAAAGAACGTAGTTTTAGCTAGCTTCAATATTTTAAATTTTACATACAATAATTATAAAAAAAAGTTCTGGGATTTTACTGGGACAAAATTTTTAATTAATATACAACCTTTTGCAAGATAGTTCGTCTAGTCAGTTTGTGAATCATTTATTAGAAATACTCTTACAGTTTTCTTTAAATCACTTTCTTTACTTTTGTAATAAAAAATTTTTATTTCAAGTTCAATAGTTTTAGTTACTAAGCAATAAAACAGAAATAACAGTTTTTCATTGAAAATAATAATAGTAAATAAAAACCTAAAACATAAATGATGCGAAATAAATATAGTTCACCAGTCGTTATTATACCGCAGTATAATTTGCCTATAACATAATTTTACTAAAGAAAAAATAAAATAACAGTTTTTTTCATTTCAAAATCAATAAATTTGTTCATTAGTTTACTTATTATTGTCAAAGGATTCAAAAAGAAAATCTGGGTATCAACTTGCAAAGGATCGAAACAAATCAAAATTTGTAGTCAATCAAGTAAAAGAACTCAATCACCACATCTGAAATCTACTACCGTTAAAAATTTGGAAAGAACGACTACAAGTATAAAACACAAAAAACAATGTCTGAAAATTAATTAATTAGATTGTCATCTTGCGAGGCGACTGCCAACACTGAGAACTTCAAAAGCCTTACCGTTACCACTAAGTTTAAGTTATTCGTCAGATTCAGGAAAAACATTTGAAGTATAAAATTCAACCAGATATTTTGACTTTATTTGTAGCTAACTCTACAAAAATTACTACATACAGTTCACAGGAGCGAATTCACTTTATTACCAAACTAATTTCTTGAATTTGAAGAAATAATATTATCTAAAATTGAAGTCCAGATCAGCGTGTTGAATAGATTCATGTGGACTAAATTATTTTCTTTAAAGTTAAAGGTTATAAATGTTATCTGAAAATGGTAAACTAATTCTCTTAATTGCCAGAAGCAGTATTGTTAAAAGACATATCATCAGTTTTCTTCAGTTTTTGGTTTGCACGATTTAAAACTCACTCAGCTTTAAAACCGATTCATTTAAATTGGGTAGATATGTGCTTGGCTCTGAAGTAGTTGGTTTGGTTGTTCTGTATAAACAACAATACTAATAATTCACTTAAAAATGTAGGTGCATGTATGATAAAAGATGGCATAGATCTTTTAAAGCAGCTCTAATATGCTCATCTTTTAACAGTAACCCAGTATTATGAACCTGTTTAAAAAAAGGCATACCTTTATATTCCACATATTCAAGGTAAAATTTTCATATTTTTAAAGAAATAGGGTCACAATAAAGACCATGGTAAATATGTAAATATGTTTGTATAAAGGTAATAGATAGATTATTGGGCTATCATTGCACTTCGACTAGTAGTGATCTTATGTGCAGCCCATGAAATATAATGAAGAAGAAAGTTTTCTCCATCAATCTTCAAGTGAAGAACAAGGACTTAATCATAATTCGCCGTTTAATTTTAAAGTAATTCTATTGCAGATATTTTTTACTGTACTGTTATGTGACAGTAATTTCGTTGGCTAATCTATGTAGATAGATAGATAGATTATTGGGCTATTATTGCACTTCGACCAAAAGTGATCTTTTGTGCAGCCTGGGCTTCTTATATATTTATGCTATTGATAAATCCTACAATTCTATTTGAAGGTGCACACCAGATTTCCCCTTGCTTGAAAAAAAGCAGACGCATGTAGCATATATTCTTTTAGAGGCCAACGCCTCGCATTCACACAAAATGTGTTTTAACGTTTTAAGGTATCTTTGGCCTCCTTGCAAAATCTGCACTTGTCATCCTCCTGTAGGCATATCCTACTTAGATTGTAATTGAGTGTCCGGTTAAGAGACCTGTCTACTAAGGTTGAGCAGTTTTCTGGAAATGCTAGCTTGGGGTAAGATGAATTCCTTTGCTTGTAGAGTTTTCTTCCATCGGGAGATGCAATTTTCCATTTCCCATTTTTTTAATGTTGTTTTTTTTGTGGCTTTTGGGCAAGCCGCGGAAAAGTTCTGGTTCAAGGAAATTGGAGTTGACACATTTTTTTGCTAGGTAATCTGCCAACTCATTGTCCTTGAACCCTTCGTTTGTCCTAGCTTCGATTTAACAGTTCTTAAGCACTCCAAAACCAATCTAGACATAAGTTTATCTGCATTGAGAGCTTTAAATGCTGCTTGGGTGTCTGAAATTATGTAGACTGTGGCTTTATTGAAGCCTTTCTTTAAGCATTCAGTAGCATACATGTCGATAGCCATAATTTCAGCTTGAAAAACTGATTGATATTTTCCTAGGGATTTATATAGGCTTCTTTTTGGGCCTGATACCCCTACTCCGACCTCTAGTTAAGTTTTGAACCATCTGCGTACCACAGAGACGCACCTTTATCAAAGATTACTTTGTTGTTGCGACAGGATTAAGATTAAGGATAAGATTTGACATAAAAGTCGACATCTCACGTATCTAGCTCAATCAAAATCCAAGACGTACTAACTGGACACTCTATGTCAATCTCTTGAGCTGTCGCGTAGATCAATAGAACACAAAATACACCAGAAACGAACTAGACATTGCTCAACAAATTTAGATAGCGACCTCACTTTGCAAAAGACTTACATCATAGTTTCGAGTAGAGATCATAGTCTAGCTAGCAAAATATTTACTAAAGAAGAAATATTATGGGCTTTCAATCATTTCAAACCATACAAAGCACCAGGTGGTGATGGTATCTACCCAATGCTCCTCCAAAAAAGAGCACCTCTTAATTGTGACACTTTCTAATCGGAACAACCTCTAAAATTGGGACACTTCCATAAAACTACTTTGGCCTGCCTATAAATCAAACTCTGTAATCGGGACACATCTGAATTGGGACTGGGACATTAGTGCTCCATACTTATATTTGAAAAAATCACCTCGTGATCGGGACAAAAACTTCTTTTTTGAACTTTTTCGTACTTTTTATTTTTGTATATTATATTGTGTTAAAATTTAGAACACTTGCGAGTAAAGAAAATACAATTCATGGTAACTGTTGTTTCATATGCAGGTGTTTAGTGTTTACTTTGTTTTAAGTATGTATGTATTTGTATGTTCTATTTACATATGTAAGTTAACACCTAATCAACAAAATATAAACTTGTACTTACAATTTTAACATGTGACCCTATGTCACGTTGCAAAATAAATTTCTCATGAATTTTGCTGACGTGCGTCTGCAATAATTTTAATTCTTTCAAAATTTTGTAAATTTAGTTTTAAGAAAATTTTTGTAATTCAGTTGTAATTAGAATTTGAAATTGTAAAACCTGAATTTAGAAAATAAAATTATTTTTTTAAAATAATTCAATTGGTAATAAATTAACTGGCGCCCGAGCAGGGACCGTTGGGAAATAGAGTAAAAGTCCATAGCGGAAAAATTTTAAAATTAAAACACTTTGTGTGATAAGTGAATTAAAAGTAAAATTTAAATAAAAACTGAATAAAAACTTTTTATGCGAAAAGAAATTACACGATAAAAAAAGTGTTCAAATAAATAAGTGCTTAATAAATAAACTTGTGAACATTTATCAAGTTAATAAAATTCTAGTTATCAAACAAAGTGAAAAAATTTAATACTTCAGTGTAACCACAACTGAAAACGCTAGGAGAACTACTTATTTCAAGTGGAAATCATCTTCTGAACTTAAAATCAGGAAACTAGGCCCCGAAGTAATCTCAAAAGGATAAAACGGAGTCGCTGGGTAGAAAGAATAGGACACCAAGCCAAATCTAAAAGTACTCATCGACAGCCGCCTGATTGTTCAAAGGAAAAACCACAAACGGTAAAACAAATTAATTTTTTTTTCTTCTAAAAACAGCAAAACAACTGAACATCGTCTGTTACAACTCCGGATGGCAACCACACATCTGTATCTTTTAATGTAAGTCATTTTGATAATAAATGTTGAAATAAAAAAATTTACAAAAGTTAAAGGTTTAACGTAAAAATAATTTGAAATAAAAAAAAAAAATAATAAAAGAGAATTAGAAAATTAAAACTAAAAATATTAAACACTTATTAAAAACGCGAAACAATAAGAAATATTTCTGAAAAGAAGAAAAACATTTTAAAACATAAACGGAAAATTTGAAAGAAAAAATTTTTTTTTTAATTAAAAATAAAAATAAATTTTTATAAATAAATGAAAATAATTTTGAAATTTTAAAATTTTAGTGTGAATAATATTAAAAATTCATATTAATAGCAAAATAATTTCTCGAATAATATGCTTTTGTAGAAAAAAAAAAGAGAGAAGGAAAATATTTTCGAAAATCAATTAGAGGACAAAATATTTTTAAAACATAACAAAAATTTAATTTAAACAAAACAATTAACTGTGCGTGCGAATTTACAGGAAAGAAAGTTCATGTAAAAAAAAAAAAGCAAATTCTGATTAATTTTGTTAGGTACATACACATATTAAGGGTTAAAAATTTTAAAAATACTTTTTATTGAAGAACAATTTTTTTATTTTTTTTTTTAATAAATAAATACTTTTTTTAAATAAATTTTTTTGTGGTACTATAAATACATTAGGAAATTAAAAGTCATTTCACAGATACTTAAACTAAAATAAAAATTTTTTCTTAAATTTTTAAATTCTTATACACATTCAAAGCTAATCAGCCTATATTGCATTTAACTCAAATTAGTAAATCAATATATCCAGTTATAAATTCTATACCAAATTTGATACACACATTCTATCTTGAAATTAAAATTCCCCAGTAAGGATAATTTTTAGTAATTCAACATTAATTTAATACCCTTGCATAAAACAAAATGGCGAATAATAATGGTATTCTCAGACCAGCTAGACTTGTATCAGGTGAAGGAGAAAATCAAGGCGAAGAGCCTCCAGTAGCTCAACCTCCCCCTACTAACCAACCTCCACTTTATAGTATTAATCTCAATGTATTAAGAACCGTTATCACTGAAATGGTAAAGGCAGAAAGTAGAAATGCTATTAATTCCCTTCTAAATCCTGGTGCCGACGTTAATAATGACACAGATCAAGTTATTGAAACGGGTACGGATTTGAATTTGACTGATATGGATAGAATTCCTGATGTTGTAAAGAGCCTGAGAGAATTTTCAGGGCAACCTGGAGAATTTAGCTCTTGGAAGAAAGGAGTTGATAGAATTTTAAAAATTTACGAACATCTAAAAGGTACTCCAAAATATTATGGAATTCTCAGTGTGATCAGAAACAAGATTACTGGGAATGCAGATATCGCGTTAGAGTCTTACAATACGCCTCTTAATTGGGAAAAAATTTCCAAGTGTTTAACATTACATTATGAAGATAAACGGGATCTGGGTACCTTACAGTACCAAATGACCACCCTAGTACAGTAAAACGAAACGATTCCTGAATTTTATCAAGCGGTATTTAATACCTTTCACTTATTCTTAATAAACTTTCATGTATGGAGATGAGTCGCGAATCCCTAAACATGATGACTCAAGCATATCGTGACAAAGCACTTGATACATTTGTCAGAGGCCCCAAAGGAGATTTATCCAGACTACTAAGCATGAAAGAACCTATTGATTTACCACAAGCCTTTTATCTTTGTCTCAAGTTAGAAAACATACATTACAGGGTACAGCACAGCCATGGAGCTATCCCCAAAATGCAAATGCCAGTTGTACCAGCAAGAAGAAACATAGTCCAACCCCAACCACAACGATTATTGCCTTTGATAAGAACAAATTTCCACCACGATTCAAATAGTAACCCCCCGAGACCTCCTAAACCAACCTTTGCAAGACATTTTCAACATCCTCAAGGATTTGGAGGACAATTTACTGGAAACGGTCCAAATAAAACATTATCTAAACCAGAGCCAATGGACGTCGACATTCGATTCATTCTCGCATGGTTAACTACCAAAACAGACCACAGATACAACAAACATACCAACCTAATAAAGCTCAAAAAATCCTTCATACAAAACAAAATTCAAATGAAGACAACATTCATTTTTTAGACTAAAGAGCTCTTCGCTTTCCTACATCGACTACATAGTGAAGAGCGGGAAAACATTATCTTTTCTAATAGATACTGGTCCTAATAAAAATTACATTCAACCCCAATACATTAGAAATCCCATACCCAATGAAAAATGTTTTCGAGCCAACTCCGTAGGAGGAAGCATAAACATAACACACCATGCAATAGTAAATCTTTTTGGCCCTTTTCAAAACTTGAAATTTTTTATTCTACCAAATCTTACCTCATTTGACGGAATTATCGGTAATGATACTCTAAAAGAGTTAGGAATCATAATTCACACCGAAAAAAATTTTTTAATAACTAGGTGTGATATCATCATTTCATTAAAACAACACCTATCAGATACAATTAACAATCTAAACATCAGGATGGTCCACATGAATGCTCAGCAGAAAGAAAGACTTGAAAACATCATAAAAGCTTGCCCTAATCTCTTCGCAGATGCTGATGAGAAACTCATGTATACCACAAGAATCCAAGGAGAAATAAGAACCATAACATCTGACCCAATCTACTCTAAATCTTACCCCTACCCAATGTGTTTGAAGGGTGAGGTCGAAAAACAAATTAATGAGCTACTTCAAAATTGAATAATAAGACCCTCAAGATCACCATATAACTCCCCCGTATGGCTCCCAAGTGCAGCCTTCACGAGGCGGGAGTGTTGAGCGTTATTGGCAGGTTGGAAGGGAGGCCAATAACGGGACCAATGCACAAAATTCCACGTAACTTCTCAACCCTTCCAAGAGGTTGCGTGGGACCTGAGCGTTCAGGTAAACAAAGCAAACATGATTGAAACTAATGGATTAATGTCTGCAGGAGGTAAGGAGGAAACTCCAAATCCTCCCGTCGCTTCGGCGGCGGCTGCCACATTGGATCTGCAGGTGGCAACATCATGTTCAGTGCAGGAGGCATCATTGACGCGGTCAATGGAGAACCTCCTTTTGACAGATCAGGAAAGGGTCGGAAATCCTTTGGAAAGTACGACTAATTCTGATCTGAAAGTAAGGGAGCTGGTAGAGGACATGATGAAAAAGGCCAAGAAAACCTTGGAAGCCTCGTCTGAAACTGGCAAACTTACCAAAAACCAATTGCGGCGTCGAAGAAGGGCTAGCGCTGAAGCTAAAACACAGGAGGTGAGTAACACCGAATGTGTTGCAGCATCTGGCTCTGATCCTTCTACCTCTGGAGTCACGGGCATCAAAATAGGTAGGTCTGCAGAAGATCTCTCTCTTGAGGCTGGTGGTTACCGGGAGATTGACAAAGCAGTTGTGCCGTCAGGGAAGAAGAAGAGGAGGAAAGCTAAGGCTGAATCCGCGGACTCTTCCGTGACGAGAAACATCGAAGGACCTGAAAATCCTGAGATGCAACAACTTCGGGATGTTCCTGGACCATCTGCTGGATTGGCAGTCACAGAGGAGCAGAAGAAGACCTCAGTGAGTAGCTTTGCTGAAGCTGCCTCGAGGGCTTTGACTGTGGTAATTGTGGCTGAAAATCCAGCAACGAAATTGGAACAGAAACATCTCGATTTTGTTGAAAACCAACTGTGGAAGCGACTTGGAGATACGAAAGTTTCTCCTAGATTTGAGGGTATGTCCGTTCGGGAAGGCGCCCTTTGGGTCAAATCACTCGAATGGTTGACTGACACTGTTGGTTAACTGCCAGTTTGTGGAGGCGTAAAGTTTTTGGTAAAAAAAACTAGTGACCTCCCCAAACTGATACGGGTGACATTCTGCATTCCAGGGAAACCAAGGAATCCCAAAGAGATTCTCACCCGGCTCAGTGCACAGAATCCGGGACTCAACACCAAGGCTTGGAGCGTCTATGCACTTAATGCCGGTAAGGCTGATGACAAGGTCGAAGGCTATAACCTGGTGTTGGGCATTGACCCTGAGTCGAGGGGAGTCCTGGAGAACGTGTACGGGCTAAGACCTCATCTGCTTCTTAGTAGAGTCAAGTTTAGACTTTGCAAAAAAGCAGTTGAGAGAAAAGGTTCCTAACGTGTCTGTTTATGGAGCAATCCTTGAATGGACTGTTAGTTACCCAGATTAACTTGCAACATTGTAAGTCTGCCATTGCTTTACTATGTGACAGATTTTCAAGATTGCAGACATTACCTCAGTTAACCTTAATCTAAGAACCATGGATATGTAGAAAACGTATCTGCGGTTTAGGTGTATGTTTGTCTCAAAAGCAATCGAGGCAACAATGTTGAGACAGTTTTGCAGTCAAGACATTGTAGCGGTTACTTTCGCACACCAAATGGCGGATAGGAAATACAGTATCATTGTTGTATCTGTCTACTTACCATACGATTCTATTGGTCCACCTCCTTCGGGCGAGCTGGTAGAAATCGTAAGGTATGCAGAATCCAAAAACATGGGGCTGATTATTGGTTGCGATGCAAATGCTCAGAATACCCTTTGGGGAAGCAGTAAATGCAACTCCAGAGGATAAGTTGTTGGAATATCTATTATCCTCAAATCTGATGATCAACAATGTTGGCATTAAACCAACCTTTGTGACCAGCAGAAGGCAGGAGGTGATTGATCTTACCTTCTCTAACGAGATAGCTAAAGATCTAATCACAAACTGGAAGGTCTTAGACGAGGAAACTCTCTCTGACCACAGATACATTGAATTTCGAGTCGCGGTGGCTACTAATAAATAATAATATCCCTGCGGGTCGAAATCCAAGAAAAACTGATTGGACAAAGTACCGTCAGCTACTTTGTAATGAAGTAACTACAGTACCTAAAATGCGATCGGCTGCTATGGTTGAAGAAGCTGTTCACAAGTTGAATACTTCTTTGAGACATGCATTCGAGAGCGCCTGTCCTAGCTGAAAGAGTAGAAGTGGTAAAAGTGTTCCTTGGTGGAACCCTGAACTACAGAAACTCAGAAAATCGTCCAGGAAGCTTCTAAATAGAGCTCTGAAATCTAAAGCGGTAGTGGACTGGGATGCATACAGATCTTTGCAGAGGGAATACAAGAAGAGGGTGAGGATTGCTAAACTCTCATCTTTTAGAACCTACTGTGAAGAGCTGACAAGCTTGAGCGAAACAGCCAGGCTATACAGGGTGCTTCAGTGCGACAGTGTAGCCAAGCTGGATTGTTTACGTAAAACAGACGGATCGTTTACTTGCTCTGAGCAGGAAGTGCTTCGGCTTCTCTTGGACGCTCATTTTTCGGGCTGCCAGGTTGGAGGCCTAATAGATGGTTTCACAGCTCATGCTTCGAAACCTTCTAGACTTGACTGGTTTGTCGCATCAAAGGTGGTAACTACAGAAAGGATAAAGTTTGCTTTGTCATCTTTCAAGAGTTACAAGGCACCGGGGATGGATGGCATTTATCCAGCTATGCTGAAAGAAGGTAGCGACATTCTAGCTGCGACTTTGAAAGTAATATTCAGAGCTTGCTTAGCGTTGGGTTACGTTTCTTCTGAATGGCGAAAAGTCAAGGTGATCTTCATTCCCAAACCAGGGAAAGATGACTATACCTTGGCAAAAAACTTCAGACCTATCAGTTTAATGTCATTTCTACTGAAAAGTCTGGAGCGACTTGTGGAGAAGTAAATTAGGGGCTTTGCACTGTTCAGATTTCCTCTTAACAGCAAACAACATGCTTATCAAAGCGGAAGGTCCTGCGAGTCTGCGCTGCACGATCTAGTCTCCAGGATCGAAGAGGCGCATGATAATGGACAATACGCATTAGGTGTGTTCGTGGACATTGAGGGGGCTTTCGACAATGCAAACTACAAGTCTCTGTGCGATGCTGCTGGTGGGCATGGAGTGGAGCCAACGCTTGTTCGATGGATCCACTACATGCTATCCAACAGACTGTTGTTCACTGACGGTATGATCGATGGGGAATGCGACTTAGTTAGGGCGGTGAAAGGATGCCCTCAGGGGGGTGTTCTTTCGCCACTGCTTTGGAGCATGCTTATTGACTCACTACTGGATGAGATGCAATCGATAACAGGTGTACATACTCAAGCTTATGCTGATGATGTATGCTCACTGATCGCTGGTGAATCATTGGCGCTCATCTGTAATAAATTACAGATAGCACTTGACAAGATTCAAAGCTGGTGTGAAAAACACGGACTTTCTTTTAATCCTAGGAAAACAACTATTGTGTTGTTTACGAGGAAAAGAAAAACGGACGGTCTGAAACTACCCAGCCTTAAGGATGTGGTAATCGAACTCTCCACGGAGGTAAAGTATCTGGGAGTAACACTAGATACCAAGCTTTCGTGGAAGAGTCATGTCAACAACAAGGTCTCTCGGGCACGATGTGCGTTTTGGCAATGTCGGAGGGTCTTTGGTAAGACATGGGGGCTAAGGCTGTATATGACTTACTGGTTGTATGTGGCTGTTATTAGACCCATTATAACATACGCGTCGGTGGTCTTTTGGAGACGGACTATGGTTAACACTTGTATTCGAATACTTAATGGACTACAGAGAGAAATCTGCATTGGGATCACTGGTGCCTTGAGCTCAGCTCCTGGTGCAGCATTCGACGTGTTACTAAATCTGCTGCCACTGGATCTCAAAATTTAGGAAGTAGCGATGAAGTCAGTCTACCGGCTGAAACGTAGTGGATGCTGGAGGGAAGAGACAAACGTGGGACATGCAGTCATGTCGGACAGACTTGTTGAAGAGTGCAACCTTTTCAACATGCCTTGGGATGACATGACTCCATGTGTCATGTTTGGTAGAAAATATCATGTTATATATCCGACAAGGGAAGAGTGGTCAAATACAACTGCTGTTCTAAGTGGGGCAACAGATATTATCTATACGGATGGATCCAAATCCGGAAACGGTGTTGGTTCGGGTTGGTATTTGAACAGTGATATCAAATACTCATATACGCTAAGTGGTATGACTTCTGTCTTCCAAGCGGAGATTTACGCCATACTAAAAGCGGCATGTTGGATAATTGATAACAGATGGAGTGGAAGGGCTCTCTGCATCTGCAGTGATAGCAGAGCTGCGCTGCAGGCTCTGGAGAGTCCAATCACGACATCCAAAATTGTCCATGAATGCAAAAAGAAACTTAAATCCATTAGCAAACACAATGAACTTAAGCTTCTGTGGGTTCCAAGTCACCATGGTATAGAGGGCAATGAACTCTCCGACGCCCTCGCGAAGGAGGGCACGTTAACTTTGTATGGGGACCGGAACCAACAATAGGTATCAACTGCGCCTTGATCAGTGAATGGATCACTAAACACATGGAGAAACTCCATGCGGAAAGATGGTCTGCCGTACTTGGCTGCGGTGGTACGAAATGCTTTGTGAAAAAGCCCGAGGAAAAAATGGCTAGATTTCTTCTAAACCTTAGTAGGAAAGACTGCCGGGCTCTCGTTGGGCTCATTACAGGGCACAACACGTGTAACCACCATCTGGCGGTCATGAAAGTGGTCAGGGATCCAACGTGGGGCCTGCGAGGAGGAGACGGAAACAACAGAGCACCATCTCTGTTGTTGCCCAGCCTTCTCTAGGATAAGGCTTCATACATGGAACTCTGATGTAATGAGAATGGAAGACATCTGTTCTCAACCCCTAGACAAAATCCTCTCGTTTGTTAGGAAAACGAGGAGATTTTACTAGAGACGGGGCGCTGAGTACAATGGACTCTCCTGTCTGAGTGCTCGTGGATGCCTGCATCTCCCCACCCACACATCAAACAACAAACAAAGAAATGGGTCGTATCAAAAAAAGATGACGCATCAGGTCAAAGAAAATTTAGAATGGTCATAGACTACCGTAAGCTCAACACAGTAACTGTACCTGATAAAAACCCCATACCAGAGATTAACGAAGTTTTATCAAATTTAGGACAAAATAGATTTTTTACAATCATCGACTTAAAAAGTGGCTTTCACCAAATTCCACTAAGGGAATGTGATATTGAAAAGTCGGCGCTTTCCGTGAATAACGAGAAATACGAATTTACTCGCTTATCATTTGGTCTAAAAAGTGGCCCATCCATATTATAAAGAGCCTTGGACGATATCCTTAGAAATTATATAGGGAAAAAATGCTATGTATACATAGATGATATTATCATATTTGGGAAAGACGAGAAAGAGCATTTTGAAAACCTTAAGGTAATATTCACAACTCTTGAATCAGCTAACATGAAAATACAGCTAGACAATTGTGAATTCCTAAAAGATGAAGTAGAGTTCTTAGGATTCATAGTTTCAAGGGACGGAATTAAAACCAATCCAAAAAAGGTCCAGGTAATAGCTGAGTTTCCTATTCTTAAGACTTTGAAAGACCTTCGCTCATTCCTAGGGATGTCAGGATACTACCGACGTTTCATTCAAGATTATGCAAAATTACAAAAACCCCTGACATCTCTCTTAGGAGGGAAAGATGGACAAGTGTCCAAAAATTTATCCAAAAACAAGCCTGTACACTTAGACGATGAAGCAATAGAAGCATTCACCAAAATAAAGAATTCCCTAATTTCAAAAGAAGTGGTACTATCTCATCCTAATTTTCAAAAAGATTTCGATCTAACTACGGATGCATCTGACTACGCTGTCGGTGCTGTTTTATCCCAAAATGGTAGGCCAATCGCATTTTTGTCAAGAACACTTAGTAAAACAGAAGAATCTTATGCCAAAAACGAAAAGGAAATGTTGGCAATAATTTGGGCTTTAAACTCGTTAAGGAACTTTTTATATGGGTCAAGAAAAATCAAAATTTACACTGATCACCAGCCCATTACGTACGCATTAAGTAACAAGAACATGAATAGCAAGATGAAGCGATGCAAGGCAATCTTGGAAGAATATAACTACGAACTGAAATATAAACCAGGGAAAGTAAATATAGTTGCCGATGCCCTATCAAGGCCCCCACAAATAAACTCAATGATATCAACGCAGCACAGCGACGAGAGATCGTCACATAATTTAATACCTTCCTTAGAAGCCCCGATAAATGCCTTCAGAAACCAATTAATTTTTAAAAAAGCAGAAGAAAATAGATATCAACTACAAAATCCCTTCCCGAACTATGTAAGACATATAATAATTCAGCCACAATATTCTGAACAAGACCTCATAAATATTTTTAAACGATATCTTAACCCAAAGACAAATCGCATAATGGCAGATGAATCTGAAATGGGAAAAATTCAAGAAATTTATCCCCTTCACTTCAAAAACTACAGAATACGATTTACAAGTATAATAGTATCAGACATAGACAATGAAACAGAACAGGAAGAAATAATATTAGCAATACACCGTAGAGCACATCGTAATGCTTTAGAAAATAAAGCACAAATACTACGACAATATTATTTTCCCAAAATGAGTAGGAAGGTCAAACAATTAACTAGTCGATGCACAGTTTGCAGAAAGAACAAGTATGAAAGGCATCCCAACAATCAAATTATAAATGCAACACCGATACCCAATTACCCAGGTCATACCCTTCATATAGATATCTACACCACTAAGAATAACCTTGTACTAACAGCCATCGACAAGCTTACGAAGTTCGCGCAAGCCAAATTGATTAAATCACGAGCTATTGAAGACATACGTCGACCCTTAAGAGACCTTCTGTTTTTTTAGTGTACCAAAAGTTGTAGTCATTGATTATGAGAAATCTCTCAACTCTGCCACCATAACTTCCATGATGGAGGACGAACTCAAAATCACAGTCCTCAAAACACCACCATACAAGAGTGAAGTAAATGGGCAAATTGAACGCTTTCATTCGACTTTAACAGAAATTATGAGGTGTATCAAAATGGATGGCACAAGTAGAACATTCGAAGAACTACTCGAGAGATCTGTAAATGAGTACAACCACACCATCCATTCCACCGTCGGAAAAAAACCTGTAGAATTATTTTATGGTAGACACCCTAATACAACCCCTGAAAACTTTGAAAAAACGCGTCTTGAGAACATAGAACGATTAAAAATAAAACAACAGAAGGATGTTGAATACCACAACAAAAAAAGAAAACCCATTAAAACATACCAACCCGGACAAGTTATTTACGTAAAATATAATAAAAGGTTAGGATCTAAGCTCACAGTTCGATATAAAGAAGAAATAGTTAAAGAAAATTAAAATACCACCGTAGTAACAGAATCAGGAAAAATTGTTCACAAGAGCAATATCAGAAATTAATTAAGTTTATTTTATTTTTTCCTTTCATTTTCAGGCTCCTATATGGCACCTCAATAGCCGAAATACAAATTTTAAACTACTTAAACTCTCAAATAGTTACTCTTAGCACTGGAAAAGCTAAAATACAGAACAAAAATTTCAAATTAATTCATACCATTGAGCTAGAAAGATACCAAAATATTGTTGACGAAATAAATGTGACCCTCGAAAAAGAAATTACTAAAAATTATTCCTTGCTCCCATACCTCAAACACGAATTAATACAAATACAAGACCTATTAAACAATCTAAAATTTCAAAGACCTAAAAGATCAATTAAACTCATTGGTAGTGCATGGAACTGGATTGCAGGCAACCCTGACCACGACGACTTCGTTATAATTAAAGATAAAATAAACAACGTCCTCGAGAATAACAAGAAACAAGTAATAATGAATCGGTTATATAATGAAAGAATAAATAATATAACGCAAATTATAACGTTCTTTGCTGGAGAAAATTTGGTCCTTGCGTATGAGTCAAATTTATATTCTATATCTGGTTTTTCCTCTTACAAGGTTTCTTGCAAAGTTCGTTATGGATTTAGGAGCAACGTAGTTCTAAGGCACAGGAAAGCTCGCCGCTCCAGGGTTCGGGTTTTTCGTTGTCCTGTGATTCTGTATGTAAATTCTAAATAAAAGAACTAATATTTCTTATTACAATAAACAAACTATTTATTCAAGACTCTTATTCTGTACAGTATTAT
The DNA here is from genome assembly GCA_932526495.1 of Bombylius major. NCBI lineage: Eukaryota > Metazoa > Arthropoda > Insecta > Diptera > Bombyliidae > Bombylius > Bombylius major. Next base: position 18,695,038 of record OW052045.1, read on the forward strand.
GCCCTACGCTATGCTTATATTATATTTTATACTAGTATTTTTGATAAGTCTCAATATTCGGAAGAGGGATGTAATTGGGGTTATATGTATATCGGTGTGTCACAAATGTCGCGTGAGACTATTCGGATGGTCCACGGTTTTACGTGATCCTTTTATAATTATGGACCTTAACACGGTACGTGTCCTATCAAGTAATTGATATGGGACTGCCGTAACTTGTGTTAACCCTAACGCGAACTTCAACGCGATACGTGTCCTATCAGGTTGTTAAGGTGAGTTAGCCAACGAACCCAAGATCTTCGACGGAGGGTTAGGATCTGGAGGAACAGCACGTGGGTAGTGAGTGGGGTATCGGTATGGTCTTGATAACTTATGCGTCTATTTACGAACGGTAGGTATCTTGATAATGTCGTGGACTGATTATGGATTCAGCCAGCGTACTAAATATCAGGAGCGGTACGGAAGGATTTCTTAGTAATGTCGTGGACTGACTACGTACCAAGTATGTCTGTCGTAGCTCAGCCGCGTACTAAACACTAAGAACGGTGGGTATCCTGATAATGTCGTGGACTGACTACGTACCAAGTATGTCTGTCGTAGCTCAGCCAGCGTACTAAATATCAGGAGCGGTACGGGAGGATTTCTTAGCAATGTCTTGGACTGACTACGTACCAAGTATATCTGTCGTAGCTCAGCCGCGTACTAAATATTAAAAACGGTGGGTATCCTGATAATGTCGTGGACTGACTACGTACCAAGTATGTCTGTCGTAGCTCAGCCAGCGTACTAAATATCAGGAGCGGTACGGAAGGGTTTCATAGCAATGTCGTGGACTGACTACGTACCAAGTATATCTGTCGTAGCTCAGCTGCGTACTAAATACTAAGAACGGTAGGTTTCCTGATAATGTCGTGGACTGACTACGTACCAAGTATGTCTGCCGTAGCTCAGCCAGCGTACTAAATATCAGGAGCGGTACGGCAGGATTTCTTAGCAATGTCGTGGACTGACTACGTACCAAGTGTATCTGTCGTAGCTCAGCCGCGTACTAAATACTAAGAACGGTGGGTATCCTGATAATGTCGTGGACTGACTACGTACCAAGTATGTCTGTCGTAGCTCAGCCAGCGTACTAAATATCAGGAGCGGTACGGGAGGATTTCTTAGCAATGTCGTGGACTGACTACGTACCAAGTATATCTGTCGTAGCTCAGCTGCGTACTAAATACTAAGAACGGTGGGTATCCTGATAATGTCGTGGACTGACTACGTACCAAGTATGTCTGTCGTAGCTCAGCCAGCGTACTAAATATCAGGAGCGGTACGGAAGGGTTTCTTAGCAATGTCGTGACCTGACTACGTACCAAGTGTATCTGTCGTAGCTCAGCTGCGTACTAAATACTAAGAACGGTAGGTTTCTGATAATGTCGTGGACTGACTACGTACCAAGTATGTCTGCCGTAGCTCAGCCAGCGTACTAAATATCAGGAGCGGTACGGAAGGGTTTCTTAGCAATGTCGTGGACTGACTACGTACCAAGTGTATCTGTCGTAGCTCAGCCGCGTACTAAATACTAAGAACGGTGGGTGTCCTGATAATGTCGTGGACTGACTACGTACCAAGTATGTCTGTCGTAGCTCAGCCAGCGTACTAAATATCAGGAGCGGTACGGAAGGGTTTCTTAGCAATGTCGTGGACTGACTACGTACCAAGTATATCTGTCGTAGCTCAGCTGCGTACTAAATACTAAGAACGGTGGGTATCCTGATAATGTCGTGGACTGACTACGTACCAAGTATGTCTGTCGTAGCTCAGCCAGCGTACTAAATATCAGGAGCGGTACGGAAGGGTTTCTTAGCAATGTCGTGGACTGACTACGTACCAAGTATATCTGTCGTAGCTCAGCTGCGTACTAAATACTAAGAACAGTGGGTTTCCTGATAATGTCGTGGACTGACTACGTACCAAGTATGTCTGCCGTAGCTCAGCCAGCGTACTAAATATCAGGAGCGGTACGGGAGGATTTCTTAGCAATGTCGTGGACTGACTACGTACCAAGTGTATCTGTCGTAGCTCAGCCGCGTACTAAATACTAAGAACGGTGGGTGTCCTGATAATGTCGTGGACTGACTACGTACCAAGTATGTCTGTCGTAGCTCAGCCAGCGTACTAAATATCAGGAGGGGTACGGTAGGATTTCTTAGTAATGTCGTGGACTGACTACGTACCAAGTATATCTGTCGTAGCTCAGCCAGCGTACTAAATACTAAGAACGGTAGGTATAAGGAAAGAAAAGTCTTAAGTATTTTACCATTTACCAGTATTCCTCTTCGATGTTCTCCGTCTGAGTTCACCAAGCTAACTGCCTGACTAGCAAATTCGATTCTGCTCTTATACTATTTTGAGGGGGTCACGTGACTTTAACTTTGTTATTGTTTTTCTTAATCCGGGTATATGTAAGTAATCTACGGTATGTATTAAACAGGGTAAATCCGGTTTATGGCGGTTTTAACTTTGTTATTATTTTTCTTAATCCGGGTACAAAAAGGTAATATACGGTATGTAATAAATAGGGTAAATCCGGTTTTCAATGGTTTTTATTTGTACCTAACATTTTTTCTTTTTTTTTTGTACTATGGAACTTTGTTACATCCCCCCCTTTGTTGCTAAAAAGAAATATACAAAATATTTCTAATTTTGGATTTTTCTTTTACATATTTAAATTTGTTTTTCTTTATTTTTTTTTTTTGTTTTTTTTACTTTTCATTTATATCATTCATTCTAAAAAAAATTATTTATCAACAAAATTTTAATTTCTCTTAATCCTAATATATAAAAATTCAATTAATTTTTAAAATAAAAAATAATAAAAAAAAACAATAAACTAATTCTAATCCTTTTTTTTTCATTTTTTTTTTCAAATTCTACAAAAAAACTGTTTGTTATACTAAGGTTTCTTGAAACTAAACTAAGCTAAAATTAATCGTAAAACTCGCCAGGTGCAAAATGTTCCTTCCATCCCTTGCCCTTTAGAGTGACGGCCTGATTGTCGTGGATTTTGATTTCAACCTTTTGTCGGTTGAAATCCCATCTTCGGTATCTTCCCGGTTTGAGCCTCAGGATCTTCGGCCTCAGGATCCGAATTATTCATTGACCTGTGTGGCTTCAGAACATGTCAGTGTCGCCGGTTGTGGTTGAGGACTTGATGGTGATGATTGTCGTTCTGTTGTTTCCTGTAACCTCTTCTTTTCAATGGCCTGTATTATTTCGGTTACCCGCAGCGCATATGTTTGGTGGTCTACCATTCGTGGTGTTGGTTGGGATGGTTGTTGTGTTAGTTGCTGTGACGGTAGTTTTTGTGTTGGTGATTGTTGTTGCGGCGGTGGTCGTTGTGGTGGTAGTTGTTGTAGTGATGGCTGTTGTTGTTGTGGTTGTTGTACTGGTGGTTGTGGTTGTGATTGTTGTTGTTGTGGTGATTGTTGTTGTGATTGTTGTTGTTGCTGTGATGGTTGTTCTTGTGGTGGTTGTGAATGTTGTTTTGGTGGTGGTTGTTGCTGTGGTAATTGTTTTGGTGGTGGTTGTTGCTGTGGTTGTTGTACTGGTGGTTGTGGTTGTGATGGTTGTGGTTGTGATTGTTGTTGTTGCGGTGGTTGTTTTGGTGGTGGTACCTTTGCTTGGGGTCCAGGCTCTTCGTCTTCATCGTCCGTACCAAATAAATCCTTCAATAAACGTCGTCGCCTGTTCTCCTGTGGTGGTGGTGTCCACGGCTTGAATCTGTTTTTGATGTTCACGACGGTTTTTTAGCATCTGCGCCTCGATCTTTCTTAGCTTAATCGCCTTTTCTGCATTTACTTTTCTCGCTTCTTATGCTCGTTTAATTAATACTTTACTCGGAGCCATCTCGATGATTAATGATTTATATGGATTGATGTGGATGTCATATTGTACCCGCATTATTTTTACATTTTGGTTTCTCCGCATTTAAGCTTGAAGGGTTGTGTTTTTTTGGTTTTCTTATGAATGTTGGATTTTCTGAGTTTTCTGATGTACGTTCATTTATCTTGTGCCATTTTATTACTTTTATGAATCCCACGTTTCGGCTTGAAGGGTAGGCTTCTTGTTCAGGTTTTTCGGTATGATTTTCATTTGGTTCGGCTGGTTTCAAATCCTTCAAATGGGCTATTTTTGTCGTGGAACCTTCCTTGCTAATTCTGACAATTACCGGTGATGTGTATTCCAGGATCTTGTAGGGTCCATCGTATTTTGGTGCTAACTTGGCGTTGAAATTTTTCTCTTTTGCTGACAGGTGATGTTCTTTGCTCCATACTAGCTCTCGAATTTTCGGTTTCCAGTTTCGTTTCCTAAGGTTATAGTGATGACTTTGTTTGCTAAATGCTTTAGCCATGTTGATTTTCACAAGATCGTATATCTCCTTAAGCCTTTTGTTTACTGTTTCAGGATTTTCGGTGGTACAGGGAGTGTTTATTGTGACTTGATTGTACAGTGTTTCCGGTAAGGATATTTCTCTACCATAATTCAGATATACGGCGCTATAACCTGTTGATTCATTTTTGCTGGTATTGAGGGCTAGCATTAATTCGGCCAAATTTTCGTCCCAAGTTTTCTGGTCTTGGTCGATGTATTGAGCAATCATTGTTTTGATGGTCCTATTCATTCTTTTGGTGGGGTTTGCTTGAGGAGTGTACGGTGGTGTTAATTGATGACGTATTCCATAACTTCCTAATAGGTTCTTAAACTGTTTACTGGTATATTGACTACCATTATCGCTTATAAAGATCTTGGGGTATCCGTATCTGGAAATGACCCTTTCTTTAAATTGCTTGATCAGGATGGAGGTAGTTGCACTTCGTATAGCAGTAAACTCTGTCCATTTCGTGAATTTATCGTGGAATACAAGTATCATCGTATTTCCTTTTTTGGAGCGAGGTAGTGGACCGACAAAGTCCGAGCAGACAGTTTCCCAAGGTTTCGACGGTATCGTGCTATACATTTTCCCAGGTTGTTGTTGTTGTACCACTTTGTACTGTGCACAAGACTTACAATTTTTTACGTATTTCGCTATATCTCTAAGCATTCCTGGCCAGTAATAGTATTTCGCGATTCGGGTACTGGTTTTACGGATTCCTAGGTGTCCTGCTGTTACATCGTCATGATTTTCAAGAAGTACCTTTGACCTCAGTGTTTTCGGTATACAAAGTTTCCAGCTAGGTCCTACTTCATCGGTTTCTAGTATATGGAAACGGCGGTAAAGTTGTTCATTTTCGAGTTTATAATCTGTTTCTTATTCGGGGGTTTCTTTTACTTTGACGGACTTTTGCTCGTACCAAGAACATTTCGGTGTGGTTGCGGTAATGTAAAAGATATCGGTGTCTTCGGTATTCGGTAGCGGTTGTCTTGATAAAGCATCTGCCATTACGTTTAGTTTGCCTTTCCGGTATTTGATCTCAAAATCAAATTGTTGTAATTCTAAGGCCCATCTCGCAAGTCTTCCTGAAGGGTTTTCTATCGAGTTTAGCCATCGGAGAGCCTGGTGGTCGGTAATTTCTGTGAAGTGGTATCCTTCTAGGTATGGTCGCATCTTCCTTATTCCCCATATAACAGCTAGGCATTCTTTCTCGGTTACTGAATATTTCTTTTCGGCGTCGGTCAAGGTTCTGCTGGCATACGCTATCACTTTTTCGTTTCCTCCTATTTCCTGGCTGAGGACTACTCCAAGGCCTTCGTCACTGGCATCGGTTTGTAGAAGAAAAGGTTTTGTGAAGTCTGGGCATGCAAGAACTGGAGATTCGGTGAGTTTGGTTTTAATTTCTTCGAAAGCCTTTTGCTGTTCGTTGTCCCATTTCCATTGTCGAGCTTTTTTCAAAAGTTTTGTTAAGGATGACGTGATATTTGAGAATGTTGGTACGAACCGTCTATACCAAGATACTATGGCAATGAATCGTCGTAATTCTCGTACATTCGTTGGTATTTTGAGTTCTTGGATGGCTCGGATTTTATCTGGATCGGTGCGGATACCATCTCTGCATACAACATGTCCTAGGTATTTTATCTCTGTTTTGAAAAATTCACATTTATCCAGGTTTATTTTCAGGTTTGCAGCTATTAGGCGGTTGAGTACTTCTTGGAGATGTTTCATGTGTTCTTCGAAACTCCTGCTGACGACGATTATATCATCCAAATACGCAAAGCTGTATGGTTCCAATTCTGGTCTTATTATCTGGTCTAAAATACGCTGAAATGTTGCTGGTGCTGAATGTAGGCCAAACGGCATCACTTTCCACTGGTATAAACCTCTTCCTGGTACAGTGAATGCTGTATATTGTCGGCTATCTTTATCCAGTGGTATCTGCCAGTATCCATTCTGAAAGTCTATGGTTGAGATGAAATATGCTCCTTTTAGTTTGTCTAGTATTTGACCTATTTGGGGTAGAGGATACGCGTCTTTTATGGATTTCTCATTCAGGATACGGTAGTCAATACAAAGTCTCCATCCTCCTTGCTTTTTCTTTACGAGAACTATGGGAGAGCTGTAAGGACTTGACGATGGTTCGATCTTTTTCGCTCGTAATAGTTCATCAATTTCTTCTTCTATAATTTTCTGCATTACCGGATTGCGCGGATAATAACGTTGTTTATACGGTTGTTCGGTCTTCATTCGGATCACATGTTTACCTACGGTCGTTGGCTGGTTTATTTCGTTAAATTTCGGTATGTATTTATTTATCAGTTCCTGGAAACATGTTGTCTGTTTTTCTTTTAATTCGGTTGACATATTAACGGTGAATAATGAGGACGTTCGTATTTCTCGATCGGATAGACTTAGTCTTTGTTTAAAGATACTAATGTCTATTTTACTTTTATTCAGGAAATCCATTCCTAAAATCAGTGGTTCGGGTAGACCGGGCATATAGAAAAATGTATGTTGGACCATGTGTTTCTTGTACGTTACTGTTATTTGGTATCTTTCGTTGCAAGTACTTTCTGATCCATTTGCCATTTGTTTTTGTAATTGCACCTTTTCTACCGGAGGATTGAAATTTTTAATATGTTGTCTAATTTTGTATTTTTGAAAGGAAAATACGGATCCAGTATCAATTAATGCTTTAACGGATGTTCCGAATATTTGTATTGTGATTATGAAGCGGGGGTCAGTTGGTGGTCGTTGCGGAGAGGCGGTGTGGTGCTTTGGAGCGAATTGTTGCCTCTGTTCTCCAAGCGCTCCTTGTTCTTTTTCCGGATTCCTTGGTGCGTTGTTTCGGCATTTGCAATCTTTCGAGAATATATCCAGTGTGCCACACCTTGAACAGAATATTTTTCTCTTATTCTTACATTTTATCCTTCTGTGGCCGCGTTCTCCACAGTGCCAACAACACTCTTCTTTGTTGTAGTTGGTTATAACACAATAGGATTTGGTCCTTATGGGTTCCCTTTTCCTATCGGTTTCATTCGGGCGGTAGTTTCTCCAATTAGCTTTCACATGCTCGAATTCCTCAGCTGCTCGTAGTAACTCTGACAGGTTACTGATATCTCTGGGTTTGATATATAGCCGGTATTCAGGTAATAAATTTTCATATATCCTTTCTAACTTTTCTCCTTTACTAACCCCATCTTGCCACCTTTGCATGGATTGAATGGCGATTATATAATCTTTAGCTCTTTCTCCATGTTTCTGGATTCTTGCTCGTATATCATCTGCTAACTTAATTTTGAATCGTGGAGGTAGGAAAAACATCTTATAATCGGTGACTAAGTCATTCCATGATGACCACTGGTCTTTGTTATTACGGTACCATGCTAACGCAGTTCTAGTTAGGACCTCGGGTAAGCATTTCAATAACTTGTCCAACGGTATCTGGTAACATTCGGCTAGTTCTTCAATTCGTTCTATAAAACTTAAGGGGTCTTGTCCTTGATCAAACCTTACGTTCCATTTACGTACTTTATCGATGATTTCTGCATCGGTCAGGCTTGATACTTCTGGTCTTTTTCTTTTGTTCTGCTCCTGTGTCATCACATACTGGTTATTCGATGAATATTGGTGTTGTATACCAAAACCGGGGATCGTTTCATTCCACTGTGTATTTAGGTTGACACTTGATGTTGGAACTTGTTGGTGAGTTACTTGTGGTATTTCCGGATTGTTGAACATTTGTCGAGCTTGAAATTGAACACCAGGTGGGTTTGTAGCGGTTGACTGGAATGGGTACTGCACGGTTGTTTGATTACTAAACGCTGTCACATTTTGATTTCCAGTCATGCATTCATTTCGGGTATATATACCAGAGATCGGTAGGTTGTTTTCGGCGGATGAAAACACGGGTCTGGTATATACGGCGGTGGTAACGGCATTCGGTTGATGCATGGTCGTGGTTGCGTAGTTAAGTCCATAACTGGTGTTGTAACTTGTATTAACCATTATCACATCTTGATTTTCGGCCATGCATGCATTTCGGGTATTTATACCAGAGATCGGTAAGTTGTTTTCGGCGGATGAAAACCCGGGTCTGGTATATACGGCGGTGGTAACGGTATTCGGTTGATGCATGGTCGTGGTTGCGTAGCTAAGTCCATAACTGGTGTTGTAATTTCTTCGCATGGTCAATTCGTTCAACAATTGCACTTCGGAAGAAGCATGTGCAGCTAAGTTTTGATGTCTGGATGACGTTGCGGTTGCATGATTTCCTTCGTGATTGTAGCTTCTTTCTAGTATCGATTCATTCAGATATGCCAGAACATCCCTTCTCTGTTTCTTCAGGTATTCTTCCAATCTAGCCCTTAATGTTGTCATTTGACCTGTAGTCTTCAATTCTCGTTTTCTGCATTCCTCCATGAGTTCTTTCTTATTTAGTCTATTGATCCAATCGTGGTTACTGGGTAATTCTTCAGAATCTGACATCTTCCGAGGCTTAACTTGTTGTTGATATTGCGTGTTAGAAAAATATAAGTCCCTGCTCGGGCGCCAAATTTAAAACGTTCTTTGCTGGAGAAAATTTGGTCCTTGCGTATGAGTCAAATTTATATTCTATATCTGGTTTTTCCTCTTACAAGGTTTCTTGCAAAGTTCGTTATGGATTTAGGAGCAACGTAGTTCTAAGGCACAGGAAAGCTCGCCGCTCCTGGGTTCGGGTTTTTCGTTGTCCTGTGATTCTGTATGTAAATTCTAAATAAAAGAACTTATATTTCTTATTACAATAAACAAACTATTTATTCCAGACTCCTATTCTGTACAGTATTATGCCCTACGCTATGCTTATATTATATTTTATACTAGTATTTTTGATAAGTCTCAATATTCGGAAGAGGGATGTAATTGGGGTTATATGTATATCGGTGTGTCACAAATGTCGCGTGAGACTATTCGGATGGTCCACGGTTTTACGTGATCCTTTTATAATTATGGACCTTAACACGGTACGTGTCCTATCAAGTAATTGATATGGGACTGCCGTAACTTGTGTTAACCCTAACGCGAACTTCAACGCGATACGTGTCCTATCAGGTTGTTAAGGTGAGTTAGCCGACGAACCCAAGATCTTCGACGGAAGGTTAGGATCTGGAGGAACAGCACGTGGGTAGTGAGTGGGGTATCGGTATGGTCTTGATAATTTATGCGTCTATTTACGAACGGTAGGTATCTTGATAATGTCGTGGACTGATTATGGATTCAGCCAGCGTACTAAATATCAGGAGCGGTACGGAAGGATTTCTTAGTAATGTCGTGGACTGACTACGTACCAAGTGTATCTGTCGTAGCTCAGCTGCGTACTAAATACTAAGAACGGTGGGTATCCTGATAATGTCGTGGACTGACTACGTACCAAGTATGTCTGTCGTAGCTCAGCCAGCGTACTAAATATCAGGAGCGGTACGGAAGGGTTTCTTAGCAATGTCGTGGACTGACTACGTACCAAGTATATCTGTCGTAGCTCAGCTGCGTACTAAATACTAAGAACAGTGGGTTTCCTGATAATGTCGTGGACTGACTACGTACCAAGTATGTCTGTCGTAGCTCAGCCGCGTACTAAATACTAAGAACGGTGGGTATCCTGATAATGTCGTGGACTGACTACGTACCAAGTATGTCTGTCGTAGCTCAGCCAGCGTACTAAATACTAAGAACGGTAGGTATAAGGAAAGAAAAGTCTTAAGTATTTTACCATTTACCAGTATTCCTCTTCGATGTTCTCCGTCTGAGTTCACCAAGCTAACTGCCTGACTAGCAAATTCGATTCTGCTTTTATACTATTTTGAGGGGGTCACGTGACTTTAACTTTGTTATTGTTTTTCTTAATCCGGGTATATGTAAGTAATCTACGGTATGTATTAAACAGATTAAATCCGGTTTATGGCGGTTTTAACTTTGTTATTATTTTTCTTAATCCGGGTACAAAAAGGTAATATACGGTATGTAATAAATAGGGTAAATCCGGTTTTCGGTGGTTTTTATTTGTACCTAACATTTTTTCTCTTTTTTTTGTACTATGGAACTTCGTTACAAAATTACGAATGAAATTTTAAATGCAATAAAGGTTGATGGTAAAATAAATTCTCAATTAGCATTAAGCATACAATATAAACTAAAATTAATTAAAGAGGAATTAATTAATGTGAAGTATGCATTACATTGGGCTAAAATAGGCATGGTAAATTCGATGATACTTTCCAAATCAGAAATAAAAATCGCTATCGATACCTTAAGCAGAGAAAAACTACCATTTGACACAGCTGAGGAGGCTATAAATTTTTCTAACATTAAAATATTCAGTAATAGTTCTTGCCTACTTTACATTATTTGATAATGTTTTGACCGGTTTTGATAATCTTAATCCCAATTTCATTAAATTACTGACTCCTGTTATCACACTGTCTTAGTTTATATTTTTAATAATATTATAACCAGTTCTAATTTTCCCGCCCGCTGGAAAACTGCAAAGATTGTCCCTGTTGCCAAAAAGTCTAAATCTAAATTGCAAGAGTTTCTCCCTATAGCCATCCTTCCATTCATATCTGAAGTTTTTGAAAAACTTATCACATCTCAAATGAGAGATTATCTTGAAACTAACAAATTTCTGGTTGAATTTCAATCTGGTTTTAGGAAACACAGAAGCTGCGTCACAGCTCTTTTAAAAATAACAGACGATTTACGTCAGGATCTTGATGAGGATAAAACTGCTGTAGCTGCTCTATTAGATTTTTCGAAAGCGTTCAACAGTGTTAATCACCCCTTACTATTGTCGAAACTAAAATCTAATTTCAGGTTTTGCAATGCTGAAATGCTGCTACTGAACTGATTAAATCTTATTTGGTGGAACGCTCTCAAATTGTTGTCTGTTGCAGCAAGCTATCCTCTCGTATAAAAAATCCTATTGGTGTGCCACAAGGTTCGATATTACGTCCCCTCTTGTTCTCACTTTTTGTAAATGACCTCCCTCTAGTAATCAAAAATACTTCATACCACATGTATGCAGACGACTTGCAGATCTACACCTCTGGACTAAAAGATCGCATCGTAGAAACAGTTAATTCCATCAATTCTGACTTAATTTCTATAAGTAACTGGGCCACTGAGAATCAACTACGTCTAAACTGTGATAAATCTCTCTGCATTGCTTTCGACCGAAATCTAATCCCGTACGAAAATCTACCAAACCTAGTCATAAATGGTTCTGTTCTCCCGTACAGTGACACAGTTTGTAATCTAGGAATCACTTTTGATAGATCACTGACTTGGACTAACCACATTAACTCTCTGATAGGTAAAGTATATGGTATATTTTGAAAGCTATCCACATGTGCATACTTCACCCCAGCTCTTACAAGACGTCTACTTGTAAGAACTTTAATCATCCCATTAATAATATATGGGTGTGAAATTTTTACTGAAATGGACTCCGTATCCAGACGTAAGTTTGATGTGGCCTTTAACTCCTGCATCAGATATATCTTTGGACTGAAGCGTTATGACCACATCTCTTCTTTTAAAAATTCTGTTCTTGGGTGTTCATTATCTACATATTTAGACTTCAGGTGTCTTATCTTTCTGCGTAACCTAATGGTTACTAAACAGCCACCGTACCTGTATAGTAAATTAAACTTCTTACTCTCCGAACGCTTTTGTGCTTTAAAAACTTATCGTTCTAAATCAGCTCTTTCGAAAAGACAATTCTTTATCTCTACATTCATTAAGTGGAACGAACATCCGCTGGGTTTACGTAGACAGTGGGCCTCTAGTGGATTTAAATACAAGCTTTTTGATCATCTCAAGCATTCATGAAATTATGTTTATCCTTTCTGTGCTCATATTTTATACATATATGAATATACTATTTATACTTTTATTTCTCTAAATATAAATTTATTGTTTGTATACTTATAAATTTTGTACATATGTATCATGCACTTATTCAACTCAAATCTTAGTTAAGCTTATTATTATTTAATTTATAATTTACACTTATTTCCTTTTTGATCTTTTTCTTTTATTCCTATTTTTTATTATTGTTTTTTACATACTCACATATAATAAGATTGTAAATCTTACTTGTGATTGTTATATTAATTATGAAATAAATAAAAATAAATAAAATAAATAACCATTGGAAAGAAATCTTTCATTTCATACGAAATATCGATGATGCAAGCCTTACCTCCAATTCTACAACCTACCCCGACAGAAAAGAAACGTAAGGAAATTTTGTCACTAGAAATTATGAAAGAAATATAAATTGAAGCAACAAATCAAATTCAACTTCTTAAATCAGAAAAAAATACGTCACAACTTATCAATTACAGTTTGAGTACCATCATCATGATCATAATTATAATAAGCATCGTTCTCTATAAAAACAAGAATCGAACAAACATAAAGATAATCAACAAATCAACTGATGCAACAGTAGACAAAAAGAAAAGTGAGAAATCAAAAATATTCAGAAAAAATTCTTCACTATCCCAAGAAAAACAACAACAAATGAATGATAAAGAAAAAATTCTAGTATGCGGGGAATTGTCAATAACAACAGTGCAACAACAACCAGTTTTCACTATTAACAGGAAGAATTTTTATGAAACATCCTTTTTCTAACAAATGAGGACATTTGAATCTAAGAAGGGAAGAGTTAACACCTAATCAACAAAATATAAACTTGTACTTACAATTTTAACATGTGACCCTATGTCACGTTGCTAAATAAATTTCTCATGAATTTTGCTGACGTGCGTCTGCAATAATTTTAATTCTTTCAAAATTTTGTAAATTTAGTTTTAAGAAAATTTTTGTAATTCAGTTGTAATTAGAATTTGAAATTGTAAAGTTGAAATTGCAAAACCTGAATTTAGAAAATAAAATTATTTTTTTAAAATAATTCAATTGGTAATAAATTAACTTGTACATATGCTATGTATGTAATGTGGGTACTTTACCTAACCCAATACACCATTTTAAGATAGTTTAAAAAAGTGTAAGCTATACTATTCTTTTAACTGAAGTCAGTATTATGCTTATACGAGATATATTTGTAGTATTATCCTGTTTTATTTCTCACAACGGAAATAAATTTTCATAAAAAGTAATGAGTAAACTTATAATTGACATCTGATCACCCTGCAAAAACAATAGATTTAACAAAAATTACATTGACTTCGATTAAAAAAATAGTTAAATTAAAATAATTCATCGTTTTTACATGTTAATTTCCAACCTCTAACCCCTTTTATCTTTTGAAGGGTTATATCTCCACAACAAGCAACTAATTATTAAAAATAAAATTATTTAAATTAGGGACACCTCTTAATTGCGAAATAATTTTGCTGGTTCCATGGCTGTCCCAATTTGGGAGGTTTTACTGTATATGAAAACAATCGTAATACAAGTTTCCGCTTCTTTTAAGTTACCATACCACATTTTCTTCACCTTTTTACCCTCAAAATGGATAGATGTTGATATATATATACTGGGTAATCTCACTCATAATCTTAAAATTCTTGAAGAATTTAAGTACTATCAAATCAGTCAAGTGACTGACGATATAGAAACAGTGTATGACTTTGAAAAGATGTTCAAAGTAGTGTTTCCAGATCGTGAATCCTGTCGCAACAACAAAGTAATCTTTGATAAAGGTGCGTCTGTGTGGTACACAAATGGTTCAAAACTTAACTAGAGGTCGGAGTAGGGGTATCAGGCCCAAAAAGAAGCCTATATAAATCCCTAGGCAAATATCCATCAGTTTTTCAAGCTGATATTATGGCTATCGACATGTATGCTACTGAATGCTTAAAGAAAGGCTTCAATAAAGCCACAGTCTACATAATTTCAGACAGCCAAGACGCATTTAAAGCTTTCGATGCACACAAAGTTGTGTCTCGATTGGTTTTTGAACCAGAAAATTGCTCAACCTCAGTAGGCAGGTCTTTTAACCGGACACTTAATTACTATCTAAGTAGAATAGGCCTCCAGGAAGATGACAAGTACAAATTCTGCAAGATACCTTAAAACACATTTGTGTGAATGCGAGGCGTTGACCTCTAAAAGAATATGCTCTCTACAAAATGCAACTAATAAATTTTTAAAAAAAATCTTTAAAATCGGGACACTCTTAATTCGGGCACCATTTTTCTGGTGCCATGACTGTCCCAATTTGGGAGGTTTCAGTGTATTTCAATTATAGGTACTATTTTTAAAATTGAAGTCAATGTAAATAATTTTTGTATAAATCTATCGTTTTGCAGGGTGATCAGATGTCAATCATAAGTTTACTCTTTATTTTTTATGAAAATTTATTTACGTTGTGAGAAATAAAACAGGATAATACTACAAATGTATCTCGTATAAGCATAATACTGACTTCAGTTAAAAGAATACTATAGCTTACACTTTTTTAAACTATCTTAAAATGGTGTATTGGGTTAGGTAAAGTACCTACATTACATACATAGAACATAGCATATGTATATACATATGTAAATAGAACATACAAATACATACTTAAAACAAAGTAAACACTAAACACCTGCATATGAAACAACAGTTACCATGAATTGTATTTTCTTTACTCGCAAGTGTTCTAAATTTTAACACAATATATGTAATATACAAAAATGAAAAGTACGAAAACGTTCTAAAAAGAAGTTTTTGTCCCGATCACGAGGTGATTTTTTCAAATATAGGTAGGAAGTACTACTGTCCTAGTCCCAATTTAGAGGTGTCCCGATTACAGAGTTTGATTTATAAACATACCGAAGTAGTTTTATTATAGTATCTTAATTATAGAGCTTGTCCGGATTAGAGAGTGTCCCAATTAGGAGGTTTCACTGTATTTTGTTTAGTTTATGTACTTGTTTATAATTTCATTACGTTACTGTCATGTTCTGAATGGATTTTGTTGCCCTACTTTTTCTTAGAATGAGAAAAAAAACTACTTTCATTGAAATTAAGTAGAATGTTCAAATAAGCTGTTGATTTTGTAAAGAACACACAAAACGAATAGTGCAATATATTGTACATAGTGCAATTAAGAAGAATTGTGCAATTTAAATATATTGTTTTTATTTTTTCATCGTTATTTTTAATTTTATTATGTTTGGTTTAGTTCTACCGCAAGGTGGTATGGAAATGAACATATTCTATCAAATTTCCCAAAATTATCCGTGTTTATAGTGCGTCGAATCGTACTGAAATTCCGTAATTAAAGTTTGTCTTGAATTAGGAAACACTAATTCAAGTGATATTGGATTTAAACGTTAGTTGAAACGAGGTAACTCAGGTTCCAACTTGTTTAAATGTTTACTTGAATGAGGAATCTCTGATTCAAGTATATTGATAAATGGGGTTTGAGAACAAAAATACACAGCTTAGTGGTTGCACAAAAACTGAATATAATTTATTAATCGTCGTTCGATTTATATACAAAATTAATTACCTATAACTATATAATAATTCCATATATTCATATTAATTGTAATTTTAACATATAATACAATTACATTATGCTTTAATTTTACAGGTAAAGCACATTTCGCTGAAGCTGTCATTTGTTTCGCCTTCGATGGTTCTGCCGTATGTAGGTTACGATAAGATATATGATGATTATCGCAACAATTGCTGAGGTTGTATATCCTCCAGTATATAGATGAATATCATGTGTTTGTAATTGTTGCAATGGTTAGTGCTGGTTAACCTTGATTTCAGCTAAGTGCTTGCTTAATTCGTTGATCAGCTTTGAGTTGTCAGTGTAATTTAATCACCATAGAAATTTTAATGGAAATTTAATGTAAATGTTGAAATATATTTAATTATTTTTGTTTCTTTGATTTGAGAACTGCTAATGATTAATTCGTCATCTTGAAGTATGCAGTCGTCGTTTAAACTTAAAATACCAGTTCCTTGTGATGATTTTTGCCAAATTCCACTTTGGCATCAACAGTTATTATATATTTTTTATCTAAACTAAATAACCAGTATTCAAGATTTCTAGTTGGATCCATATTCGGGCTGGTTTTGTTATTTTTAATTTGCATTTTGATGGTAACGTGAACTGAGTGAAAAGTTGTAGTTCACAGTTTTGCTGGGCGTTTTTGTTTTAGATAGGCCCCTTCTGATGAATTTGATACTTTTCATCATTAAATTGTGCTCCCTTAAGCAAATCTAGTTCTGTTAAACGGTAGAATCTATCTCGATGAGCACTGATCAATATGTAGTTAGTTCTCGTTTCAAGTGATATAAAGGTGTTGTTAATGTGAGCTGGGCCCTATTGCACCAACGACATCACTTATTATTTATCAACTTTTCAAGAATTTCAATAAGTTAGTGTTGCACCAAAACAAAAATTGATAAGCAAATTGAAAAGTCAGTACAACTTTCAAAAGTGATAACTGGGAAATTTTTCAGATTACTGTTGCACCAAACACAATTTGAGTAAGTGATAAGTATTCATTTGCAAAGTGATAAGTTCAGCAATTTTAAGCATTTTTTCACTGTCTTGTTGCACCAACAGTATTTTCTTATTACTTATCAATAATTAAATTGATAAATTAAGCAGAATATTGATAAGAAAAAAATTCTCGTTTCAAAAATCTTTCGAGTGTCATCGGTAACGTGTTTTTTTTTTTTAAATTTCAAGTGTATTTTTTTAAGCATTTTTAAGTATTTTTTTTTTGTATTGGCAAAAAAATGTTTCGTTTTGAAAGGTTATATGTACGAAGAATCTGAAGAGTTTCAAAATCGTGAATTTAAAAAAAGAATTTATTACTCATTGGAGTTGGAAACAATGGAAAATTTTCGTTTAACGCGTGTTTAAATAGAATATGTACTTTCAAAGATATTGGAGCAAATTTGAAACATCAGAGTAGACAGAAGAAATAGTTGTTTAAGTCCTTTGCAGCAACTGCTGACAACTCTACATTGGTTGGGGAATGGTTGTCAATACAATGAGATTGCTAAAATGCAACAACATTAAATTGATGTGTACAAGAAGAAAATACAAGAAAAAAAAACACAAATGCAAAATAACGGATAAATTTATTGTTAGCATTTTTCAATAAAAAACTTCGATATTTTAAATCTATAGAATTCAATATGTACATTAGACTGTCCTTTATTATGTTCAGCATAAAATTTCTTTTTCTAAATCAACCTCTCACCCCCTTAATTTTTTGTACTTGACGGTGTGAAAAAAACCACAAAATTTAATTCCTATGAAAAAAAGGAATCTAACTTCATCCGCAGTACCGACTCTTTTTTTACCAAATGAAGTAAAGAAAGTTGTAAGTGAATGAAATATAAGATCTGAATAAAGAATGAGAAGAAAAGATGTACAAGATTTGTTAATTGAAGCAGAGTAAGTAAAAATATTTGTTATAGATTATAGGTACCTATATATTTTTTATACAACAATTAATATTTGATTTAAAGAAATCAGGCTCAGAAGATGGAAATGGACAAAAATCCAGAGGATATACAGAACATAAGTGTTTCAGGAAAGATTCTTGTAGACGCTGAAGTTTAAACTGAGTAATAACTTGTTATATTCATATTTTGCAAAAATTTTATTAATAATAATTAAACTTCTTATAGGAGACTTAGACAGTATTTATTTACTAGAAATTCGAGAATTACAGCGACAATTAAATGATTTAAAGCACAAATGTCTGGTGTTAGAATATGAAAACAAGAAGTTGAAAGATGAATCTCTTCAAATGGATTTTATATTTAAAAACATTTTCACAAGTGGTCAGCTAAAAAAATTAAAAACTGCACCTCAGTCGAAGCACTACAGGTGGAATTTAGAGGACATATCCTCGGCAGTTTGTTTATATTCTGCAGGACCCAGATCTTATAGGTATTTGTATAAGCGAAAATACCCTTTGCCCTGCGTGAGTAAAAAATGGGCGTCTAAAGTAAAAGTCGAACCAGGCATTATTCTACCAGTTCTTCAGATTATGAAGCATACACATTTCAATGAAAAACAAAAGCTATGTGTGCTTTTATTTGACGAAATGAGCATCAAAGCCAGCTATGAATATGACAGAGCCAGTGATATGATCATTAGCCCTTCCAAAAATGTGCAAGTGGTAATGGCGAGAGGACTGATAGAAAACTGGAAGCAACCAATATTTTATGATTTTGACTGCAATATGAAAGTTTCAATTTTAAACAACATAATTATTCAACTTGATAAAATTGGATATACAGTGGTTGCTATTGTATCTGATATGAGTTCAACAAATCAAAATTTGTGGAAAAATCTCTCGATTGGCATTATGAAAACTTGGTTCCAAAATCCAATCAATAATAATAAGAAAATATATGTCTTTGCTGACGTGCCTCATTTATTAAAGTTGATTAGAAATCATTTTCTAGATGACAGCTACATATTGGACGAAAAATTAATCACTTGTCAACCTATAAAAGAAGTCCTCAATTGCATTGGTGATGACGATCTAAGATTAATGCACAAGATTTCAAACACCCATATCACTGTACACGGTCCTGCGAGGCAAAAAGTTAAAACAGCTGCTCAATTGATGTCGCATTCTGTCTCTTCTTGTCTTCGACATTGCTTTCAAATAGGTAAACTAAAATCAAGCAATGTTTTGAATTGCGCAGATTTTATTAAATCAATAAATGATTGGTTTGATGTGTTGAATTCAAAACAAATTCATACTATGACAGTGGAAAAAGAATGAAGGCGTACGGAATAGCTCTAGAAGAACAAAATAAAATTTTAGAAAATACTAACACAATAATGCTTAATCTTCGGACAGCAAAAAAGAAAACGATGCTACCATTTCAAAAAGGGGTACTTGCATATATAAAATAATATTATTTTATATATGGTACTTGTAACAAATTCATCGTTAAAAGGGCTGTTTAATTATTTACAACAAAATTATAATATTGAATTTCTTCTAACATCTCGTTTGAACCAAAATATTTTAGAAAATTTTTTTGGTACAATACGTGCTAAAGGGGGGCTACATGATCACTGTACTAGTTTAGAATTTAAGTATCGGTTAAGAGCGTTTTTGTTAGGTAACTTACATTAAATTTTAAAATTTTTATTTGTGTTTGTGATGTCCTGGTTTTTGTCTTTCTATTCCACAATAAGATAAAGTAAATAGGTATGATTTACATTATCTATCTCTATAAATTTATTTAAAAATATATGTATAACAACAATAATCTAATATTTTTCCAGTATATAAGAAAAAAAAAAGATTTCAAGTAATTTTATTTTTGTTACTTTTATGTACAGGAAAAAATAGAAATATTTTGAACTCTTCAAATATAGAAGATAATGACACAGATAGGTATAGATGAAGTGCCAATGTTAACGGAAGAAATATTGTATCAAATAACATCAGATAATCGATGTGACGATATTTCGCTATGTACATCAAATGAAATAATTCAATTTGATGAATTACATTTAGATGCACTTCAAAACCTGGCCGGCTATATATTGAAAAGATGTAAAAACATAGAAATTCTAATACCAGGAAAAATGATGGAATGTGGACATGGGTAGATGAATTATATGAAGGTGGGCTGATTAAACCTTTGGAAAAAATTACATCTCCAATATTAGAATTAGAAAAAATATTTATTTCTTCAAAAGACAAAATTGTCAACAATAAAAATATTATAAAGAAACTTTTAAATCTAAGTAAAAACATTCCTCTAGAAGGAAATGCAAGGAAGTCGTTTTTTAGACGTAGAATTTATTTTACACTTAAGAGCCAAATATAGTGAAATTTTTTTTCGAAAACAGCAACAATATCGTCTGAAATATATTTGTGTCTTCATCAACACAAGCAAATAAATTTCTTCTAAGTGTTGGTGTACATGATTTGAAAAAATTTCAAACCCAGTTCACCATTTAATCTTAATGTCAACAGAATATGTTCTCGTGCTCTAAGAATACAAACTTGATATATTAAAAATACGTTCTAGGTTAACTGGGTAGCGATCATATTGCATGGTAAAATGTGTACATCTTTTTTTTTGTTCTACAGGCTACAGCTAGCATACAGTTGTTATGCTATGCTATGCTGAAGTTGTTATTGTTTCTTCTCAATGGCCAGTACCAGACCTGTCTTCTATCAGCTTTCCCACTTTTGGATAAAATGTACTACAACTCGCCTTCTGCCTTCAGAAAAAACCGGTTATTGAAGCTGAAAGAAGACAGGTCTGGTACTGGCCAATCATTATTTTCCACACAGTACGTACAATTTTACCTACGTTGAATAGATTTCATTCTTTTCTGAAATCTTTGCTGTTGCCTAATTTTTGACTAATTTCCTAATCATTTTTAAATAAACGCTATGCACTTTGTAAAACTGACAACACAATCATACAATACATACAAGCTGTATGAATATATCATATCATATAAAAAATTATACTCATGCAATATAAAAGGAAATTCAATTAGATGAAAAGGTAAATTAAGAAACAGATTGTATTTTGGGGATCTATAATTTCCGGTAGCAAACATTCAAAATAAAAACACCTACAACACCTCTACAAAACTCCCTTCGACAAACAACTTTTCTTTCACCTCAATAGGGCCCTCCTTGGTTCATACCTTGATCCTTGAAAAAAGTAAACATTTTAATTCTTGAACTATTTTCTGACTTAGTGCATTTTATTTGACTCAAATCGATGCAATACAGCCTGAGATATAATAGTTCAAAGTTAGAAAGTCACATATCCTTCCATGTAAAAATTTAAAAAAATAAAATAACTCAAAATTTTTGAATTTTACATAAAAATTTTTTCGTATACATATTTATATACAATACGATGTGCAGCCTAAGTAAACAACATAAGTTTTACATGCTGCTTACGTTACTTTTTATCAGAGTGCGGAAAAAATCATTCACGAATGAAAAAAATTCAATTTATCACCAATTTTATCATTCGCGAATGATAAATATTTTTTACCATTTTTATCATTCACGAATGATATTTAAATTACAAATTCTTATCACTCATAAAGAATGAAAAATATTTCTGTATACTAATTTTTTTTCATTCACGAATGTGAAGAAAAATTTCTTTCCATATCGTTCCTTCTCACGAATGAAAAAGAATAGAAACGAATAGAAATGAAAAATTCATTATGTATTCTTTCTATTCTCTTTCTTAGAATTTACAACAACAAAAATGCGTGTGTGTAAGTATCTTTTCTTCTACGCATATTTTTCTAGTATATAATACGATTTGGTATCTTTTTTAAATCGAGCTATACCAATTCTTATCACGAATTTATCACTAGTGATAAATATCACGAATGATAATTATTTTTGATTCTCAATTTTTTTATGCTCACTCACGAATGAAAAGAAACGATATTGAGAACAAAATTATAAAATTCATGAGTGAGCGAAAAATAAAATTCTTTTTTTTTATATCATTACCCTACAATCGAAATTTTTATTGCATCGCGTTTATAGAGTTTGTACCATGGTGTAATGATATATAAGGTGTGTGGTTTAAACTTAAACAAATTTCGAATCCAACTGGCCAATCAGAACCCAGCTTGCTAACAAAGGAATTTGACATTTTAACTTGAAAAAAAGTGCTGTCACTAGCATTTTATTTTCCATTATCGTGGAATGATATTTATATTAAAATAATTTCGTGTTGTGAATTGTGTGAAAATAATTTTTATTCTGTTATTTTTTTTTAATTATAAATTATTAATAATAAATTAATTATAAAATAATAAATAAATTATTATACAATATTAATAAACAATGGTGCGCTGTGTAGTAAAAGAATGTAAAAATAACTACGAAAAAGTGAGAAAAATGAATCTAAAAATAAGTTTTTACACATTCCCGAAAAAAACAGAAATATGTGAAAAGTGGATGAAGATTTGTGGAGAAACATATATTAATTTAAAAACATCCCGGATTTGTAGTGTTCATTTCGACGACGACAGTTTTCTTCAAAATAATTGTTTAAAATATACATATATTTTTTTAGAATATACTTTTTTATAAAAGAAAGAAATAAAAAAAAAATTGAAAATTTAAAATTCAAAAATAAAAAAATACAAAAATTTATAACTTAAATTTTTTTGTTTTATTTAATAATATATGGCAGCACTAAATTACCAAATGCCAACTCGAAGTTTCTAAAGCACACACCTTATATATCATTACACCATGGTTTGTACTATCTGTGTAATTCTTATTCCAGCCTAAAGGTATGCAAAAAAAATCCTGTGATGAGAAAAATTAGTAATAAAATTTTATGAAAAATAACCAATTTGTTTTATTTATAATAATTAAAATACGTAACCAATTTCCTTGAAATTTATTTTAAACTTTTTGGAAAAGGTTAAATTTAAATCTTATAAAAAGAAATCACAATATCTAAACGTTTTAATACATGAAAAATGTGTGAAAAGTTGAGTGAATTTTTGTTTTGTCTGTACCTTCGAAAATCGAATATAAAAAAATTTAAGGATCAAAATTAAAAAATGTGTTTCACTTAAGGACCACAATTCTCTTCCATCTATCTATATTCAAAATTTCATAAAAATCGGTTGAGAAATGTAGGCTGTAGGTGGTCACTTTGAAGGCCCAAAATCGCAAAACCGACTCACTTTGAATCCTTGTATTTTCGTAATAAAGGACTTTTTCAAAAGTGTGTTTTGCTTAAGGACCACAATTCTCTTAAACCTATCTATATTCGAAATTTCATGAAAATCGGTTAAGAAATGTAGGTTGTAGGTGGTCACTTTGCAGGCCATTCCACTAAATTTGGCTCTTAAGCTTTTAAAATACATTCGAGAGTAGGTATATAAAACATATGTAAAATACTTTTATGCTTCATTAATTTCAAGACTTTTTTACCTCCTGTTAGTCGAGAAAGTGATTCTTTCTTAGTCGGTTCTATAATTTTAAAAATGGAAAATATAAGTGAAACACGAGAAATTTTGGAGTTTGTAAACGAAATTTCTGAAACTCACAACAACATAGAGTTTCTAGATGAACAAGAAGATTACAACATGGAGTTTCTGGATGATTAAGAAGATTTCAATAGCAGCATCAATATTTCCAACATGGGGTTTTCAGATGAACAAAAAGATTTCAATAGCAGCATCAACAATTTTAACATGGAGTTTTTATATGAAGAAGAAGGTTACAACGGCATCTCATATAAAATCAGTTTTCAATATTTTTATAAATTTTTTGAAAACAATACAAATATTAAATTTTGTTTTGATTGTAAAAACCATAAATACATGCCTGTAAATGTATGTAAGGTTTCAGGAAATTTTGAAGCAAATAGTAATTTTGTTATAAAAGATTTTATTGAAAAACACAACTTGAAATGTTTTTTATGTAATACCAATTTATTTTCAATAATTTATAATACAATTTAATGAAATAAAAATAAAATATCATTAGAACATAAACAGTTTAAGGTTTTTTTATTTATTTTTTTTTAATAACTCTTTCTCCTCTATCCACGATAGATGATTAGAAAATCCTAGCCTTTTCACAAAAACTTTGCTTCCTTTTTTTTTTAAAATTTTTTCCACTAAATAAAGATCTGCGTGTTTGGTTTTAATAATTTCTTTTTCGTAGAAGCCCCATTTAATTGGTTGTCCTTCGTAGTCTTCTAAAAGATATGTTATTGGATTAATGTTTTGAACTTTTTTTATTGTGAAAATTTCGGTGGTCCAGTTGGGTGTATATCCCTTCTCAAAAACATGTTTATATTTGCTTATTCGTACTTTGTCTCCAACTTTGTATTTTGGTTTATGAAAAACTTTTAAGTTATTGTATACTGTCTTTAATAAAAATTTTTCATTGTTTTTATTAGCATCTTTGGGACGCATTTTTATTGTTCGATGAACAGTGTTATTGTATTTGGTAACTAACGCTTTTACATTATCAATCCATTTATATGATCCATTCATACTGAATTCTTTCCACATCATTTCTTTTAATGTTCTGTTGAAACGTTCAACAATTGATGCTTTCAATGTGCTATATGTTGAGTAATGATTAACATTATGTTTCTTCATAAGTTGATTAAATTGTGTATTGTAAAATTCTTTTCCTAAATCTGTTTGTAAATTTTTTGGTGATGTTTGTGTTATGTTAAATATATTATTCATTGCTTTAGTAACATCTTTAGCATTTTTTGTTTTAACAGGGTGTACCCAAGCGTATTTTGAGAAAGTATCAATGCAGCAATGAATAATATATTTAACATAACACAAACATCACCAAAAAATTTACAAACAGATTTAGGAAAAGAATTTTACAATACACAATTTAATCAACTTATGAAGAAACATAATGTTAATCATTACTCAACATATAGCACATTGAAAGCATCAATTGTTGAACGTTTCAACAGAACATTAAAAGAAATGATGTGGAAAGAATTCAGTATGAATGGATCATATAAATGGATTGATAATGTAAAAGCGTTAGTTACCAAATACAATAACACTGTTCATCGAACAATAAAAATGCGTCCCAAAGATGCTAATAAAAACAATGAAAAATTTTTATTAAAGACAGTATACAATAACTTAAAAGTTTTTCATAAACCAAAATACAAAGTTGGAGACAAAGTACGAATAAGCAAATATAAACATGTTTTTGAGAAGGGATATACACCCAACTGGACCACCGAAATTTTCACAATAAAAAAAGTTCAAAACATTAATCCAATAACATATCTTTTAGAAGACTACGAAGGACAACCAATTAAATGGGGCTTCTACGAAAAAGAAATTATTAAAACCAAACACGCAGATCTTTATTTAGTGGAAAAAATTTTAAGAAAAAAAGGAAGCAAAGTTTTTGTGAAAAGGCTAGGATTTTCTAATCATCTATCGTGGATAGAGGAGAAAGAGTTATTAAAAAAAAATAAATAAAAAAACCTTAAACTGTTGTTACGTAACGAAAAATTCAGTTTCAGAATGAAACTGAATTTTTAAATTTTATGAAAAAAATTATATATATATATATACAAATGAAAGTGAAAGAGAAAGTGACTGAAAACTGCTTCCTGGTGTACCCAGCCGGTCAATTTTCCAGCTGCTTCAGCCGGGGTGGGTTCTTTGGATACACCATTTCGGAAACGGGTCCGTTACGACAACATAAAAAAAAGGACCGGCCGAATCCAAAGTACGTATTAAGTAGAACGCGAAAAGGGGACGGTAGACAAAACTATCGATGAAGCTGCCAAAAAAACTTCTTTTCATTGGTGGAGGGACACCCTGATCCATAATGTATTCAAAAAAAAAATAAGGAGAGGACCATCTTCACCCATCGTTGAAGTTCCTTGCGCCACAACACAACTGGTAGATTAGAAACACATTTTCTCTTACTTTTGCAGTTTAAAACCTCTTTTTTTTTCTTTATTTATCAAAAAAAAAATTTTTTTATACAAAGAATAAGTAAACCTTACAGTATCAAAAAAATTAAGTATATCTATCAAAAAAAAAAATGAGGACCATAGGTTTCAGAGCTATTTGCTTTTTATAAACATTTTTTTTTTTTTTTGTTTTTTTCATTATTTTTTTTTCAGTATATTTCTCTTTATAAATTTTAATTATAATTGATAAGAATTTCTATCGTTTGTAAAATAAATCTCGTATACAAAAAAAATTTTGAATTTATATTTAACCTTGGAGATCATGAGTTTTGTTTTATAATAAATTGATTCTTGAATAAAAAAAAATATTTTTTTTTCTTCTAAAATGGGTTGCAACCTTTACATAAAAAAAAATCTACCCTAACAACCAAAATTTTATTTCATAAGTATGATCTTATATTTTTTTCCTCCGTTTTCTTTTTAATGGTATTATACAAATCCTACGTTATTACATATGTGACCTATATTCTAAAGTTTATCTAGAGATTTTTTTTCTTTTTTTTTTTTTCTTTTCTTTTATTCCTAAGTTAATTTTTTTTTTTTTTTTTCTGTTTTTATTTTTCTAATTTTTTTTTTTTTTTTTTTTTTTTTATACTTTTATAAAAAAAAATAAACTAGGTGCACCACAATACAAAAAAAAATGCAAACAATTTATCTGACCTTTTTATGCTGAAGTTTAGATGAAAATCCCTCGGTGATTGCGTTGGTACAAAATTCCACATGCAAGGGGTCCCATTGGTAACATGTTTCACTTTTTTCATTTACTTTCTCTTTCTTTTATTTTTTTTCTAATTTTTTTAATGCTTATTGCTTTAATTAAACTTTCAAAAGATTTTGGTTTTTTTTTCTTTTTTTTTTTTTTTCTGGATTTTTATGAAATTTTATATCTAATTATTTCCATATTAATCTGATTTATTATAGTACTAAAGTCCTCAGTTTCAATCTCAACATTTATTTAATTATACATTTGTAATTTAACTTTTTCAATTTTATTAAAAAAAAATTTTTTTTTCTTTTTCATTCTTTCACAACTAATTCGTTTACTTTATCTTTGTTATCAGTATTTATTTAATAGAAATTTTGACTTTACACATGTTTTTTTTTTTTTTTTTCTTTTTTTTTTGCTTTGTTTCCTTTTATTCTGAATTTTATAATATCAATACATTAATAACTTCAAAAATAGATTAACACCAAACTCAAAATTCACTAGTAAAAAAAAAGAGATTTTTTTTTCTTTTAAAGGTTCCGACTATTACAATTTACAAAAAAAAACCATCTAGATTTTACTTTAAGCCAATCTCGATTTTTACATTTTTTTTTTTTTTTCCTTCTTTCTTCTTTTTTTTTTTCATCTTGGTGGGTGAAACAAAACTCAAAAAAAACGATAACTTTGGTACTTTTCACCAGAAATAAACGAGTTTTTTTTCTTTTTTTTTTCTTTTTAAAATTTTACACAAGAAAAATCATTAAATTTAGATAACTCAATCAACTTTATTATATATATATATTTTCTTTGTTTGTTTGTTTGATTAACCGAAAAATTTTTAGTTAGAAACGATATGAACCATCACGATAGACTCCAGTATAAAAAGTGAATAATAATCACGAAGTCAAGCACCGAGAGCCATCAACGATTTTTCTTTTCTTATACCCGATATGTCTACTAATCTGTTTGCACACTTTAATTAGTAGTAGTATTGCGCGGTAAAATCAATTCATCATCATAGTGTGGTGCATGAGTGTATAAATCGCCATGATGCACTCTAGAATATTCGATATGTTATTCCTAATGGGTAGTATATTTGAGTAACTAATTTGGAGTTTGTCATGGTGTGCGTGAACTAAAAAAATTGTATTACATTGTGCTATTTACTCAAGTAAATAGGTCACAATGTGGTTGTATGGATCGCCTGATGTTTATATTGATTTTTCTCGTATAATAGTTTATATGGGAATTAATCAATTAATATAATACATGGAAATAATTTTATAGTGTATTGAACATTGTCAATTACACTGAAGTACATAATATTTAAATAGTGTGAGACAAAAAAAAATTTTTAGAGAAGATTTGAAAGAGATTATATTCGAGAAGAATATGGAATAATCTTATGTATTTGAATTAAAATACATAGGATTATTCTCGAAGTGGCGTGATTTGCCATAATCCATGTGATTAGTACCAGGAATTTTATTGTTCAATTTTTGAACAAAACAAAATTAATTTTTACGTTGCGCGTGTGCAACGGAATTGAAATTACAGTTCATTTATTGGAAATTTAAGATGAAAAATTCCAATAAATGTACGTTTTTGAACAGTTTAAAAATTATTTGTACAACCGTCTGAAAAAAATACAGCGGCGTACGAAATTATCTAAAAAAATATCAAGGGGGTTCTTTGCTGTCGCAACAAAACAAACTTTTCCACGAACCTGTCGAAGTGGGAAAGGTTGGAACACGGCAGCGAAAAGATAATGTTAAGTCCGTAAAGGACATTGATCCAAAAAAAAATAAAGTCCCACTGGGAAATTTTGACCAGAAAAGAAGATTGGTCGGTATTGCCTTAACACAACAACGTGGGGCTCGTCCACACCCTGAGATGAGTCTCAATGCCGGAACACGTGGGCAAGCCGGGCTGAACAAAAGAATGGGGAGAAAAGTTCACACACACATAGCCAGAATCCAAAATCAAAAAAAAATTCCATTTCGCGATGCTGATTTATTCACTCGTACATAAAAATATCACAACCGTGTATTATATGACCAATCCAGGAGAGAATATTAAAATTGGACCAAAAAAAGATCTTGGAAACCAATTGATTCATAAACCTTTATATTTTCTTCATCTAGGAGGGTAAAGTGAACCAATTAGGGTGAAACTGGTAAAGCTTATTTAAGAACAAAATAACATAATAAAAACAGTATAGACCCATGATTACAAGATTTAGAGGAAGCAAAGTACAGGCAATTAAAGGTGACATGGTA
This sequence comes from Bombylius major, assembly GCA_932526495.1. Taxonomy (NCBI): domain Eukaryota; kingdom Metazoa; phylum Arthropoda; class Insecta; order Diptera; family Bombyliidae; genus Bombylius; species Bombylius major. Next base: position 18,723,956 of record OW052045.1, read on the forward strand.
AACCAAAAATGGTGTTATGCTTTGAGGTCTTTCGCATGAAAAGTCCCTACATATTTACCTTGTAGGTCCTCTACTTCATACATACTTCCACCAATGCATCTTTTAATTCGACATTTTATAAATTTTTTTGACAATTTCGAATTAAAACCTTTCGCGAAATCGCTTTGAGTGAAATTTCGCCTGTAAACCTCTTGACCAGGTCGAAATTTCACTGTGGTGGTCCGGAGGTTGTAAGACCTTTCTGCTCGTTCGTGAGCCTTCCTCAGGTTAACTGAGACTTGGTCACGGATCTGCTGAAGCTTGGCAGATTCAGGCAGATCAACGACCTCTCCATCCATCACGCAGTCTAGCTCCTTCAGAACTCGATATGCTGAGGCATGCCTTACCATAGGGAAACCAAATACCGTCTGGTAAGGTGTGCGCTCGATAGCACTATGGTATCGAGTCCTAAGGGAGGCAGCTATGCGGTGGATGGCCTTGTCCCAGTTTGCCTGGTCTTCTTGAACATAAGACCTTACAGCCTCTAAAATGACCCGATTCACGCGTTCAGAAGCATTTGATTGAGGTGAGTATAAAGCAGTGCGAATATGTTTGACACCATAAGAAGACAAGAAACCTTGGAAATCTTTTGAAACAAATTGTTTACCATTGTCACTATGTAGAAATTCGCAAACGCCAAAAATAGAGAAGACTTCGTGTTCCAAGAAGGTAACTATAGCAGGGGCATTGGCTTTACGGAGAGGTTTAAGAAACACGAATTTAGAAAAGTGATCAAGAACGATCAAAATTTGCGAATTTCCTGCTTTAGTCCTGGGATATGGACCAAGCAAATCGATGTAAAGACGTTGAAAGGGTCTTTCAGTAATGAACCTAGATCCCATAGGAGGTCTAGTTCGAAAATTAGGGGATTTGTTCTCCTTACAAGTTTCGCAAGAACCAACGAAATTTTGGACATCAATAATCATTTTGGGCCAAAAGTATTTATCAGACAGGAATCGGTACGTAACTGTAATGCCACCATGACAAGTAACTTCAGACTCATGAACACTTTGGATCAACGAATTACGAAGGGATTTAGGGACCCAGAGTTTCCATGGATTGTCATTAGATTCCGAAGTACGAAAACGGACACGTTTGAATACTTTACCGTCATAAATTTTCAGATCTGGCAACTTATTCTGATTGTTTGAAATAAAAGATATTAATTGAACATATTCTTCATCGCGAAAGCTATCTGAACTTAAGTCGACTTCAGTCAGATTTAAGTTCGTAGTAATTTCATCACAAAACGCGCGCGAGAGCGAATCAGCAACCACATTTTGTGATCCTTTGCGGTGCTGTATTGCAAAATCGAAAGCTTGCAATTTCAAGCTCCAACGGGCGAGACGACCACTTAAATCTGGCTGAGACATCAACCATTTCAAACTCGCGTGATCCGCAATAATCGTAAATTTGAAACCTTCAACGTAAGCTCTAAACTTTTTGACGCACAACACCGCGGCCAAGCACTCCAGTTCTGTCACGGAGTAGTTCTTCTGCGCTTTGTTCAGCTTTTGCGAAACAAATGCGATGGGATTTTCATCACCCGCCTCCGAAAGTTGGAATAGGACTCCTCCTACGCCCACTTTCGACGCATCGCATTGTATGAAGAACTCCTTCGTGAAGTCAGGATTTCCTAGCACGGGCGCGGAAGTCATACAAATCTTGAGCTTTTCAAAAGAGTTTTGAGCCTCGTCGGACCAAACGAAATTTTTCGACTTTTTCAAACAATCAGAAATAGGTGCGGAAAGAGACGCATAATCGCGAATGAAACGACGATACCAACCGGTCATTCCTAAGAAACGACGAACTTGCTTAGGATTTTTCGGACTTGGAAAATCAACAATCGCGGAAATCTTTTCAGGGTCTGTTTTTATACAACCATCACCGACGATATAGCCAAGATACCTAATTTCTTTTTGGCAAAATTTACTCTTTTCGACGTTGATGGTTAATCCCGACATTCTTAGACAAGTTGCGACTTTTTCGAGCGTTTTTAAATGAGTGTCAAAATCTTTCGATATTATTAATAAATCGTCAAGATAAACAAAAACATTATCGCGTAACTCCGACGGTACGACTTTGTCCATCAATCGACACATTCGCTGGGGAGCGTTGCACAATCCGAACGGCATCACGGTGAATTGGTAAAGAGGCCGGCCAGGTACTGTGAAGGCTGTCCTTTCGCGAGATTCCTTTTCTAAGGGAATCTGCCAAAAGGCATCCTTCAAATCGATCCCTGATATATATTTTGTGTCGGACAAGCGGCTGATCAACCCGTCAATGTGTGGCAAAGGATATGCATCCTTCTTTGTCACAGCATTGACCTTTCGCGAGTCCAAACACAATCGATTTTTACCAGGCTTCCTTACCAAAACAACGGGATTGTTCCACGCGCTAAAGGATTCTTCGATAACTCCCATGTCGAGCATGCGATCAAGCTCGTCGTACATTAATTTTTGAATCGCGGGCGAAACAGGATAATGACGTTGTTTTATTGGAGGTGTATCACCGGTATCTATTACGTGCGTTTCAAGAGACGTTTTACCTAAGCCGAGAACAGCAAATGACGGAAATTTGGCTTTAATTAAATTCAGCTTTCGTTGCTGTTCCGCGGTCAAAACGTGCATTTTCGGATCTTGAACGCTTTCGTCACGAAGTTCTGAAACACATTTTGGTAATAAATCAAACTTTTGCCAAAAATCGATCCCGAGATACAATTGTTGCGCTAAAGTTGGCACAATATAGAGTTGAAGTGTTCTACAAACACCGTTGTAAACAACTTCAACATCTATAACGCCTACAACTTTTTGCGCGCTTCCATCAGCTGTTTGAATAGGTGCTGCCGAGCGTGAACTCTTGACACCTATTTGCTTTAATATTTCATGAGCGTTTTTGCCCAAACAACTTATGGAAGCCCCTGTATCCATTAAACCGTATAATTCAACACTATTTATTTTAATTTTAGCGTACGGGCGCGGATCTTTAAAAGGACAAAAATTATTCAGAACTTCTAACGATTTCCGAATTTGCACACGTTTCTTGAAACGTTCACGACATTCTAAAATACGTTTTGATACAACTTCCGAAACCGTACCGAATATTTTATTTCGACGTTCATTATATTTACGCAACTTTTCTAGATAACGATCCTCGAAACTCATGGTCGCATTAAAAGACAAATCAGGTAATTTAATAGACATAACAGGTAAATTTTCAGACAAATCAGATTTTACAGACAAGGATGGAGATTGGCCGACATTGGAGACGGTATCGTCCTGTGATGGGCCCTGATACTGATCGTCGCCAAGCGGGTTTTTTGTCACGGTGTCACAATCAGTGGCACACTTACAGACGCCCTGAAAAACTTGGTTCAAATCAGGTCCACGGTCCATCACACGAGAACCATCATCAACACCAGACAATTCTAAGTTGTCTTTTTCGACGTAGCAGAGGTTTTCGGATCCGGGAAGCGACGTATCAAACGCGGTGCCCCGGAGTGCATCACGTTTGACACTCCGTTTTCCGAAACACAATTTTTACACACAGGAGTTGTGACACCTTTAAGGCCACATTTGTAACAGAATAAATTTCGTTTGGCCACCGTACATTCTCTAAAGGAATGTCCTTTCGCGTCACAATTCCAACATATATAATTCTCTGTATTTAAATTGTTTAAGGCACAAACATCAGCGTTCGACATAGGTAAGTCCGTTCTTGAAGCAATATTGGATTCATGTACATTTAGCGGCGAATTAATTGACATGTGAGAAAATTGGTGACCTAAGTCACAAGAAGTATCGTAAGAGTTTGAAAAATTTTGATGAGGTATTTCATCGAAGACACATGAATCGTAAGGGTTATAAACCTCGGAAACATTACGCATTTTAGCACGAAGCTCAGTTTCTGACCACAACTTTTCAAAACGACGTGCAAGATCTCGTAATTCATCAAAAGAATTGACCGTGTGTAAAAGTAAGGCATTACGTAGTCTTGCATTCATGTTGCGACGAACAATGTCGATAAGCTCCTGTTGGCTCATAGGATGCCTTAGGCGTGTAGCCAAACCTTGCATCTCCAATCTAAAATCGCTAAAAGTTTCGCCAGGCTTTTGATGACGAGCGAACATTGCTTGGCGCATCTCGAAATCGGTGGTCTGACTTCGAAATTCGTCAAGCAATGCTCGTCGTACATCGCGCCATGTTGCAAGCGGATTGGATCTGCGGAAAAGCCAATACCATGTCAGAGCTTTGTCGGACAAAAATCGATTCACGTGAGCAGCTAAAGTATCTTCTGAGACTTTGTCAGCAACGGCCAAAGATTCTAGACGGAAAAGGAATTCTTCAATAGGTAATCCGATACGACTACCTGAAAAGGACAAGTTCCATCTCTTAAGAGGACTTGTGGACCTGTAAAAACGTCTAGGTTGTTGGGAAAAGGGTGGCGCGGAGCCAAAACGTGAATTATTTGCTGACAGGGGTACGTTACGAAGATTTGGGTGAGTGTTGTTAAGAAAAATTTCAGGATGTGTTGGTGGAAGATTTAAACTCGAAAGTTGAGGATTAGCTGCTTGTCGCGTACGATTAAAATCATTATTAAAAGAAATTGGAAGATTACGAGTTGTTTGAGAATAAGGTTTATCAAAAACAACTGGAGAAAAATCATTAGTTGTGGCTGGTAACGAAGTATTCAATCTGAAATTGGACTTATCAGTATCACGCTGAGTTGTGTTTGACAAGTTTAAGTTTTCAAAATTTCGATTCGAAGATTGCAAGGCGATATCGTGTCCACGTTGGTGCAAGTTTACAGATGATTTGCTGGAAAAAGGGATATTGAAAGCCAGAGATTTTGTTGGTTTATTTTTAGATTTATTTTGAATATTAACAACATTTTGTCTTACAAAAGGAATAGAATTTAGAACAGCAGGTCCTTCTTTTCCACCCATGATGCTTAAATTTTCCAACGAAGCTGCTGGAGTACTCCTCACAATAGACTGAGTGTTGTCAAAATTCAAACCACCTCCTACAGCTCCCAGATCTGCATCATCCGCTCTCAAAGCACGCTTTAACAGTTGAAATCCTTGCTTTATGACGTCGTCGATGGATTTAACAGACTCGTAATTTGGTTTTTTCGTTTTAACACGATCAACACGATGCTGCAAGTGCCATAGCTTAGCTTGGACACGCAGAGACTTATCAGTGTCGGATGCGATATCCTGTGAATTCAGGCTATTGATCAATCCTTCTGCCTGGCTACGTAAATCAGCAATTTCCTTATTTAACGAATGAACCATCTTATCTGTTCGTTGGACAATTCCATCGGCTTCAGCGGTCAACTGATCACTTAGGGTCCTAAGAGAATCCTGGTGGTTAGGATCTATATTCCTAATCTGACATTCGTAAGCAAATTCTGGTTGGTCCAGGTAACTGGGATCCATCTTAGCAGAATTTAAGTAGCCTTTTCAAAAAAAAAAATCTGTAAAATTGGCACCAAATTGAACACTAAATCACTCGCGAATGTTATGAACCGAGATTAAGTGAGTCACTCAAAAAAAAATTTTTATTTAGAAAATCTACTCAATGCAATTTAATTTACAAAACAAAATTCAAAATTTATTATTATCACTGAATTTATATAAAGAAACTATATATTCCAAAAATCTTTATGAATCGGGGCTCAACGCGAAACTCAGCCGCGCGAGACCAGCGATTAAACCTTCAGGTGCTAAAAGATCTACGCCTCGACGTAGACCCAAAAACAAAAAAAACTAGAAATGCAAAAAAACTCAAAAATTCATCACGAAAATGAATGTATATATATAAAAAAAACGATTTTATTTATGGAATTTTCAAAACGCGGACGCGGATAAGTTTCTATTAAACCGTTTACTCATAAGAAGAAGAAAAGAAAAGAAAAAAAAATCTTTGTCTTTTTCTCGAAAAAAAATCAAAATATCAAAATTTTATTGTTATTAATAAAAAAAATAAAAATCAAAATATTTTTATCAAAATCATGCAAAAAAAAATTAAATGTTAGTATTATTTCATCATTTAGGTGTTGTGACTTGGAGAACCCCAACGCGGGCGAAGAGGCGTCAAAATAAACGACTTTCCACCTTGTTAAATCTGGAACAAAAGCAAAGGTTTCCTCCATCAATAAAATAATTTAAGCAAACAGATTGTAGATAGGGAATATAAATTCTGGGCACACGGGGTTTTCAAAATTTTAATTGAATTAAATTTCATATAAATTGATGCATTGATGAGTCACTCACATGTAATTAAATAAAACCGAAAACATGAGCGACTTCAAAGCGAACAATCGCACGACATCGATTGCCATTACAAAATAGTTCAAATTCTCAAAAAAAAATGGTTCATTATAAAACATACGTATACTTTGAAACACTACCGCGTGCAAACAGCATTTCGGGTTATGCCCCAAAACCTGTGACAAACGTCGGAGGTCACAAAGTATAAAATTGAAACTACAAGATCTGAATATAACAAAACGCGATGCTGAATGGACATAACGAGCAAAGGCTCGATCTTACATATGCAAAATCGTCCTGACTATCGTATATGTCATTCAGCATATAAATTTCGAACCGAAATTGAATTTAAATACCAAGAGGCAAAGTGAGTTGAATTTACCGAAAAAAAATTACAAAACTATTAAAGTCGCACAAAAATTCAGACCGAAAAAAAAATTGCAAAGTTAATTACAAAATTGAATAGCAAAAGTAATCGAATTTTTCAATTACTTTTGTATATACTGAAACTACAAACATTTTCACAGTGCCGTCGCAACAAGATTTCGGGATTTACACCGACCCAAAATCTTGGACTTACGTCACCGTGTTCGAGAAATCTTCACACAAAAAAAATTATATATCGCGCATGAAATATTCAATTAAATTTTTTTAAACCGGGTTATTGGGGATGATCTGAGAGGACGCATGGGATGGTAGATTTCCTGTTCGATGTTGCCATCAAACAGAAAATCTCCATGTTACCGGGGAGGCTAAACTGAAAAAAAAATTACAATGCCTTAAGGGCAATTTAAATTTCGAGACACAAGATGGTCTGTGCCTCCGTTGGGCGCCATATGTTACGTAACGAAAAATTCAGTTTCAGAATGAAACTGAATTTTTAAATTTTATGAAAAAAATTATATATATATATATACAAATGAAAGTGAAAGAGAAAGTGACTGAAAACTGCTTCCTGGTGTACCCAGCCGGTCAATTTTCCAGCTGCTTCAGCCGGGGTGGGTTCTTTGGATACACCATTTCGGAAACGGGTCCGTTACGACAACATAAAAAAAAGGACCGGCCGAATCCAAAGTACGTATTAAGTAGAACGCGAAAAGGGGACGGTAGACAAAACTATCGATGAAGCTGCCAAAAAAACTTCTTTTCATTGGTGGAGGGACACCCTGATCCATAATGTATTCAAAAAAAAAATAAGGAGAGGACCATCTTCACCCATCGTTGAAGTTCCTTGCGCCACAACACAACTGGTAGATTAGAAACACATTTTCTCTTACTTTTGCAGTTTAAAACCTCTTTTTTTTTCTTTATTTATCAAAAAAAAAATTTTTTTATACAAAGAATAAGTAAACCTTACAGTATCAAAAAAATTAAGTATATCTATCAAAAAAAAAAATGAGGACCATAGGTTTCAGAGCTATTTGCTTTTTATAAACATTTTTTTTTTTTTTTGTTTTTTTCATTATTTTTTTTTCAGTATATTTCTCTTTATAAATTTTAATTATAATTGATAAGAATTTCTATCGTTTGTAAAATAAATCTCGTATACAAAAAAAATTTTGAATTTATATTTAACCTTGGAGATCATGAGTTTTGTTTTATAATAAATTGATTCTTGAATAAAAAAAAATATTTTTTTTTCTTCTAAAATGGGTTGCAACCTTTACATAAAAAAAAATCTACCCTAACAACCAAAATTTTATTTCATAAGTATGATCTTATATTTTTTTCCTCCGTTTTCTTTTTAATGGTATTATACAAATCCTACGTTATTACATATGTGACCTATATTCTAAAGTTTATCTAGAGATTTTTTTTCTTTTTTTTTTTTTCTTTTCTTTTATTCCTAAGTTAATTTTTTTTTTTTTTTTTCTGTTTTTTTTTTTCTAATTTTTTTTTTTTTTTTTTTTTTTTTATACTTTTATAAAAAAAAATAAACTAGGTGCACCACAATACAAAAAAAAATGCAAACAATTTATCTGACCTTTTTATGCTGAAGTTTAGATGAAAATCCCTCGGTGATTGCGTTGGTACAAAATTCCACATGCAAGGGGTCCCATTGGTAACATGTTTCACTTTTTTCATTTACTTTCTCTTTCTTTTATTTTTTTTCTAATTTTTTTAATGCTTATTGCTTTAATTAAACTTTCAAAAGATTTTGGTTTTTTTTTCTTTTTTTTTTTTTTTCTGGATTTTTATGAAATTTTATATCTAATTATTTCCATATTAATCTGATTTATTATAGTACTAAAGTCCTCAGTTTCAATCTCAACATTTATTTAATTACACATTTGTAATTTAACTTTTTCAATTTTATTAAAAAAAAATTTTTTTTTCTTTTTCATTCTTTCACAACTAATTCGTTTACTTTATCTTTGTTATCAGTATTTATTTAATAGAAATTTTGACTTTACACATGTTTTTTTTTTTTTTTTTCTTTTTTTTTTTGCTTTGTTTCCTTTTATTCTGAATTTTATAATATCAATACATTAATAACTTCAAAAATAGATTAACACCAAACTCAAAATTCACTAGTAAAAAAAAAGAGATTTTTTTTTCTTTTAAAGGTTCCGACTATTACAATTTACAAAAAAAAACCATCTAGATTTTACTTTAAGCCAATCTCGATTTTTACATAGTAGGTAGGATTGGGGAGTTCTGGCACCACCACCGAGTGTGTAAAAGAATGTGTTGTTGTTTTGTTGTTGTTTGAGATGAAGAAAAAATGAAAAAAATGCGATGTCGGTGGGATGGATGCGAACCTGAGACCTGTGGCATGATAGTCCGTAGCATATATCATTGAGCCACAGGGAATCTCAATATATGGTGATTATGTTGTGTCTATATAGGTATGACGAATTTTAGTTCGTATGTTATTAGAAGAAAAAAAAAAAAAAAAGATTGTGAAATGGTTGTGATGAGATTCGAACTCGCAAATAAAAATGAAAAAATTTGTATGTATAATATTTTTATTCATTTGTGTGATAAGAAAAAAAAAAAATTGTGAAATGGTTGTGATGAGATTTGAACTCGCAAATAAAAATGGAAAAATTTGTATGTATAATATTTTTATTCATTTGTGTGATAAGAAAAAAAAAAAAGATTGTGAAATAGTTGTGATGTTGATGAGATTTGAACCCGGGCCCTGACGTGATAATTCAAGAAAAAAAAAAAAAAAGTTTAAATTTTGCAACTTTTATAAAAAGAAATTCTGGTTCGGTCTTTCTAATTGATTTTTTTTGCGCATATGATACATATAAGCAATTTTTGTAAACATTGTCACCATGTGTGGTTAAATAACAAAGAACTATTGTTTTTCGATTTCATAAAATATAGAAAAAAAATCTTATTAATAACAAAAAAAAAAAAAACTTCACATTCCTATGATAGTTTAAACAAAAAATAGTTGAATATAATAAAAAAAAAATCTGTTGATAAAGAGAAAAAAATGGAAAAATTTTATATAGGGACAACTGTAGGTATTTTAAATATCTATAAACTTACTTATGTATCTGTTTGTATGTATATATATAGTTAAATAATAAGTATATGCTTCATTCGCTGAAAAAAGTATATAAAGGTGCAAATAAATCTGAAAATAATCAGTTTATATTTAAAATAATAGATAAAAATGTTTTGGTGTGAAACAATTAATCATGGTAGCAGATTTTGTTCATGTGAAGGTGTATGGACAAATTTTAGAATAATTAATGCTAGTGTAAATTGTGGTGGTTTGTTGGAAATCTTTTTCACACCTGAAGAAGGAAATAGGTGTGTTATTTTGAAAATGAGAAGTGGTGAACCGATTCCATCTTCTTCAACTATTGAATTTAAATTCAGACCACATCAGCATGTTAAAATAGAAGTCTATGGTGGAGAAATTACAATAGTGGGTAATGCATTTGATGCAACAATTCCTAAAAGAAATAATAATCGTTTTCCTCTGGATTGTCCATTTGGAGACGTAGAAACTTGGGGAGAATATAACAAAAGGGAGAAAAATTGCTGAAAATTAGAACCCCAGATTTTCTGATGGGTCAATAAATACTATATGCATAAAAAAACTGTGAATAAAAAAAAAGTTTATCAAATACAATTTTTATAAATTAACAAATAGAAATAAATATAATTTAGTTTAAATTAATCTTTAATGTAAAAGGGTATGTGTTTTTCTTTTAAAGACAAAATGGAATTTAAAAAATTTGTGAATTTTATCAATACATTTAATGATTTTCTATTGGATGAACATCGTAATGAACTTTTACACAATATTACATTTCTAGAACCCTATTACAACATAGAAAAAATGTGTTCAACATATGGAACACATTATGTTAGCTGTCCGTGGTCTAAAGATTCCACTACATCTGGGCCAGATACATGTGAATGTAGTGTTGTTGAAAGAATAATTACTAAAGTGAAAAAACTCATACACTTTTATTATAAAATAAAAAATATAAAATGTAAAGATTGTATTTCAAAAAAATGTTTTATTTAAAAATATAAAAAAAAAGTAATAACAAATTATATAACATCTTTTTTTTCTACCCATGAATTATGCTCATTTGAAAAACCTAGCCATTTCACATAAATTTTATTTCCTTTTCTTTTTAATACTTTCTCCACTAAAAATGTATGTGGGTATTTTGATTTTAATAGTTCTTTCTCATAAAAACTACCATGAATAGGATTTCCTTTATAATCTTCTAATAAATATGTTACAGGGTTAGTATTATTTACAGCTTGAATTTTGAAAATTTCTGTTGTCCAATTTGGAGTATAGCCTTTTTCAAACTCATGTTTATTTTTACTGATACGTACAAAATCTCCAACTTTATATTTTCGTTGATCAAATATTTTTATATTATTATATGCTGTTTTTAATAAAAAAATTTCATTGGATGAATTTACATCACTAGGTCGCATCTTGATTGTGCGATGCTTTGTGTTGTTGTATTTGTAAACTAGATCATATATATTATCTATCCATTTATATGATCCATTCATACTAAATTCCTTCCACATCATACTTTTTAAAGTACGATTAAAACGTTCAACAATTGAAGCTTTAAGTATGCTATATGTAGAATAATGATTTATTTTATAGTTTTTCACTAATTTTTGAAAATGGTTGTTGTAGAATTCTTTTCCGAGATCGCTTTGTAAATTTTGTGGTATCCTTTTTGATGAAAGAAATATGCTCTTCATTGCTTTAGTCACATCAGGTCCATTTTTCGTTTTTAGCGGTACTATCCAAGCGAATTTAGAAAATGTGTCAATTATAGTTAGTAAAAATCGATATCCTTTGTTATTGGTAGAATATGACCCCATTTCAACTAAATCAATTTGCCATAAATCATCAATACCTTTAATTATAACCCTTCTCCTCTTAAAATTTTTTCTCGCAGGCTTATGCAGTTCTTCAACTAATTGACGCCTACACATTTTAGGTTATACTTTAAAGATGGAATTTTTTATTTATATTTATATTTTTTATTTTATGTTATATTTTCATCTGGTATTTTCACATTAATTTTAATTGTACGTTCACCTTCATCTGTCATCTCTATGTATGTGTAATCTTGGAGAATTTGTGAAATTTTTTCAAAGGTTGGTTTATTTTTTTCTAACACAAAATGAATTTCTTGTATTTTTTGGTTTGTAGAAGATTCAAATTTTTTAAAATGTGTGTTGTAATTATTTATAAGTACTTCTAATTGTTGAATTTTTAAATCTATGTCTAATATAGAATTATTTATGAATTTATTAATTTTTTCATGAAAAATTTTAAATTGATCTATAAATATATTTTCATTTTTGTTAATTTTATTTAAAATATCTGATTTTAATGTTGTTAATGCGTTTTCAATAAAGTGTTTTGTGACCGCATCGAAGCTGCTGATTGGTTCACCAATTTTTTGTAAGCGTTTATATTCAAAATCGAAATTTCCATCAGCTGTTAATTTGAAACCCACTCCCGACTGATCTGGAGCTCCTCTTCCATTCACAGTATGATGGAATTTATGATTTAAAAACCGTCCAAACTTATCGACACTCATTATTTGAATGCTATGATTGAACTTATATATAGTGTTTAAATGATAATATCAGCTTCTCTTAGTTCTTCAATAATTGATATTATTTCATTATCATGATTACTATGACCAGCCTGTTGTGATGCAATGAGTAACTGCAATCTTTCAACTAATTCATTTGGATCATCCCAGTAAATATAGTTAGGCTTTTGATTATTCACTAGCATAAGACCTTTTCCTGTTTTTACTTCATGTATTATTTTACTTATGATTTTTTTATATTTCTCACCACCATGACCTTTAACTCTGCTATTGTTATCTGTGGCAACCAATCTGTAAGCATTCGTTTTATGTAGAATGTCTTTATAATTTTCAAAATCGGCTGCAGAGTAAGTAGTAGGAGCTTTCATGAAAATTAATTCATATAAGCCCTTAGTGGCAGGATATTTATTTTCTTCAACATTTATTGTATCTTGCTCGAATTTTATTTTATGACGACCTAACTCAAATGCATTGATACTATCATTATATTTCGGACCAAAAGCCTTGTCTATATTTCGACTATTGTTATTATATTCACTTGTGTAATAATCAACTAAAGCTTTGTTTCTATGTAAAGATTCTTCAGCACTCTGATTAATATTCCCATCTCTAGATTTACCAAATGTCTTGTCTATACTTTGGCTATTGGTAATATGTTCTCCTCTATAATAATCAAATAAAGCTTTGTTTCTATATAAAGATTCTTCAGCATTTTGATTAATATTCTCATCTTTAAATCTTCCAAACTTTATTATAGGAGTACTTTGAAAATCAGTTTTTATAGGTGTTTCAAATAATGTATTTGTACTATGTGGATAAAATGAATCAGTGATGTTTTCAGGTTTTAAAAATTGATTAATTGATGAAACCTCTTTTTTCACTTCAGATTTTATTTGTTTTGTTATCTCTTTTCCATTTTCCCTTTCTTTGAATTCTTGTAGTGGCTTACTAATAGGCTTAAAAGTCTCCTCAAGCAATAATTCTTTTTCAATTTTTCCAGTTTTTATTGCCTTATATTTTTTCCGTATGTCGCTCGTTGACTTTATTATATTTTTTAATAATTTAGATTCCATTGTGTGTGTGGCTGTGTGTGTATGTGTGTACGTTTGTTAACAACAATAACTACCTTACAAACAACTTGCAAACAACTTGCAAACAACTTGTAAACAACATGCAAACAACTTGCGAACAGCGTGGAAATAACTAAAATGAACGATTACTACTTCCAGTATTTATATTTATAACTTTATAAATATATCAAACCCTTTTCTGTAACGCCCATTATCCATTGCACAATCCTTACTAATTACAAGAAATCCAAAGTTTTCATGCCAACATTCTGCACACATATTTCGAAATTTGTCAAAAGACATATCTGTATTAACATGATCATCATATATATGTTTTAAATTCATATCATCTTGTTTAAATAATATTATGAAATTTGTATTATCTCTTATTAAATGCTTAGGTATGTGTGTATACGTTTGACATAAATAAAAACTGTCAATATCTTTATGTCTTCCCATACAAAAATATGATCTCATATTATTTTGTTTTTCACATGCAACATCATCAAATATAAATATCGAATTTTTTTTAGCTTCTTCAGGCGCTATTACGTTATTATTATCTGAAAATGTGTAGTAGCCTAAACCTTTAATGGGTGAAATAACACTTTTTAAATACTCGTATTTTGGTTGATATAGCGATTTCGAATATAAATAAATGTTTTCAAATTTTAAACCATTTGGGTGTTCAATTAAAGCTATCATCACATTAGTTTTACCACAATTTGAAGGACCTACAATAATCCCTCTTATATTATTTGGTAATAATTTACTATGTTTTATTACTTTCTTCGAATCACTTTCAAGGTCAGCATTTCTAACTTGTAATGTTTGATGCTGTTTTATTAGTTTCATTTTACATACTAAATCCAATTGAGTTTAAATATAACGTTTTATACTATACTATACTCATTTTTATTAAAGATTTCGAGATGAAAAGTATATATACTCGCATGTATATAAAATGATCGATCACAGAAACAAAAAAACCAGTTGTTTTCCAACCCATAGAGGAAAAGGTTTAATAAATTCAGCAATCAACAAACTACCATTTGAACTACATTTGCCTGGTTATAATTTTTGCGGCCCTGGCACAAAATTAAATGAACGGCTAGCTAGAGGTGATAGCGGTATTAATTCACTTGATGAAGCATGTAAAGAGCATGATATAGCATATTCTAAGTATAAAGATTCAGATAACAGACATATAGCTGATAAAATTTTGGCTGGAAAAGCTTGGGAAAGAGCTACATCTACAAACTCGAGCTTAGGTGAGCGAACAAATGCATGGTTGGTTACAAATGCTATGAAAGCTAAAGTAAAATTCGGGATGGGTCTCAAGAGAAGAAAAACTAAAAAAGGACAATGCAAAAAACAAGTTGGAAAACAATTATTCAAAAAAACACTCCGAAACGTTAGATCTATTCTAAATAAAAAGAAACCTGAAGATATACCAAGCGCTGTTAACTTAGCGTTAAAAGCAGCAAAAAATGTTATTAAAGGGAAAAAATCCCTAGTTGAAGTACCAAGAGTAATACCACTACCTAAAATTGGAGGTATTATACCTCTTCTACCCATATTTGCTGGTCTATCAGCAATTGGGTCGTTGGTAGGTGGTGCAGCAAAAGTGGCTAGTGTTATAAGAGAAGCAAAAGAAGCTAAGGAGAAGCTAGCTGAAAGCAGAAAACATAACAAACAAAATGATGGTATTACAATCGGAAAAGGTCTTCATTTGAAACCATACAAAAGAGGATTAGGCCTATATTTAACTCAAAAGTCAAAAAACTTCTAAACAGGCTACCCAATAGAGCTTTAAGTGAAATTGATATAATTAAATGCGCTAAATTTATTCAACATTTTAGAGGCGTATTTATGTGTGATGAACTACCACAATTTCCTAGACGTAAAGAATGTGGAGTTATAAATTTAGATAGTTCATCAGGTCCGGGCACTCACTGGGTAGCATATTACAAAAATAATGATCATATTGAATATTTTGATAGTTTTGGAAATTTGCAGCCTCCGAAAGAAGTTGTAAATTATTTAGGTAGTAATATAAGGTACAATTATAATCGTCATCAAAATTTTGATTCAGTTATATGCGGTCATTTATGTTTAAGATTTTTATATGATTGTGTGAAGTTATATGAAAAATAATAAAGTATAAATAAAAAAGGAAAGAATAATATTATTTAGTTTATTTAATTTTTATCTTTCATCATGTCAATAACGTTAACTTTAAGTGGAAATTCATCTATATTAAACGCAACATACTTCCCACCTTTAGAGTTATCAGATGATTACGTATGCGGGCTAGTCGATTTTCAGACATATAATTCAATTCCGAATATTGATAGTACTAATAATTTATTTCATATTGGAAATGAAGAAATTGAAATTCCTATGGGATCTTATGAGGTTGATGATATCACATCTTACTTGCAAAAGGAATTGGAGAAAAGAAAAAAAAACTATTTACTCAAAATTAGAGCGAACAACAACACACTTAAGACAGAAATTAAAAGTAATGAAGAAATTTACTTTAACCGAAAGCAATCTGTCGGTAAACTCTTAGGCTTTAAAGAAGTTGCATTAAAAGCAAATAAGACACATACATCTACGCTACCTGTAAATATAATTAAAGTAAATGTCATACGTATAGAGTGTAATCTCATCACAGGCTCATATATAAATAATCAAATTGTGCATACCCTACATGAATTTTCAGCAGACGTTGGTCCTGGGTATAAAATAATAGAAGTACCGAAAAATGTTATTTATTTACCAATAAACACCAGACGAATAAGTTCTATAGAATTAAAAATTCTCGATCAAGACGGTGATATAATAAATTTTAGAGGTGAAACAATAACTATACGTCTTCATTTAAAGTCATTATAATAATATGCTGGTATATAATCAGAGTAGTGCAAAAGGTTTTAGTAGTACACAATTAACATCCAATCCATCACCACATGTTTTTAGTAAACCCTTAAAAGGTTCATTAACAGAGTTAAACAAAATTTATTTAACATCACTAGGATTCAAACTTAAGAAAAAATGAATAATATATTGAATATTACAACCCAACCTATATTTGATGAAAGTATTGTGAAAAAAGAATATCATAATTATGTGCCGTTTTCAACATCATATCAAAATAGTGATGAAATTCGAATATCAGTACAACATCAGGACTTATATTTATTACCCAGCGAAAGTTCTATATATATTGAAGGAGAGATAACTGCCCCTGATCAGAAAAAATTAGAAAGCGATGATGCAGTTCTCAATAATAATTGCATGTCATTTCTATTTGATGAAGTTCGGTATGAGTTAAATGGTGTTGAAATTGATCGTGTGAGAAATGTCGGTTTCACAACCACATTAAAAAATTATATTTCTCTCACCGATATTGAAAGCAGAATGTTTTACAATGCAGGATGGTCACCAAATAGTCCCATAAAAGTTTCTGATGGCTTTTTCAATTTTTGTATACCATTAAAATTACTACTAGGATTCGTTGAAGATTATAAAAACATTATTGTAAATTCACGACACGATTTAATTTTGATTCGTGCTAGATCAGATAATAACGCAGTTTATACTTCAAAAGATTATAAAATCAGTATTCATAAATTATTATGGCGTATACCACACATAAATGTATCTGATGCTGAACGCCTTAATTTACTCAAATTTGTTAATAGTGGAACTTCAATAAAAATGAGCTTTAGAAGTTGGGATATGTATGAATATCCTATATTACCGACCGCATCTTGTCATCATGTATGGACAGTGAAAACTTCATCACAACTTGAAAAACCTCGATATATTATTTTTGCTCTACAAACAGATAAGAATAATATTAAAGAAAAAGATGCAACTACATTTGATCATTGCGATTTGAGTGATATTAAAGTACATTTGAATTCTGAAACTTATCCTTATGATAATCTAAATATTAAATTTGATCGTGATCGATATGCTTTATTGTATGATATGTATATAAAATTTCAACAATCGTACTACGGTCAACAGCCTCAACCTTTATTAAAGTGGGGAGAGTTTAAAAGTTTAGCGACAATATTCGTAATTGATTGTTCACATCAAAACGAAGCTATTAAAATAGGACCTGTTGATGTTAAAATAGAATTTAAAGCATCAAATAATTTCCCTGATAAAACAACTGCATTTTGCTTATTACTACATGACAGAATTGTGGAGTACAATCCACTTACGAATGAAGTTCGAAAACTGATATAAAAATATATATTTTTTGATATCGGTTCACTTTAATATGAAGAAAAAAAATGAAGAGAAATTTTACACTCTTAATATCAACCACATGCATATATAAATCTTGTCAAGCACGCATTCAACTTGTTTATGCAAGCACTTTACTTTGCCTTCACCCATTTCATTTATCACGTACTTAATATAAACCAATAAATTCTATTTCTTTATTAATCTCCTTTTTTATAATCATTTCACTTGTAAATGCAATCATAAATAAATTTCATATTTTGTTATCCTGTATCATATTACATGGTCTACGTGACTTTTGGTCATTTCAGGAAATTTTTGAGTTGTAATGTAGAAGTTAACAAAATAGATAGTCTAGTTGAGTTTTTATCGTGCCAAGTTCAAGTCGTCTTTCTTATAAATATATATTCTCATATTCATATAAAGTTCAAATTTAGTTTAAAGTTTAAATTTTAAAAGTGATTTAAGTAATAATTATTTAACTAAGTTTGCATTTAAAAATATTACCGCACGTTCTATAACTTCTCATCAACAAACCAGATTAGTAAAAAGGGGAAATAATGGATCAGAAAAAAATGTCAGTTATTATAGATGTGCAAGGATTCAGAGGACTTCAAAATGATTTTATAGTGAAGGAAATGGCAGTTTCGTACAACAAACATGAATTTCAAAATTTCATTATTAAACCTCCATATAAAATTGAAGATTTACCTAGACGATTACAAAATCAGGTAGAGTGGTTGTATAAGAATTATCACGGTTTTGAATGGGGTGAAGGCAGTATAAGTTACAAAAGTGTGAAACAGTTTTTAATGTCCAACTTAAGAGAAGTTATTATATATGTTAAAGGTTTTGAAAAAAAAATGTGGTTGAGTAGTTTTATTGGATGTGAAAATGAGCTACATGATCTGGACGATCTTGACTGCCCTAACTTAAAAACATTGCGCAGTCAATATCCGTCGACTATTCACTGCACAAATCATCACGGACATTGTGCTCTTCAAAATGTTTTTTTGTTAAGAAATTTTATTGAAAATAATTTAAAAGAAGATAATTTTGTATTATAATAAAAAATTATGTGTATTTCATTTAATTAATGTAAGCAACAACAATTTATTAAAAATTTAAAAGAAAATAATTTTGTGTAATAATAAGAAATTATGTATACATATTTTCATTCACTTATTGTAAGCAATAGCAATTTATTAAAATAAATTAACTTTTTTTTAAACTACTAATTTCTCGGCTTTACTCTTGCGTAAACCCATTTTATCCCTTTAATATGATATTCTGGGTTGGCTGCTTTAATACTTAAAATTTCTTTACTGGTGATATTACGACCTGGAAATTCCTTTTGGAATATCTTTATCTCTTTTTTACCCAACCACATATTTACTTTTTTTAAAACTTGGTCCAAGTTTATGCCTCTGTCACCATTATCTGTATTGAATTTATACAAATTTAATTGAAAGCGGTTTTTAAGCATTTGATATTGCTTAAAATTGAAATGTTTTCTTGAATTAAACCATTCTGCGAGAGCTAAATGTTCCAATTTGGCTGGTTGAAAAGTATGTTTCAACTCTTTAGAATTTTTCTCATTCATTTTCTAATTTTTTTCTGTTAATGAAGAAATTATTAGTATGTATTATTATTTTTAAACAAAATAACTAAAAAAATTATAAAAGAAAACAATTTACCTTTTTCACCTTTTGAAAAAAATTTTATTGAATAATCCACAAAGCAAAAATTGAAAAAAGAAGAAAATATTTCTATGAAATGAATCGACTACTGCTCACTATATTATACAATTTTGAATAAAAATAATAATCAACTGACACAAACCCACGAAATTTAAAAAAAAAATAGAGTGAATGATAAATTTTTTTATATATGTATGTATATACTTGAAGGAAATTGTAATTTCTAGAACAGAAAAAAAACAAAAAAAAAAAGTTTAAACTAACAGTGTAAAGATTTTTTGGCCGTTCTGTGATTTTTTTCTATATTTTTATTTAATTGAAAAACAATAATTGTTCTTTGTTATTTAATCATAAATTTTTTTTATTTATTATTTTCTAAATAAGATATTAAAAATACAAAAAAATGTTTACAAAAATTTCTTATATGTGCAAAATTCAATATGAAAGGCAAACCATAATTTTTTTTTAAAAAAAGTAAGACTTTTTTTTTTTTTTAATATGTTTGTATATATTTTTTATTATTTTGAGAGTAAGATATTAAAATATAAAAATTTTTTTACAACAATTATACATACATACATTTATAATACTTAAAATTTTTTTACAATTTGTTTTCTTATAAAATAATTTCACTTGATACATATAATATAATAATAGAATCTAATATAAATTGGGTTACGAAATAAGTAAATATTTATATTAACATATACTACTATAATATTTAACATTTATGAGCTTAAACAATGAATGTGTTATATTATGTTATGTTATATATTATTTTATATTACAAAAAATAATATTCATCTATTGCTTGATGACCCCATGCTATTGTCTCAAAATTTCGATCTGGGAGAACAAATCTTTTATCATCATTACTTTCAAGTGCAACTTTATTTATTTTTTCAGTATACACATTATGTTTGTTACTCCTAATCACAAACATGTTTTTTCTTATCTGTAGAGAACTATCATTGATACATCGACTAAAATCTTCTGCAGTTATATCATTTTCTACAACATTTTTCCTAATACCTTTGATTTTTTTAATAATGTCATTCACTGTGATAAAACAGTACGTTTTAGCTTTTACACCATAAAATGCTAAAATTATTTCACCACAACATTCATCTTTGAATTTACCCAACACTTTTTTATTAATACGTGGTAAACCAAAAATATTATTAATACTATAATCACTAGTATCAAATTTATGTAAATTCTTTTTCATATCTTCATAAAAATCTGGAGTTTTGATCTCATAAATGAAAGAATCTGTATCCATGTACAGTAATTGTGCTTTATTATCATATAAATTTTTGATATAATCATAATGAAAATCAAACATAAGAATTTTAGATATTTCCAAAATGCTGAAACCTATATAAATAGGTTTATTGTATACAACTTTTACAGTATTCATTCGTATAACGACTAAATTCTCATTTATTATTTTCCGACTATGAAAATTTGGCATTTTTATAAGATTTTCAGCTGACAATTTTTTACCTTCATCCGCCCATTTACCAACAATTTTCACATCAATACGTTTATCGACATTCTCCATGGCTTTACCAGAAATGCTATTATTCATTAATTTGTACATATCTTTATCAAATTTATGTTTTGCTTGAGTACGTAAATTATTATTTAGGTCAATATAGGGTTTTAGAAATTGACTCTGCTCAAATTCTAAAACACGATGTATACTTTTCAATTTGAGACCATATTTTAAACACTGTTTCAGATTTCTGTAATGTATTACGTACTTCTTTTTATCATTTAAATTTGCTAATAATTTTATACATTTAGAGTCTGCACATGGAGGAATAGCGTTTTCTACACAAAATGGAAGTTCATTATGATAATCATGCAAATTTTTAGGATACTCCAAATCAACTTCTAAAATATATCTAAAAATAAATTTGCTCCACTTTTAAATTATTTATTTCAACACTATCAAGCCATCTAAAATTTTTCTGTGGCAGATACTGTGACATCGCCCACCCATATAAGTTGTTAGCATCTAGATATATTAAATACTTTGATTCTTTACAGTCATCATAATTTTTCATGTATTTATTGTTCGCCATTGAGTACTTTTTAACACACTGACATAATCCTCCTCTTATATTTTTTTTCACAAAATAAAACATGTCTATATCTGTAAGAAGTTCTAATTCTATATCTGTCTTCTTCAACATCGCATCCCAACTTAAACCAGGTAAGGTGAAGTATTGGGCAGGATCAAGATCATATGTTGCGATACATGAATCACGAAATTTTTCAAAAACATCACATAGAAGAATTACATCAGTCTTCAAATACAAGTCGCTATATTCTCCTAAATTTTTAATATTAAATTCAACCCAAATTTTCTGTGCACGTAAATAATCAATGTCATCAATTTCTTTAGAATTAAGTATACTAAAAAATTTAGATTTAGGAGGTAGACATGTTTCTTGTAAACGGTTTATATTATTTACATATTCATATGGAAATATACCCTTTTGACGAAGTAGTTGAAAATGATGTTCAGAGGTAAAAAATTCTTTCAAACCCTTCATATCTCCATCTTCTAAGTTATTAACTAAACTTTCAAGACTGGCTTGTAGAAATCGAGCAGAATCAATAAATCGCATCACGATTTCATTTTCTTCATCAACTGTAATATACCTAGTAAAAGAAATATATTTTTCCATACTATTTGCAATAACTTTAATATTTTCTTTTGCGAAAGATTTTATTATAAAGTGTGAATCATATCCTGTTAAATTATGAAATACAACAGGAATAAATTTCGGTTTTTGATATTTTAAATTACAAGCTAAATGAGCAGCTCCACGAAATTTTCCCGTAAAATGATCATGGTCATGTACTTTATCACCATTCAGATTTTTTTTGCATATATGACAAATAGTGGCTGTTTCATAAACATTTTTTTCAAAATTATTTAATGTTCCTAAAGGAACTATTTTATTTAATATACTATGAATTTTTTTGGCTTCACACTTTAATCTTTCTAAAAAATATTCTACACAATTTGTTCCTCTATATAATTCAAATTTATTTAAAGTTGGATCGAAATCACATTTTATATAAAAAGCGAAACTAAATGGTTCATGATGATGAATTTCTTGTGTAAAAGAAGTTTGATTGTGTGGTGAACATGAAGCAATTGGTTCTAAAACACTTTCAAAATCAGCATAAATAATAAAAGGAACTTTTAATTGTTTATTAAAATTTTTGAATTTCAATATATTTTCCGATTCATTTGGTAAAATAGTTTTTTTTTTATTACAATCATTACTCATATGTTGTCTCAACTGGATTTGACTTCTAAAATATAAAAGGCAACCATCGCAAATCCACTTTGTCCCATGATGTTTACTTATTGAAGAACTAACTAACTTATTCAAATTTTTTATTAAACAATAATGATTTTTTAATTCATCTTCTATATATAATAGGTTAATGTGTGTATGTTTTTTTTGATTTGTATAGTATAATGGTCCGATAAGAACATCATTTTCAATGCCGTAAACATTTATACTTATATTATTCATTTTTTCAAATAAACTTATATCACAAAACTTAACTGGAAAATTTATACCATCTATATTTAACACTTCTTTGTAATGAGGATATGAAGATGTTCTTTGTGGGTTGGATTTTGCTGGGTGTAAAGCTGCTACAACCGCCCAAGCAAAACACATCTCATCAACATTTTGAATATTTATTACCCCTTTTTTAGAAGCAACTTTTTTCGGTAATTCAATGAATGACGAACCTTTCAAGGGATTATATTTGTTAAAATTAATTTCTAAATATAATGGATATTGCAACGCCCATCCTGAATCTCTTTCTTGAAATTCTTCCGATTTATTCAAAATCTTTTCTTTGAAGTCATCATAAATTTTATTAAGATCACTACCACAGGTTATTATTACATTTTTTGTATTGAATGATTTAATGTCACTTAGAAATTCGTTCTCATTTTTTTTCTTTATATATAAAGCAAAAAGTTCTATATTTAATTTTAAAGCGATTAAAGATTTAAGTTGAATGTTAATTAAATTTATGATGTTTACTTTTACTTTATTAAAAAAAATTTCCAAGTTAGGCTGTTTCTCTAAAGCTTTCACTCGGAAACTAATAATTCTAGATTGGAAAGATGATGTTATTTTTTCAATATTTTCACCAACATTTTCATATAATTTATTTTTATGTTCATTACTTCTTAAATGTCCAGAATATTTATTAGAGTCTAATTCCACATCACATATTTTACACTGCACTTTTTTTTTATTACTTTTTTCATTTTGTTTTATTTTTTTATTTACTGAATCAGAAGTACTTTCTGATGAATGTGAATGACAATTTTTAATATGTCGCGAACGAGAGTCTTTCCTCGAAAAATTTTTATTACAAACTTCACACTTGAACATTTTTTTTTCAGAAAAAAATTTATAATATATATTATATTTCACCTATATAAATATGTAGTACATATATATATACTTATCTTTTTATATATTTTCAAAAAAATAATTAATAAATCTGAAAAGTAGAATAAATTTTCGAGAACGGTGATTACTTGGCCAACGATGAAATAAAACAGAAGCAATTTAAACGAGTACAACTTTAAAATTTGAAAAACAACTGATAAAAGTTTGAGACCTCTGAGTAGAGAAAACCGCAAAACAGCAAAAATTTTAAAATAAAAATGTACACATAAATAAACACATAAATTCAATATTCATTGAAAAAAAAAATATTTATTAACTGATTTTTTATATTTTTTTTTCTACATTTTACAAAAAATTATAATTTTATTATTATAAAAAAAAAAAATTCAACCTGATGTGCTGGTGCCGGCAGTTGGTTCTTCATCATCTGTCGCGATCTCCAATTCATCATCATCTCCATCATCATCTCCATCACCATCATCATATTTCTTTCCATACTGCCCGAACTGGATACTTTTCTCTTCACTTTTTCGCAAAACATAATAATTTTTCTCCTTCAAAATTTCTGTTAATATGTTTTCATTGAAAACGTTGACATATGTTGCAGGTAAAAATAGTGCGTAGTCGTTTAGATTTAGCAATATTCTTTCACCATATTTTGTCTGCACCTTCTTACCACTTAAAATTTTATATTTTTTGCACATTTCCATATTGGGAATAGATAGTGTAGGCTTAAATGTGCTACTATTCAAAATTTTGAGTATATTGGCACTCGACTTTTTTTCTGCTGTATTTTTAGAATTAACTTTCACAGGTTTTACTTTCACCATTTTTTTTCACTCCGATTTTTTTTCTAGTCTGTAAAGTTCAAAAGAATACAATGAAATGAAAGCAGCACATGAACGAAAAGATGAGCTAAGTACCGAAAAATATTTCTACCCGCTAATTTGCAAATTTTTTCTTCTCTTTATCAACAGATTTTTTTTTTATTATATTCAACTATTTTTTGTTTAAACTATCATAGGAATGTGAAGTTTTTTTTTTTTTTTGTTATTAATAAGATTTTTTTTCTATATTTTATGAAATCGAAAAACAATAGTTCTTTGTTATTTAACCACACATGGTGACAATGTTTACAAAAATTGCTTATATGTATCATATGCGCAAAAAAAATCAATTAGAAAGACCGAACCAGAATTTCTTTTTATAAAAGTTGCAAAATTTAAACTTTTTTTTTTTTTTTTTCTTGAATTATCACGTCAGGGCCCGGGTTCAAATCTCATCAACATCACAACTATTTCACAATCTTTTTTTTTTTTCTTATCACACAAATGAATAAAAATATTATACATACAAATTTTTCCATTTTTATTTGCGAGTTCAAATCTCATCACAACCATTTCACAATCTTTTTTTTTTTCTTATCACACAAATGAATAAAAATATTATACATACAAATTTTTTCATTTTTATTTGCGAGTTCGAATCTCATCACAACCATTTCACAATCTTTTTTTTTTTTTTTTCTTCTAATAACATACGAACTAAAATTCGTCATACCTATATAGACACAACATAATCACCATATATTGAGATTCCCTGTGGCTCAATGATATATGCTACGGACTATCATGCCACAGGTCTCAGGTTCGCATCCATCCCACCGACATCGCATTTTTTTCATTTTTTCTTCATCTCAAACAACAACAAAACAACAACACATTCTTTTACACACTCGGTGGTGGTGCCAGAACTCCCCAATCCTACCTACTTTACATTTTTTTTTTTTCCTTTTTCCTTTCTTTCTTCTTTTTTTTTTTTTCATCTTGGTGGGTGAAACAAAACTCAAAAAAAACGATAACTTTGGTACTTTTCACCAGAAATAAACGAGTTTTTTTTCTTTTTTTTTTCTTTTTAAAATTTTACACAAGAAAAATCATTAAATTTAGATAACTCAATCAACTTTATTATATATATATTTTTTCTTTGTTTGTTTGTTTGATTAACCGAAAAATTTTTAGTTAGAAACGATATGAACCATCACGATAGACTCCAGTATAAAAAGTGAATAATAATCACGAAGTCAAGCACCGAGAGCCATCAACGATTTTTCTTTTCTTATACCCGATATGTCTACTAATCTGTTTGCACACTTTAATTAGTAGTAGTATTGCGCGGTAAAATCAATTCATCATCATAGTGTGGTGCATGAGTGTATAAATCGCCATGATGCACTCTAGAATATTCGATATGTTATTCCTAATGGGTAGTATATTTGAGTAACTAATTTGGAGTTTGTCATGGTGTGCGTGAACTAAAAAAATTGTATTACATTGTGCTATTTACTCAAGTAAATAGGTCACAATGTGGTTGTATGGATCGCCTGATGTTTATATTGATTTTTCTCGTATAATAGTTTATATGGGAATTAATCAATTAATATAATACATGGAAATAATTTTATAGTGTATTGAACATTGTCAATTACACTGAAGTACATAATATTTAAATAGTGTGAGACAAAAAAAAATTTTTAGAGAAGATTTGAAAGAGATTATATTCGAGAAGAATATGGAATAATCTTATGTATTTGAATTAAAATACATAGGATTATTCTCGAAGTGGCGTGATTTGCCATAATCCATGTGATTAGTACCAGGAATTTTATTGTTCAATTTTTGAACAAAACAAAATTAATTTTTACGTTGCGCGTGTGCAACGGAATTGAAATTACAGTTCATTTATTGGAAATTTAAGATGAAAAATTCCAATAAATGTACGTTTTTGAACAGTTTAAAAATTATTTGTACAACCGTCTGAAAAAAATACAGCGGCGTACGAAATTATCTAAAAAAATATCAAGGGGGTTCTTTGCTGTCGCAACACTGTTTATGTTCTAATGATATTTTATTTTTATTTCATTAAATTGTATTATAAATTATTGAAAATAAATTGGTATTACATAAAAAACATTTCAAGTTGTGTTTTTCAATAAAATCTTTTATAACAAAATTACTATTTGCTTCAAAATTTCCTGAAACCTTACATACATTTACAGGCATGTATTTATGGTTTTTACAATCAAAACAAAATTTAATATTTGTATTGTTTTCAAAAAATTTATAAAAATATTGAAAACTGATTTTATATGAGATGCCGTTGTAACCTTCTTCTTCATATAAAAACTCCATGTTAAAATTGTTGATGCTGCTATTGAAATCTTTTTGTTCATCTGAAAACCCCATGTTGGAAATATTGATGCTGCTATTGAAATCTTCTTGATCATCCAGAAACTCCATGTTGTAATCTTCTTGTTCATCTAGAAACTCTATGTTGTTGTGAGTTTCAGAAATTTCGTTTACAAACTCCAAAATTTCTCGTGTTTCACTTATATTTTCCATTTTTAAAATTATAGAACCGACTAAGAAAGAATCACTTTCTCGACTAACAGGAGGTAAAAAAGTCTTGAAATTAATGAAGCATAAAAGTATTTTACATATGTTTTATATACCTACTCTCGAATGTATTTTAAAAGCTTAAGAGCCAAATTTAGTGGAATGGCCTGCAAAGTGACCACCTACAGCCTACATTTCTCAACCGATTTTTATGAAATTTTGAATATAGATAGATGGAAGAGAATTGTGGTCCTTAAGTGAAACACATTTTTTAATTTTGATCCTTAAATTTTTTTATATTCGATTTTCGAAGGTACAGACAAAACAAAAATTCACTCAACTTTTCACACATTTTTCATGTATTAAAACGTTTAGATATTGTGATTTCTTTTTATAAGATTTAAATTTAACCTTTTCCAAAAAGTTTAAAATAAATTTCAAGGAAATTGGTTACGTATTTTAATTATTATAAATAAAACAAATTGGTTATTTTTCATAAAATTTTATTACTAATTTTTCTCATCACAGGATTTTTTTTGCATACCTTTAGGCTGGAATAAGAATTACACAGATAGTACAAACCATG
Organism: Bombylius major; assembly: GCA_932526495.1. Taxonomy (NCBI): domain Eukaryota; kingdom Metazoa; phylum Arthropoda; class Insecta; order Diptera; family Bombyliidae; genus Bombylius; species Bombylius major. The sequence goes on from OW052045.1 coordinate 18,751,826, forward strand.
GTGTAATGATATATAAGGTGTGTGCTTTAGAAACTTCGAGTTGGCATTTGGTAATTTAGTGCTGCCATATATTATTAAATAAAACAAAAAAATTTAAGTTATAAATTTTTGTATTTTTTTATTTTTGAATTTTAAATTTTCAATTTTTTTTTTATTTCTTTCTTTTATAAAAAAGTATATTCTAAAAAAATATATGTATATTTTAAACAATTATTTTGAAGAAAACTGTCGTCGTCGAAATGAACACTACAAATCCGGGATGTTTTTAAATTAATATATGTTTCTCCACAAATCTTCATCCACTTTTCACATATTTCTGTTTTTTTCGGGAATGTGTAAAAACTTATTTTTAGATTCATTTTTCTCACTTTTTCGTAGTTATTTTTACATTCTTTTACTACACAGCGCACCATTGTTTATTAATATTGTATAATAATTTATTTATTATTTTATAATTAATTTATTATTAATAATTTATAATTAAAAAAAAATAACAGAATAAAAATTATTTTCACACAATTCACAACACGAAATTATTTTAATATAAATATCATTCCACCATAATGGAAAATAAAATGCTAGTGACAGCACTTTTTTTCAAGTTAAAATGTCAAATTCCTTTGTTAGCAAGCTGGGTTCTGATTGGCCAGTTCGATTCGAAATTTGTTTAAGTTTAAACCACACACCTTATATATCATTACACCATGGTACAAACTCTATAAACGCGATGCAATAAAAATTTCGATTGTAGGGTAATGATATAAAAAAAAAGAATTTTATTTTTCGCTCACTCATGAATTTTATAATTTTGTTCTCAATATCGTTTCTTTTCATTCGTAAGTGAGCATAAAAGAATTGAGAATCAAAAATAATTATCATTCGTGATATTTATCACTAGTGATAAATTCGTGATAAGAATTGGTATAGCTCGATTTAAAAAAGATACCAAATCGTATTATATACTAGAAAAATATGCGTAGAAGAAAAGATACTTACACACACGCATTTTTGTTGTTGTAAATTCTAAGAAAGAGAATAGAAAGAATACATAATGAATTTTTCATTTCTATTCTTTTTCATTCGTGAGAAGGAACGATATGGAAAGAAATTTTTCTTCACATTCGTGAATGAAAAAAAATTAGTATACAGAAATATTTTTCATTCTTTATGAGTGATAAGAATTTGTAATTTAAATATCATTCGTGAATGATAAAAATGGTAAAAAATATTTATCATTTGCGAATGATAAAATTGGTGATAAATTGAATTTTTTTCATTCGTGAATGATTTTTTCCGCACTCTGATAAAAAGTAACGTAAGCAGCATGTAAAACTTATGTTGTTTACTTAGGCTGCACATCGTATTGTATATAAATATGTATATGAAAAAATTTTTATGTAAAATTCAAAAATTTTGAGTTATTTTATTTTTTTAAATTTTTACATGGAAGGATATGTGACTTTCTAACTTTGAACTATTATATCTCAGGCTGTATTGCATCGATTTGAGTCAAATAAAATGCACTAAGTCAGAAAATAGTTCAAGAATTAAAATGTTTACTTTTTTCAAGGATCAAGGTATGAACCAAGGAGGGCCCCATTGAGGTGAAAGAAAAGTTGTTTGTCGAAGGGAGTTTTGTAGAGGTGTTGTAGGTGTTTTTATTTTGAATGTTTGCTACCGGAAATTATAGATCCCCAAAATACAATCTGTTTCTTAATTTACCTTTTCATCTAATTGAATTTCCTTTTATATTGCATGAGTATAATTTTTTATATGATATGATATATTCATACAGATTGTTTAAAATAATTGTGTTGTCAGTTTTACAAAGTGCATAGCGTTTATTTAAAAATGATTAGGAAATTAGTCAAAAATTAGGCAACAGCAAAGATTTCAGAAAAGAATGAAATCTATTCAACGTAGGTAAAATTGTACGTACTGTGTGGAAAATAATGATTGGCCAGTACCAGACCTGTCTTCTTTCAGCTTCAATAACCGGTTTTTTCTGAAGACAGAAGGCGAGTTGTAGTACATTTTATCCAAAAGTGGGGAAGCTGATAGAAGACAGGTCTGGTACTGGCCATTGAGAAGAAACAATAACAACTTCAGCATAGCATAGCATAACAACTGTATGCTAGCTGTAGCCTGTAGAACAAAAGAAAAGATGTACACATTTTACCATGCAATATGATCGCTACCCAGTTAACCTAGAACGTATTTTTAATATATCAAGTTTGTATTCTTAGAGCACGAGAACATATTCTGTTGACATTAAGATTAAATGGTGAACTGGGTTTGAAATTTTTTCAAATCATGTACACCAACACTTAGAAGAAATTTATTTGCTTGTGTTGATGAAGACACAAATATATTTCAGACGATGTTGTTGCTGTTTTCGAAAAAAATTTTCACTATATTTGGCTCTTAATAATCGATAATGCTAACAAAGCAAAAGCAAAATACTTTGTTAGAAATTCTTTTCTTCTAAACTTAAAAACAATGACGCAGCATAATCCGTTTGAAAAAACAAAAGACTTCATTGCTTCGTTTTTTAAACTAGAACAAACATGTCTCAACATAAAAACTGATAAAGTATAGCAACTATACAAAACATATACACTCAACATATTATCATGCTATGAATATCATGAATTTGAAACAGAGTGAATTCTAAGCAATGGTGAAATAGAACTCGTACGATTTCATGACTATAACTACAGAACCGATCACGAGTATATTGATGCACGAAAATCAAAAATGTTAAACAAATAAATATAATCATTAATAAAAGTCAATTCAGTCTCAAAATAATTAACAGTTAACCAGCATTACTCAAAGTATAAAGATGGATTTTGAAGGCGAGTTTTACACAGATTATTTAACAGACGAAGATAAGAGAACATTTTTTGGTACAGAATCATATGGAGAAGTGGTTTTCAACAAAAAAGAAATTGAAAATGTTCGAGAATATCTAAACAACAGCAAAAGTGAAGAATTTACATCAAACGGCCATTATCTTGCATGTTCTAATCCTGAGGGTCTATTCTGTTTCGTCGAAAAAATGAGAATGAGAAAAACTTCGCATTTCATTTCTCATTCCAATTTCTCATTTTATTTTTTCATTTTTCTCATTAAAGCGATTCTGTTTTGCATAATGAAACATTGTTGCTGAGTTTCCAGCTGAATGGAATTATATTGGAATTCTCATTTGATTTTGGAATTTTGACATTTGACAGCAGGTTATACTATTTACATTCTTAGATATGTACCTATATTATTTACTTCATTACTTCATCGGTTTGTAAAAATGTAATACATTAACTACATTTTTGTACTTGAAATAATACTTGAAATATTTGAATACTTAAAAATTTAATTATAGAAAATGTAGTTAATAAATTACAAAAATATGAAATATATCACATTACTTGCATTCAAAATTATTTTAATAAAAATAAAAATTGTTATTTTATTTTATTTATGTATTTGGTCAATTCTTTGTAAATTGAAAACAAAATCTTCACTTTCTTCAGTAAAAGTGACAATTATTAAATACTTAACAATTTACAGAATTCTTAGAGGGAATATTAAGAATGTATTAATAAGGTTGTGTACGAGTCTTTTGCGTTAACGCCTTTTTTCAGATAAATTTAAAACAAAAGGTCAAAAAAATGGAATGTTCTATAAGCATATGTAGTTTCAAAAGTGAAGGTAAATTGTAATAAATGTAGAAGTATCAAGTCTCTACACTTTCATTATCCAAAAATTTTTTAATAAAATTTCTCACAAAAATGTCTTCTGCGTTACCAGAGAATCTACCTAATTCATCTTTCTTTATTTTTTTTTTTTTTATTGAAATGTTTTTCATCGAAGTTAAAAATTTAATAATTATTCTAGAGAAAAAAAATACTGAATATGAATTTTTTGATATTTGAAAATAAAATTCAGAGAACATTCAATATTTTTTTTCTAATTTTATTATCCAACAATTTTTAGTTAAATTTCTCATAAAATATGTCTTCTTCGTTACCAAATCGACTATTTTTTTAAATTATTAATTTAAAAATGCACTTCAAACACTGTTTTCAGAATTCTCATACGCTGATATAGTGATGAAACTTTTTTTCTCATATGAAAATAATTTGACAGTTTTTGTCATTTTCTCATTGAATTAGAATCGGAACACTGGGAAAAATTTTGGAAATTTCTCATTCTCATTTTTTCGACGAAACAGAATAGACCCTCTGAAGACAATGAAAATATTTGTGAATGTGATTTAATAGAAGAAAAACAAAGAGAAAAAACATATAGAGCTAAAGAAGGTATTAGACTTATAGATGAATTTCTTGGAACAATATATTATAATTATTTTGCTGATTATTAGTTAATACATAAAAACACTTGTTATTCATTTTAAAAAAAATTGTTTTTTATTGATTTTATATTATGTTATTATAAAATCCAGGTAAACTTATATCAAATTGTTGTGAATATTCATCATAATTTATATTAGCTTCCGTTTCTGTTGAACATTGCTGATCTGATTCTGATTGTATAGGTTGCTGCTCATTCACTGTTATTTGCGGTAGTTGTTGTTGTTTTTCTTTTTGAACATCATTAGACTTTGGTAATTCGGTAAAGTCTATACTGTAAGCTTTTCCTACTTGAACATAGTTGATTAAGTGATATTTTCCCTTATTTAACCCTGTTATCACATTATCTGATAAGTTATTGTATTTTTCTGGTAAATTCAATCGTTGATTTCCTTCTAATTCAAGCGAAACTCGATCACCAAATTTTGTGTTAACTTTTTCTGCACTGATGATTTTTCACCATATTTCCCAAGTTTAAGTATATATTGTATCGAAATGATTTTAACTCTTTCAGCTCAGAAGCAAATACTTTGTTTGGTAGTTCATCTCTTACAAGATTATCTTTTTGTTTCCGTTTAACTACTTTTGATGTCTTCTTTGAACCATGATACAGGTACTAAAGGTAGACCGCTTTCAAGTAGAGCTCTTTTTAATGGCGTCAGATTTTGTAGTGAGAAAACGGAAAGTAATTAAATCAATACATCAATACAAAGCAATAAATAAAATTTCAGTTTTTAGTTTAAGAATTTTTTAAGTTTTTTATTATTTCCTTTTTTTAGGTCAGTTTTTTTATTTTTTTCTTTAAGTGTAAAATAAATTCTACGTCTAAAAAACGACTTCCTTGCATTTCCTTCTAGAGGAATGTTTTTACTTAGATTTAAAAGTTTCTTTATAATATTTTTATTGTTGACAATTTTGTCTTTTGACAAAAATCATATAACTACAAAGATAAACAATTGCCATATATCCTCATGTCACCATTAATTTTTACTTCTACACCTGATATCAGGTGGCTACATGTTTACTGAATGTTATCAACATTTTATGCTTATGCAACAATTTTAAAATCCAGAGCAAACCAAAAATACGTTGATGTTGCTAAACATTATATGCACCCAATAATGTGTCTGTTTACCAAATATAAATAATGGTTGTTGCTACACTCAGAAAAATGAATTACATATAATTGATGAAATAGCGTTTTTGTTTTAAAAATTCCTAAAATTATCTAGTTTTTATGAAAATTTCATTAATTTGAAGAATTATTTATAAAATTAAGGAAATCTTACTTGTTTTTATAAAAATCTGATGATTTTTAAAAAATGAAATTACATTGGAACAAGTGCGTAATATTTCTTGAACTAAAGAACAATATGTTTTTGAAACAAAAACGTTTTCTTTTTTTTGATATGGTCGTTTCTTAGTCCGAGTAAAAACTTTACTTGAAAATAGTAAATCGAAACTTTAAAACAAGTAACAGTTTTGTTTCGTTTTTATGACGTTTTGTTTTGAAATGTAGTCTAAATTTCATTAAATTGATGTCGAACAACTATTGAAACAAAGATGCGTAAATTTGTGTACATCAAATTGAAGTATTTTTTTTTGATTTAAAAACAAATTTACTAATTGTACAGACGTGTTCGGTTTTGTCCATACATACCATATAACATGCATCGAGTATCATTTTTGTACATGGTTTTATTGAGTAAAGACTATAGTTTTTGAAGAGTAGTGAATTAATTTGTATAATTTGTTAAATAATTCAGGAAAGTTTTTAAAAAAATTTAAACAATAATGGAAAATGTAGACTTATTGTGTATTAATTTAAGTGATTTGGAAAATGTGGATATTTCGAACTTGAATAATGTTAGTTTTGAAAATGTTGAAAGTGAAATTGTTCCACAGAAAGATGAATTTTTAGAATTATTAAAAAAATTAAAAGGAGAAATTTTTCATAAAATTTTTTTAGAACACGGTTTCAATACTGAAAGTTTAAAATATTTAAAAGCAGAACATTTGAGTGATATTTGTCCAAAAGTTTTATACGGTCCAAGAATTATTTTTGAATATAACTTGCATCTTTGGCAATGCGAACAGGTATGGCGAAAATTAATCAAAAATATTTTAATAAGTGTAGGTGCTTGTTTTTCAAACATTTTACGTTGTACTTCTAGGGTATTACTATCATCAATAACGACAAAGCGTCATCTTCAATTTCAAATTCTTCAACAGCATCTTGTTCTACAAGCTTTGAAAACCTTGTTCAGGAGTTAAATCATGATGAGGTATGTTATTCTGCAGAATTTCTGAAGAAATTATAAATCTTATAAAACTATTTTTTTTAAATGAAAATTATTTAATATAGACTCAGACTTTAAACATGTCTTTAACGGAAAAGAAGACAAATTATATGAAAATTGGGAAAGTTTCTGCGAACGTATTCTTCCATTAATGAAAGTAAAAATTAAAGACTCCTACAGCAAGGAATTATTGAATAAAATACATAATGACAAATCTGGTAATTTTATTTTTTAAAATTTTTATTTAAATAAAAAATTAATTTGAAAAAAATTAATAATTTTCAGGTCTAGAAAATTTATTGATTTTGACACTCCTACCATCTTTATTGGTGCAGCCAACAAGCAGAAATATTCCAATTTCTTTAGCTATAAAATATTCTATATCATTTGTAAATAATATTCTTAATTTTGAAAATAATGAATTTATTTTTACTATAGTAAAGGCTACGAAATAAATAAATCAATTTATTTCAGTGAGTTAACTTCTCACGCCGACATAAGTTTTCTACAAGAAGCAATTTGTTATTATAGCGTTCAATTTCTTGGTATACTTTATATAAAAAAGATTATATTATGACATGTATAATGATATCAAGTTTTCTGCTTTCAAAATTAAAAAGATATTAAAAATAAACCAAAAAATATTATTGTTTTGTCAAGAAATTGATAGTTAATATTCATAGTTATAAGTTATCATGTAATAAAATAGTATTAAGATTAAAAAAAAAAAAAAAAAAAATGGTTATATTTGAAATAAAATAAATAAAAAATAAATAAAAATAAAATTCTTTTATTTGTGTAAACCATGTACATATTTAAATTAAACATTCATTTCCTTGATTGAAGAAGACTGTTCCTTTTAAATTAAAAACTTGTTCCTTTGATTTGAGTACAGTATATTTTCACATTTCTTTGAATGAATGATACATTTTATTTGTTTTGAATAATAACGAACTTAGATTTAAAACAAATTTTACTTAAGTCAAGATAAGTTTTCATTAAAATAAGTAATGCGAATTTTCAGATTTATTATATTTAAGTTAAAAGCACATTTGAAGTGATGATATTGTACTCGACTGTATGAAATCTCTCTTACTTGATTTAATGAAAATGGTTTATAATTATTAATGTAATATTTCATAGGCTCCAAATCATTATCAACTTTCATTGATTTGAATGTAGTTTTTCTTTAATTTTAGTAACTATTTTAATTTTAGAAACAACATTTGCAACTCGCTATAAAATATTTAATTTAATGTTTTTTTTTTACACCAAATTCATTACCTGGAGGATTTAAAATTTGTTTAAATTCAAAAATGTCACAAATAGTTTCTTCAACTGGTGATAATGATTTAGTTTTGTTAGGACCACCTCCAGTTCTGGAAATGCTTTTTTTATTTTGTATAAGCTTCTTTTTAGCTTTATGTTTCATATCAGTCCAAACCTATTAAGAAAATGGTTTTAAATTATTTCATCCTAAATTAAAAATCCTTAACATTATTATTATTATATTTATACAAACTTTTAACCACCCTTCTTCGTCACGTATTGGTGGACCTAAACTGTTTAAAGTGTTGGTTAACATTTCCCAGTTCTCTTTTCCTTTTTCTGTTTTAGTCATCAATCCTTTTGCAAATTCCTTATTGCAAAGCATAAATTCCACCATTTTCTCTAATTGCTGTTTTGTGGATATTTTAACCCTTAAATTATAAAATGTAATTAATAAAAAATTAAATTGTATTATATATAAAATCTCAGCCATCTAACTCACATTTTTAATAAATAATTAAAAATAACTATATAGTCTTTAAACAAAACAAACAGAATCAAATGACACCTCGGCGATACCTATCAGCCGATCGCCAGTATTGCACGAGAAAATCGCCAAAAATCGCCATACATGATCACAAATTCGCCTCGCCTCGCCTTAAATGAGTCGATTGGCGATAATATCGCCATACACGAAAGGGCCCAGTGATTAAACACTCATCTTTTAAATTCAACAAAGAACTATTTGCAGAGTATATGAAATTAACAAAAGAAAATGATGATAACGATGAAATAACAACTTCAGTTAAATCATTTCAATCAAAAATGATAATCGTTAGGAATGAAACTGAGTTATCGTCTGCATACGAAGTTATGATTGATAAAATTCATACAAAAATGCAAGAATTCCAAGAACGAGATAGTGGTTGGACTCTTATAAGAATAATCCATCTTGAAATCAACATAAATCAGTACAGGCCAATAAGAGGTTCTCAGTATTTACCATTACCAACAACAATTGCACGTAAACATGCTTGTATTAATGTAAAAAATACGGACGAATACTGCTTTAAATGGGCAATAATTTCAGCTCTAGTTCCTGCTGAAATTCATTCTGATAGAGCTTCATCATATAATGTTGAAAATATTGTTGCAAGTACAATTCGTCTGAAAAACAATATGATATTAGAATTTGATGATCTTGAATTTCCACTGAAGGTGACAGACATAACAAAGTTTGAAGACCTAAATCCTGAAATTAGTATAAACGTATACGGTTGTAAAGAAATGCAATTTAATACATGCAAAATAGTGGGACCGTATTACTGTACAAAAAATGAGAAGAAACTACATATTAATTTACTGTTGATTCAAGATGGAGAAAAGAGTCATTATGTGTGGATCAAGAACATATCAAGATTAATAAAATCTCAAATAACACAACATTGCAGAAAAATTTTTCTATGCAATGGATGTTTACAACATTTTTATACCGAAGAGGCGTACAATATACATAAAAATGAATGCAGTAAGATTGTTACACTTATGCCATCACCAGAAAAAATGAATTGAAATTTGAGAAATACGAACGTCAATTAGAGGTCCCATTTGTTATATACGCAGACTTTGAATGCATTTTACAAGGATTAGATACGTGTATTCCAAATCCAGATATTTCATCAACAACAAATATACAACAACACGTTCCTTGTGCATTCTCTTATTATATCAAATGTTCTTATGATGATAGCTTAAGTAAATTAAAAGTGTATAAAGAAAAGGACTCACCAGCAAAATTTGTACAATCCCTGGTTGAAGATGTATTAGATATTCATAATAATGTTATTATGAATCCAAAGGCGATGGAACCACTCACAGCTTTTGAAGAAAGGAGACAATGTAGTAGTAAGATTTGTCATATATGTAAGAAATATTTAGGTAATATAAGAGTAGCCGACCATTGTCATTTAACAGGAAAGTACAGGGGTCCAGCGCATAATGAATGTAATTTGCGGTATCAAGTCCCAAAGTTTTTCCCAATTTTCTTTCATAATTTTTCTGGTTATGACTGTCACTTATTTGTTAAAGAATTAGCAAATATTGATGGTGATATAAATTTGATACCATTAAATAAAGAATTGTATGTGTCACTTTCAAAACGAATTTTCGTTAATGAAACTGATACAATTGAACTTAGATTTTTAGATTCCGTAAGATTTATGCAGTCTAGTCTAAATTCATTAGTAGGAAATTTATGCTCGGAAGATTTGAAAACAGTTAAATCTTTATATCCAGAAGAAGAAAATTTCAAATTACTAACACGTAAAGGAGTATTTCCATACGAATACATTAATTCTTTTGAACGTCTAGATGAAACGTGTTTACCTTCACAAAAACATTTCGATAGCAAATTAACAAATAGTAAATGTTCTGATAAAGATTACATTCATGCTAAGAAAGTTTGGGAAAAATTTGATTGTAAAAACATTTGGGATTATTTAGAGTTATATTTAAAAACAGATGTATTGCTTTTAACAGATGTATTCGAAAATTTTAGAAAAGTTTGTAGAAATATTTATACGCTGGATCCCTGTCAGTATTATACAACTCCGGGATTATCATGGGACGCGATGTTAAAATATACTGAAATAAATCTTGAACTATTCACCGACATAAATATGTATAATTTTATTAAAAAAGGTATCCGTGGTGGAATTACTCAATGTTCGCATAGACATTCTACAGCGAATAACAAGTATATGAGTAATTTCGATGAAAATAAACCATCTTCATATTTAATGTATGTTGATGCAAATAATTTATACGGTTGGGCTATGTCACAACCTTTACCATATTCTGATTTTCAATGGGTAGAAAACGTTGAAGATATAAATATTCTTAATATTACAGATAACTCAGATACGGGTTATATTTTAGAAGTAGATTTAGAGTATCCTGAATCTCTTCATGATTTACATAATGATTTACCGTTTTGTGCACAAAATAAAAAAAGTCCGGGGTCAAAATTCAACAAATTAATTACAGATTTGACAGTAAAAAGAAATTATATAATTCACTATAGAAATCTTCAGCAATGTTTAAAACACGGTTTGAAATTAGTGAAAATTCACAGAGCGCTACAGTTTAAACAATCATGTTGGTTGAAAAAATATATTGATTTAAATACATATTATCGTACTATTGCAAAAAATACTTTTGAAAAGAACTTTTTCAAGTTGTTGAATAATGCTGTGTACGGTAAAACGATGAAAAATGTTGACAAACGAAAAGATGTCAAAATCGTTACTGACTGGGAAAGTAGTGGTAAACATTTAGGTGCTAGGGCTTTAATAGCTAAACCGAATTTCCACAGCTTAGCTCAGTTTACAGAAAATATGACAGCTATACAACTTGAGAGAGTTCGAACATACTATAACAAACCAATTTATCTTGGTTTCGTTGTATTAGAATTATCAAAGTGGAAGATGTACGACTTTCACTATGATTATATAAAACCCAAGTATGATGAAAAAGTACTTCTTGCTTACATGGATACAGATTCGTTTATATATTCAATAGAAACTGAAGATTTCTATAGTGACATTATAAATGATATTGACACTAAATTTGATACTTCCGAAAACTTACCTGATAACCCTTATAATATTCCGCTTAAAAATAAAAAAGTATTAGGTTTAATGAAAGATGAGAACAATGGTCGGATAATGAAAGAGTTTGTAGGTTTAAAATCAAAAATGTATTCAATAGATGTAGAAGATTGTAAATTAATAAAAAAAGCTAAAGGTGTTAAAAAAACAGCTGTAGATAATTTAAGTTTAGATAATTATAGAGATTGTTTATATAAGAAACAATTATTTTATGGTAATATGTTAGTATTTAGGTCATACATTCATAAGATATATACTCAAAATGTAAATAAAGTAGCTTTAAGTTATATAGATGATAAGAGATGTGTTAGAGAAGATGGTGTTAGTACATACGCATGGGGTCATTTTAGAATAAGTTTAGAATAAGAAAACTGAAAAATAGATACGTATATTATATAAGAAAACTGAAAAATAAATACATATTTATAAAATAATAAAACTGAAAAATAAATACATATTTATAAAATAATAAAACTGAAAAATAACTACATATATAAAATAATTAAAATAAAAAAAATTTTTTAATATAAAACGTTTTTAAAACGGACTCAAAAGTATAAAATAATTTTTCCTAGCCACATACACATTCTCAACCCCATACAGATAATCCTGAAAATTTGTGATTGCGAATTTTTAATAGCTATAAAAATACTTGTAAGATTAAAAACGAAAAACATGGGGCGCAAGATAAAATAGTAAGAAGTGTAGGTAAAGAGTAGTGCAAGTTAATAGTAAGAACTGTAAAGAATAGCGTAAGTTAATAGTAAGAAGTGTAAAGAATAGCGCCCCACGTTTTTAATCTTACAAGTATTTTTAAATTGAATTATTTCATTTGATGTACATAGCGAAATATCGTCACATCGATTATCTGATGTTATTTGATACAATATTTCTTCCGTTAACATTGGCACTTCATCTATACCTATCTGTGTCATTATCTTCTATATTTGAAGAGTTCAAAATATTTCTATTTTTTCCTGTACATAAAAGTAACAAAAATAAAATTACTTGAAATCTTTTTTTTTCTTATATACTGGAAAAATATTAGATTATTGTTGTTATACATATATTTTTAAATAAATTTATAGAGATAGATAATGTAAATCATACCTATTTACTTTATCTTATTGTGGAATAGAAAGACAAAAACCAGGACATCACAAACACAAATAAAAATTTTAAAATTTAATGTAAGTTACCTAACAAAAACGCTCTTAACCGATACTTAAATTCTAAACTAGTACAGTGATCATGTAGCCCCCCTTTAGCACGTATTGTACCAAAAAAATTTTCTAAAATATTTTGGTTCAAACGAGATGTTAGAAGAAATTCAATATTATAATTTTGTTGTAAATAATTAAACAGCCCTTTTAACGATGAATTTGTTACAAGTACCATATATAAAATAATATTATTTTATATATGCAAGTACCCCTTTTTGAAATGGTAGCATCGTTTTCTTTTTTGCTGTCCGAAGATTAAGCATTATTGTGTTAGTATTTTCTAAAATTTTATTTTGTTCTTCTAGAGCTATTCCGTACGCCTTCATTCTTTTTCCACTGTCATAGTATGAATTTGTTTTGAATTCAACACATCAAACCAATCATTTATTGATTTAATAAAATCTGCGCAATTCAAAACATTGCTTGATTTTAGTTTACCTATTTGAAAGCAATGTCGAAGACAAGAAGAGACAGAATGCGACATCAATTGAGCAGCTGTTTTAACTTTTTGCCTCGCAGGACCGTGTACAGTGATATGGGTGTTTGAAATCTTATGCATTAATCTTAGATCGTCATCACCAATGCAATTGAGGACTTCTTTTATAGGTTGACAAGTGATTAATTTTTCGTCCAATATGTAGCTGTCATCTAGAAAATGATTTCTAATCAACTTTAATAAATGAGGCACGTCAGCAAAGACATATATTTTCTTATTATTATTGATTGGATTTTGGAACCAAGTTTTCATAATGCCAATCGAGAGATTTTTCCACAAATTTTGATTTGTTGAACTCATATCAGATACAATAGCAACCACTGTATATCCAATTTTATCAAGTTGAATAATTATGTTGTTTAAAATTGAAACTTTCATATTGCAGTCAAAATCATAAAATATTGGTTGCTTCCAGTTTTCTATCAGTCCTCTCGCCATTACCACTTGCACATTTTTGGAAGGGCTAATGATCATATCACTGGCTCTGTCATATTCATAGCTGGCTTTGATGCTCATTTCGTCAAATAAAAGCACACATAGCTTTTGTTTTTCATTGAAATGTGTATGCTTCATAATCTGAAGAACTGGTAGAATAATGCCTGGTTCGACTTTTACTTTAGACGCCCATTTTTTACTCACGCAGGGCAAAGGGTATTTTCGCTTATACAAATACCTATAAGATCTGGGTCCTGCAGAATATAAACAAACTGCCGAGGATATGTCCTCTAAATTCCACCTGTAGTGCTTCGACTGAGGTGCAGTTTTTAATTTTTTTAGCTGACCACTTGTGAAAATGTTTTTAAATATAAAATCCATTTGAAGAGATTCATCTTTCAACTTCTTGTTTTCATATTCTAACACCAGACATTTGTGCTTTAAATCATTTAATTGTCGCTGTAATTCTCGAATTTCTAGTAAATAAATACTGTCTAAGTCTCCTATAAGAAGTTTAATTATTATTAATAAAATTTTTGCAAAATATGAATATAACAAGTTATTACTCAGTTTAAACTTCAGCGTCTACAAGAATCTTTCCTGAAACACTTATGTTCTGTATATCCTCTGGATTTTTGTCCATTTCCATCTTCTGAGCCTGATTTCTTTAAATCAAATATTAATTGTTGTATAAAAAATATATAGGTACCTATAATCTATAACAAATATTTTTACTTACTTTGCTTCAATTAACAAATCTTGTACATCTTTTCTTCTCATTCTTTATTCAGATCTTATATTTCTTTCACTTACAACTTTCTTTACTTCATTTGGTAAAAAAAGAGTCGGTACTGCGGATGAAGTTAGATTCCTTTTTTTCATAGGAATTAAATTTTGTGGTTTTTTTCACACCGTCAAGTACAAAAAATTAAGGGGGTGAGAGGTTGATTTAGAAAAAAAAATTTTATGCTGAACATAATAAAGGACAGTCTAATGTACATATTGAATTCTATAGATTTAAAATATCGAAGTTTTTTATTGAAAAATGCTAACAATAAATTTATCCGTTATTTTGCATTTGTGTTTTTTTTTCTTGTATTTTCTTCTTGTACACATCAATTTAATGTTGTTGCATTTTAGCAATCTCATTGTATTGACAACCATTCCCCAACCAATGTAGAGTTGTCAGCAGTTGCTGCAAAGGACTTAAACAACTATTTCTTCTGTCTACTCTGATGTTTCAAATTTGCTCCAATATCTTTGAAAGTACATATTCTATTTAAACACGCGTTAAACGAAAATTTTCCATTGTTTCCAACTCCAATGGGTAATAAATTCTTTTTTTAAATTCACGATTTTGAAACTCTTCTGATTCTTCGTATAACCTTTCAAAACGAAACATTTTTTTGCCAATACAAAAAAAAAATACTTAAAAATGCTTAAAAAAATACACTTGAAATTTAAAAAAAAAAAACACGTTACCGATGACACTCGAAAGATTTTTGAAACGAGAATTTTTTTCTTATCAATATTCTGCTTAATTTATCAATTTAATTATTGATAAGTAATAAGAAAATACTGTTGGTGCAACAAGACAGTGAAAAAATGCTTAAAATTGCTGAACTTATCACTTTGCAAATGAATACTTATCACTTACTCAAATTGTTTTTGGTGCAACAGTAATCTGAAAAATTTCCCAGTTATCACTTTTCAAAGTTGTACTGACTTTTCAATTTGCTTATCAATTTTTGTTTTGGTGCAACACTAACTTATTGAAATTCTTGAAAAGTTGATAAATAATAAGTGATGTCGTTGGTGCAATAGGGCCCAGCTCACATTAACAACACCTTTATATCACTTGAAACGAGAACTAACTACATATTGATCAGTGCTCATCGAGATAGATTCTACCGTTTAACAGAATTAGATTTGCTTAAGGGAGCATAATTTAATGATGAAAAGTATCAAATTCATCAGAAGGGGCCTATCTAAAACAAAAACGCCCAGCAAAACTGTGAACTACAACTTTTCACTCAGTTCACGTTACCATCAAAATGCAAATTAAAAATAACAAAACCAGCCCGAATATGGATCCAACTAGAAATCTTGAATACTGGTTATTTAGTTTAGATAAAAAATATATAATAACTGTTGATGCCAAAGTGGAATTTGGCAAAAATCATCACAAGGAACTGGTATTTTAAGTTTAAACGACGACTGCATACTTCAAGATGACGAATTAATCATTAGCAGTTCTCACATCAAAGAAACAAAAATAATTAAATATATTTCAACATTTACATTAAATTTCCATTAAAATTTCTATGGTGATTAAATTACACTGACAACTCAAAGCTGATCAACGAATTAAGCAAGCACTTAGCTGAAATCAAGGTTAACCAGCACTAACCATTGCAACAATTACAAACACATGATATTCATCTATATACTGGAGGATATACAACCTCAGCAATTGTTGCGATAATCATCATATATCTTATCGTAACCTACATACGGCAGAACCATCGAAGGCGAAACACATGACAGCTTCAGCGAAATGTGCTTTACCTGTAAAATTAAAGCATAATGTAATTGTATTATATGTTAAAATTACAATTAATATGAATATATGGAATTATTATATAGTTATAGGTAATTAATTTTGTATATAAATCGAACGACGATTAATAAATTATATTCAGTTTTTGTGCAACCACTAAGCTGTGTATTTTTGTTCTCAAACCCCATTTATCAATATACTTGAATCAGAGATTGCTCATTCAAGTAAACATTTAAACAAGTTGGAACCTGAGTTACCTCGTTTCAACTGACGTTTAAATCCAATATCACTTGAATTAGTGTTTCCTAATTCAAGACAAACTTTAATTACGGAATTTCAGTATGATTCGACGCACTATAAACACGGATAATTTTGGGAAATTTGATAGAATATGTTCATTTCCATACCACCTTGCGGTAGAACTAAACCAAACATAATAAAATTAAAAATAACGATGAAAAAATAAAAACAATATATTTAAATTGCACAATTCTTCTTAATTGCACTATGTACAATATATTGCACTATTCGTTTTGTGTGTTCTTTACAAAATCAACAGCTTATTTGAACATTCTACTTAATTTCAATGAAAGTAGTTTTTTTTCTCATTCTAAGAAAAAGTAGGGCAAGAAAATCCATTCAGAACATGACAGTAACGTAATGAAATTATAAACAAGTACATAAACTAAACAAAATACAGTGAAACCTCCTAATTGGGACACTCTCTAATCGGGACAAGCTCTATAATTAAGATACTATAATAAAACTACTTCGGTATGCCTATAAATCAAACTCTGTAATCGGGACACCTCTAAATTGGGACTGGGACAATAGTACTTCCTACCTATATTTGAAAAAATCACCTCGTGATCGGGACAAAAACTTCTTTTTAGAACGTTTTCGTACTTTTCATTTTTGTATATTACATATATTGTGTTAAAATTTAGAACACTTGCGAGTAAAGAAAATACAATTCATGGTAACTGTTGTTTCATATGCAGGTGTTTAGTGTTTACTTTGTTTTAAGTATGTATTTGTATGTTCTATTTACATATGTATATACATATGCTATGTTCTATGTATGTAATGTAGGTACTTTACCTAACCCAATACACCATTTTAAGATAGTTTAAAAAAGTGTAAGCTATAGTATTCTTTTAACTGAAGTCAGTATTATGCTTATACGAGATACATTTGTAGTATTATCCTGTTTTATTTCTCACAACGTAAATAAATTTTCATAAAAAATAAAGAGTAAACTTATGATTGACATCTGATCACCCTGCAAAACGATAGATTTATACAAAAATTATTTACATTGACTTCAATTTTAAAAATAGTACCTATAATTGAAATACACTGAAACCTCCCAAATTGGGACAGTCATGGCACCAGAAAAATGGTGCCCGAATTAAGAGTGTCCCGATTTTAAAGATTTTTTTAAAAAATTTATTAGTTGCATTTTGTAGAGAGCATATTCTTTTAGAGGCCAACGCCTCGCATTCACACAAATGTGTTTTAAGGTATCTTGCAGAATTTGTACTTGTCATCTTCCTGGAGGCCTATTCTACTTAGATAGTAATTAAGTGTCCGGTTAAAAGACCTGCCTACTGAGGTTGAGCAATTTTCTGGTTCAAAAACCAATCGAGACACAACTTTGTGTGCATCGAGAGCTTTAAATGCGTCTTGGCTGTCTGAAATTATGTAGACTGTGGCTTTATTGAAGCCTTTCTTTAAGCATTCAGTAGCATACATGTCGATAGCCATAATATCAGCTTGAAAAACTGATGGATATTTTCCTAGGGATTTATACCCGTATAACCAAGCTATACAGATAGCGATAAAGTTATATAAAGATTTGCTTGAAGTTCGTTATAGAAAAAATCAAGTTGGTGTTGAAGATCGACATCGATTTTAATCACGAAATTCGACGTCAGCTATAAAAGATTTCGATAAAGATCTTTATCGGAATTTATAGACCATAAAAAATTTTGTTCTTTTTTTTTTTTTCATTTTTTTTCTTGCTTTTTTTTATATTTATTTATATTATATGAAAACAATTCAATTTGAAAAATTTACTACGGACCTTCGTGTGTAAAGCCATCCTCTTTGCATTGCACCATTCATCACTGTACTGACTATAGAGCTTATTGTAAATATAAATTGTTCGTTTAAAGACCGATAACGATTCTTGACGATTCTTTATAGATCGTTGTCCGTCTTTGGAATACTTTGAAAATCGATAACGATCAATATAGATTTTGTCTTTGAATCTCGTTATCGTCGATATCTGCGTAAATCGATATAGATATTTAAAGATTTTTTCGTGATTAATCGAGAGCAATGTTTATCTTTATTCCCCGTTAAGGATCGATATAGATCTATATCATAATATTTTTATAATTCTCTTCTCTCTCTGCAATATAATTCTCCTGAGAGCAGGATTTAGATATCTATAAAGATCTATAAAGAACGTGAAACTTCTTTGTATGTTTTTGAATAACGTTAAATATCGTGCAATATCTATAAACATCTATATAGTTGGACAAAGTTACTTCACGACTGGTTGTACGGGTATAGGCTTCTTTTTGGGCCTGATACCCCTACTCCGACCTCTAGTTAAGTTTTGAACCATCTGTGTACCACACAGACGCACCTTTATCAAAGATTACTTTGTTGTTGCGACAGGATTCACGATCTGGAAACACTACTTTGAACATCTTTTCAAAGTCATACACTGTTTCTATATCGTCAGTCACTTGACTGATTTGATAGTACTTAAATTCTTCAAGAATTTTAAGATTATGAGTGAGATTACCCAGTATATATATATCAACATCTATCCATTTTGAGGGTAAAAAGGTGAAGAAAATGTGGTATGGTAACTTAAAAGAAGCGGAAACTTGTATTACGATTGTTTTCATATACAGTAAAACCTCCCAAATTGGGACAGCCATGGAACCAGCAAAATTATTTCGCAATTAAGAGGTGTCCCTAATTTAAATAATTTTATTTTTAATAATTAGTTGCTTGTTGTGGAGATATAACCCTTCAAAAGATAAAAGGGGTTAGAGGTTGGAAATTAACATGTAAAAACGATGAATTATTTTAATTTAACTATTTTTTTAATCGAAGTCAATGTAATTTTTGTTAAATCTATTGTTTTTGCAGGGTGATCAGATGTCAATTATAAGTTTACTCATTACTTTTTATGAAAATTTATTTCCGTTGTGAGAAATAAAACAGGATAATACTACAAATATATCTCGTATAAGCATAATACTGACTTCAGTTAAAAGAATAGTATAGCTTACACTTTTTTAAACTATCTTAAAATGGTGTATTGGGTTAGGTAAAGTACCCACATTACATACATAGCATATGTACAAGTTAATTTATTACCAATTGAATTATTTTAAAAAAATAATTTTATTTTCTAAATTCAGGTTTTGCAATTTCAACTTTACAATTTCAAATTCTAATTACAACTGAATTACAAAAATTTTCTTAAAACTAAATTTACAAAATTTTGAAAGAATTAAAATTATTGCAGACGCACGTCAGCAAAATTCATGAGAAATTTATTTAGCAACGTGACATAGGGTCACATGTTAAAATTGTAAGTACAAGTTTATATTTTGTTGATTAGGTGTTAACTCTTCCCTTCTTAGATTCAAATGTCCTCATTTGTTAGAAAAAGGATGTTTCATAAAAATTCTTCCTGTTAATAGTGAAAACTGGTTGTTGTTGCACTGTTGTTATTGACAATTCCCCGCATACTAGAATTTTTTCTTTATCATTCATTTGTTGTTGTTTTTCTTGGGATAGTGAAGAATTTTTTCTGAATATTTTTGATTTCTCACTTTTCTCACTGTCTACTGTTGCATCAGTTGATTTGTTGATTATCTTTATGTTTGTTCGATTCTTGTTTTTATAGAGAATGATGCTTATTATAATTATGATCATGATGATGGTACTCAAACTGTAATTGATAAGTTGTGACGTATTTTTTTCTGATTTAAGAAGTTGAATTTGATTTGTTGCTTCAATTTATATTTCTTTCATAATTTCTAGTGACAAAATTTCCTTACGTTTCTTTTCTGTCGGGGTAGGTTGAAAAATTGGAGGTAAGGCTTGCATCATCGATATTTCGTTTGAAATGAAAGATTTCTTTCCAATGGTTATTTATTTTATTTATTTTTATTTATTTCATAATTAATATAACAACCACAAGTAAGATTTACAATCTTATTATATGTGAGTATGTAAAAAACAATAATAAAAAATAGGAATAAAAGAAAAAGATCAAAAAGGAAATAAGTGTAAATTATAAATTAAATAATAATAAGCTTAACTAAGATTTGAGTTGAATAAGTGCATGATACATATGTACAAAATTTATAAGTATACAAACAATAAATTTATATTTAGAGAAATAAAAGTATAAATAGTATATTCATATATGTATAAAATATGAGCACAGAAAGGATAAACATAATTTCATGAATGCTTGAGATGATCAAAAAGCTTGTATTTAAATCCACTAGAGGCCCACTGTCTACGTAAACCCAGCGGATGTTCGTTCCACTTAATGAATGTAGAGATAAAGAATTGTCTTTTCGAAAGAGCTGATTTAGAACGATAAGTTTTTAAAGCACAAAAGCGTTCGGAGAGTAAGAAGTTTAATTTACTATACAGGTACGGTGGCTGTTTAGTAACCATTAGGTTACGCAGAAAGATAAGACACCTGAAGTCTAAATATGTAGATAATGAACACCCAAGAACAGAATTTTTAAAAGAAGAGATGTGGTCATAACGCTTCAGTCCAAAGATATATCTGATGCAGGAGTTAAAGGCCACATCAAACTTACGTCTGGATACGGAGTCCATTTCAGTAAAAATTTCACACCCATATATTATTAATGGGATGATTAAAGTTCTTACAAGTAGACGTCTTGTAGGAGCTGGGGTGAAGTATGCACATGTGGATAGCTTTCAAAATATACCATATACTTTACCTATCAGAGAGTTAATGTGGTTAGTCCAAGTCAGTGATCTATCAAAAGTGATTCCTAGATTACAAACTGTGTCACTGTACGGGAGAACAGAACCATTTATGACTAGGTTTGGTAGATTTTCGTACGGGATTAGATTTCGGTCGAAAGCAATGCAGAGAGATTTATCACAGTTTAGACGTAGTTGATTCTCAGTGGCCCAGTTACTTATAGAAATTAAGTCAGAATTGATGGAATTAACTGTTTCTACGATGCGATCTTTTAGTCCAGAGGTGTAGATCTGCAAGTCGTCTGCATACATGTGGTATGAAGTATTTTTGATTACTAGAGGGAGGTCATTTACAAAAAGTGAGAACAAGAGGGGACCTAATATCGAACCTTGTGGCACACCAATAGGATTTTTTATACGAGAGGATAGCTTGCTGCAACAGACAACAATTTGAGAGCGTTCCACCAAATAAGATTTAATCAGTTCAGTAGCAGCATTTCAGCATTGCAAAACCTGAAATTAGATTTTAGTTTCGACAATAGTAAGGGGTGATTAACACTGTTGAACGCTTTCGAAAAATCTAATAGAGCAGCTACAGCAGTTTTATCCTCATCAAGATCCTGACGTAAATCGTCTGTTATTTTTAAAAGAGCTGTGACGCAGCTTCTGTGTTTCCTAAAACCAGATTGAAATTCAACCAGAAATTTGTTAGTTTCAAGATAATCTCTCATTTGAGATGTGATAAGTTTTTCAAAAACTTTAGATATGAATGGAAGGGAGAAACTCTTGCAATTTAGATTTAGACTTTTTGGGAACAGGGACAATCTTTGCAGTTTTCCAGCGGGCGGGAAAATTAGAACTGGTTATAATATTATTAAAAATATAAACTAAGACAGTGTGATAACAGGAGTCAGTAATTTAATGAAATTGGGATTAAGATTATCAAAACCGGTCAAAACATTATCAAATAATGTAAACTACGCAAGAACTATTACTGAATATTTTAATGCTAGAAAAATTTATAGCCTCCTCAGCTGTGTCAAATGGTAGTTTTTCTCTGCTTAAGGTATCGATAGCGATTTTTATTTCTGATTTGGAAAGTATCATCGAATTTACCATGCCTATTTTAGCCCAATGTAATGCATACTTCACATTAATTAATTCCTCTTTAATTAATTTTAGTTTATATTGTATGCTTAATGCTAATTGAGAATTTATTTTACCATCAACCTTTATTGCATTTAAAATTTCATTCG
Source organism: Bombylius major (assembly GCA_932526495.1). NCBI lineage: Eukaryota > Metazoa > Arthropoda > Insecta > Diptera > Bombyliidae > Bombylius > Bombylius major. The sequence continues at coordinate 18,774,410 of OW052045.1, forward strand.
TAATTTTGTAACGAAGTTCCATAGTACAAAAAAAAGAGAAAAAATGTTAGGTACAAATAAAAACCACCGAAAACCGGATTTACCCTATTTATTACATACCGTATATTACCTTTTTGTACCCGGATTAAGAAAAATAATAACAAAGTTAAAACCGCCATAAACCGGATTTAATCTGTTTAATACATACCGTAGATTACTTACATATACCCGGATTAAGAAAAACAACAACAAAGTTAAAGTCACGTGACCCCCTCAAAATAGTATAAAAGCAGAATCGAATTTGCTAGTCAGGCAGTTAGCTTGGTGAACTCAGACGGAGAACATCGAAGAGGAATACTGGTAAATGGTAAAATACTTAAGACTTTTCTTTCCTTATACCTACCGTTCTTAGTATTTAGTACGCTGGCTGAGCTACGACAGATATACTTGGTACGTAGTCAGTCCACGACATTACTAAGAAATCCTACCGTACCGCTCCTGATATTTAGTACGCTGGCTGAGCTACGACAGACATACTTGGTACGTAGTCAGTCCACGACATTATCAGGATACCCACCGTTCTTAGTATTTAGTACGCGGCTGAGCTACGACAGATATACTTGGTACGTAGTCAGTCCACGACATTATCAGCATACCCACCGTTCTTAGTATTTAGTACGCTGGCTGAGCTACGACAGATATACTTGGTACGTAGTCAGTCCACGACATTATCAGCATACCCACCGTTCTTAGTATTTAGTACGCTGGCTGAGCTACGACAGACATACTTGGTACGTAGTCAGTCCACGACATTACTAAGAAATCCTTCCGTACCGCTCCTGATATTTAGTACGCTGGCTGAATCCATAATCAGTCCACGACATTATCAAGATACCTACCGTTCGTAAATAGACGCATAAGTTATCAAGACCATACCGATACCCCACTCACTACCCACGTGCTGTTCCTCCAGATCCTAACCCTCCGTCGAAGATCTTGGGTTCGTCGGCTAACTCACCTTAACAACCTGATAGGACACGTATCGCGTTGAAGTTCGCGTTAGGGTTAACACAAGTTACGGCAGTCCCATATCAATTACTTGATACGACACGTACCGTGTTAAGGTCCATAATTATAAAAGGATCACGTAAAACCGTGGACCATCCGAATAGTCTCACGCGACATTTGTGACACACCGATATACACATAACCCCAATTACATCCCTCTTCCGAATATTGAGACTTATCAAAAATACTAGTATAAAATATAATATAAGCATAGCGTAGGGCATAATACTGTACAGAATAGGAGTCTTGAATAAATAGTTTGTTTATTGTAATAAGAAATATAAGTTCTTTTATTTAGAATTTACATACAGAATCACAGGACAACGAAAAACCCGAACCCAGGAGCGGCGAGCTTTCCTGTGCCTTAGAACTACGTTGCTCCTAAATCCATAACGAACTTTGCAAGAAACCTTGTAAGAGGAAAAACCAGATATAGAATATAAATTTGACTCATACGCAAGGACCAAATTTTCTCCAGCAAAGAACGTTTTAAATTTGGCGCCCGAGCAGGGACTTATATTTTTCTAACACGCAATATCAACAACAAGTTAAGCCTCGGAAGATGTCAGATTCTGAAGAATTACCCAGTAACCACGATTGGATCAATAGACTAAATAAGAAAGAACTCATGGAGGAATGCAGAAAACGAGAATTGAAGACTACAGGTCAAATGACAACATTAAGGGCTAGATTGGAAGAATACCTGAAGAAACAGAGAAGGGATGTTCTGGCATACCTGAATGAATCGATACTAGAAAGAAGCTACAATCACGAAGGAAATCATGCAACCGCAACGTCATCCAGACATCAAAGCTTAGCTGCACATGCTTCTCCCGAAGTGCAATTGTTGAACGAATTGACCATGCGAAGAAATTACAACACCAGTTATGGACTTAGCTACGCAACCACGACCATGCATCAACCGAATACCGTTACCACCGCCGTATATACCAGACCCGGGTTTTCATCCGCCGAAAACAACTTACCGATCTCTGGTATAAATACCCGAAATGCATGCATGGCCGAAAATCAAGATGTGATAATGGTTAATACAAGTTACAACACCAGTTATGGACTTAACTACGCAACCACGACCATGCATCAACCGAATGCCGTTACCACCGCCGTATATACCTGACCCGTGTTTTCATCCGCCGAAAACAACCTACCGATCTCTGGTATATATACCCGAAATGAATGCATGACTGGAAATCAAAATGTGACAGCGTTTAGTAATCAAACAACCGTGCAGTACCCATTCCAGTCAACCGCTACAAACCCACCTGGTGTTCAATTTCAAGCTCGACAAATGTTCAACAATCCGGAAATACCACAAGTAACTCACCAACAAGTTCCAACATCAAGTGTCAACCTAAATACACAGTGGAATGAAACGATCCCCGGTTTTGGTATACAACACCAATATCCATCGAATAACCAGTATGTGATGACACAGGAGCAGAACAAAAGAAAAAGACCAGAAGTATCAAGCCTGACCGATGCAGAAATCATCGATAAAGTACGTAAATGGAACGTAAGGTTTGATCAAGGACAAGACCCCTTAAGTTTTATAGAACGAATTGAAGAACTAGCCGAATGTTACCAGATACCGTTGGACAAGTTATTGAAATGCTTACCCGAGGTCCTAACTAGAACTGCGTTAGCATGGTACCGTAATAACAAAGTCCAGTGGTCATCATGGAATGACTTAGTCACCGATTATAAGATGTTTTTCCTACCTCCACGATTCAAAATTATGTTAGCAGATGATATACGAGAAAGAATCCAGAAACATGGAGAAAGAGCTAAAGATTATATAATCGCCATTCAATCCATGCAAAGGTGGCAAGATGGGGTTAGTAAAGGAGAAAAGTTAGAAAGGATATATGAAAATTTATTACCTGAATACCGGCTATATATCAAACCCAGAGATATCAGTAACCTGTCAGAGTTACTACGAGCAGCTGAGGAATTCGAGCATGTGAAAGCTAATTGGAGAAACTACCGCCCGAATGAAACCGATAGGAAAAGGGAACCCATAAGGACCAAATCCTATTGTGTTATAACCAACTACAACAAAGAAGAGTGTTGTTGGCACTGTGGAGAACGCGGCCACAGAAGGATAAAATGTAAGAATAAGAGAAAAATATGCTGTTCAAGGTGTAGCACACTGGATATATTCTCGTAAGATTGCAAATGCCGAAACAACGCACCAAGGAATCCGGAAAAAGAACAAGGAACGCTTGGAGAACAGAGGCAACAATTCGCTCCAAAGCACCACACCGCCTCTCCGCAACGACCACCAACTGACCCCCGTTTCATAATCACAATACAAATATTCGGAACATCCTTTAAAGCATTAATTGATACTGGATCCGTATTTTCCTTTCTAAAATACAAAATTAGACAACATATTAAAAATTTCAATCCTCCGGTAGAAAAGGTGCAATTACAAACACAAATGGCAAATGGGTCAGAAAGTACTTGCAACGAAAGATACCAAATAACAGTAACGTACAAGAAACACATGGTCCAACATACATTTTTCTACATGCCAGGTCTACCCGAATCACTGATTTTAGGAATGGATTTCCTGAATAAAAGTAAAATAGACATTAGTATCTTTAAACAAAGACTAAGTCTATCCGATCGAGAAATACGAACGTCCTCATTATTCACCGTTAATATGTCAACCGAATTAAAAGAAAAACAGACAACATGTTTCCAGGAACTGATAAATAAATCAGAAACTCATCGAACAGAAACAAATTGCCAAAACTTATTACGACCGAAACGTTAGAACACAGAAATACCATATAGGAGATAAGGTACTTATACGAAATAACGCAAAAGAACATAAGTTAAGTCCGGTTTGGAAAGGTCCATACGAAGTTAAAAAAATAAACTCTGGAGTTAATACCACAGTGCAGATAGGGCGCAAGCTGAAGGTAATCCATAATAATCGATTGAAATTATTCTAAGGCAAATACCTACCACAAAAAAAAAACAAAAACTGAATAACACAGGCACATAAACATAATAATATCAATAGTCAGAGATATAAAAAACAATTTTTTTTTTTAATTTTCAAGGCTAACAACAAACCAAGTAAGCAAAAAAAAAAAAAAAAAAAAAAAACATTACTACATATGTTTAAACTAGGTCAAACATTCGTCAAAATTTTTACTATGCAATTTGAAAAGGGAATACCGACAAAAAAATGTAATAAGAATAATAACAAAACATCAAGAAAGAAATGCAGGAACCGTAATTAAACTACTATATAGTACAAACCTATTAAGTAGATATAACCAGAACGGAATTTAATAAACAGAAAATAGAAGTATATCATATTACGCATCAGATTTCACATTCATGCCTTATACTCGTACATAGTTGCATTTTGCTAATATGATTTGATATTTTAGTATATTTAAATTTAAAAGCGATATTAAATATATGAATATTTTTTTTTTTTTTATAAAAATATAACAAGATAAAATAAAATAAATGTAATTCTAATTGTGTAAATGTCTTATTAACATAGGTAATAATTTAATAAAAACAAACATGAAATATGAAGAAAGAACATAATAATAAAGAGAGCAAAACTCTCTAAGCGATAAACACATAATAATCATTTAGTTATTAAGCAGGGAATTGCCAGTACAGTAGCAACACACCCCGCAAAAATAAAACAAAAACTATAAAAAAAAAAAAAAAAGGAGGAAACGATATAATAAACAATCCAATGATAAAACAATTAACGCAAAAAAAAGGAGAATCAGATAAGATAAATATATAACAATAAAAAAAAATAAATAAAAAAAAAAAAATAAAAAAAAAAAATTAATTAAAAAAAAAAAAAACCTGTAAAATTTTCTGCAACGTAAAAGAAAAAAAAAATGAAAATAAATATATATAGGTATTGTTACAAATCTGGAAAATAAAAAAGAACTTTATTAATGAATTTGAATAAAATTATTTTTAAAATAAAGTTACCTTAGAAAGCCGGATCAACACACCATCCAATCGTTTCCTAGTTTCCTGTAAAGATAAGAATATTGAATAAAAAATTGAATCAACAAAAATTTACTTTAGTAATATAAACTTAAAATGTAAATAAATGTTGTTGTTGGCTGTAAATAAAAGAAACTTCCAATTGAACACCAAATTTTTATAAATTGGTGCCCAAACCAGAAGTCCCTATTAAAATACAGCCGAATCCTGAAAAATAAATGAAATAAAGAATAAAATAAATAAAATAAAAAAGAAAAAAGGACAACACAAGAAACAAACACTTAAAACAAAAAACAACAAAGAACACATTTAAATTTCTTTCCACAACAACAACACAACACAACACAAATACACACAATTCACACAAAAAATTTCGAAGATCTCGAATCTTCTTTGAAACTCCAATATGAGATAGAAAATAACTTCTCTCATATTGGAAAGTAACAATGACTTTCCAGAGAAGATTCGAGAAATTTCACTAAACACTATAAAAACAAGCACCCACAAAAAGAAAACAGTTTTAGTTCAATTTAGTTGTTCAGTTGGTGATTTTCATTTTTGCAAGTTATTTTTGAAACGATTTTTTTTTTAGTGAAAAGTTAGTTTTTTTTTTTATATAGTTCAGAATTAAATTTTTCTTTTTTCTTTTTTTTTCTTTCTCTTTTAATATTACAAAAATAGTTTTTCTTGGTTTTTTTATATCACTTTTCTTTTCACTACACATCATTTTTTTTTTGCCGTCACTAAAGAGGTACGAGGTACGTACATTGTTTTTTATACTACTTCATTTTTTTTCTACACAAATCTTATTATTAATTTTCACTTATTTTACTTACCCGTCTTTATTTTTCCTTTTACCTTTTCCTCACTTTCACTTTTCTTTTATTTTTTTTTACCACTTTAATTTTATACACACATTTTATTTTCAACGCATTTTTTAACATAACCTCTTTTTTTTCTTCCACTCACATTTTCTTTTTTTTGTTTAATCACAATAACAACTTTATACTAGTATACCACTGCACTTTCTTTTTCTCACTTTCCACTTGTTTTTTTTATTATTTTTTTTACACATATCCTTTTTTTTATATTCTAATTCACCCGCGACGCGATTTCATTAAATAATTTATATTTCGCGAACCCTTAAACTTTTAAATTAATCAAATCAAGAAACAAACGAAATCTTCATTTCGTTTGTTTACATTTGATTCACCTAAGTACAATAAACAATTTAGTTAGACATCTGTCAAAACAACAAGTGTTGCCACAGTGTCTGAATTGAAAAATTGACTTTGATTAAAAACTATCGGGGTTGCCGACTAGTAAATTTTTCTTAACCCAAACTCAGTTTGATTCAGTGAGTCAAACTCAGTTTCGATCTGATTTTCCTCACTACCGTGTAAACCAGATTCAGTTGTAAGCTTAACTCACTTCACTCAGTTAATAGTTGGTTTACTTCACTTCACTTGCGGACATCTTTCTTTATTACCATAGCCATTTTTTTTTCTTTTAGACAAATTTTTTTTTTGATAATTTTCTTTTGATTATTGCCCTTTAAATTTTACTTTTTTTGTGTTACATTGTAATTAGATTTTTTTTTTTTTTTAACTTTTTAGTAATAGACCCTAAATTTGTAAATTCTGTTTTTTTTCTTATAATAAATACTAGAATTTTTTTATATAAAATTGTAAATTTGTCTCTTATTTCATTATTTCCCATTTTTTCAGACTTTGGCCCATATTTCTTCTACTTTTCTTTCTCTTCTAAAAAATCCCTCTCGGACGCCTTATTTTTCTTTTAACATTTTTTTTCTTTTGAATCCATTTTTTTTTACTTTTCGCTCACAAAGGCCAATTTTGTAACAATATTTACTATATAAATAAAGAAAATGCACTATGTAACGAAGTTGCACAAGTTTACTACAAAAGGTTTTTGCGATCTTGCAAAATATTTTCACATTTTTTTTTTTTTATATTATTTTGCCTATTTTACATTTATTTTGACCTAATTAATTAATTTAGTAACTGAGTTACACTAAGTAACAATCCAACTATACTAACTCACTTATTCGGCTATCTATACGTTGCTTTGTTAACAATAAAATCAAAATTCTAATTATATACGCTTAACTAAATAAACAAAATAAGAACAATTATAAATGTAGGTATTAATTTGGGTTTTACATGCCCCTACAAATCTTTTCCATGATAGGAGAATCCCTATAAGACATAAAAAGAACGGGAAAGAAAGGCAACTGCACACTAATATCAGTCTCACGCCAATAGCTTCGGCATCACACTAATTATTATGATGATAATCGTAGCAGTATTTTTCGAAATTCGACGCAGAATGAGAATAAGAAACCACCGCGAAAACTCCAAGTCAAGGCAAATAGCATATTACAAAACGGATTCCAATGAAACCACATACATCCAAATGTCTCCAGAAAAAGGTAAAGTAGTAACCCCATTACCTCAAAAATCAGTATTACTTGAGGAATATCCACAAAATTCAAGCTCCCAATTAATGCAGCCTAATTCTGCTAGAGAGTCCACAATACGTAAATCTTTCAAAATCCGCTTTTAGTAAACTCGCGATATAAAAAAAAAGTACACCTGACCAGAGCTGTTCAGTACTTCAAGTAAAGTACTTGAAAATGTATACTTCAAGTACATCTTAGTACTTGCAGTACTTTACTTAAAAGTAGAGTATATATAGCGACTCTAACTCAAGGAGGTTTTTGTGCACAGCTTTTTTTTGGATGACGTCATGAGCTTTTGTGCTTTTTTGGTGTGTGTAAAAGAATGTGTTGTTGTTTTGTTGTTGTTTGAGATGAAGAAAAAATGAAAAAAATGTGATGTCGGTGGGGATGGATGCGAACCTGAGACCTGTGTTATGATAGTCCGTAGCATATATCATTGAGCCACAGGGAATCTTAATATATGGTGATTATGTTGTGTCTATATAGGTATGACGAATTTTAGTTCGTATGTTATTAGAAGAAAAAAAAAAAAGATTGTGAAATAGTTGTGATTAGATTCGAACTCGCAAATAAAAATGGAAAAATTTGTATGTATAATATTTTTATTCATTTGTGTGATAAGAAAAAAAAAAAAGATTGTGAAATAGTTGTGATGTTGATGAGATTTGAACCCGGGCCCTGACGTGATAATTCAAGAAAAAAAAAATGTTTAAATTTTGCAACTTTTATAAAAAGAAATTCTGGTTCGGTCTTTCTAATTGATTTTTTTTTTGCACATATGATACATATAAGCAATTTTTTTATTTCGGATTTCATCAAGTTGTGAAATTATTTTTATATGTATGTTTGTGTGTGTGTGTATATAAATTTTGTCGGCACTTGTAAGCAGTAGAAAAAGAGAGTGTTTAAATTTTGTTAGCACTTGTAAGCAGTTGAAAAAAAGAGTGGGGATACGATTTTTGCCTATAAATGGAGACAATTTCTTGAAACGGTATCAGTCCATAGTGAAATTTCAAAGTGTTAATTTAATTTTATCTTAAAGTTTGTAAAAAATGAGTGAAATACAGAAACCTGAAAAAGTTGGTTCAAAGAAGGCATCAAAAGTAGTTAAACGGAAACAAGAAGATAATCTTGTAAGAGATGAAATACCAAACAAAGTATTTGCTTCTGAGCTGGAGGAGTTAAAATCATTTCGATACAATATATACTTAAACTTGGGAAATATGGTGAAAAATCATCCATATAAAATCATCAGTGCAGAAAAAGTTAACACAAAATTTGGTGATCGAGTTTCGCTTGAATTAGAAGGAAGTCAACGATTGAATTTACCAGAAAAATATAACAAGTTATCAGATAATGTGTTAACAGCATTAAACAAGGGAAAATATCACTTAATCAACTATGGACAAGTAGGCAAAGCTTACAGTATAGACTTTACCGAATTTCCGATATCCAATGAATTTCAAGAACAACAACAAGAACAACCGAAAATAACAGAGAATGAGCAGCAACCTGTACAATCAGAACCAGATCAACAATATTCAACAGAAACGGAAGCTAATATAAATTATGATGAATTTTCACAACAATTTGATATAAGTTTACCTGGTTTTTATAATAACATAATATAAAATCAATAAAAAACAATTTTTTTAAATGAATATCAAGTGTTTTTATTTATTAACTAATAATCAGCAAAATAATTATAATATATTCTTCCAAGAAATATCTTTATAAGTCTAATAGCTTCTTTAGCTGTATCTGTTTTTTCTCTTTGTTTTTCTTCTATTAAATCACATTCACAAATATTTTCATTGTCTTCAGGATTAGAACATGCAAGATAATGGCCGTTAGATGTAAATTCTTCACTTTTGCTGTTGTTTAGATATTCTCGAATATTTTCAATTTCTTTTTTGTTGAATACAACTTCTCCATATGATTCTGTACCAAAAAAATGTATCAAATTCATTTAAAAATAATGAAATATTATCTATTATATCCAGATTTCCTTCTTCTAAGTACCCAATCAATTTCTCGTAAAATTTCAATAATTTTTCAAATTCATTTTTAAATTTGATAACTTGATTTTGTCTATAACTACAAATACATGTATCTGGTCCTGTAGTTGTATCATCTTTAGCCCAACAACAATCAACGTAATGAGATCCATGAATTGATGTGATTTTTTCCATGTTTTCATATTGTTGTGTATATTTTCGATAGTATACAAGAGTTCTCCTATCTTCGTCTGTTAAATAATCTGTGTAAAACTCGCCTTCAAAATCCATCTTTATACTTTGAATAATGCTGGTTAACTGTTAATTATTTTGAGAATGAATTGACTTTTATTAATGATTATATTTATTTGTTTAACATTTTCGATTTTCGTATCGGTTCTGTAGTTATAGTCTTGAAATCGTACAAGTTATATTTCACCATTGCTTAGAATTCAATCTGTTTCAAATTCATGATATTCATAGCATGATAATATATGTTGAGTATGTATACGTTTTGTATAGTTGCTACTTTATCAGTTTTCATGTTGAGACATGTTTGTTCTTGTTTAAAAAAATGAAACAATGAAGTCTTTTGTTTTTCAGACGGATTATGCTGCCAGCTGCGTTATTGTTTTTAAGTTCAGAAGAAAAGAATTTCTAACAAAGTATTTTGCTTTTGGATTATATGACTAATATTAGAATTATCGATTATTAAGCTTTTAAAATACATTCGAGATTAGGTATATAAAATACATGTGAATCACTGTTATGCTTCATTAATTTCAAGACTTTTTCACCTCCTGTTAGTCAAGCAAGTGATTCTTTCTTAGTCGGTTTTATTATTTTAAAAATGGAAAATATAAGTGAAACACGAGAAATTTTGGAATTTCTAAAAGAAATTTTTGAAACTCACAACATGGAGTTTCTAGACGAACAAGAAGATAACAACATGGAGTTTCTGGACGATCAAGAAGATTGAACAGCAACATCGACAATTCCAACATGGAGTTTTTAGATGAACAAGAAGATTTCAATAGCAACATCAACAATTTCAACATGGAGTTTTTAGATGAAGAAGAAGGTTACAACGGCATCTCATATAAAATAAGTTTTCAATATTTTAATAAATTTTTTGAAAACAGTACAAATATTAAATTTTGTTTTGATTGTAAAAACCATAAATACATGCCTGTAAATGTATGTAGAGTTTCAGGGAATTTTGAAGCAAATAGTAATTTTGTAATAAAAGATTTTTTTGAAAAACACAACTTGAAATGTTTTTTATGTAATACCAATTTATTTTCAATAATTTATAATAAAATTTAATGAAATAAAAATAAAATATCATTAGAACAAAAACAGTTAAAGGTTTTTTTTATTTAATTTTTTTAATAACTCTTTCTCCTCTATCCACGAATTATGCTGATTAGAAAATCCTAGCCATTTCACAAAAACTTTGCTTCCTTTTTTTCTTAAAATTTTTTCCACTAAATAAAGATCTGGGTGTTTGGTTTTAATTATTTCTTTTTCGTAAAAGCCACCTTTAATTGGTTGTCCTTCGTTGTCTTCTAAAAGATATGTTATTGGATTCGTGTTTTGAACTTTTTTTATTGTGAAAATTTCGGTGGTCCAGTTGGGTGTATATCCCTTCTCAAAAATATGTTTATATTTGCTTATTCGTACTTTGTCTCCAACTTTGTATTTTGGTTTATGAAAAACTTTTAAGTTATTGTATACTGTCTTTAATAAAAATTTTTCATTGTTTTTATTAACATCTTTGGGACGCATTTTTATTGTTCGATGAATAGTGTTATTGTATTTGGTAACTAACGCTTTTACGTTATCAATCCATTTATATGATCCATTCATACTGAATTCTTTCCACATTATCTCTTTTAATGTTCTGTTGAAACGTTCAACAATTGATGCTTTCAATGTGCTATATGTTGAATAATGATTAACATTATGTTTCTTCATAAGTTGATTAAATTGTGTGTTATAAAATTCTTTCCCCAAATCTGTTTGTAAATTTTTTGGTGATGTTTGTGTTATGTTAAATATATTATTCATTGCTTCAGTAACATCTTTAGCATTTTTTGTTTTAACAGGGTGTACCCAAGCGTATTTTGAGAAAGTATCAATTACAGTTAATAAATATTTATAATTTTTGTTAAATGAAGAGTAATTTCCCATTTCAACTAAATCAGCTTGCCACAAATCATTAATTCCTTTTACTATAACATGTCGCCGTTTAAAATTTTTTCTAGCAGGTTTATGAAGTTCTTCTACAAGTTGTTGTTTTTGCATATTCATTCTGGTACACTTTCTAATGGGAAAATCGATTCTTCAGGTTTATGTTTTTTCTTTATTTCATCAAATAAAAATTGTTGAATATTTTCAATATTATAATTTAAACTATATAGTTTTTCACTGTGACTTTTTAACATGTCCTGATTCTTTGCAAGATCCTGACGAAATGTTTCTATTTTTATAAGATTTTCGTGTAAAGCATTGATTTCATTATCAACATACTTTTTTGTCACTGCATCATTATCATTCAAAGGATTTTCAAGATTTTCCATTCGTTTTGAATTTATATTAAAGTTTCCTTCATTTGTTAAAATAAAACCTATTCCTGGCAAACCTACAGGACCAGGAGGCCCACGTTCAGATGAAATTGTAGCATGGTGATGTCTCCGAATAGAGAAACGTCCAAACTTGTCAACGCTCATAATGTAAATAATAAATTTCACGTTGTAGAATATAAATTTATACGATAATGTCTGCTTCTCTGAGCTCCTCAATTATTGAAACTATCTCATTGTTGTGATTATTATGACCTGCATGTGTAGATGCTAATAGTAATTTCAATCTATTCACTAATTCATTTGGATCATCCCAGTATACATAATTAGATTTTTCTTTTAGTAAATGCATTAATCCAGAACCAGAATAAGATTTGAACAATCCCTTAATTAGTCTATACTTCGTACTTTTGTTTCCAGATATTTGTCGTCCGTCCTCATAATCTCGTTTATTTGCACTTGTTTGTATTATGATTTTTTTATAATTTTTGAAGTCATCGTTAGTGCATACCGTTTTATTAGGATGTTTTAAAAACAATAATTGTATCAAACCAGGTGTTAGAGAATAAAAATTTCCATCAATAACAATAGTTTTATCGTTAATATCAAAACAAGAGTTTCCTATTTTCCAAATATTTCTATCATGATCTAAATGTGGCCCGTATTTATAATCAATATCATCTTCTTTTAATTTCATTTCTTTCAAAAATCGATTTGGCGAGTTTGAAAATGCTGGTTGTTGTAGTTGTTGTGATTCATCAAAACTTTCACCAAATGATTCCTGTGAAAAATCAGGTTGTTTAATTGTTTGAGGTGTTTCAAAGTTTTGCTCTAACTTATTGGAATATTCATGTGGTGTACTTGAGAATTCAGTTTTCAAACGTTTAGACTTAAATGGAGTCTCACATTCTTCTTCTTTTACTTCAGATTTAATATCCGGATAATTAGTTTTATCTACTATTTTCTTCAAAGGTTGAGTTATTGGTTTAAAAACACTTTCCAATTGTATTTCTTCTTCTGCTTTACCAGTTTTTAAAGCTTGATATTTTTTACGAATAACATTTCTTGTTTTTATAATATTCTTAATTATCTCGTTTTCCATGATAATGCTTTGAAAAACAGCTTGAACAGGTCTTTAAACAGCTCTGAAACAGCTTGAACAGGTCTTTAAACAGCTTGAACAGGTCTTTAAACAGCTCTGAAACAGCTTGAACAGGTCTTTAAACAGCTTGAACAGGTCTTTAAACAGCTTGAACAGGTCTTTAAACAGCTTGAACAGGTCTTTAAACAGCTTGAACAGGTCTTTAAACAGCTTGAACAGGTCTTTGAACAGCTTGAACAGGTCTTTAAACAGCTTGAACAGGTCTTTAAACAGCTCTGAAACAGCTTGAATAGGTCTTTAAACAGCTTGAACAGGTCTTTAAACAGCTTGAACAGGTCTTTGAACAGCTTGAACAGGTCTTTGAACAGCTTGAACAGGTCTTTAAACAGCTCTGAAACAGCTTGAACAGGTCTTTAAACAGCTTGAACAGGTCTTTTAACAGCTCGGTAGATGAAATAATAATGATATACAACTCTTACATACGTATCTATTTATAATAATATAAAAGTATCGAATCCTTTTCTGTATCGTCCACAATCTAATAAACTATCTTTGTTTATTACTAAAAATCCGTAATTATCTTTCCAACATTTTGAACACATATCTCGAAATTTGTCATATGACATGTCGGTGTTTATATGATCATTAAAAATATGCTTTAAATTCATTTCATCTTGTTTAAAAATTACAATAAAGTTTGAGTTATCACGTATCAAATGTTTTGGAATATGTGTATAAGTCTGACATAAGTAAAAGCTATCGATATCGTTATGACGTCCCATACAAAAATATGAACGTATATTATTTTGTTTTTCGCAGGCAACATCATCAAATATGAAAATGGAGTTTCGTTTAGCCTGTTCTGGTGACATTATTTCAGTATTCTCAGAAAATGTGTTGTATCCTAATCCTTTTATTGGTGAAATCAGTTTCTTAAGATACTCATATTTTGGTTGATATAAAGATTTTGAGTATATGTAAATATTTTCAAATTTGAGACCATTCGGATGTTCAAGTAAACTCATCATTACATTTGTTTTTCCACAACTCGATGGACCCACAATAATGGCACGTACATTGTTAGGTAATAGTTTACTATGTTTAATTTTATTTGAAGTATTTGTTACAAAATCTATATTTTTCACATTTAATGTATCACGTTGTTTAATGAAACGCATATTGATAAGAACTAAAGAAAAAAACTATAAATATCCAATATATAGGTTTTCAACATCATTCTATTCATCTTTTTGTATGAGAAAACATATAAAATGATTAAATATAATCGAAAAACATTTAGTCGAACTCAAACTCGCAAAGGTAAAGGATTAGTGAATACATTAATTAATAAGTTACCAGTAGAGCTTCATCTTCCTGGTTATCAATATTGTGGACCTGGTACAAAACTACAACAACGTCTTGCTAGAGGTGATCAAGGAATCAATCATTTGGATCAAGCTTGCAAACAACACGATATATTTTATTCTAAACATAAAGACAAAAATCAACGTCATACAGCTGACAGAATATTAGCAGGAAAAGCTTGGGAAAGAGTAAAGGCAAAAGATTCAAGTATAAGTGAACGTATAAACTCTTGGTTTGTTACAAACGCAATGAAATCTAAAGTGAAATTAGGTATGGGAATCAAGAAGATGAAGAAATCAACAAATAAGAAGAAGAATAAAGCAAAAACGCGTAAAATGTTCCGAAAAGCTATACAAAGTGCCCGTGAAATATTAAAAGCACAAAAACCAGAAGAAATGAACAATGCCATTAAAATAGCATTAACTGCAGCCAAGAACACCATAAAGGGAAAAAAGTCATCAATTGAACTACCTCGAATCATACCTGTTCCAAAAACAGGCGGTATTTTACCATTTTTAGTTCCACTTTTTGCGGGACTCTCAGCAGCAGGAGCATTATCTGGTGGTGCAGCGACAATAGCAAAGGCAATCAATGATGCAAAACAAGCTAGAGAACAACTAGCTGAAAACCAACGACATAATAAAACTATGGAGGCAGTAGCAATGGGGAAAGGATTATAACTTAAACCATACAGGAAAGGTCTTGGTCTTTTTTTAAATCCAAATCCAAAAAACTTTTAAGTAAGCTACCCAATAAACCTCTCGGTGAAATCGATTTAATGAGATATGGTAAAAGTATACCACACTTTAGAGCTGTATTCATGAAAGATAAACTTCCACCAAAACCTTATAAAAATGAGTGTGGTATAGTAAATTTAGATAATTCAAGTGGACCTGGTACACATTGGGTAGCATATCAGAAAAAAGGAAATCGTGTTGAATACTTTGATAGTTATGGTAATCTGCAACCACCTCTAGAAATTGTAAGATATTTAGGAAATAATATAGAATATAATTATAATAGATATCAAAATTTCAACTCATTTAAATGTGGACATTTATGTTTAAAGTTTCTGTATAATTTTATTGATGTGAATTAGTATAAATAAATGTGTAAACATGGAACTATTATTCATTTCATTTAAAACCTTCAACATGTCAGTAACATTAACTTTAAGTGGGAATACATCTATATTAACAACTGAATACTTTCCACCCATTGATTTATCATCTGACTATCTTTGTGGTCTTGTTGATTTTCATACCTATAATTCAATACCTAATGTGGATAGTAGCAATAACTTATTTCATATAGGTAATGAAACTATTCAAATACCTGTGGGGTCTTATGAAGTTGATGACATCGCGAATTTCATTCAAAAAGAGCTCGAGAAAACGAAAACTAAGCCTACAATCAAAATACAAGCGAACAACAACACACTCAAAACAGAAATTAAAAGTTCACACAACGTCTACTTTAACAGAGAAAGAACTATTGGTCAACTGTTAGGTTTCAGTAAAAAAGAATTGGGGTCAAATACGACGCATGTGTCTGATTTACATGTGAATATAACTAAAGTTAACGCTATACGAATTGAATGTAATCTAATAGTAGGATCATATATTAATAATATTCCAGTTCACACTCTTCATGAATTTTCTCCTGATGTAGGACCAGGATATAAAATAACAGAAGTTCCTAAGAATGTTATATATTTACCCGTAAATGTGAAACGAATTAGTTCTGTTGAAATAAAAATTGTAGATCAAGATGGAGATTTGATTAATTTCAGAGGCGAAATAATTACAGTTAGATTACACTTGAAACCACAATAATAGAATAAGACGTAAAGTATAAAACAAGTAGTCTGATAACTAAAGCTATTATTTCTTATGTAAGTGTCAAGTGGATAAGAACTAGATATGCTGATATTCAACAAACATAATAATAATAATAAAAACTCATTCAAAAGTGATAATATCATTAGTACACCATTACCTACTGAACAAACAACAACACAAAGAGACTTCACTTCAACGAGACCATCATTAACAATTGAAAATAAAAAATTTTTAAAGTCATTGGGGTTTGTTTTGAAAAGCAAACATGAATGATATACTGGATATTTTAGAAGAACCTCACTTCGATGAAAGTATTACTAAAAAAGAATATCATACATATTCACCATTTGTAGAATCGTATAACAATAGCGATGAAATACGAATTTCTATTCAAAACCAAGATTTATACTTACTACCAAGTGAAAGTTTTATATATATTGAAGGAACATTAACTAAAAACGATGGAACTGTAATACCTGATTATAAACTAAATAATAATTCTGGGGCCTTCTTATTTGATGAAATACGATATGAATTGAATGGTGTAGAAATTGATCGTTTTTGGAATGCAGGAATCAGCAGTGTTTTAAAAAATTACATTTCATTAAGCGAAAGTGAAAGTACAATGCTGTATAATGCAGGATGGACAGGAAATAGTACTATATTACCTACATCAGGACATTTCAATTTTTGTATACCTCTAAAAATGCTATTAGGATTTGCTGAAGACTATAAAAAAATAGTTGTTAATGTAAGACATGATCTGATTTTAATTAGAGCAAGAAATGATGCAAATGCGGTTCAAGTATCAGCTGCAGCTACTGACTATAAAATTACACTCACAAAAGTCTTATGGAAAGTACCTCATATAAATGTAGACGATAAAGAAAGACTAAAACTACTTCAAATCACTCGAAATGCGAAACCAATTCGTATTTGCTTTCGGAGTTGGGATTTATATGAATATCCGAATATTCCAAATACAAATCACATCATATGGACTATCAAAACATCTACACAACTAGAAAAACCTCGTTTTTTGATATTTGCATTACAAACCAATCGACAAAACCAAAAGGAAGCTGATGCTAGTAAATTTGATCACTGTAAACTAGCTAACGTTAAAGCTCATTTAAACTCTGAGACGTATCCATATGATAATTTAAATATACTTTTTGAACGTAATCGATATGCGTTGTTATATGATATGTATACAAAATTACAAGAAACTTATTATGGAAGGAATTGTCAGCCGTTATTAAAATGGGATAGTTTCAAAAGTATAGCACCAATTGTTGTTATTGATTGCGCTCATCAAAATGAAACAATAAAAACAGGGCCTGTTGATATTAGAATAGAGTTTGAGTTAGCAAGCAACGTCAATATTCCTAACAATACTTCAGGATTTTGTTTATTACTACATGATCGAATAATTGAGTACAATCCACTGAATGGAGAAGTTAGAAAACTGATATAAATGGGATTATAATATAGAAATTTATTTAGTATTTCAAAGAACTTGTGAGAAAAAACACATATACATATCATAAAATGTTTAATAAAGTTATTATCGATGCTCAAGGTTTCAAAGACTATAATAATAAGTTTATTGTTAAAGAACTTGCTATTTCTTTCAATGCGCGTGAATTTCAAGTGTTTATTATAAAGCCACCGTTTGATTTTTCACGTTTAACAACAAAAGAGAAGAAACAAGTGAATTGGTTACATAAAAATCATCATGGTTTAACTTGGAATGAAGGATCAATATCTTTTCAAAGTGTTAAAAAATTTCTTCGATCAAATCTGAGAAATTCTAAAGTATGTGTGAAAGGTCATGAAAAACGAAAGTGGATTTGTAATATACTTGAGAATAAGATTGAAGTATACGATTTAGAAGAAGAAGAAGAATGTCCGAAATTTGCAACATTGCTTCAAAACTATCCGCATGTTCTGCGTTGTAATATCCATAAAGGATACTGTGCTTTAGAAAATGTATGTCTTCTAAGAAATTTTGTTGATGAAAAGTTCACAAAAGAAAACCTTGTACTTGAATTGTAAAGAAAGAAAGAAAAAACAAAACATGTATTATTATTTTTTAGTAATAATAAATTTATTTAATATAATTTTTTAAAAAACATTTATTTTAATTTATATCCATATTAATCCTAAAATGCCCCCAAGCATATGTGCTTACCCCATTTTCTCTTATAAATCTTTTATCATCAGAAAAACTTAAAGCTACTTTATTAATTATTTGTGTATAAATAATATGAATTTTAGATCTAAACACATACATATTATTGCTATAAAATAATTTCTTTTTATACAAGCAATCTCTATAATTATTTAAACTTAAATTATTAACAACTGTCTGTTTTACACCTTTGACTTTTTTTATATCTTTTGAATCTTTAACACTTAATGAATACATTTTCGATCTTAAACCAATAAATTCAGTCATTATATTTCCATTATTTTCATCTTTCATCATACCTAATACTTTTTTATTTTTTAATGGAATATCATAAGGATTATTGAATGCATATTCAGAAGTATCAAAGTATTTATCAATATCATTTTTAATATCACTATAAAAATCTTCAGTTTGAATAGAATATATAAAAGAGTCTGTATCCATATAATTTATTAAAATGTTTTCACCATATTTCGGTTTCATATAATCATAATGAAATTTATACATATTTAATTTTGATAATTCTAAAACACAAAATCCTAAATAAATTGGCTTATCATAATAAGTATGCATTCGCTTCATTTGTATAGCAATCATGTTATCAGTGAATTGTGTAGCACTATGAAAATTAGGTCTTGCTATCAAAGCTCTAGCTCCTAATTTTCTATAATAACTATCCCATTCTGTTACAATTTTAACATCTTTTCTTTTATCAACATTTTCCATAGTTTTTCCGAATGAAGCATTATTCATTAACTTGAAAAAATTTTTATCAAACACATTTTTTGCAAGCGTACGATGATGATTATTTAAATCAATGAATCGTTTCATCCATTTTGATTGTTTGAACTGCAAAACTCTATGAATATGTGTAACTTTAAGACCATGTTTAATACAATGTTGTAGATTTCTATAATGAATAACATATCGCTTCTTGTTTGTTAAATCTGTGATTAATTTAACATGTTTTGAATTTGAAGTAATTTTGTTTTCTGAACAAAATGGTAAGTCATTATGAATATCATGTAATACTTCAGGGTATTCTAAATCAACTTCTAATATGTAACCAGTATCTGAATCTTCAGGAATATTTTTAATATCGATATTTTTATTTTCAATCCATTTAAAATCACCATAAGGAAGAGCTTGTGACATTGCCCAACCATACAAATTGTTTGCATCTACATACATTAGATATTGCGAAAATTTTTTTTCGTCATAATCATCCATATATTTATTATTTGCTACAGAATGTCTATGACAACACTGAGAAATTCCACCTCTGATGCTTTTTTTAATGAAACTGTGCATATTAATATCTGTTAATAATTCCAGTTCAATTTTTGTTCCCTTCAACATTGCATCCCATGATAATCCTCCATGATCGAGTGAGTAAATACTTTTGCAAACTTTTCTAAAATTTTCAAATACATCAGCTAAAAGTAGTACATCCGTCTTCAAATATAATAATAAATAATCCCAAAGATTTTTACATTCAAATTTACGCCAAACCTTTCGCGCATGATTATAATCTTCATTATTACATTCACTATTTGTCAATTTACTGCTAAAATCTTCTTGTGCTGGTAAACTTGTTTTATCTAATCGTTCCCATGAATTGATATATTCATATGGGAATATTCCTTTTCTTGTCATCAATTTAAATTTATCATCATCCTTGAACTCTGATCGAACTATTTTTAACATATCATTTGTCAAATTTTTCGCTAATGAATCTAAACTAGACTGCATGAATCTATTCGAATCTAGAAATCTCAATTCTATTGTATTCTTTTCATCAACGAAAATTCTCTTCGATAATGACACATATAGCTCCTTATTCAGAGGAATAACATTTATATCTCCATCAAAAAATGATAACTCCTTTATAAACAAATGACAATCGTATCCAGAAAAATTATGAAAAAATATTGGGAAAAATTTAGGTACGCGATATAGCAAATTACATTTTTCATGAGCTGGTCCTCTATATTTTCCAGTTAGATGACAGTGATCTCGAACTCTATCCTTATCTAAAAACTGTTTGCAAATATGACATTCTGTGCTCTCACTTTGAATTTTCATTTCATTTAGTGTTAAACGATTCATTGATTTTGAATTTTCTATATAATTGTGATATAAATGTTTCACATCTTGAATAATTGAAGATACAAATATTTTCACGCAATCTTTTCCCTTGTAAGTTCTGAATTTATTTAAATTATCATCAAAGCTGCACTTAATATAGTATGCAAAAGCACAAGGCACATGTTCCTGTACATTTGTTGTAGATGGTGATGATGCATCTGGCATGCATGTACTAATATCCTTTAAAATACATTCAAAATCAGCATATATTACAAAAGGAACATCTAATTCTCGTTCATAATGTTCAAATTTCAAAATACTTTTTTCTTTTGTTGGCATTCTTGTCACTATTTTATTACAATCTATTCTGTGAGTATTCAAGTCGTTTTCGCAAGAAAAGTATAATAAACATGAATTACACATATAGATTTTATGCTGATAATTTGTTAACTGCTGCCTCATTAATCTGAAATTTTGAAGAAAAATTTTTTTTGTTAATAATTAAAATTTCATAATTTACACTAACACTATTACCTAGACATGTTTTTTATCCAAACGTAATGAGCCTTTTCTTCTTCTTGTATAAATAATAAATTTATATGAATTTCTTTTTCTTTAGAAGTTGAATAATATGGTCCAATAATTTTATTATCTTCTAATCCAAATACATTAATACTGATTTTTGGATTCAGCATTTCAAATTTATGAATATCAGATGTTTTTAGTGGGAACTCTAGTGTAGAAAAATCAAGATTAACACCATTTTTTAAAATTATTTTTTCAGACTTGATATTTTCAATCTGATATGATGATGATCTTTCAGAATTTTTTTCAACTGGGTTCAATGCAGATATTATAGCCCATTTAAAACAGTACTCATCCTCATTCCTTACATTTATACAAGCTTTTTTATTTTGTATAGATTTTGGAAGTGATAGGTACTGAGATCCTCGTAAGGGCTTCCATTGATTAATATTAATTTCAACATGAATAATTTTTATTAAAGTCCAACCGCTATCTCTTTCTTGAAATTCT
The DNA here is from genome assembly GCA_932526495.1 of Bombylius major. Classification (NCBI taxonomy): domain Eukaryota; kingdom Metazoa; phylum Arthropoda; class Insecta; order Diptera; family Bombyliidae; genus Bombylius; species Bombylius major. The sequence goes on from OW052045.1 coordinate 18,796,166, forward strand.
TGCATTTTTTTATGAATTTTGTCAACCATCTCTTCATAAACTTGACTTAAATCTTCGATTTTCTGTATAATTGTCATACAAGATTGAAATGATTTAACTGAAAGTGTAATATCATCTTCGCCGTCATTTCCTTTGTTATTTTCATATATTCACAAAATAATTCCATATTAAACTTGAATGATGAATGTTTATCGAGCAGATTTCTTAAAGCATTTAAAATATGATCTTTTGCTGTATTAAAGAATTTTAAAACATCTAATACACCTTCATCTTTGTTTTCAAGCATATATGATTCAACTCTTTCTTCAAAAGCACTTTTGATCACCTTCAAATTTTCATTTAAAGGTTCAGCTGCATTTTTTTTGTGAAAATTTGTTCTTACATGATATGACCAATTCTTTTTTAAAACATCTTTTTGACATGCATCACAAAATTTTGCTGTCGCTATTGGCTCAACTGGGTTTTTCACTTCAACCGTATGATTCTTTCTTAAATGAGATAATAAATGATCACTCCTTGAGAATTCCTTTTCACATACTACACAGGAAAGTTTGTCAGAATGGATCTTCTTTTTATGTTCTAATAATTTGTTTTGCCTACTGAAATGTTTTCCACAAATATCACAAACTATGCGTTCACCATGAATGCTATTAACATGTCTTTTTGAAACTGATTTTGTTGAAAAATCTTTATTACATAATTCACATGTAAACTTCATTTTTTATTATGAATTTAACTTATTTAATTTATTGAACACTTTGAAATTTCACTATGGACTGATACCGTTTCAAGAAATTGTTTCCATTTATAGACAAAAATCGTATCCCCACTCTTTTTCAACTGCTTACAAGTGCCGACAAAATTTATATACACACACACACACACAAACATACATATAAAAATAATTTCACAACTTGATGAAATCCGAAATAAAAAAATTGCTTATATGTATCATATGTGCAAAAAAAAAATCAATTAGAAAGACCGAACCAGAATTTCTTTTTATAAAAGTTGCAAAATTTAAACTTTTTTTTTTCTTGAATTATCACGTCAGGGCCCGGGTTCAAATCTCATCAACATCACAACTATTTCACAATCTTTTTTTTTTTTCTTATCACACAAATGAATAAAAATATTATCAAAAACATTAAAATAAATTCTTTTCTAATAATTTCTTTTTTTTTTCTTCACACAATACACTGTCCATCTGATTTAAAGATATTATATTTAGACTCATAGCTTAATATAAGCCTATTCTAGAACTCTTTTGGCTTTTTTAAATATATCTTAACATAAGCAAGACGCTTCTTTCTGTTGAATTTATGTCCAACATTTAAAAGAGATGGTGGTTGAGTATTTGTATGGGGTTGTATGAGTGCCAACGGGGATGAAAATTTGCATTTATTGATAGTATTATGGACCACCAGGTATATATTAATATGTTGAAAGCAAATTTTAACAGCAGTGCTCAAAAAATGAGTTTGAATAACGATTTCAAACGATTTCATTTACATGGATGGCCACTTCTCTCAGAGTTTTCCAATCTATTTGTTTTAAAAAATCTGTCTATAACATCTTTTACAGTAGAATATGGCCTTTTAATAATTTTACCAATTTCTCTAATCGATTTCTTATCTTTACGTGGATTTTTATTTGTTTTTTTTACGTTCAACAGCCATTATATCGAATAAATAATAATTGGAATATTTATTTTATTAATGAACTGAATGAAAACTATGATTTAACAAAAATACAGAGTATTACTCTACTCAATAAATTTTACAATTAGCGGACCAAAAATTACCGTTATTTGTGTAAATAATACAAAGTTTTTGTTTAAAAAATTAAAATGAGCGTTGACTTTTTGGAGATAAAAATTGTCAGTACATTACATTTTTTTGTCATATTATTTATATGAAGTAGAATATTGACTTTTTGTTTCTATATTATTATTGTATACCTTTCAAGTAATATAATTAGTAAATAAAGTTTACATAACAATTTATTTTATTTGTATTTTTTATCATTTAAAAAAAATATATATAGGTGAGCGCTCACTTTTTGGAGCCACTGTACATTGAAAAATAATTTACACCAAATTATTTTCGATTTTTTTCAATTTTTTTTTACAATTAATTTTAAATTTATTATAATGAAATTATGCAATTTAGGCTGAAATTCTTGGTGGGGCAGTGCCCCATTAGCCCTCAAGGACGAGCCGCGTCTGGTGAAATATGTAACAAAAGAAAAGTAAATAAAAAAAAATTCTGAATATTTAATACGAGTTATAATATCAAATTAAAAAAAAAATGTTTTGCAATTCAATGTATTTTAATAAAATTTTTAAATTTTAAAAGTAGATTTAAAAAAAAAAAAAAAAAAAATATATATATATATATATAGGTTTACATATACAAGTGCTTCTATAAATAAATAGAGAAACAATTAAATAATATGTATATATATGTATATGTATGAATAAAAAAAAAATGCAGAAAAATCGAATTCTAAAATTGTAGTGATTAGAATAAGTAATCAAACCACCCTAACACGTAAAAAGAACGTTTGCAGTAACCCTGCAAACATTCTTTTTCCCGTGGGAGAGAGGAAAATGTTATGTAAATTTCCATACATTGGTCACCCTGCACTTTTATTCCATATAAATTCGAAAACCTTTAAATAAATATCAAATTACAAAAAAACATTTGCTTTCTTCATAATAATTCCTCGATACATTTTTACACGCGCTTAAATAAATGCATTAGTAAACATTATTACATATTTTAAAATAATTTACACGAGTTTGAATAAAAATGCTGTGTTAAACATTTCGTTTACCAGCAATAATTTTTCCAAATTAACTGATTAATTTCGGCCGTAATTGCTGACTGCACAATTTTAATTATTAAAATTCAATGTTGATGACCAAATATGGAATTGCATTATAAGTTTCCTCTCTTAGGGAAAGTGTAATGTAAAAGTGAAATAATATTAAGCGAGAGTTGGTTTTTAGCAGTTGAATAATTAAGTAGTAGGAAAAAATAAAAGTGTCTGTAACTTTAGTAGTTAGAAAAATAAATGTTTTAAAAATTATAAAAGTGGTCATTGTGTTTTAATAAAAAATTAGCGTACACAAGGATAATTATCGTTGTATTAAAGAACAAATAATACAACACATTTTTAAATTTTGTTCCTTAAATTTTTTTATATTCGATTTAACAAGGTACAGACAAAACAAAAATTCACTCAACTTTTCACACATTTTTCATGTATTAAAAAGTTTAGATATTGTGATTTCTTTTTATAAGATTTAAATTTAATGTTTTCCAAAAAGTTTAAAATAAATTTCAAGGAAATTGGTTACGTATTTTAATTATTATAAATAAAACAAATTGGTTATTTTTCATAAAATTTTATTACTAATTTTTCTCATCACAGGATTTTTTTTGCATACCTTTAGGCTGGAATAAGAATTACACAGATAGTACAAACTCTATAAACACGATGCAATAAAAATTGCGATGGTAGGGTAGTATGTGTGATGGTAAAAAGTACGTAAGCAGCATGTAAAACTTTTGTTATTTACTTAGGCTGCACATTGTATTGTATATAAATATGTATACGAAAAAATTTTTATGTAAAATTCAAAAATTTTGAGTTATTTTATTTTTTTAAATTTTTACATGGAAGGATATGTGACTTTCTAACTTTGAACTATTATATCTCAGGCTGTATTGCATCGATTTGAGTCAAATAAAATGCACTAAGTCAGAAAATAGTTCAAGAATTAAAATGTTTACTTTTTTCAAGGATCAAGGTATGAACCAAGGAGGGCCCCATTGAGGTGAAAGAAAAGTTGTTTGTCGAAGGGAGTTTTGTAGAGGTGTTGTAGGTGTTTTTATTTCGAATGTTTGCTACCGGAAATTATAGATCCCCAAAATACAATCTGTTTCTTAATTTACCTCTTCATCTAATTGAATTTCCTTTTATATTGCATGAGTATAATTTTTTATATGATATGATATATTCATACAGTTTGTTCAAAATAATTGTGTTGTCAGTTTTACAAAGTGCTTAGCGTTTATTTAAAAATGATTAGGAAATTAGTCAAAAATTAGGCAACAGCAAAGATTTCAGGAAAGAATGAAAACTATTCAACGTAGGTAAAATTGTACGTCCTGTGTGGAAAATAATGATTGGCCAGTACCAGACCTGTCTTCTTTCAGCTTCAATAACCGGTTTTTTCTGAAGACAGAAGGCGAGTTGTAGTACATTTTATCCAAAAGTGGGGAAGCTGAAAGAAGACAGGTCTGGTACTGGCCATTGAGAAGAAACAATAACAACTTCAGCATAGCATAGCATAACAACTGTATGCTAGCTGTAGCCTGTAGAACAAAAGAAAAGATGTACACATTTTACCATGCAATATGATCGCTACCCAGTTAACCTAGAACGTATTTTTAATATATCAAGTTTGTATTCTTAGAGCACGAGAACATATTCTGTTGACATTAAGATTAGATAGGTGGAATATAATCATCGATGGTGAACTGGGTTTGAAATTTTTTCAAATCATGTACACCAACACTTAGAAGAAATTTATTTGCTTGTGTTGATGAAGACACAAATACATTTCAGACGATGTTGTTGCTGTTTTCGAAAAAAATTTTCACTAAATTTGGCTCTTAAGTCTGATACAACATGTAGATAAGTTGCTTTCGTAGCGAAACAGCAAAATACCGCTATATATGATTTTAACGGCCTTTTTCTTTTAATTTTAAAAAGGTGTACACTGGTCCACAAAAATCAACACCATAATTATAAAATGGTCGAACTTGTTGAACTCTGTTAGGTGGCAAATTTCCCATTACTTGGTTCATTAAACGTGGTCTTAATCTTGTGGAGCGTATGCAGTTCGCTACTTTTGATCTTGATAGGTTTACCTTGTAAAATCCAGTATTTTTGACGTACTATTGAATTTAGTGCTTGAGGTCCTGCATGTAAATTAACAATATGTATGCGATTGTAGATCAGTTTTGAAATAAAATGATCTCCTGGTAACAGTAAGGGGTGTTTTGCATCATACGATATAATTGCTTCTTCTATCCTTCCGCCCACACGAAGTAGCCTATATACTCATCTAAGAACGGTAATAAATTCAGTAATTTGCTATTTGTTTTTACTATATTTTGTTGTAATTCCCTTGTTGTTAAAAATTTGTCAATGGTATGTGTTTTATTTTTCATATGGTTTACTGCTCGGCGAATATAGGCCAATACTAGAACTAATTTTGTAAATGAATTTCCATGATTTATTTGGTGTAATGGATGTGCTTGTGGTTCAGCAGTTGAAGCGGTAAGTGCGAATTTTACAGTCTTTTCTTCTTCCTTTAAAGTCACATTTTCAGTTATATTATTTGGCAACATTGTTCTTGAATTTTGTAAGAACTCTGGTTCTGAAAACCATAATTTTGATTCTATCAATTGATTAGGTATAATCAATTACTATAGAAACTAATAAGACTTGGCCTTAGTACAAATCTATGAAAATAATTTTTTATTCAAAAATTCGTCTCGCATCCCAGTGAGAGCTTTTATTTTTCAAATCTAAAGCTTTGTTAGCTTAGAACAAAACCATTATAAACTTCATTTGTAATGACGAATACAACAACAAAACTTTGACGTTACATATTTATTTTTTGACAGTATTTTATGACGTCATACATTATGATTGCTTTGATCATGCTTTTCCAAATTTCTGTTAAAAATTTTCATTTTTTACAAATGTATAACAAAAATTAATAATGATTACATTGTTGCCGTTATTTATATTTTTGAATTTTTTTTATTTGATCAAAAATATATATATGCTTTTAAAATTTTTTTTCTGAAATATAGAATATTATTTTTTTTTCTATTTTTATATTATACCTCTAGATACTACAGGGTGTCCGGTATTAATGTTTACAAAATGAAACCACAGATAGGTCTCGCCGAGACGAGCAAAAAATCGTATGGGTGGTGGGGAGGTAATCTCAACGGTTTGGCCGCTAGAGGGCGTTGAAATTTTTTTGCTCTTATTTCATGGTATTGCCCATAACATTTTACAATGCCACTCAAGGGTCATTTTTTGTTTACAAAAAATGTAGAGAACCTTTTGCCCTTTTCAACGATACCTTATTTATTCCTCTATGTCTAGCTAGCGCGTTCGAAATCAAAATTTTGTGAATTTGTCCCAAATTTTTGTGTTTCACCCTGTTTTTCTCAAAAAAAAGTTAAATTAACCCTCATTCTTTATTGCAGAATAAGAAGGCTCAATTGATTCTGCATCGATTTGATATCTTCATTTTTTTTCATTATTGATTTGTACAGTTTTATTACACTATTTTTAAAAAGTGTATTTAAGTTGAACGAAGTGTTACTACAACAGTTGTTATATTATCTTTTAAAATATTTGTTGAATTGAATTTACCTATACTTACTTCAAAAAATTCAAAAAAAAAAAAAACCGTTCAAATGAATGTAGTTATATAGATTTCTTATGACTATAAAAAAAACAAATGTTTTTTCCATGCTTTTATGTAGAACCTACAATAAATGCAATATACATATAGCGAAATGTTTCTCAATAAGCATGTTTTAAATAATAATAAAAAGAAATAAAAATAAACTATTTATAAAAAAAAATAATTTCAGTGTGTAATTTTATCATTTTCTTCTTATTTTATAAAATCTGTTTGAAATTTTTGAATTGTCCCATCCGTCATCTCCCGTCCGTCATATGGCCTGGAAAACAAATTTGTTATATCTTGGCTTGGGTGATTTGGAGAGATAACAATTTTCTTTCGTAGTTTACTAAGACTACCACCTAAAAATTTACAATGAAACAGGAGGTGTGAAGTTATATACTTCGAAGAAAAATAGTGTTGAATTTATGAGTGTAAAAACGAGTGTCATTTTATGTCCCGTCTGTCATAGTCACTTATCGTCCTACATATATAATTAAAACCAGAATTCTTGGAAAACATCTTCTTTTTCGGTTTGATAGGTCTTTGGGTAGATCATTATTTTTTACATTTAACCAAAAATCATATAACTACAAAGATAAACCATTGCCATATATCCTCATGTCACCATTAATTTTTACTTCTACACCTGATATCAGGTGGCTACATGTTTACTGAATGTTATCAACAATTTATGCTTATGCAACAATTTTAAAATCCAGAGCAAACCAAAAATACGTTGATGTTGCTAAACATTATATGTACCCAATAATGTGTCTGTTTACCAAATATAAATAGTGGTTGTTGCTACGGCAACATAAATTACGATTTATACTTTTAAATTTATTTTCATTTTGAATAAAAATACATATTTGCTTTAAAAAAAAGAATTTTTAATACTAAAATATTTTTGACTTGAAAATCAGAGTTTGCTTAGATTAAATTTTAATGAATAAACATTATAGTATTTCTAAAACTAGCATTAGATATTCTATAATGTAATAGAAAATGAAATAACGTGCCTATTGATTCTGATCTCCTGATTCATTACAAATAAAATTTTCATATTTCTCAATGAAGATGAAAAATATTAAAATATATTTTTAAAATTTGAAAAATAAAATGTTTTTTGTATATAGTATTTGTATATACGAGTATGTATATAGTATGTATTTAGAGGTATAATAGAAATAATATTTCAAATTAAAAATATGTATTTTTATTCAAAATGAAAATAAATTCAAAAGTATAAATCGTAATTTATGTTGCCGTAGCAACAACCATTATTTATATTTGGTAAACAGACACATTATTGGGTACATATAATGTTTAGCAACATCAACGTATTTTTGGTTTGCTCTGGATTTTAAAATTGTTGCATAAGCATAAATTGTTGATAACATTCAGTAAACATGTAGCCACCTGATATCAGGTGTAGAAGTAAAAATTAATGGTGACATGAGGATATATGGCAATTGTTTATCTTTGTAGTTATATGATTTTTGATTTAACTGAAATACATTTGAACTATATAAAGGTAAAAAAGAAAAAAGATTCAAAAAAATGTTCTTCAATATCCCGTTCGTCATGCATGGAATGGGCGATATATACATATATTCATCTATGTATATAGTATCTAGACTCTAGAGGTATAATATAAGAATAGAAAAAAAATAATAGTCTATATTTCAGAACAAAATTTTTAAAAGCATACATATATATATTTTTGATCAAATAAAAAAAATTCAAATATATGAATAACGGCAACAATGTAATCATTATTAATTTTTGAAAGAATGAAAAAAAATATATTCTATATTTCAAAAAAAAATGTTTTCAAAGCAAATATATATTTTTGATCAAATAAAAAAAAATTCAAAAATATAAATAACGGCAACAATGTAATCATTATTAATTTTTGTTATACATTTGTAAAAAATGAAAATTTTTAACAGAAATTTGGAAAAGCATGATCAAAGCAATCATAATGTATGACGTCATAAAATACTGTCAAAAAATAAATATGTAACGTCAAAGTTTTGTTGTTGTATTCGTCATTACAAATGAAGTTTATAATGGTTTTGTTCTAAGCTAACAAAGCTTTAGATTTGAAAAATTAAAGCTCTCACTGGGATGCAAGACGAATTTTTGAATTAAAAATTATTTTCATAGATTTGTACTAAAGCCAAGTCTTATTAGTTTTAATAGTCATTGGTATAATGTACTACGAATTATTAAATCTGCAGGATTGCTTTTACTTGGCACATATCTCCATTGTTTAGGTGATGATGATTCAAGGATGTTTGAGATTCGATTTGCGACAAATGTTTTAAGTCTTGCTGGGTCTCCTCTGATCCATGAAAGAACAATTTGTAAGTCAGTCCGATAAATTATTTCATCCAATTTTTCCTCAATTGTTTTTGTTATCAATCCTAGTGGGTCGTATATTTGTGGTGTATCAGATAAAATATTTCGTTTTGTAATACATTGATGTAGTTTTGGTTCAGTTGTAACTCCAAAATGATCAGTAATAGGATGCCATAAAAGTCCTAATGTTTTAATATGGCTGTCATCTTTCTCGTGAAATTGCAGTTGTAGTTCTATTTTATCTTTGGGTATGTTTTTTACCAATTCTGGATGGTTTGCACACCATTTATGTAGCTCCAAACCGCCTGACTTTAATAATTCTTGCAGTTCTGCTTGTATTTTAATAGCTTTTTTTATGTCGTTACTGCCCGTCATTATATCGTCAACATAAAAATTCCTTACTGCCTTGCTTCCTATAATGGATATCTTGATTCCTCTTCTTCTGCTAATCATTGCAAGCATTTTACGACTAAATACGGTGCTGACTTAGTGCCATAAGTAACAATGCAAAGCCGATAATATTTTACTGCTTCAGATGGATTAGTACGCCACATAATTAATTGAAGATTTCTATCTTCTTCTTTTACTTGAATTTGCCTATACATTTGTTTTACATGTGCAGTGAAAACATATTTTTTCATTCTAAATCTCAATATGATTGAAATTAAGTCATCTTGAATTTTAGGACCTGCTAACATTAAGTCATTTAATGAAAAATTTGAATTTGTTTTGGCAGAAGCGTCGAAAACCACACGTAGTTTAGTAGTACTGCTAACTGGTTTTAACACGTAATGATGTGGTAGAGAATAATGCGTAGGTCCAATTTTCTCTCTTTCTTTCTATCTCTTCCATGTGACCCAATTTCGAGTATTCATCCAAAAAGTCACTATATTGTTGTCAATAAAGTATTATTAAGTATTTTAAAATCATTTCTTATCTCTATTATTTCTTCTACTGGACTACTAACTAGTTTACAATTTTTTGAAATAATACAATTTTTGCTTAATTTTAATTCTTGTAAATTTAAATTATCCTGAAATGTATATGTTTTGTTATCAATATCGACTAAATATTCTATTTCTTCATTGATTTGCTTATTTCTTGAATTTGCAACAGGTATTATAAGTTTTTTGTTTGCTTTTAAGGTTCTTGTAGGAATTTTCACGGCAAAAATGATAGCATTTTCCATCAATTTTGCAACTCCGAATCTTATGTTGTTTAATTTATTAAGATCTATGCTATATGCTTTTAGTTCCTGAACATTTAATATACTGGGGTGAACTATCCCTACTCTAGCTGAAATTATATTATTTTGAATTTGTTCTACTTGTTCTTTCAAAGCATTTATTCTTAGTTGTTGTTCAAGAAATATTTCTTGTTCTAATATTTTACTTTCGAAATTATCGATATTTTTTAATTCATTTTTAATTTTATTCCTATCTGATTCTAGAATATTTTTTATTAAAGTAAATGATTTATTGAAGTTTTCATTAATTTTTATTTGTTGGTTAATGGTTTTTATGGATTTGTGGTTGTTTTCGTCTGTTACCGTTAAACGTGTTTCGATGTCCAATCTGTCATCTTCGTCTAATGTGCCAAAAAGCCATTTCATTCCTTTTCCTACGATATTAGCTAGTCCTCTTTTGTTTCCATTTGGAAATAAAGTTAATGTTTTAATTTTAATTGAGTAAATTTGTTCAATTAGTGGATTTTTGTTTTAATTATTTAGAGTTTCTATATTGCGTTCGAGGTCGACTATGATGTTGAAAATCTCTTCGGGGTGAATAATATGTATAATTGTATCGAATTGATCTGCTATTTCAACCTTGTCAACACTTATCTCAGGAAATCCTGATTCTGAATAGATCTTCTCAATGGTTAGTGTTGCCTGAGTTAGAGGGATGATTGCTAGAATCAGTACCCAGATGACCATGGTTTGTATCTGAAAATTTGAAAGGTTTCTTCATATTGTTTTCATGAACGTTCTCTAGTTTGTATTTTCTAAACTTTGGCTCTTCCTGATTTTCTTCTTGAGAGTGTGTAGTCAGTGGACTCACTATCTTCTTCTAAATTATTTATATTTTTAGGCTTTATATACTTTGAAATATTATAATGTCCAGAAAAGAGGTCTACATCCGTAATTTCGATATTAGTGTTCAAATTTTCAACACTTTTTGGGGATGTATCTTTTAATGTATGATTACTTAACTTTTCGTTCCGCTGTTAATTATATAAATACATACTGATTTTGTTCTTGTATTGTGTCAATGGAGTTTATCTCCTAAATTTCAACATCTATTCTACTTAGGAAATCTGCAATCCTATTTTCCTTACCTTTTATAAACCCGGATTTAATATTATACTCGCCTCGTCTAACTGTATTAGCCACCTTTGAAGGCGGGGATTAATGTCCTTACCTGAGTATTTTGTGTGCAACCACTTTATTGGTTGGTGGTCGGTTTGTAACTCAAACTCTCGACCGAAAAGGTATGGTCTAAAATATCTCACTCCCCAAACTACGGGCAACAATTCCTTTTCAATTGTTGAGTAGTTTTGTTCGTGGTTATTTAATGTTCTTGAAGCGTAGGAAATGGGATGGCCCTCTTGTGTTAAGACCAGACATCCCTAAAGTAGTACAAAGTAGTACGCTACAATTTTTTCAGAGTTTACGAGTTTTATGCAATTTTGCGAAGTAATAATGACAAAATATAAAAAATTTGTGTTTTATAACACTTATGTCGGATTTCTTCAGTCTCAACTTTCTTGTCCCTAACTTTAGCAGTAAGATAATAAAGAGATTTGCATTTCTTCACCTCTGATTAGCACTTAGCTGCCACCTAAGTTTAGGTGCTACCTAACTAGATAGTAACGCATATTTACATTTTTTTTTCTTGTCCAAGGAAGTAAAGAAAATTGATTTTTAAATATTTTATGAGAAAATTAAGTTTTTCGGTGATTTAAAAAAAACATTTATATCGAAATGGATGATATATTATTCGATCCATTTTACTAATAGTAGCATGTTAGATGTTTATGAAGATGATGAATTTGAAAGAAGGCCATATTTATTGAGACCAAGAATAAATCACTTTGATTTTTGAGGAGATGTTGATTTTTTTTCAAAAGATCTCACAATTAGTATAAGCAAAAATAGTATATAGGAAAAGATAAACATTTTCATATGTCGAAATGGAAGCAATTTTATTTTTGCCATTACCTGATATCAGGTGGCAACATGTTGAAAATTTTCATTAAACATTCTGCATACACTTCGCATCACTTGGATACATAATCAAAAATCTTTATCAACAATTTTCAAATTTTTGCAACACTTGATCATCGTCTATTAAATGGTAGCAGTGTAGGAATTTAGAAGAGACGGACAAAATTTTGAGGGGATAAGACAGCACAAAAAAAGGAAATGTTGCTGTTGGTTGTGTGAAGCAGTATATTATATATTATATATTATATAATGACGAATATTGAAATATATGTACAAAAACAAAAACGTTTCTTCAAAAGTTGACTTTTTTTATGTGTGAGGCTTTGTATTGTATGTAAAGCAATTTTTATTTTTATTTAATTTTTATTTTATTGGAGGAATTCAAATTTATTGTGATAGGATTCTTATTCGCGGGTGTTCATTTTGATTATTTGAATATTTTTGAACAGCCCATTTGCAATGTTTTCTTAACAAAACTGTTAAAATAAAATCTAAGCACTTTGTTTTGTGCTCATAACAAGGATCTTCTTCAGTAAACCAACGGCTATACTTTTCATTTTCTCCAATTTTGAATGACTTTTTTGAAGTGAGTAAAATTATTACGGCAATATTCAAGATATTTTTTGAACATCAAAAACAGATTAAAAATATTAAAAAAGTCATACGTGAAGAATGTGTTAAAAAAATTTAATAGACGATGATCAAGTGTTGCAAAAATTTGAAAATTGTTGATAAAGATTTTTGATTATGTATCCAAGTGATGCGAAGTGTATGCAGAATGTTTAATGAAAATTTTCAACATGTTGCCACCTGATATCAGGTAATGGCAAAAATAAAATTGCTTCCATTTCGACATATGAAAATGTTTATCTTTTCCTATATACTATTTTTGGTATAAGGTACTCCTTTTCCATCAATATTTATATGCAGAAGGTGCTAATACATTTGTACGCGTCATTATTTAATGAGTACATGGTACCTGTTTCTTATATAGGCAAGGCATATACATATTCAATGTATGAATATTAGTCGGAACAATTCATTAATTGTTACTTCAATTGTTCGATAACATTCATAATTGTAAACGTATGCATGAGATTAAAATTCAAAACAAAATTTCCAACATTTTGAGACGCCAGATGTTGTCGAACCCGCTTTCAAATTTTGTTGTTGAACAAAGAAAATATCGTGAATATTTGTCGCCAGTTATTGAGTTTTAATATGAGGCATCTTATAAAATTTATTTTAAGAGAAAAGGAAGCATGAAAAATATGTAGCATAAAATTCTCATTAATTAATAAATATATGTACATACATTTCTTTTTTAAATATGTACTAGGATTACAATAAATTGATAATAAAAATACAAAAATTGAATTAATTTTGTATCAAATTAATACAAAATAAACGTTACAGCTTCAAAAATATTCAAATAATACGTTACAACTTGAAAAATACTCAAAAAATAACAGCTGACGTCAATTTGACATTAAAAAGCTTTAAAGTTTCGATTAAAATTAAATGCTTTCAGGTTTGGGAATTAGAAATGTAGCTGACAGCTAGCAATGATTATAGATTTACACAATAGATATTTCGCGTAGTACATTTGTATTTTCACTCTATTTCATTAAAAGCTCCTAAACGAAACCTTCTTGTCTGTCCTATCTGGCGAGCAAAAATAGAACTAACGTTTTGAAATTCAAACTTAAAAAAAATGATCGAGTGATTTTTTTTATTATCCATTCGCTCATGCTCTTGTTATTTTTTTTTTTTTGTGTATAACCAAATCAAACCAGTTTCCAGTATAACTTTGTGTATACCTATATTTATATAATATATGCATATATATATATGTATATACATATATAAGTATACTTATACATATGTACATATTTTTGCATGTACACAAATGCGTGTTTACCGTCTGTGCACATTTCATTTAATATTTGTTTTTTTTTCTTCTTTTTTTAAAATTTGTTTCATCGGTTAGTATAATCAAAGTTGTATAAGTAGAAGATGCCCAACGTCCATATATCCTCATGGCACTCAAAATTTTTGATCTGGGGCGTGATATCACACGCCACAACATGTTGCTTATACATTTGTTTCTAAAAGTCATGTTTATAATGATATTCAGTAGCAATTATCAACAATTTTACTCATCGTATCAACATTTTAATCATGAACAAAAGGCAGTAGAATCGAGAAAGTTTAGAACAGACGCACAAGTAGAGTGCGGTAAAGTAGGAATAAATTCTTTACACAAATGTTGCTTAGTTTGAATTTTTTTACTATACCTATATTAAAATTAAAAACAACAAGTAACATTAAATATGAATTGTTGGTATTCTCGCTATATATAGCTATAGCTATATACATACATAATTCTAACATACACACATTCGAGCCATACTTTGCGTTGTTTTCAAATTATAAGTAAAAATTTTTAAAACCATATTATTATTATTGACTTGAAGAAATTTGAAATTTTTTTCGTTTTTCTTATTTTTGTTGTTGTTATATTGAAATATAGTTTCAACCACATTTTGTCGATATTTATTTTATTCTTGAATTTATAGATTATTTAGAAATCATCTCTCTTATTCCTAGTAAAAATGCAGTTTATTGTTTGGACGGTATGAAGCAAACTCTACGAGGTGTTATTGTACTAATGAATGACATTAACGGCTCAGAAAATAGTAATGGTATAAATTTCTTACTAACAAAACGATTAAACCAAGACATCGTTGAAAATCTTTTTAGTGTTTTAAGAGCAAGATATGGTCATAATAAAAATCCTTCTGTCTATGAAATTAATATAGGTACTGTTATCCAAAGTATTATCTATTAACTTGATCCAATTCAATCAATTATCTAATTGTGAAGAAGATGAAGACAATATGTTGAATATTAATGTAAATGATTTAGTTAACGATACCACGGATTCCATTACAGATGATTTAAATCAGAATGATACTGGAGTAGAACTAGATGAAAGCACATACGATGAAATTGAAAATGAATTGCAAAATTCACTTATAGATGATACTTTTAATAATATCAATTCATCTATTGAAATGTCATCAATGAGGTATTTTATTGGGTATATTGCTCAAAAAATTATCTCAAAGACTGTTTGTGACACCTGTGAAGATACTTTTCGAAAAAAAAATGAAGTTATAACTCGACCATCTGAATTATTGGTTTTTTCTAGAAATTACTTAAGGAATTGCGACTTTGGAAATTTATATGCACCTTCAGATATTTTATTTGAAGTATCAAAAGCTCACTGTTTGGTTTTTAGTAAAATTTTTAAAACTCAATTACATATTAAAAATATAAAAAAGTTTATATCAGAAGAGTGCATAGAATTTACAAACAAAAGTGAACATCACAGCGATTGGTTTTGCGAAAGTAATCCATGTGCTACTCATAGAAAGAAATTTTTAGAATTCCTTCTGACGGTACTGATACGGAAGCATTGTTCATGGTCGGTTGAAAAAAATATATCAAGTAAAAATACAAAAATTAATGTACTTTCACAGAAGTAGAAAGCTCATTAAATACTCACCTACCTATATTTCAATATAAATGTAACATTTTTAAATAAAAATACATAATTTAAATTTAAGGTTTATTTTGCAACCCATTTGGGTATTTTTAAATTGCAAATCTAGACCCTTCAGAAAGTTTATTTTGCTCTTGGTTGGAATTATTATTTAAATACTTTATCCGTGGTATAAGGAAAAGGCAAAAATTTTCCTTAAGGGGGCTCGTTACTGGGTATTCTCCCTATGTCATATTTTTACACTAAAATACATATACCTATATCTATTGCAAAAAAAACGACTTTTGATAAAAAGAATTTTAAAAATTCTCATATGTATGTATAGGTACATATTTTAAAACTGATCTTTACAAAGGTATGCTGGAAAAATTGGCTAAATGCATAATTGGGTTCACAATGAAAGAAAAATAACTTGCTTTTGAACTCAAGGACTGGAAAATCAGTTTAAAAGTCCGAAATATAATAGTGCAAAACTGACAAATTACATTATCTTTCCACAAAAAATATGAAATAACTTTTTTTCAAAATTATATCCGAATTTTCAATGAAAATAGAAAATTATAAAATGCATTTATACCTGCAAGTTTAAAAAGAAAGACAAAATTTGGTTAAAACTGGATTTCAATATAACAACAACAAAAATAAGAAAAACGAAAAAAATTTCAAATTTCTTCAAGTCAATAATAATAATATGGTTTTAAAAATTTTTACTTATAATTTGAAAACAACGCAAAGTATGGCTCGAATGTGTGTATGTTAGAATTATGTATGTATATAGCTATAGCTATATATAGCGAGAATACCAACAATTCATATTTAATGTTACTTGTTGTTTTTAATTTTAATATAGGTATAGTAAAAAAATTCAAACTAAGCAACATTTGTGTAAAGAATTTATTCCTACTTTACCGCACTCTACTTGTGCGTCTGTTCTAAACTTTCTCGATTCTACTGCCTTTTGTTCATGATTAAAATGTTGATACGATGAGTAAAATTGTTGATAATTGCTACTGAATATCATTATAAACATGACTTTTAGAAACAAATGTATAAGCAACATGTTGTGGCGTGTGATATCACGCCCCAGATCAAAAATTTTGAGTGCCATGAGGATATATGGACGTTGGGCATCTTCTACTTATACAACTTTGGTATAATCAAAGTTGTATAAGTAGAAGATGCCCAACGTTCATATATCCTCATGGCACTCAAAATTTTTGATCTGGGGCGTGATATCACACCCCACAACATGTTGCTTATACATTTGTTTCTAATAGTCATGTTTATAATGATATTCAGTAGCAATTATCAACAATTTTACTCATCGTATCAACATTTTAATCATGAACAAAAGGCAGTAGAATCGAGAAAGTTTAGAACAGACGCACAAGTAGAGTGCGGTAAAGTAGGAATAAATTCTTTACACAAATGTTGCTTAGTTTGAATTTTTTTACTATACCTATATTAAAATTAAAAACAACAAGTAACATTAAATATGAATTGTTGGTATTCTCGCTATATATATAGCTATAGCTATATACATACATAATTCTAACATACACACATTCGAGCCATACTTTGCGTTGTTTTCAAATTATAAGTAAAAATTTTTAAAACCATATTATTATTATTGACTTGAAGAAATTTGAAATTTTTTTCGTTTTTCTTATTTTTGTTGTTGTTATATTGAAATCCAGTTTTAACCAAATTTTGTCTTTCTTTTTAAACTTGCAGGTATAAATGCATTTTATAATTTTCTATTTTCATTGAAAATTCGCATATAATTTTGAAAAAAAGTTATTTCATATTTTTTGTGGAAAGATATGTAATTTGTCAGTTTTGCACTATTATATTTCGGACTTTTAAACTGATTTTCCAGTCCTTGAGTTCAAAAGCAAGTTATTTTTCTTTCATTGTGAACCCAATTATGCATTTAGCCAATTTTTCCAGCATACCTTTGTAAAGATCAGTTTTAAAATATGTACCTATACATACATATGAGAATTTTTAAAATTCTTTTTATCAAAAGTTGTTTTTTTTGCAATAGATATATATGTATTTTAGTGTAAAAATATGACATAGGGAGAATACCCAGTAACGAGCCCCCTTAAGGAAAATTTTTGCTTTTTCCTTATACCACGGATAAAGTATTTAAATAATAATTCCAACCAAGAGCAAAATAAACTTTCTGAAGGGTCTAAATTTGCAATTTAAAAATACCCAAATGGGTTGCAAAATAAACCTAAAATTTAAATTATGTATGTATTTTTATTTAAAAATGTTACATTTATATTGAAATTCAACCGACCATGAACAATGCTTCCGTATCAGTACCGTCAGAAGGAAAAATATATCAAGTAAAAATACAAAAATTAATGTACTTTCACAGAAGTAGAAAGCTCATTAAATACTCACCTACCTATATTTCAATATAAATGTAACATTTTTAAATAAAAATACATACATAATTTAAATTTTAGGTTTATTTTGCAACCCATTTGGGTATTTTTAAATTGCAAATTTAGACCCTTCAGAAAGTTTATTTTGCTCTTGGTTGGAATTATTATTTAAATACTTTATCCGTGGTATAAGGAAAAAGCAAAAATTTTCCTTAAGGGGGCTCGTTACTGGGTATTCTCCCTATGTCATATTTTTACACTAAAATACATATATATCTATTGCAAAAAAAACAACTTTTGATAAAAAGAATTTTAAAAATTCTCATATGTATGTATAGGTACATATTTTAAAACTGATCTTTACAAAGGTATGCTGGAAAAATTGGCTAAATGCATAATTGGGTTCACAATGAAAGAAAAATAACTTGCTTTTGAACTCAAGGACTGGAAAATCAGTTTAAAAGTCCGAAATATAATAGTGCAAAACTGACAAATTACATATCTTTCCACAAAAAATATGAAATAACTTTTTTTCAAAATTATATGCGAATTTTCAATGAAAATAGAAAATTATAAAATGCATTTATACCTGCAAGTTTAAAAAGAAAGACAAAATTTGGTTAAAACTGGATTTCAATATAACAACAACAAAAATAAGAAAAACGAAAAAAATTTCAAATTTCTTCAAGTCAATAATAATAATATGGTTTTAAAAATTTTTACTTATAATTTGAAAACAACGCAAAGTATGGCTCGAATGTGTGTATGTTAGAATTATGTATGTATATAGCTATAGCTATATATATAGCGAGAATACCAACAATTCATATTTAATGTTACTTGTTGTTTTTAATTTTAATATAGGTATAGTAAAAAAATTCAAACTAAGCAACATTTGTGTAAAGAATTTATTCCTACTTTACCGCACTCTACTTGTGCGTCTGTTCTAAACTTTCTCGATTCTACTGCCTTTTGTTCATGATTAAAATGTTGATACGATGAGTAAAATTGTTGATAATTGCTACTGAATATCATTATAAACATGACTATTAGAAACAAATGTATAAGCAACATGTTGTGGGGTGTGATATCACGCCCCAGATCAAAAATTTTGAGTGCCATGAGGATATATGAACGTTGGGCATCTTCTACTTATACAACTTTGGTATAATATAATATTTTTTATTTCTTTATCCATAGAATATCAATATGTATGTACATACAGTACAGCCGGTTAAGATTGGCTTAGGGGAAGTATGCGCAGTAGAATCTTTCTACCCTTTCCACTAAAATTTCACTGTGATGTAAGCATCACATTTTACAAAAATCCTTCTTGAAAAGAGAAATTCGCATTTTGTTCCTTAGGTAGAAATTTATTATTTACACGATCTTACATATATTTTGGTTTTCTTATTCATAAGAATTTCCTATTTTAAAAGGATACTTATCATCACTGATCACTCATATTGTTTCTGTTATCCTGTATTTTCTTTACTTATCTTTATTCTTTATTTCAATTTTTCTTCAGTAGTATGGCGTTCGTCATACAAACAACATCGGATGGAAGGGTGTTGTTATTTTTTTCAGCTAAAAAGAGGATATGACTTGTGTGTGCGATAGATGATCGCTAGTCATTATGCTTACTGAGTGGAAGATTTAATCTTTATTTTCTTTTGCAGTTTTCCTCAAAAAAGGAGAAATGAAAGGATATTTTTAATATTTTCAAAATTTCTCCCACCAGCGCAACTTTACGCCAATCTTAACCGTCTGTACTGTACACACATTATGTATGTAAATATATTGTATTGTATAGGAATATGAATTAGAATTTGTTTTCTGATTATTGAATGCATGATAATATGAAAATTTACCCAATTATTTTTATTTTTTTTATAGTTTTTGAAGCTATGAGAAATTTTACTGAAATCCAGAATCCAGATCCCGCTTTTTTTTGCTTTTATTTTATGTAACTATATATTTTTTTTTTCAATTGAAAAGGGGAATTAAGATATTTTGTTTTCAATTCAAGTAGGTACCTAATTAACAACATTACAATACACATTTAATTTTAAATACATTTTATTTACCCATATTT
The DNA here is from genome assembly GCA_932526495.1 of Bombylius major. Lineage (NCBI taxonomy): Eukaryota > Metazoa > Arthropoda > Insecta > Diptera > Bombyliidae > Bombylius > Bombylius major. The sequence goes on from OW052045.1 coordinate 18,816,323, forward strand.
ATATTTTAAAATGTTACATAATGTGAGGTAGTTAGATATGTTGGACTCTACAAATTTTGATCAATTAGGTGTACCTATAAAATTTTATTAAAACCTTGCAGCCGGGAGATGATCACAGTCATTATTAGAAAATAAGAAAATCGCTATTGCTTACAAAGTGTTAACATTATAATGTACGTGCAATGTGCATTATAATATACAGTAGCGGTCATGAAAGTCACCTAGCTAATAATTTCTAAAAACTTTTCTCGATACTATCTTTAAATTTTGGTGGGGATGGATAATGGTTTGTTTTTTAACTAAGTATGTGTGTTTTTTAAGGTATATTTTCTATAAGAAAAGAAAAACCATACATGATTCTGTAATACAGCTTAATAAATAAATTATTTTTAGAAAAATGAAAATTATTTGAGTCATGCGTTTTTTCCGCAACTGTATAAACTACAATCTGCATATACAAAAATACATACTTGTATATGCTAAATGGGAAAAATACAAAAATGAGAAAAAAACAGTGACTTCAAGTTTACAATAAATTATGTATTTAGGTACGAAGCAACAACAAAATTCAAATACGGTATTATAAAAAAATTGTAAATTTGGTTGGGTACTTGAAAAATGAAAAATAAAAACAACAATTATTTTTTTATATGTGCGTTGTTTTTGTTTATATTAATTATAAATTTTCATATAGTACAACATCAACAAAAAAATTGTATGATGATGTCATGCACATTTACTCCGTCCTCATTTTCCATATAAAATTGTCTAATTACAGTTTTGAGGATTTTTGTGTATGTTAAATTTTTTTTTTATTGCAAAAACGGTCATAACGTATTTTTAAATCTAATGTTCTAAGCGATTCCTTCTTGTCTGTCCGCTCTATGAACAGATTTAGAACTAAAAATTTATTTTTCAACAGCTTTTCTGTTCTGGAATATCTACTTCTTATTAATTATCTTTGCAGCTAGTTAGCAGAATTTTTTAATGAAGAAATCCAAACCTCTACCTAGGTGTCACCTACACTTAGATGACACCCAGCTAGTTGAGACTTCTGAAGAAATCCAACATTAATGTATGTTATATTTATGTGTATGATAAAAACACTTCAGATATTAAACAACCTGATTCAAATATTTTTTATCTCATTTCTGAGTCTATCAACTTTGTTTTGAATAATAATAAATTAGACTTATTTCAAATTAAATAAATTAGAATCATTATTATTTCAAATATTATATATTATTATATTTCATTATTATTATTTCATATTATTATATTTCATTATTATTATTATATTATTATTATTTCAAATTAAATAGCTTTTTAACAAGATAACAAGTACATTATATCAATGACTATATAATTACATCATGGTACATAAAAATAGAAAAAAAAATAATATTCTATATTTCAGAAAAAAATTTTTAAAAGCATATATATATTTTTGATCAAATAAAAAAAATTCAGAAATATAAATAACGGCAACAATGCAATCATTATTAATTTTTGTTATACATTTGTAAAAAATGAAAATTTTTAACAGAAATTTGGAAAAGCATGATCAAAGCAATCATAATGTATGACGTCATAAAATACTGTCAAAAAATAAATATGTAACGTCAAAGTTTTGTTATTGTATTCGTCATTACAAATGAAGTTTATAATGGTTTTGTTCTAAGCTAACAAAGCTTTAGATTTGAAAAATAAAAGCTCTCACTGGGATGCGAGACGAATTTTTGAATAAAAAATTATTTTCATAGATTTGTACTAAGGCCAAGTCTTATTAGTTTCTATAGTCATTGATTATATTTACCTTTCCATGTTTTATATAAATAAGTTATTATATTATATATTATATAAGTTAACACCACGTACACATATAAGAAAATATTTGGTCACGTTGTTGTCTATTCTATTATGCGATTTCCGTTCCCATGGATTTGATGCTAAATTAGCACTTTGCAAATTCCAGAATTTTAGATTTTAAGATTATTCAACATTTTGTAATATTTTTAAGTTCAGTTGTAATTTAGCTTTCAAGTCAATCAACATTTGTAAAATTTTAATTAAATAAATTTTGTTAAAGTAAATTTTGATTTTTTTTTTCATATTTAAAAAAAAAAATTTCTTAACTGGCGCCCGAGCAGGGACCGTTGTGATTTGAATAAGTTCAATAAAAAAATATATAAGAAATAATTCGATTTTTTATTTTAATAATAAAATCAGAATTTTTAAAAAAAAAAAATTTTTTTAAATTGAGGTTTAATCATTACCTTATCAGTACCAACGAAGTGAAAGTGTACCAACACATCATACTTATCATTATTGCACTTCTATAACCAATAAAGTACAAATTTTTAGTGATTGATTTTATTCAGATCAATAGTAGTAGAAAGTTGGAAAACTTTGTTATTCTTTCAACTATAATTGGGAAATAAGGCACCGGAGTCACCTACACCAGGAAAAAACGGAGTTGGTCAATAGAATAAATCAAGGATAACCAGGCCGGATTTTAGTAATATTATTCAACAGCCGACCAATTGATTGCAGAAAAATACTACGACGGTTCTACTAAGGACAAGACTTTTGAGCATTATACAAAAAAAATTACAACTCCAGATGGTAACCACACGTCTGATTTTTTTAATGTAAGTCCATTTTAATAAATTTTTAATAATAAAGAGATAAAATTCTTTTTTAAAAAAAAGTGAATAAAAGAATTATTTAAAAGAAATTGAATTTTTAAACAAAAAATTGGATTTTTGAATAAAAAACTTAATTTTTAAATAAGAAATCGAGTTTTTAAATAATATAAAATAATTGATTTTTTTTTTTAAATAATATAAAAAGAAAATTTTTTGATTTATTGAGGAAAATTCAAAATTACTAAATTAGTGTTATTACGGAGAATTACATAAAAGAAATTAAATTCTTAAATAACGTGAATTAGTTCATCTGTAAAATAATATAAAAAGAAAAAAATCGATTTGTTGGGATAAATTTAAAATCAATAAAATAGTGGTACAAAAAAAAAAAAACTAAGAAAGATTCAAAATTAATGAATAAAATTGCAAAGTTTAAATTTTAATTTAAAAATTAGTATATTGGAAAAATTAAATATTTAAATTAAAATCAAGTTAAATTTTAAAAATCTTAGTCTACATTCTATCAACAAAAAAAAAAAAGAAAAAAATATTAAGGTCAAACATACTATTAAATTAATACTATTGAAAATTTGAATATTAAGGTCAAACATACTATTAAAGTAATATCTTTGAAAATTAAATAAAAATTTGTTAAATTTAAGGTGCGCTTATTCAAATCCATGTGCTATTAGTAAAATTCATTTACGGTAGTAATTATTCTGAAAAATAATTTGAACAAAATTTACAGAGACAATTTCTTACGGTAAAATTTTACATAGATACAATTGACGAATTTCGATAAAAACCTTGATAGGAATTTTCTGATATTTAGTGAGGTTTTGTTGCTTTTCCATATTTTTTCTCTTTCGCTGTCTTCTTATTCTAGTGTTACAATAAAAACAATAAAACTACAACATGCCTAACGAAAATATTATAAAACCAGCAGTTCTAAATGTAACTGATGGATCCCCTACACACTCCAACCATAACCCCATAAATAATTTTGATCTATCCCAACTTACAGCAGTTATATCTGAAATTTTAAGAACAGAAAGCCAGCAAATTATAAATCAATTCATCAATCCTAGAACAAATATTGTTAATGAAACCGATCAAGGTATAGATCCTAGATATTTAACTAACTTGAATGATATGGACAAAATATCTGACGTAGTAAAGAGTTTACGTGAATTTTCAGGCCAACCAGGGGAGTTTAGTTCTTGGAAAAAAAGTGTGGAACGAATTTTAAAAATTTACGAGAACTTAAAAGGTACGCCGAAGTACTATGGAATTTTAAGTGTCATTAGGAATACAACAATACAGCGTACAACATAGCCAGGGAAGTACCGCCTCTAAAAATTCTCAGCTATACTTACCTCCCCCAGTAGTACCTAAAAGGATCCCCTTTCAACCACAACGCAATTTTCTTGCACCCCCAAGACGAAATTTTTATCCACAACCCCCAAAAAATGCAAAGCTTATCCAAACCACCTCAAAATTTTCAACAGCATCTTGTCAACTGCCCCCAACAACCTCCAAACGTACCAAATAGAAGTTATCTTCCCAGACCAGAACCAATGGATATAGACCATTCCATTCACTCACGAAGGGTAAACTATCAGAACAGACCACAAATGAACGATTTAAATAATAAAAGACCCCTTTACAATCAAACAAGCCAGCCAGCGAAGATCCAAAGGATTCACCATGCAGAACAGTCATATGGAGACCCCAGTTTACAAGACTATCATGAACAAATGGCCGTATACGAAAATAATACTACCGTAACCTACCCTGATCAACAAGAAACAACAGAACAGCTAGATTATTCATTTTTTAGATTAAGAAAGCCATAATTGATTTCCCTATACCTAAAACAGTCAAGGAACTCAGATCATTTCTGGGCATGGCTGGATTCTACCGACGCTTTATCAAGGATTACGCGAAGCTCGCAAAGCCCCTGACTTCGCTTTTAAGAGGGGAAGATGGACATGTGTCCAAGACTCTTTCAAAAACGAAACAAGTTCACCTAAGTGATGAAGAAACAGACGCCTTCAATAAAATTAAAAATTCTCTTATCTCCAACGAAGTCCTATTAACGTTCCCAAATTTTCAAAAGGAGTTCGAACTAACTACAGATGCCTCTAAATTCGCGTTAGGTGCAGTTCTCTCACAAGATATTAGGCCAATAACCTTTCTCTCCAGAACCCTTTCTAAAACAGAGGAAAATTACGCAGCGAACGAAAAAGAGATGCTCGCTATAATCTGGGCGCTAAAATCTTTAAGGAATTTTCTATATGGTTCTAGAAAGGTCAAAATATTCACCGACCACCAACCACTCACATATGCATTTAGCAACAAGAATAACAATTCCAAAATGAAAAGATGGAAAGCTATACTCGAAGAGTATAACTATGAACTCAAATATAAGCCCGGAAAAACAAATATCGTCGCAGATGCCCTATCAAGGATACCTCCTCTTGAAATTAATACAATGTCCGTAACACAACATAGCGACGACAGCTCCTCACACAATCTTATTTCTTCAGTTCAATCCCCAATAAATGTGTTTCGAAATCAAATTATCCTAAATATAGGTGATGAAAACTCCTATCAAATATTAAATCCATTCCCTAACTACACAAGACATATTTTCACGAAACCCAACTTTACAGACACTGACATTATAGACATTTTCAAAAGGCACTTGAACCCAACCACATTAAACGGTATCAAAACAGCTGAAACGATAATGGGAAAAATTCAAGAGATATATCCGCTTCATTTTAGAAACTATAAAATTCGCTTTACACAAAAAATGGTACAAGATATCGCGGACGAGAACGAATAAGAGCAAAAAATCTTATCTGTACATCAACGCGCTCACAGCAATGCTCAAGAAAACAAGGATCAACTGATCCAGAGTTATTATTTCCCAAAGATGAGCAAGAAAGTTAAGCTTATAGTTAAAAGATGTTCCATATGTAAAGAGAATAAATACGATCGTCACCCCAACAATCAAATAATTAAACCTACGCCCATTCCAAGCTACCCCGGACACACACTACATATTGACATCTACTCAACTGAAAATAAATTAGTTTTAACTGCTATCGATAAGTTCACGAAACTTGCATTTTGTAAGTCCAAAATAGTCCACAAAAGTCACATTCGAAATTAAACCCAAATTTATTTTCATGTTATTACAGATGTGCCCTAGCCAACATTCATGCAGAAATTCAAAATTTCGATTACACGAATTCCCAGATTATCCCTATTGGTACAGGCAATGCTAAAATACAAGTGGGGAATTTTAAACTAATACATGTTATAGAACTAGACAATTATCAAAATTTCATAGACGGACTACAAACAGTTTTAAGCGAACAAATAACTACAGAACATTTACTACACCCTTACCTCAATCATGAACTTACACAATTACAGACGTCGCTCGACAACCTTAAAGCAAAAAAGACCAAACGCTCATTAAATTTTATTGGTAGTACATGGAAATGGATCGCTGGAAATCCTGATTATGACGATTTTGAGATAATCAAAAATAAAATAAATAATCTTCTTGTAAATAATAATAATCAAGTTATCATAAATCAGTTATATAATGAAAGAATTAATAACATTACTAAAATAACAAATAGTATTATTAATGCGATTCATAAAGACAATAAATGATCAGATAGTTTTAAGTACACAGTACAAATTAGTTAGCTATAGATAAAATTGAAAAGGAAAATTTGCCATACGCCACCATAGAAGAAGCACTAGATTTTGCACAAATTAAAGTTATTAGTAATAATTCTTGCTTACTTTATATCGTTTATATCCCTTCAACAACCATAGAAACTTACGAAAAATTATTAATTAAACCAGTAAAAAAATTTGACAAAATTACAGAAATCAGATACAAACATATTATAAAAAACCAAAACAAAATGTATGGCATAAATAATGAATGTAGAACAGTAAAATCTTTATCAATTTGTAACCAAAAAGATATTTTAGACATAAGTAATTCCTCATGTTTACCCAACTTGCTCAAAAGTCATCCTTCCATATGCAACCAAACCAACAATCAACACATACCAACGCACAGTGGTCGGAATTCCCAATTTTTTGGCCAAAATTAAAAAAATAGAAAATTTACTTTTTTTTTTGTCTTAAAATATTTTATTGGTATTAAAAAGCGTAAAAATTCACTTTAAAGAAAAGTATGTCACTTAAAATTAATTTTTACAAAAATATTCGTATTTGTGATGTTGTAATAGTACATAAATTTCAAGTATAAATATCGGTAAAAAATTGTTTATAACTTAAAAGTAAAATTTTATTGCTTTAATTTATTAAAAACTTATTGAAAAAACTATTTTTATTTATTCAGATTCTAATTCTATACTATCTAATAAATCTACATTAATTACTGTATTTAATTCTATTATTTCTTCGAAACTGTCTTCTGTTTCCACTTCCTCAAAAGAAAGAAAATCGATAAATCGATACACATCTGAAAAGATAGAGAAATTTAGAGAAGGCGCAGCTGGGCGCACTTGATTTTTTTTGGAGCATATTTAAATCAAAGCATTCGGTTAAATAGCGTTAATTTCGCTTTATACAAATGCATACAAAATTTTGTAGCTCTATATTTAAATTGACGTACAAGAAATAATTGATAAAAATAGCACGCATATGTCAAGTGATTTTTTTAAATATTAAGAAAGTTGTATTTTTGACAACTAAATAATAAATATAAAGTACATACCTGTCATATCATACACAATATCTCACTTCGTCCAAAATAATAAAAAAAATATTACTTTAAATCACTTTGAAATAACTTTTCACTTTCACAATACAACTACTCAGGTGGAACTAAGGGTACAAACTCTCACTTTCAACAACTGTACCTCACAAAATGACCTGTGAACAAGGGTAATAAATGTTGATTTTTTGGTTTTGGTATGTTTACTTTTAAATCAGGTACCCAAAATTCCTAAGCTGGAAAGTTGAAAAATCGAATTTTGGCCAGAAAAATGGGATTTTCAACCATAGTGCAACGGTAGAAGAGGTTTCTGAAGGTTTAGTCCTGCTTAATCAATTTAATGGTGACATAGGTATCGGAAATGAAAGTCAAAGAGTCAACGGAACATATCTGATAAAATTCCACAACATTAGTCTGTCAATAGAAAACAAAGTCTTCATTTCAAAGGAAAAGATAACAACCCAAGTACAACCACCCATTTGGCAACCAACTCCACTAGAAAATAAATTTAAAGAAATACTTTCGCTGCAAATGATGAAGGATATTCATATCAACAACACAGATAAAATCGAACTATTAAGAAAGGAAAAATTTTCACAACGACTGACAAATTACAGTCTCTTTTTATCAATCATCTTTATCTTAATTATTCTTGTCGCTACAAAATGCAGGAGAAATAAAACGATACGAATTCTAAATTCTACCAATATTGAAAGATCAGATACAGTTCTTGGCGAGGTCGCAGTTAACGAAAATAAACCTGAAACATCAAGTACAGCATCCAATACAGTAGCATCCAAAGAAACATCAATTCCAGTTTTCCCCAGAAAGGGATTTTATGAAACATCATTTTTTTAATCAAATGAGGACATTTGAACTTAAGAGGGGAAGAGTTAACACCATGTACACATATTATAAGAAAATATTTGGTCACGTTGTTGTCTATTCTATTATGCGATTTCCGTTCCCATGGATTTTATGCTAAATTAGCACTTTGCAAATTCCAGAATTTTAGATTTTAAGATTATTCAACATTTTGTAATATTTTTAAGTTCAGTTGTAATTTAGCTTTCAAGTCAATCAACATTTGTAAAATTTTAATTAAATAAATTTTGTTAAAGTAAATTTTGATTTTTTTTTCATATTTTAAAAATAAAATTTCTTAACTTATATAATCCACGAAACAGTGAAGCACAACCCACAAAATAATTGTACAATTCACGAAGTCACCACCATTTTAATTATTTTACAAATTATATTGACAATATTATAACAAAAAAAGAAAAAAAATGAAAATGTCAATTGTCAATTCTTGTATAATTCTTCTCAGGGATGCGTTAAATTCTTGTAAACAAAATTATAGTAAATCTATGGCAGTGGTACTGGTAAATACGATATTTCAAAGGAAGTTTTCTTTAAGCAACAAGATTTCAGCAAACGTAATGCTAAATAAACATAAAATCATATGATTTCCTTAAAATATTTTACTTTTTCTTTAAATTCGAAAATGTAGTGCAAAGTAGTACAGAGTATAGTACAGTAACAAAAATGTAGTAAAATACTACAATTGTAGTACTTTATGCAACACTGGTTAAGACAGCCCCAATGGCGAAATTACTTGCGTCTGTAATGAGTTTGAACTCCTCATTATAATCAGGGTACCTAAGGATGGGGTGATTGGTTATGAGTTGCTTCAATTTTTCGAATGCAACGATAAAGTTGGGATCATAAGCGTTAATTCGATAGTTTTCCTTTAAATATTTGGTTAACGGTTGTGCAATTTTTGCATAATTCTTTATAAAATTTCTGTAATACCCGGTGACTCCTAAACATAATTTAATTTGTGTCTGTGTTGTGGGAAGTTTCAAATTTTGGATAACTTCAATTTTGGTTGGATTTGGTCGAACGCCTTCAGGTGTTAAAATGTGACCAAGGTATTCTGTTTTTTTGCGAAGAAAACTACATTTATCAACTTGTATTTTTAATTTTGCTCTCCGCAGTTTATCAAATATTTTTCGAATACTCAGGATATGCTCTTCGAAAGAGGTACTAAATACCAGAATATCATCGAGGTAAACTACGTGAATTTTGTTTATATAATCTCTAAGAATTGAATTCATTAACCTCTGAAAGTTTGGAGAGTTTTTCAATCCAAATGGCATCCTGATGTATTCATAATGTCCACTTGGAGTTGAGAACGCTGTCTTTCTTCTGTCTTCAGATCTAACAAGGATTTGGTGGAAGCCCTTGGCCAAGTCTAATGTTGTAAAGTATTGTGCTTTTCCCAACTTGTCCAATATATTCTCAATATTGGGAATTGGGAACTTATCATTCACTGTCACTTCATTTAATTTGCGATAGACTATACGCCATTTTTGTTGACCAGAACTACATATCTGGCTTTTTTGGGACTATCCATAAGGGTGAATTGTAAGGCGAATTGCTTTCTTTAATAATTCCCTGTAAAAGCATTTCAGAAATTTCCTTTTCTACTTCTTTTTCATGAGCTTGAGGGTAACGGTATATCTTTAAATAAATTGGGGCGTTATTAATTGTGACGATTTCATGTTGTACTTCATGAGTGAAGTTGAGTTTATCCCCTTCCCTAAAAAATAGTTCTTGATATTCTTTTAGCAGGTCCATAATTAATTTGTAGTCTCCTTCATTCAGATGATCGAGTTTCATTTTATTTGTTATGTCACCTCGTTGACTTCTATATTAGTTATTTCGTTTATCTCATATAGCTAGTCATCTTCAAAAAGTATTTTATTGTGATTGATTTATATGTATCTATTTTCTAAGTTTACTATTGCTTTCATTGCAGTTAATAAATTTTGGCCAATTATTGCGTCATAATGTGATTACCTTCCATGAAATAGTTCCTCTTACACAGAATTTTTTTTGGTAAAGGAGTGATGATTTCGCGATTGACCATATTTATACCATTGATTGTAGAATATAATAATGGGTTTAAAAGTTTTACTTCAGGGAAATTGTCTAAAAGTTATACTGTTTTCTGAACCGGTATCGATCAGGCATTTAAATTTTTGATGGCCTATTGTAAGAGTTACTATGGGTAATTTGCTTCCTGAGGCTCTACAGACAAATTTTGTTGTTGAACATTTTCAACCTCCATCGGTTGAACATTGGTTGAGTTATTGTAATTATTCCGAGATCTGTTAGAAGTGTTAAGTTTCCCCGAATTATAATCTAAATTTCTACGAGGTGAATTATTATTATTATTATAATTGTTGTTCGGTAAAATATTTCGATTAAGAACGTTATTGCCATTGGAATTACGATTATAATCGGGCCTATAGTTATGGTTGGCGTTATAATAATAGTGATTGTTATGATGATTTGGTCTGTTAATTTGCTTGTTTGTTTGTCGTAAATTTTCCCTATTATTATTCTTAGAATATTTTTAATTTTTCTATGAGCTATACTGATTGCTCTTTCGTCGTCGAGAAGTTTTAGTTCGGCAAACCTATTATAAATTTCTATCAAAGTGGAATTCTTTTGTACATTTCTGCGAACAAGATTGTTCATTTTTTCCATGACAATTCCTACAAGGTACCTATCGTTATTTTCAGGTGAATGATTGGCTTAAGTGAACCTGTTGTTGAAAAGATTTTGACGCACTTACATTTGTCTTAAATCCATGAAAATTCGTCTGATAGTAAATTTGGATGTCCTGAATTCGAATCTCAAGTCCTTTTTGGTGTATCTTTAATAGTTTTCGAGAAAAAAAGACTTCAAAGTTACTTATTTAGAAGCCCACTTGTAGCCCCTTCCTGCAATTTTTTCCAAGAATAAACGGTTTGTAAAGCTTTATTATTATGTTTCTAATAAATTGTAATGCATCCTTTTATTAAATTTTAAGAAAAAGATGCAGAAATCCTGTTTTGAAAATATATCCTTTTACCTCTATTTCTCTGGTTGGTGTCACTGATAATCTGGTTGGTCGTTAAATAAACGTTAAGTTATCAAAGACACAAAACGTGTTGTATAACAGCGACTTCTATGATCGAATATAAAAAACGTCAATTTAAATTTGAAAAGTAAGTTACAATTTTTTTCTACAAGCAATTGTCTCGTGTTTTACTTGTGTTTTTTAAACGTAAAAAATAGTAAGTTTTTAAGTGAAATAAATTATAAAGTGAGTTTTTGATGAAAGTGAATATTGTAAAATAGCACAGGTAAGTGTTTTATAATAAGTACAATATGTACAATACAAGAAAAAATAAATTCTAAAAAACTGTCCCTTCTATTGCTCTATAAGTTTTATTTTGTTTTTAATTTAGTACAAATACAAACACACCTTTCTATGTACATATATGAAATTATGAATCAAGTGTACAATGTACAATCCAACGGTTGACCAAATTTACAAAGTTTTTTTTTTTTTTGATTCACTCTAAAAGCCGTCAATCTTCTATATTTTCTATAACTTATTTTAATACAGTGGTGTGCAAAATTATTTGCTCAAAGAAAATGTGTTACTCGCATATCTCATGAAAAAAACACAACTCAATGATGATATGTAATTATTATATAAACCAATGTTCTCTTTATTATTTGAAATTATAATTTTTAAAAAAGTATGAACTATTATTTATATATGTATATGTATTTTGAATACCTGAACAAAAAAATTTCTACCGAAAAGATGAACAAATATTAAACCATTTCACCAATAGAAATTGGGCCCTGCACATAGGAGAAAATTTTTTCTCTTTATGTAAAAAGTAGCACGAAAACATGAAAAATTTATAGAGTAATGAATGAAGCACCTAGCTATAGTATAAAGAAGACTAGTAAAATCACATTTCAATTTTCCATACAAAATTTGATAAGAAATTTTGAAAAACTTAAATGTATGTGTAAAATGCAGGTGTATTTTGCTAGAAATAGTCCAGAAGATAAATCATTAGGGAGCAACAAAGATAAAAAATTTAAATTTTCTATATACGTAGTTATTCAATATATAGAGTAAACCATACTCCTATTGTCATATTAGGTAAAATGGAAGCAAAAACGTAATTTCAAACGCAATATATGGAAATTTACTGGAAATTTATTTAAATTATAATTTATTAATTACATTTTTACTTTAACTCAACAATATGGATCTATTACATTTCCTTCACTATCCCCTTACAAATAATAATAAACAAAATAAATACTAGTGATTCAATATTACTACGCTTTACCTTATAAAAAGTATAGAACCAATACAGATAGGCAACGAGGGAGGCATTTTTATTCTCATTTTTCACGTGTATGCGTAAAACATGCGTAGGTGAGAATATAAAGTTGTGTAAAAATATTGTGATACACTACATTGACATAACTGAGGGAGGTACAATATAATTGTGTAGAAATTTAGTTTTTTTTCTCTTAGAAATGAAGAAGAAAGATATATTTTTCTTTCCATATAAAATCATGTAAATTTTTAAGGTATAACATACTACAAGTCTTTCTCCGTCTTATAGGAAGTTTTTTCTTTTTTAATTTCTGATAACGTTCTTCATTATGATTGGATTTCATTTTTTATTTACCGTTATGCAGAAGTAATTTTACTTGTCTTCTTTATACTATGACCTACTTTTCATACTGCATCTCTTTTTAATATAATATACCTATATATGTATGTATGTATTTATAGCAAAGTGAAATCGCCACATATTTGACTGAAATAGGCAATGGGGATAAAATACAGTTTATTTTGCAGTTGCAAAAATGGGGGTTGGTAGCAGAGAATACCATATGTAAGAACTGCAATACAGAAATGGTGTTGAGAAGACCAAGTAATGACGGCAGAGTACGTTGGTATTGCAACGGCAAGAAAAATAACATCACTGATTACTGTAAAACAGCTTATTCCATAAAATCAGGAACTGTTTTTGAAGGAACGAAATTGTCTATTCGAAATGTATGTACAAGTTTTTTAATTTTGTATACATACAGGAAGTCCCGTTTGGTTTGCTTAACCTTGATACCATAGATAGGTCTCATCAAGACAAACAAAAACTCGTATCGGAGGGAAGGGGGGGAAATCCCAACGGTTTCGCCACTAGAGGGCGTTGAAGTTTTTTTCCTCTTATTTCACGATGTACCATATAACTTTTTACAGGGGCACTCAACGGTCACTTTGCGTTAAGAAAAAATGTAGAAGACCCTTTGCCCTTTTCAACGATACCTTACTTGTTCCTCTTCTTCCTACTGTTGAAAAGTTACACGCATTCAAAATCAAAATTTTGTGAATTTTTCTCAAATTTTTGTGTTTAACCCTGTCTTTCTCAAAAAAAGGCTTAAATTAACCCCAAGTTTTTATTGCAGAAAATGAAAGCTCAATTGATTCTCTACCGATTTGCTATGCCTATTTTTTTCAAAAAACGCATAATTTTCGAGATATTAAGGAAGACCTTTTGAAAAAACTGAAAAAAATAAGTCTGAAATCATTGGATTATTGGACACGTGTTTTTATTGCAGTGTAAATTAAAAATAGGAGCTAGAAGTGCGAATTTTCAAATGCAAATACCCATCTCACTTTCACTCATTGATTGTCAAAGCTGTCAAATTTGAATGTATTTAAATTTACAAAATTTTGGAAAATCCCCCATTGAAATAATGTGTTAACAAGTAAGTTAGTGATTTAATTCAAATCCAATCAATTTAATTTTAATTTAAATGAAAATTGTGCCCCCCTCTATCTATTGAAAATATCAAATGTTTTAATCAATCTTCGTCTATTGAGACATGGCGAATTTCCTAAGAGTGAGAGAACAGTATAAATTTAGTCCCATTTTTACAGTATGGTGTTTACTACAGTTGTTTCATCCAGTCTATTTATATCAGTGGGCCTAACCAAATTTGACTTGAAGCCACTCAAGCCACAATTGAATTCCCCACGTTTTGTGTCAAAATTTACTTTGTAGTAAAAATTTGATCCATTCCACACAGGCTCTAAAAGTATGATATTCCTGTATATGGTGGGCAACTGTCTCTTTCTTTCGTGACGTCAACACTTGAAAAATTTTTATGAAATGTTCTGAAAACAAAACAAATGAATTGAAGTGAAGTATAAAGTGTGCTACATACATATTTGTGAAATATTTTCTTGTGTTTTTATTTTATTAAACTATAAAGGAGTGAAGTATAAAAATTATTATTATTTTGAAATATATAAATTAGTTAAAAACTTTTATAAAAATGGTGAACTGTACAGTGAAAACTTGCAAATATTATAGTATATATAGTTCTTTAAAAAAAATCAAACAATTAGAGGTTATTTTCGAATGTTTCAACAAAGACAAAATTTCTACAACGATGCAGTATTTAAATAATCCTTTAAATGCAGCAAAAGTTGTTGAAATAAGAGATGATATAAAAGTTTTATTTTTTAAATGCCGATTGTATTTCCGTTTTGTGCTTATTGTTTGTTTCGATCAGCAGATTCAGTTGCTGATTGTAAAAAGTAAAGTGTACAGTGAGAGTGAAAATGGAAGAATTAGTAGTATAGATATGGGCATTCTAGACCAGGGAGGGTTTTGTGCACAGCTTTTTTGGATGACGTCATAAGCTTTGAGCTTTTTGTTTGTGACGTGTGGTGTGCTTCGGGAGCTTTTAAGCTTTTCTGGTTGTGGCATGTGGTGGAAGCTTTTGTGGTTTGTGGGTGGTGGCATGTGGCGTGGGTTTGAAGCTTCGAAGCTTTTCGCTGTGGGTTGAAGCTTTTAAGGCGAAATGGTGGATTCTGACGGGGGGAGGTGTGGAAAGAAGCTGAGTGAGATGAAACTGGTTTTATCTGGAAATTATTGGTTTTTCTGAGAAATTGTTGTTATCTCGTTTAGTTTCTTTGAATTTTGTTATCTCGTTGTTTTCTTGTAATTTTGTGTTTGATTTCTGAGAAATTTTGTTATCTCGTTAATTTCTCGGAATTTTATGGTCTTATCTAGAATTAGAATTTTATTGATTTCCTGGAATTTTGTTATCTCGTTGGTTTCCTGTAATTTAGTGTTTGATTTCTGAGAAATTTTGTTATCTCATTAATTTCTCGGAATTTTGTGGTCTTATCTAGAATTAGAATTTTATTGATTTCTTAGAATTTTGTTATCTTGTTGGTTTCATGTAATTTAGTGTTTGATTTCTGAGAAATTTTGTTATCTCGTTAATTTCTCAGAATTTTGTGGTCTGATCTAGAATTTTATTGATTTCTTGGAATTTTGCGGTTTCTTATCAAGAAAATATTTTGGGTGAATATGATATTCAGGGTATAAATACCTTGGAAAAAACAGTTTTGACTACAGTATGAATTTTGAATTTGATAGAGAGGTTCTCGCGGATTGTGATAGTGAAACAACAATAATATCAGCTCAAACACAACTTCAAAGTTTATTTGAAGTAACAGCATCTTGTTTTAAATTCGATAAAGAGTTTTTAGAAGATTGTGAAAGTGTATCAACAGGAATATCAATTCAAACAGCAGTTAAAGGTCGTTTTAATTTCACAATACAACCTCAGAGTTTATATGAAATAGCAGTATATAATCTTTGGAATCATCATATTATTAATCTTAAAAGGTGGGAAGAGGAGTTACAAAAACCGCTGTTAAGAATCAGATTGGAAAACACATATTTCTTTCTACACTTTATTAGTTCTTTTGTTTTCAATTGACCGCTTAGAAAAAAAGTAAATATACCTAAGCTTGTGAAGTATTCTAAAAAAGCACATTTAGATTCAATAATAGTGTGTTATATAGAAAAACTAGAAATTCATACACCTTGCAAAAATTTTTGATAAAAAAAGTGTGAAGAAAAAATGGAATTTGGATTTTATAAAGAAAGCCAGAGTAGCGGTGAATGCAGAAAACCAGTATGAAGATATAGATATTATTGAGAAGTTTAATTCTAATACTTTTAAACCACTAATGAATTTAAAGAAAATGGAATATGAAAAAGATTATTTAATCGTTGGATGCAGACGCATTGCAACAAAATATGGAGAACGATTATTATTAGAATTAGAAGACTTCAATATATTCTTACCAGCAAGATATAATTCATTTTCTAATACAGAAATTGAAAGATTGAATACAAGTCAACTTTATATTAAGAATTTTGGAGAAATGGGAAAATCTTTTAGATTAGAAATATTCAAGTCTTTTCAAAATGATGAAAGTCAAAATGGTCAAGAATTTCTTTTAAATTTTCCAAAATAAAATTTTTTTATATGTTTGAAATAAAAAAAATAAAATAAAATAAAAACGCTCTTGTTTCTGAAAATTTTAATTATAATGAGAAAGTAAATAAAAAAATCTTAAATTTTTTATATTTAAAAGTATTTTTTATTGATAAATAACTTAATTACTTATGCTAACTTAATCTAAAATTTTAATTATGAAACAATTCCTTAAAAAATAATTAAATAATGTATAAATATATTTTAATTTACAATAATTCTGTTTTATTTATCCATGAGTTATGCTCATTTGAAAATCCTAACCATTTTACAAAAACATTATCTCCTTTTTTTCTCAAAACTTTTTCTATTAAATAAATGTGTGGATATTTTGATTTTAAAAGTTCCTTTTCATAAAAACCTCCTTTAATTGTATCACCCTTATAGTCCTCTAAATAATATGTTACTGGATTCGTATTTTTTATGCTTTTAATTTTGAAAATTTCAGTCGTCCAATTTGGTGTATATCCCTTTTCAAAAACGTGTTTATGTTTACTTATACGAACAGAATCACCAATTTTGAACTTTGCACCAGGAAAAACTTTCAAATTACTATATACAGTTTTTAGCAGCGATTTTTCATTAGATGAATTAACATCTCGAGGACGCATTTTAATAGTACGATGTTTTGTATTGTTGTAACTTTCAACCAGTTTTTGAACGTCATCAATCCATTTATATGTTCCTTTAAAACTAAATTGTTTCCACATTAAAGCTTTTAAAGTTCTATTAAAACGTTCAACAATTGAAGCTTTCAAAGTGCTATACGTAGAATAATGATTTATATGATTCTTTTTCATCAAATCTTGAAAGTGTTTGTTGTAAAATTCTTTTCCAAGATCACTTTGTATATTCTTGGGTATTCTATTTGAAGATTTAAAAATACTTTCCATTGCTTTAGTTACATCAGGACCACTTTTTGTTTTTACAGGAATAGCCCACGCAAATTTAGAGAATACATCAATTACAGTTAATAGAAAACGATAACCTTTGTTATTTACAGAATATGCACCCATTTCAACTAAATCTATTTGCCAAAGATCATCTGTTCCTTTTGTAATTACTTTTCTTCGATTAAATCTTTTTCGTGCTGATTTATGCAGCTCTTCAACAAGTTGTTTCTTACTCATTTTTCAATCAAATATCAGGATTTATATAAAATTTTGTATATTATTTTTATATATATAGAATTAAGTTGTTTTGTATGTATACATATGTTTTTAACATGTCATTATTAATTCGTTCAAGTTTATCATTATATATCATAAAAAATTTATGTATATTAGAATTCATTTCATTTGTAATTTGTTTGATGGTTTTTTCAGTATCTTCTTTAAGGTTTCGTATATTCTCTTTAAATGTATTCTCCAATTTTTTTATTATTTCAATAGTCAAATTATTTATTTGTTTTTCAAGAAAATGCTTTGTAACCGCATCTTGAGGATTTATAGGATTTGCAACTTTTTTTAGACTTTTAAAATTAATATCAAAATGACCATCTGGTGTAAGTGAGAAACCTATTCCTGGTGATCCTTGTGGGCCTCGTTCGCTGATAACTTGATGAGTAGTTCGATTACTAACAAAACGTCCGAATTTGTCAACACTCATTGAATATGACTACTAGAATGCAAAACTAGGAAACGCTAATTCTGATTGCTAGTAGTGTTTTTAATATTAGAACTAGGAACCACTAATTCTTTGATTAAAACGCACTGATTGAGTTATTAACAAACAGTAATCTTTAATCAATAAATTCCAGTATTTATACTATAAAAATGCTGATTAATTAACATAATAACAATTATTACAATAAAGGTGTATAACAATTACATTATTATACTAAAGGTAAATGACCTAAGCTATTAACTTAACAATATCTGACAATGCATTTACTAAGTACATAACTACATTTGTTCTATATATAATATAAATTATGCTGATGCTGCATTTGATACAAAAATATTGTTTATGTATGAGTAAAAGGTAATTATATTTTATAACGTTAATTAACTAAATATTAAATTGAATTCGAATCTAATAATTTTATTAATTCTTGTGATTTAATTATTTGTTGTTAAATGTGTGTTTCAACATCCTGGGGCACCTTGAAGTCCCTGACTTCAATCCTAAAATCGTCGTCCGTTAACTTATCCTTGTATATATGTTTAAGAATAGGAGTTGGATTCTGTATTGATAGACGTAATCTGTGAACAATGATGGTCATACATATTCCTATGATTATTGAAACAGTTAGTGCAGAATACCCGATTGTGTACTGATGTATGTCATGAGGCTGAAGTTGTGTGATAGAACCTTGATTTTGACGAATGGCTATTAATTTTTCGTGCAGTTGTTTCAGTTCTTCAGTGTGGTTCTGGACGGGAAAGGTTATCTTCACGTTGCTTCCTGAGACCAATTCATTTGGAATAGATATCTCATCGCTTATGTTAAACGCAGGATAAAAGGTTGTACCAAATTCTTCATTAATGGTGGTGTGTGAATTTATAAGGATGTGGTCATCCTTCATCAAACATCCTTTATTTATTTTGATTATTCCATTGCCCTTTAGGTTATGTTGAAAAATTGTATTACCACAAATAAACGTGTATACATATTCCTTATCAAGCGCGAATAACCACTGATTCGGATTTCTTAACTGAACCCATATCTTGGATGGTATGCTGGTCGTAACAATGCATGTTTTAGCTAACTTATGTTGGTTGAACATTTGAGCATGACATTGGACAACTGCAGAATTTTTATTATATATTGGCTGTGTTTGATGACATAAGAATTTTTCAGTTTCGATGACTATACAGTTTTTAAAGTTGTCGGTAGAGAGAGGATAGAACAATTCTCGTTGTATATCTACTAAAATCATATCCGTGGCTGGTTTGACGTAGATGTATGAATTATTGACCATGCTAGGTAACGGTACTACTTTGTATGCTTCAAATTCTGTAGATGTAGATAATGGTAGTCGCACAATGAATATAGCATGCTCATAATTAATGCTGCACTTAACTGTCATTAACTTGTACAATTTTGTGACATCTCGGCTTGGTAATTTCAATGATGAGGGTAGATGTTCCTTCATTAGGGTTAATTGTTTCTCAAGATCTTCGACGGACATGATATGATAATTCATCTTGCCTTGATATACATCGGTCATCGTATCTAGCAATGTATTTTGAGTTTTTTGATATTCTGTTATTAAAATCGATATGAGTGTTGCTAGAGCAATGAATGATTCAATTGCCCTTTGTTCTTTCATTTGTGATGTCATGTTCTTCAATCTGTCTAAATTATCTTGAAATGTAGCTTCAATTGATTTCATTTGTTGCATTCTCTCTTGCTTAGTTTGTCTGATGAGTGATTCTGTTGCTTCTAAAACTGATGTCTGATTTTGCAGTAAGAGCTGTAAATGTTCCTCATTTCCTTGTACCTTGGTTATGGTTTCTGACATTTCCTTTGCGTAATTATCATCCAAGAGTCCAAAAAGTTGATGAGCTACGTTTCCTACAACATTAATAAGACCTCGTTTGAAGCGGAGTTGTTGTTTTATTCCATGTTGTGTTAAGAGTATTTGATTTGTATGCTCAAATTGTTGTGCTGTATGTTTATACTGACGTATGATCTCACTAAAATATTCGCCCTTTGTGATTATCGTTCTTAAAATCTCTAATTTGTTGATGCCTTTCTGTATGTTTTGTAATATGTCCCAGTAACTCTTCATGTCATAATATACAATCCATTTCCATTCCTGAGAAGTGATGAACGCATCTCCTAATTTTTCATAATAGATACCTGGCTGATTATCAAATGTTTTTATTTCAATGTTTTTGTTGACAGGTAACTTGGCAGCTGTACAACAACATGGAAATAGCAGTACTGCGATCAAGAGTAAACCTAGCGTGTTTGTTAATGTTATTGATTTTCTTCTTTTTGGTGTTGAACTACCTTCGTCTGTTCGTCTCTTATTCCTTGATTTTGGTTCTTCAGGTTCTGTTTCTGTATCTTGAGCTGGTTCTACTGGGAGTGGACATAAGTTGTGTATTGCTCGTTTAACTGTACCTGATGCTGTTTTCACTTCTGCTACTCGAACTAAACCATCAGCACCTGGTGCTATACCGATGACTCTTCCCATTGGCCATTTTAATGGTGGTAAATTGTTATCTTTTATAATAACTAAAGTACCTAACGGAATGTTTGTGAGTTGTCTTGTCCATTTTAGGCGTTGCTGAAGCTCAGTGAGATATTCTGTGGTCCATCTTCGCCAGAATTCCTTTTGTATGTAACTTACGAGTTTCCACCGAGATAATGCGGACATTTTGGTTGGCTCTGTCTCAGGATCAGGTAATGCACTTGTAGGTTCGCCAATGAGGAAGTGACCTGGTGTTAATGCCGTATAATCATTTGGATTGCTGGACATTGGTGTTAACGGTCGAGAATTTAATATTGCTTCTATTTCGGCAACCACTGTGCTCAATTCTTCAAATGTTAATGATGCGGAAGTCAATGCCTTGAGCAATAGTTTCTTTGCTGATTTGACTGACGATTCCCATAATCCGCCAAAATGTGGAGAACGTGGTGGTATGAAGTGAAATTGTATTTGTTTCTCTGCACATATGTTTGTTATTCTTTCCATTGACTTCTCGTTCGTCAACATTTCTTGTACTTCCTTTAACTTGTTACTCGCACCTACAAAGTTCGTGGCGTTGTCGCAGTATAAATCCTTACAATTTCCTCTTCTTGCTACAAATCCTTTGAGCGCGCCCAAAAATGCCTCAGTTGTTAAGTCCGAGACAACTTCAAGATGCACAGCTTTTGTAACGAAGCAACAAAAGACTGCTATGTATGATTTTTCTGGTCTTTTTCCTCGCAATCTAAAATGAGTCCATATTGGTCCACAAAAGTCAACTCCTGATGTTAAAAATGGTCGTCCTGGCAGTACTCGTCCCTTAGGCAAATTTCCCATCAGCTGATTCATTAGTTGTGGCCTTGCACGAGCACATAATACGCAATTGGTCACGACAGATCTTGCTAAATTTCGACCTTGTGTTATCCAGAATTTACGTCGTGATAAATATAATAGTGCTTGTGGACCTGCATGCAAATGTAATATGTGTAGATGACTCATTAATAGCTTTGTGAAGCTATGTTCGCCAGATAATAGTAGCTGATGCTTCGCTTCATGTGGTAAGCTTGATGCATCCAAGCGTCCTCCTACTCTAAGTAGTTTGTCCTCATCTAAAAATGGTGTTAATGATGCAAGTCGGCTTGTGGATTTCACTTGTCCTTCCTTCCTTAAGCACTCAATGTCAGCTGCGAAGCTTGACTGTTGAATTTCCTTCACAATAACCTTCATAGCTTCATTGAGTTCATTGACAAGCACGAATCTTGGTATTTCTTCCTTTTTTAAGTTTCTCTTGAACAGTTTTATGGCACGCAGCACTAATGCAGTTATTCTTTGTAATTTTTTAAATGAGTTGCAATGATTGATCCGCTGAAGAAAGTGGTCTTCGGCATTTTTATCACTGGTGTTTTTTACGTGTAACACTATTTTCATTTCCCTTTCTTCAGCAGGTGTCCTTACCCTTTGGAAGGCTGAGCTTGGCCATTCGTTTTCTGGTTGCTGTAAGAACGATGGACCGTGAAACCATAATTTTGATTGTATAAGGGTTTCTGCTGTTACACCTCTTGACACTAAGTCTGCAGGATTATGTTTTGTGTTGACATATTTCCACTGTGATGGTGATGATATCTCTAGTATTGTCTGAACTCTATTAGCAACGAATGTCCTTAATGATGACGGTTGCTCATTTATCCAGGAGAGCGTGATTTGTGAATCTGTCCAGTACGTAATGTTGTTAAATTTTATTTTGCTTGATTTAACTATTCGTTGTACCAGTTGTGTTGCTAATTTGGCCGCACAAAGTTCTAATCTTGGCAGTGTCACAACCTTTACAGGAGCAACTCGTAACTTTGCGCATAATAATTTGTTTATTATTTCGCCAGAGCTAGTTATCGAGCGTATATATATTGCAGTTCCGTACGCCTTTTCACTGGCATCAGCGAATGCATGTAGTTCAACTTTTTTCCTAAACGGGTCATTCAATATGTATCTTCCCACCTTTAAGTTATTCAACAACATCAAACCTTGTCTGAAATTCACCCATTTGCTACTTAAATCATATGGCAAGTCGTCATCCCAGTCAAGTTTCAAACTCCAAAGTTGCTGCATGAATATTTTGCCTAGTACTATTACAGGATTAACTAATCCTAACGGATCGAAGAGGTGTGCCATATCAGCTAATACCGTTCGTTTGGAAATTTTTATTTGTTCTGGCCATGTTGTAGTGAAAATAAAACAATCTCGTTTTGGCTCCCATCCAAGTCCAAGTGTCTTTATATGACCTTCGTTGTTATCTGAAAAACAAAGCTGGACCTCTAAATCTTCCTTTGCAATGCCCTTCAAAATGCTCTGGTGATTTGCACACCATTTTCGTAATTAAAGCCTCCGGACGCCATCATTTCTGTGAGTTCCTTGCGTAAATTTATTACCCCTGTTAGACTGTCACAACCAGAAATGATGTCGTCAACGTAAAAATCATCTATGTTTTGTGATGCCAATGGGAACCTTATGATTTCATCTTCCGCTAATTGTTTTAAACATCTGGTGGCTAAATATGGAGCAGATCGTGTACCATATGTCACCGTAGATAGTTGGTAATATTTTATTTCTTCATTAGGATTTTTTCTCCACATAATCAGCTGCATATTTCTATCCTCTTCATTGACCAGAATCTGCCTATACATTTGTGCAATGTCAGCCGTAAATACGTATTTATATGTTCTGAATCGTATAATTATATCGAATAGATCATCTTGAACTTTAGGCCCTGTTAGCATGAGGTCGTTCAATGATAAGTTGGTTGAAGTTTTTGCTGATGCATCAAAGACTACTCTCAACTTTGTTGTGCTGCTTGTAGGTTTTAAAACAAAGTGATGAGGTAGAAAGTAGTGTGTGTCAGGTATGTCCTTGTAATTTACCTCCTTCATATGCCCTAACCGAAGATATTCATCTAGAAATTCATTGTATTGGCAATGGAGTTCGGGATTCATCAATAATCTTTTTTCTATATTTTTGAGTCTTTTGAACGCCATGTTCCATGAGTTTCCCAATAATGTAGTGTCTGCTAATATTGGTAGATTTACTACATATCTTCCATTTTCATTTCGGCATGTGGTCGACTTAAAAAATTCTTCACACCTTTGGTCTGATGCACTCATGATTTTTGGTGTATTGCATTCTTCGATTTCCCAAAATTTTTGTAATTGGTTATCCAATTCTATGTTTGTTATGCCACAGAATGGCATTGAAGCATTTGTATGCGTTGCTTTTCCCATCACTACCCATCCTAATGTGGTGTTTTGTAATAATGGTAGATTTTTATCTGGTTTTAATTGTCCGCTTAGCATGATATCTGCATATAATTCAGCACCTATGAGCATGTCGATTTTATCTGGCATGTTGAATTCTGGATCAGCTAATTCAATATTTTTAGGTAAATCCCATCCTGTAGTATCTATAAATTGTTGTGGTTGATATGATGTAATTTCTTTCATCACGTAAGCTTCAATGTTGGTATCATATGAACTTATTCTAGATGCAATTTTGATATTTATTTTATTATTTGTTTTTGTTTTGGCATCACCTACTTCATTTATATTTATCTCATCCTGAATTATTGGTACTTTTACTCTTCTTCTTAGTTTTTCTGTGATGAAGTTGACCTGAGATCCTGAATCTAATAACAAGCGACATTTTACCGCGTTACCTTGAGTATCTTTAACAAACGCTACAGCTGTTCCCAAAAATACATATGATATTTTATCTGTATGTGCAGCTAGGTTTGTTGTAGATCCAAGATGTGCTGATGTTTGCGTTGTTTGAATTGATTGGATATTGGGTTCCTTTGTAATACTTGGTGTGAAATGCAGAAGACTGTTGTGTCTTTGCTGGCATTTCGAACATCCTTTTAGTGGACATTTATTGGGTATGTGCCCAGTTCTTAAGCAATTAATACATAATTTTAATTTTTTTGCTTGTTTTAATCTTTCTAGTGGCGTCATTTTCAAAAATTTTTCGCAATAGTAAATTAAGTGATCGTTATTACATATGTTACACTTTGATGATGTCCTTGTTGACATATGCGCTACCAATTTGGTTTTGAATTTTTCTCCCTTTTTATTGCCTAAAGCTTCGAGCGACTGAAAACGGGTTTCTAGAAATTCGAGAAAACCTTTCAATGTTTGCAATTCCTTTGGAGCTTTCAACGATTGTTCATATAAATTGTGTGTTTCACGATCTAACTTTTTTGTTAACATATACAGAATAATAGGATCCCAGTGGTCATGAATTGACAATCCCAAATTTTCCAGACCCATTATACATTCTTGTGTTATATCATGCATATTTTTAATTTGTTGGCTTGAATCATTTGTTATTGGTGTTTGTATGACTAATTTTTCAATTAGTGATGTCACCAATAATCTCCTATTAGCATACCTATATATGTATGTATGTATTTATAGCAAAGTGAAATCGCCACATATTTGACTGAAATAGGCAATGGGGATAAAATACAGTTTATTTTGCAGTTGCAAAAATGGGGGTTGGTAGCAGAGAATACCATATGTAAGAACTGCAATACAGAAATGGTGTTGAGAAGACCAAGTAATGACGGCAGAGTACGTTGGTATTGCAACGGCAAGAAAAATAACATCACTGATTACTGTAAAACAGCTTATTCCATAAAATCAGGAACTGTTTTTGAAGGAACGAAATTGTCTATTCGAAATGTATGTACAAGTTTTTTAATTTTGTATACATACAGGAAGTCCCGTTTGGTTTGCTTAACCTTGATACCATAGATAGGTCTCATCAAGACAAACAAAAACTCGTATCGGAGGGAAGGGGGGGAAATCCCAACGGTTTCGCCACTAGAGGGCGTTGAAGTTTTTTTCCTCTTATTTCACGATGTACCATATAACTTTTTACAGGGGCACTCAACGGTCACTTTGCGTTAAGAAAAAATGTAGAAGACCCTTTGCCCTTTTCAACGATACCTTACTTGTTCCTCTTCTTCCTACTGTTGAAAAGTTACACGCATTCAAAATCAAAATTTTGTGAATTTTTCTCAAATTTTTGTGTTTAACCCTGTCTTTCTCAAAAAAAGGCTTAAATTAACCCCAAGTTTTTATTGCAGAAAATGAAAGCTCAATTGATTCTCTACCGATTTGCTATGCCTATTTTTTTCAAAAAACGCATAATTTTCGAGATATTAAGGAAGACCTTTTGAAAAAACTGAAAAAAATAAGTCTGAAATCATTGGATTATTGGACACGTGTTTTTATTGCAGTGTAAATTAAAAATAGGAGCTAGAAGTGCGAATTTTCAAATGCAAATACCCATCTCACTTTCACTCATTGATTGTCAAAGCTGTCAAATTTGAATGTATTTAAATTTACAAAATTTTGGAAAATCCCCCATTGAAATAATGTGTTAACAAGTAAGTTAGTGATTTAATTCAAATCCAATCAATTTAATTTTAATTTAAATGAAAATTGTGCCCCCCTCTATCTATTGAAAATATCAAATGTTTTAATCAATCTTCGTCTATTGAGACATGGCGAATTTCCTAAGAGTGAGAGAACAGTATAAATTTAGTCCCATTTTTACAGTATGGTGTTTACTACAGTTGTTTCATCCAGTCTATTTATATCAGTGGGCCTAACCAAATTTGACTTGAAGCCACTCAAGCCACAATTGAATTCCCCACGTTTTGTGTCAAAATTTACTTTGTAGTAAAAATTTGATCCATTCCACACAGGCT
This sequence comes from Bombylius major, assembly GCA_932526495.1. Taxonomy (NCBI): domain Eukaryota; kingdom Metazoa; phylum Arthropoda; class Insecta; order Diptera; family Bombyliidae; genus Bombylius; species Bombylius major. The sequence goes on from OW052045.1 coordinate 18,842,887, forward strand.
CTAAAAGTATGATATTCCTGTATATGGTGGGCAACTGTCTCTTTCTTTCGTGACGTCAACACTTGAAAAATTTTTATGAAATGTTCTGAAAACAAAACAAATGAATTGAAGTGAAGTATAAAGTGTGCTACATACATATTTGTGAAATATTTTCTTGTGTTTTTATTTTATTAAACTATAAAGGAGTGAAGTATAAAAATTATTATTATTTTGAAATATATAAATTAGTTAAAAACTTTTATAAAAATGGTGAACTGTACAGTGAAAACTTGCAAATATTATAGTATATATAGTTCTTTAAAAAAAATCAAACAATTAGAGGTTATTTTCGAATGTTTCAACAAAGACAAAATTTCTACAACGATGCAGTATTTAAATAATCCTTTAAATGCAGCAAAAGTTGTTGAAATAAGAGATGATATAAAAGTTTTATTTTTTAAATGCCGATTGTATTTCCGTTTTGTGCTTATTGTTTGTTTCGATCAGCAGATTCAGTTGCTGATTGTAAAAAGTAAAGTGTACAGTGAGAGTGAAAATGGAAGAATTAGTAGTATAGATATGGGCATTCTAGACCAGGGAGGGTTTTGTGCACAGCTTTTTTGGATGACGTCATAAGCTTTGAGCTTTTTGTTTGTGACGTGTGGTGTGCTTCGGGAGCTTTTAAGCTTTTCTGGTTGTGGCATGTGGTGGAAGCTTTTGTGGTTTGTGGGTGGTGGCATGTGGCGTGGGTTTGAAGCTTCGAAGCTTTTCGCTGTGGGTTGAAGCTTTTAAGGCGAAATGGTGGATTCTGACGGGGGGAGGTGTGGAAAGAAGCTGAGTGAGATGAAACTGGTTTTATCTGGAAATTATTGGTTTTTCTGAGAAATTGTTGTTATCTCGTTTAGTTTCTTTGAATTTTGTTATCTCGTTGTTTTCTTGTAATTTTGTGTTTGATTTCTGAGAAATTTTGTTATCTCGTTAATTTCTCGGAATTTTATGGTCTTATCTAGAATTAGAATTTTATTGATTTCCTGGAATTTTGTTATCTCGTTGGTTTCCTGTAATTTAGTGTTTGATTTCTGAGAAATTTTGTTATCTCATTAATTTCTCGGAATTTTGTGGTCTTATCTAGAATTAGAATTTTATTGATTTCTTAGAATTTTGTTATCTTGTTGGTTTCATGTAATTTAGTGTTTGATTTCTGAGAAATTTTGTTATCTCGTTAATTTCTCAGAATTTTGTGGTCTGATCTAGAATTTTATTGATTTCTTGGAATTTTGCGGTTTCTTATCAAGAAAATATTTTGGGTGAATATGATATTCAGGGTATAAATACCTTGGAAAAAACAGTTTTGACTACAGTATGAATTTTGAATTTGATAGAGAGGTTCTCGCGGATTGTGATAGTGAAACAACAATAATATCAGCTCAAACACAACTTCAAAGTTTATTTGAAGTAACAGCATCTTGTTTTAAATTCGATAAAGAGTTTTTAGAAGATTGTGAAAGTGTATCAACAGGAATATCAATTCAAACAGCAGTTAAAGGTCGTTTTAATTTCACAATACAACCTCAGAGTTTATATGAAATAGCAGTATATAATCTTTGGAATCATCATATTATTAATCTTAAAAGGTGGGAAGAGGAGTTACAAAAACCGCTGTTAAGAATCAGATTGGAAAACACATATTTCTTTCTACACTTTATTAGTTCTTTTGTTTTCAATTGACCGCTTAGAAAAAAAGTAAATATACCTAAGCTTGTGAAGTATTCTAAAAAAGCACATTTAGATTCAATAATAGTGTGTTATATAGAAAAACTAGAAATTCATACACCTTGCAAAAATTTTTGATAAAAAAAGTGTGAAGAAAAAATGGAATTTGGATTTTATAAAGAAAGCCAGAGTAGCGGTGAATGCAGAAAACCAGTATGAAGATATAGATATTATTGAGAAGTTTAATTCTAATACTTTTAAACCACTAATGAATTTAAAGAAAATGGAATATGAAAAAGATTATTTAATCGTTGGATGCAGACGCATTGCAACAAAATATGGAGAACGATTATTATTAGAATTAGAAGACTTCAATATATTCTTACCAGCAAGATATAATTCATTTTCTAATACAGAAATTGAAAGATTGAATACAAGTCAACTTTATATTAAGAATTTTGGAGAAATGGGAAAATCTTTTAGATTAGAAATATTCAAGTCTTTTCAAAATGATGAAAGTCAAAATGGTCAAGAATTTCTTTTAAATTTTCCAAAATAAAATTTTTTTATATGTTTGAAATAAAAAAAATAAAATAAAATAAAAACGCTCTTGTTTCTGAAAATTTTAATTATAATGAGAAAGTAAATAAAAAAATCTTAAATTTTTTATATTTAAAAGTATTTTTTATTGATAAATAACTTAATTACTTATGCTAACTTAATCTAAAATTTTAATTATGAAACAATTCCTTAAAAAATAATTAAATAATGTATAAATATATTTTAATTTACAATAATTCTGTTTTATTTATCCATGAGTTATGCTCATTTGAAAATCCTAACCATTTTACAAAAACATTATCTCCTTTTTTTCTCAAAACTTTTTCTATTAAATAAATGTGTGGATATTTTGATTTTAAAAGTTCCTTTTCATAAAAACCTCCTTTAATTGTATCACCCTTATAGTCCTCTAAATAATATGTTACTGGATTCGTATTTTTTATGCTTTTAATTTTGAAAATTTCAGTCGTCCAATTTGGTGTATATCCCTTTTCAAAAACGTGTTTATGTTTACTTATACGAACAGAATCACCAATTTTGAACTTTGCACCAGGAAAAACTTTCAAATTACTATATACAGTTTTTAGCAGCGATTTTTCATTAGATGAATTAACATCTCGAGGACGCATTTTAATAGTACGATGTTTTGTATTGTTGTAACTTTCAACCAGTTTTTGAACGTCATCAATCCATTTATATGTTCCTTTAAAACTAAATTGTTTCCACATTAAAGCTTTTAAAGTTCTATTAAAACGTTCAACAATTGAAGCTTTCAAAGTGCTATACGTAGAATAATGATTTATATGATTCTTTTTCATCAAATCTTGAAAGTGTTTGTTGTAAAATTCTTTTCCAAGATCACTTTGTATATTCTTGGGTATTCTATTTGAAGATTTAAAAATACTTTCCATTGCTTTAGTTACATCAGGACCACTTTTTGTTTTTACAGGAATAGCCCACGCAAATTTAGAGAATACATCAATTACAGTTAATAGAAAACGATAACCTTTGTTATTTACAGAATATGCACCCATTTCAACTAAATCTATTTGCCAAAGATCATCTGTTCCTTTTGTAATTACTTTTCTTCGATTAAATCTTTTTCGTGCTGATTTATGCAGCTCTTCAACAAGTTGTTTCTTACTCATTTTTCAATCAAATATCAGGATTTATATAAAATTTTGTATATTATTTTTATATATATAGAATTAAGTTGTTTTGTATGTATACATATGTTTTTAACATGTCATTATTAATTCGTTCAAGTTTATCATTATATATCATAAAAAATTTATGTATATTAGAATTCATTTCATTTGTAATTTGTTTGATGGTTTTTTCAGTATCTTCTTTAAGGTTTCGTATATTCTCTTTAAATGTATTCTCCAATTTTTTTATTATTTCAATAGTCAAATTATTTATTTGTTTTTCAAGAAAATGCTTTGTAACCGCATCTTGAGGATTTATAGGATTTGCAACTTTTTTTAGACTTTTAAAATTAATATCAAAATGACCATCTGGTGTAAGTGAGAAACCTATTCCTGGTGATCCTTGTGGGCCTCGTTCGCTGATAACTTGATGAGTAGTTCGATTACTAACAAAACGTCCGAATTTGTCAACACTCATTGAATATGACTACTAGAATGCAAAACTAGGAAACGCTAATTCTGATTGCTAGTAGTGTTTTTAATATTAGAACTAGGAACCACTAATTCTTTGATTAAAACGCACTGATTGAGTTATTAACAAACAGTAATCTTTAATCAATAAATTCCAGTATTTATACTATAAAAATGCTGATTAATTAACATAATAACAATTATTACAATAAAGGTGTATAACAATTACATTATTATACTAAAGGTAAATGACCTAAGCTATTAACTTAACAATATCTGACAATGCATTTACTAAGTACATAACTACATTTGTTCTATATATAATATAAATTATGCTGATGCTGCATTTGATACAAAAATATTGTTTATGTATGAGTAAAAGGTAATTATATTTTATAACGTTAATTAACTAAATATTAAATTGAATTCGAATCTAATAATTTTATTAATTCTTGTGATTTAATTATTTGTTGTTAAATGTGTGTTTCAACATCCTGGGGCACCTTGAAGTCCCTGACTTCAATCCTAAAATCGTCGTCCGTTAACTTATCCTTGTATATATGTTTAAGAATAGGAGTTGGATTCTGTATTGATAGACGTAATCTGTGAACAATGATGGTCATACATATTCCTATGATTATTGAAACAGTTAGTGCAGAATACCCGATTGTGTACTGATGTATGTCATGAGGCTGAAGTTGTGTGATAGAACCTTGATTTTGACGAATGGCTATTAATTTTTCGTGCAGTTGTTTCAGTTCTTCAGTGTGGTTCTGGACGGGAAAGGTTATCTTCACGTTGCTTCCTGAGACCAATTCATTTGGAATAGATATCTCATCGCTTATGTTAAACGCAGGATAAAAGGTTGTACCAAATTCTTCATTAATGGTGGTGTGTGAATTTATAAGGATGTGGTCATCCTTCATCAAACATCCTTTATTTATTTTGATTATTCCATTGCCCTTTAGGTTATGTTGAAAAATTGTATTACCACAAATAAACGTGTATACATATTCCTTATCAAGCGCGAATAACCACTGATTCGGATTTCTTAACTGAACCCATATCTTGGATGGTATGCTGGTCGTAACAATGCATGTTTTAGCTAACTTATGTTGGTTGAACATTTGAGCATGACATTGGACAACTGCAGAATTTTTATTATATATTGGCTGTGTTTGATGACATAAGAATTTTTCAGTTTCGATGACTATACAGTTTTTAAAGTTGTCGGTAGAGAGAGGATAGAACAATTCTCGTTGTATATCTACTAAAATCATATCCGTGGCTGGTTTGACGTAGATGTATGAATTATTGACCATGCTAGGTAACGGTACTACTTTGTATGCTTCAAATTCTGTAGATGTAGATAATGGTAGTCGCACAATGAATATAGCATGCTCATAATTAATGCTGCACTTAACTGTCATTAACTTGTACAATTTTGTGACATCTCGGCTTGGTAATTTCAATGATGAGGGTAGATGTTCCTTCATTAGGGTTAATTGTTTCTCAAGATCTTCGACGGACATGATATGATAATTCATCTTGCCTTGATATACATCGGTCATCGTATCTAGCAATGTATTTTGAGTTTTTTGATATTCTGTTATTAAAATCGATATGAGTGTTGCTAGAGCAATGAATGATTCAATTGCCCTTTGTTCTTTCATTTGTGATGTCATGTTCTTCAATCTGTCTAAATTATCTTGAAATGTAGCTTCAATTGATTTCATTTGTTGCATTCTCTCTTGCTTAGTTTGTCTGATGAGTGATTCTGTTGCTTCTAAAACTGATGTCTGATTTTGCAGTAAGAGCTGTAAATGTTCCTCATTTCCTTGTACCTTGGTTATGGTTTCTGACATTTCCTTTGCGTAATTATCATCCAAGAGTCCAAAAAGTTGATGAGCTACGTTTCCTACAACATTAATAAGACCTCGTTTGAAGCGGAGTTGTTGTTTTATTCCATGTTGTGTTAAGAGTATTTGATTTGTATGCTCAAATTGTTGTGCTGTATGTTTATACTGACGTATGATCTCACTAAAATATTCGCCCTTTGTGATTATCGTTCTTAAAATCTCTAATTTGTTGATGCCTTTCTGTATGTTTTGTAATATGTCCCAGTAACTCTTCATGTCATAATATACAATCCATTTCCATTCCTGAGAAGTGATGAACGCATCTCCTAATTTTTCATAATAGATAGCTGGCTGATTATCAAATGTTTTTATTTCAATGTTTTTGTTGACAGGTAACTTGGCAGCTGTACAACAACATGGAAATAGCAGTACTGCGATCAAGAGTAAACCTAGCGTGTTTGTTAATGTTATTGATTTTCTTCTTTTTGGTGTTGAACTACCTTCGTCTGTTCGTCTCTTATTCCTTGATTTTGGTTCTTCAGGTTCTGTTTCTGTATCTTGAGCTGGTTCTACTGGGAGTGGACATAAGTTGTGTATTGCTCGTTTAACTGTACCTGATGCTGTTTTCACTTCTGCTACTCGAACTAAACCATCAGCACCTGGTGCTATACCGATGACTCTTCCCATTGGCCATTTTAATGGTGGTAAATTGTTATCTTTTATAATAACTAAAGTACCTAACGGAATGTTTGTGAGTTGTCTTGTCCATTTTAGGCGTTGCTGAAGCTCAGTGAGATATTCTGTGGTCCATCTTCGCCAGAATTCCTTTTGTATGTAACTTACGAGTTTCCACCGAGATAATGCGGACATTTTGGTTGGCTCTGTCTCAGGATCAGGTAATGCACTTGTAGGTTCGCCAATGAGGAAGTGACCTGGTGTTAATGCCGTATAATCATTTGGATTGCTGGACATTGGTGTTAACGGTCGAGAATTTAATATTGCTTCTATTTCGGCAACCACTGTGCTCAATTCTTCAAATGTTAATGATGCGGAAGTCAATGCCTTGAGCAATAGTTTCTTTGCTGATTTGACTGACGATTCCCATAATCCGCCAAAATGTGGAGAACGTGGTGGTATGAAGTGAAATTGTATTTGTTTCTCTGCACATATGTTTGTTATTCTTTCCATTGACTTCTCGTTCGTCAACATTTCTTGTACTTCCTTTAACTTGTTACTCGCACCTACAAAGTTCGTGGCGTTGTCGCAGTATAAATCCTTACAATTTCCTCTTCTTGCTACAAATCCTTTGAGCGCGCCCAAAAATGCCTCAGTTGTTAAGTCCGAGACAACTTCAAGATGCACAGCTTTTGTAACGAAGCAACAAAAGACTGCTATGTATGATTTTTCTGGTCTTTTTCCTCGCAATCTAAAATGAGTCCATATTGGTCCACAAAAGTCAACTCCTGATGTTAAAAATGGTCGTCCTGGCAGTACTCGTCCCTTAGGCAAATTTCCCATCAGCTGATTCATTAGTTGTGGCCTTGCACGAGCACATAATACGCAATTGGTCACGACAGATCTTGCTAAATTTCGACCTTGTGTTATCCAGAATTTACGTCGTGATAAATATAATAGTGCTTGTGGACCTGCATGCAAATGTAATATGTGTAGATGACTCATTAATAGCTTTGTGAAGCTATGTTCGCCAGATAATAGTAGCTGATGCTTCGCTTCATGTGGTAAGCTTGATGCATCCAAGCGTCCTCCTACTCTAAGTAGTTTGTCCTCATCTAAAAATGGTGTTAATGATGCAAGTCGGCTTGTGGATTTCACTTGTCCTTCCTTCCTTAAGCACTCAATGTCAGCTGCGAAGCTTGACTGTTGAATTTCCTTCACAATAACCTTCATAGCTTCATTGAGTTCATTGACAAGCACGAATCTTGGTATTTCTTCCTTTTTTAAGTTTCTCTTGAACAGTTTTATGGCACGCAGCACTAATGCAGTTATTCTTTGTAATTTTTTAAATGAGTTGCAATGATTGATCCGCTGAAGAAAGTGGTCTTCGGCATTTTTATCACTGGTGTTTTTTACGTGTAACACTATTTTCATTTCCCTTTCTTCAGCAGGTGTCCTTACCCTTTGGAAGGCTGAGCTTGGCCATTCGTTTTCTGGTTGCTGTAAGAACGATGGACCGTGAAACCATAATTTTGATTGTATAAGGGTTTCTGCTGTTACACCTCTTGACACTAAGTCTGCAGGATTATGTTTTGTGTTGACATATTTCCACTGTGATGGTGATGATATCTCTAGTATTGTCTGAACTCTATTAGCAACGAATGTCCTTAATGATGACGGTTGCTCATTTATCCAGGAGAGCGTGATTTGTGAATCTGTCCAGTACGTAATGTTGTTAAATTTTATTTTGCTTGATTTAACTATTCGTTGTACCAGTTGTGTTGCTAATTTGGCCGCACAAAGTTCTAATCTTGGCAGAGTCACAACCTTTACAGGAGCAACTCGTGACTTTGCGCATAATAATTTGTTTATTATTTCGCCAGAGCTAGTTATCGAGCGTATATATATTGCAGTTCCGTACGCCTTTTCACTGGCATCAGCGAATGCATGTAGTTCAACTTTTTTCCTAAACGGGTCATTCAATATGTATCTTCCCACCTTTAAGTTATTCAACAACATCAAACCTTGTCTGAAATTCACCCATTTGCTACTTAAATCATATGGCAAGTCGTCATCCCAGTCAAGTTTCAAACTCCAAAGTTGCTGCATGAATATTTTGCCTAGTACTATTACAGGATTAACTAATCCTAACGGATCGAAGAGGTGTGCCATATCAGCTAATACCGTTCGTTTGGAAATTTTTATTTGTTCTGGCCATGTTGTAGTGAAAATAAAACAATCTCGTTTTGGCTCCCATCCAAGTCCAAGTGTCTTTATATGACCTTCGTTGTTATCTGAAAAACAAAGCTGGACCTCTAAATCTTCCTTTGCAATGCCCTTCAAAATGCTCTGGTGATTTGCACACCATTTTCGTAATTAAAGCCTCCGGACGCCATCATTTCTGTGAGTTCCTTGCGTAAATTTATTACCCCTGTTAGACTGTCACAACCAGAAATGATGTCGTCAACGTAAAAATCATCTATGTTTTGTGATGCCAATGGTAACCTTATGATTTCATCTTCCGCTAATTGTTTTAAACATCTGGTGGCTAAATATGGAGCAGATCGTGTACCATATGTCACCGTAGATAGTTGGTAATATTTTATTTCTTCATTAGGATTTTTTCTCCACATAATCAGCTGCATATTTCTATCCTCTTCATTGACCAGAATCTGCCTATACATTTGTGCAATGTCAGCCGTAAATACGTATTTATATGTTCTGAATCGTATAATTATATCGAATAGATCATCTTGAACTTTAGGCCCTGTTAGCATGAGGTCGTTCAATGATAAGTTGGTTGAATTTTTTGCTGATGCATCAAAGACTACTCTCAACTTTGTTGTGCTGCTTGTAGGTTTTAAAACAAAGTGATGAGGTAGAAAGTAGTGTGTGTCAGGTATGTCCTTGTAATTTACCTCCTTCATATGCCCTAACCGAAGATATTCATCTAGAAATTCATTGTATTGGCAATGGAGTTCGGGATTCATCAATAATCTTTTTTCTATATTTTTGAGTCTTTTGAACGCCATGTTCCATGAGTTTCCCAATAATGTAGTGTCTGCTAATATTGGTAGATTTACTACATATCTTCCATTTTCATTTCGGCATGTGGTCGACTTAAAAAATTCTTCACACCTTTGGTCTGATGCACTCATGATTTTTGGTGTATTGCATTCTTCGATTTCCCAAAATTTTTGTAATTGGTTATCCAATTCTATGTTTGTTATGCCACAGAATGGCATTGAAGCATTTGTATGCGTTGCTTTTCCCATCACTACCCATCCTAATGTGGTGTTTTGTAATAATGGTAGATTTTTATCTGGTTTTAATTGTCCGCTTAGCATGATATCTGCATATAATTCAGCACCTATGAGCATGTCGATTTTATCTGGCATGTTGAATTCTGGATCAGCTAATTCAATATTTTTAGGTAAATCCCATCCTGTAGTATCTATAAATTGTTGTGGTTGATATGATGTAATTTCTTTCATCACGTAAGCTTCAATGTTGGTATCATATGAACTTATTCTAGATGCAATTTTGATATTTATTTTATTATTTGTTTTTGTTTTGGCATCACCTACTTCATTTATATTTATCTCATCCTGAATTATTGGTACTTTTACTCTTCTTCTTAGTTTTTCTGTGATGAAGTTGACCTGAGATCCTGAATCTAATAACAAGCGACATTTTACCGCGTTACCTTGAGTATCTTTAACAAACGCTACAGCTGTTCCCAAAAATACATATGATATTTTATCTGTATGTGCAGCTAGGTTTGTTGTAGATCCAAGATGTGCTGATGTTTGCGTTGTTTGAATTGATTGGATATTGGGTTCCTTTGTAATACTTGGTGTGAAATGCAGAAGACTGTTGTGTCTTTGCTGGCATTTCGAACATCCTTTTAGTGGACATTTATTGGGTATGTGCCCAGTTCTTAAGCAATTAATACATAATTTTAATTTTTTTGCTTGTTTTAATCTTTCTAGTGGCGTCATTTTCAAAAATTTTTCGCAATAGTAAATTAAGTGATCGTTATTACATATGTTACACTTTGATGATGTCCTTGTTGACATATGCGCTACCAATTTGGTTTTGAATTTTTCTCCCTTTTTATTGCCTAAAGCTTCGAGCGACTGAAAACGGGTTTCTAGAAATTCGAGAAAACCTTTCAATGTTTGCAATTCCTTTGGAGCTTTCAACGATTGTTCATATAAATTGTGTGTTTCACGATCTAACTTTTTTGTTAACATATACAGAATAATAGGATCCCAGTGGTCATGAATTGACAATCCCAAATTTTCCAGACCCATTATACATTCTTGTGTTATATCATGCATATTTTTAATTTGTTGGCTTGAATCATTTGTTATTGGTGTTTGTATGACTAATTTTTCAATTAGTGATGTCACCAATAATCTCCTATTAGCATATCTACTTTTCAACATTTCCCATGCTGACAAATAATTGTCATCAGATACAATCACGTGCCTTATCAACCTTTCAGCTTCTCCAGACAGATTTGATTTTAAGTAAAACATTTTTTGCGCGTTTGATAAGGGTTGTGAATGTACTAACTGTGAAAAGAGATCGAAGAACTGTTGCCACTTCAGGTAGCTGCCATCGAATTTAGGTAACTGAATTTTTGGTAGCTTCATCATTGGAGCGGTAACATATGTTTCTTGATGTGCAATTTCTTTATTTTGATTCTCTTCTTGTGTGATTTTTATCAAAATTTCTTGATACTTTTCTTGTATGTCGAAAAATTGCTCATTATCATACTGAGATTTTTCGATGTCGTCTGCTAAATCCCATACACTGTTGTGTATGTTATTGATTTCTTGCCAAAGTTCCGACATCATTTTTCTTTTTACCTCATAGTATGCCTTTGGTTGTATTTCATTGATTATTTTTATATTCATTATGACCTTATTGAGATTCATAATTAGATTTTTTTGTTTTTTAATTAATTTTAGCAATTTTTCTTGATTGTTAATTTGTGCTGCAGTATATGCGCTAGTTGACTGCTCACTTTCTTGAGTTTTTACTATTTTTAAAGGTGTATTATCCTTTTCTTGATGAATTTCCACTGTTTTGATTAATTGGTATATCTCATTTCGTACCTTTTCGTATGTGCTTTTTACGTTGACATAGTAGTATGTTGTAAAATAGCTATGAGTGGTATTGTCAGGGAATCTTTTTTTAATTTCCTTATCATTTTCATGAAACTTAGTCCAGATTTCATTCAAGGTATTTAATTTTTGTTTTAAATATGCTAGATTCCTTTTATCTGGTCTCTCGGCATAATATGTATTGGCTATTTTTTCAATGTCCTTTCCCAATAAGGTTTGGGTGGCAGCTGCTTCTTCCATTTTGATTTATTGAATAGTCCTAATTGATGCTTTTCTTCCTACTAGTATGCAAAATTAGGATGAATAAACAAAAAATTTTACGCCTACTAGTATGCAAATTAGGAAGAATAAACAAAAAAATTTTACGCCTACTAGTATGCAAATTAGGAAGAATAAACAAAAATTTTTACGCCTACTAGTATGCAAAATTAGGAAACGCTAATTCTGATAACTAGTAGAAAAACAAAGTTTGTGGCTGAAATTTAATTTTATTATTATTATTTGAAAAAAATTATGATTATGCGTATATTTTTTTTTTTTTTTTTTGAGTTAAGTTTTGTTGTTGTTAGAAGTATAATAAAAATGTACAAATTTTTATTATATATAGTATACAGTATGTACGTATATTGTTTTGATTTTGATTTAATCGTGTTCACAATCTCGGGGTCACCAATGAATATGACTACTAGAATGCAAAACTAGGAAACGCTAATTCTGATTGCTAGTAGTGTTTTTAATATTAGAACTAGGAACCACTAATTCTTTGATTAAAACGCACTGATTGAGTTATTAACAAACAGTAATCTTTAATCAATAAATTCCAGTATTTATACTATAAAAATGCTGATTAATTAACATAATAACAATTATTACAATAAAGGTGTATAACAATTACATTATTATACTAAAGGTAAATGACCTAAGCTATTAACTTAACAATATCTGACAATGCATTTACTAAGTACATAACTACATTTGTTCTATATATAATATAAATTATGCTGATGCTGCATTTGATACAAAAATATTGTTTATGTATGAGTAAAAGGTAATTATATTTTATAACGTTAATTAACTAAATATTAAATTGAATTCGAATCTAATAATTTTATTAATTCTTGTGATTTAATTATTTGTTGTTAAATGTGTGTTTCAACACTCATTATAAAGTTTAATGATAGTTTAAATAATAATATTGGCTTCTCTTAACTCTTCTATTATTGAAATAATTTCATTATTATGATTAGTATGACCTGCTTGCTCTGATGCAATAAGCAATCTTAATCTATCAACCAATTCACTAGGATCATCCCAATATATATAATTAGACTTTTTATTGTTTAAAAGCATTAATCCCTGTCCTTGCTTTTTTGTATCAACTAATTTTTTAATAATATTTCTATATTTTCTACCTGCATTACCTTTGATATCACTTTTATCATCAAATACATCTTTTCTGTGAACATTTGTTTGAATTAATATTTCATGATAATTCTGAAGATCTTTAATATTATATAAAGAAGGATTTTTCATAAAAATAAGTTCATAAAGACCTCTAGTAGCATTATAATCTTTACCATCAATATTTACAGTATTATCATTAAATTTTAAATCACTCCGACCGAGTTCAAAGCTATTTTTTTCTTTATTATACTTGGGTCCATAAGCTTTATCAATACCAAAACCTTTTGTATATTCATTCATATAATACGAATTTAATGAGGTATCTTCATCTAAAGATTTTTCAAGCGATCGTCGTAATTTTTGTATGGGAGTACTTTGAAGAATTGTGTTATCTGGGGTCTTAAAAGTAGTATCTGCAGTTACTGGTGTTGATTTGAATATAGGAAATTTTGAAACATCTTTTTCAAATGTGTTCATTTCATCAATTTCAGATTTTGCTTTATATAGAGAAACTGACTCTAGTTCCTTTTTAACTTCATTTTTGATTTTTTTCTCAATTTCTTCTTCAGATTTTTCTTTTAATTCTTTCAGAGGTTTACTTATTGGTTTAAAAGTTTCTTCAAGAAATTTTTCTTTGAAAACTTTTCCAGTTTTGATAGCTTTATATTTTTTACGAATTTCATTAGTTGACTTTATTATATTTTTTAGTAATTTTGAATCCATTTTTTTACTTCTTACTACTTCTTACTTGGTATGTAAACAGCTAATAAACAGCTAAAAGCAGCTTTTAAACAGCTCAAGCGGTCTCTAAAACTGGTATGTAGACAGCTAATAAACAGCTAAAAGCAGCTCTTAAACAGCTCGAGCGGTCTCTAAAACTGGTATGTAGACAGCTAATAAACAGCCAATAAACAGCTTAAAGCAGCTCTTAAACAGCTCGAGCGGTCTCTAAAACTGGTATGTAGACAGCTAATAAACAGCGAAAAGCAGCTCTTAAACAGCTCGAGCGGTCTCTAAAACTGGTATGTAGACAGCTAATAAACAGCTAATAAACAGCTAATAAACAGCTAAAAGCAGCTCTTAAACAGCTCAAGCGGTCTCTAAAACTGGTATGTAGACAGCTAATAAACAGCTAACAACAGCTCTTAAACAGCTCAAGCGGTCTCTAAAACTGGTATGTAGACAGCTAATAAACAGCTAAAAGCAGCTCTTAAACAGCTCAAGCGATCTCTGAACATGGTATGAGAAAATAAATACAGCTTGATTGTATTATATATGTATGAATATATCAAATCCCTTTCGATAGCGACCACATTGTAGTGGATAATCTTTACATATTACTAAAAATCCATAATTTTCTTTCCAACATTCTGTACATATATCACGAAATTTATCAAAAGACATATCTGTATTTACATGATCACTATATATATGTTTTAGATTCATTTCATCTTGTTTAAATAATATCATGAAATTAGCATTATCTCTAATTAGATGTTTTGGTATATGCGTATATGTTTGACATAAATAAAAGCTATCTATATCCTTATGGCGCCCCATACAGAAATAAGATCGCATATTATTTTGCTTTTCACAAGATACATCATCAAAAATAAAAATAGAATTTCTTTTAGCCTCTTCGGGTGATAAAACTTCATTATTTGCTGAAAATGTATGAAAACCTAAACCTTTAATTGGTGTTAGGATACGTTTTAAATATTCATATTTCGGTTGATGTAATGACTTTGAATAGAGATATACATTTTCAAATTTAAGTCCATTTGGATGCTCAAGTAAACTAATCATTACATTTGTTTTTCCACAATTTGATGGACCTACAATGAGAGCCCTTATATTATTTGGTAACAAAGTACTATGTTTTCGTTTTTGTTCTGTTGATACATTTTCCAAATCATAGTTCTTAACATCAAGTTTTTTATGTTGCTTTATGTATTTCATATTTGTAACTAATTTTTGATTTGTATAAGTTCAATGTTTTATATGATAAAAACTATATTCGCGCTAGAAACTTTGAATAAGAAGGTACATACATATATATATTATAAAATGATTATTTATGGAAGGAATTCAGTTAGTTCTCGTCGTGCTCGTAAAGGAAAAGGTCTTTTGAATAAAATAATTAATAATCTACCATTTGAGTTACATTTACCAGGCTATAACTTTTGCGGTCCTGGTACAAAGCTTCAAGAACGTTTAGAAAGAGGTGATACGGGTGTAAATCCTTTAGATGAAGCATGCAAAGAGCATGATATAGCTTATTCAATTCATAAAGATTTAAACAATAGACACGTAGCTGATACAATATTAGCTGAGAAGGCCTGGGAACGAGCGAAAGCTAGTAACGCAACATTAGGTGAACGTGCAAATGCTTGGTTTGTAACGAATGCGATGAAAGCAAAAGTTAAATTCGGAATGGGGTGTTCTAAAAAGCAAAAAAAGCGTAAAAGCAGAAAAAATACATCTGATAAAAGATTTTTTAGGAAGACTTTACAAGGTGTAAAGTCCATTATAAAAAACGAAAAACCAGAAAATCTATCAAGTGCTATAAATTTAGCTTTAAAAGCAGCAAAAAATATTGTAAAGGGAAAAAAATCTAAAATTGAAGTACCAAGAGTAATACCTATACCGAAAATAGGTGGAATATTACCACTTTTACCAATATTTGCAGGATTGTCTGCAATCGGAGCACTAACAGGTGGAGTATCACAAATTGCTAAAGCTGTCAATGCTGCTAAAAATGCAAAAGCAGAACTGGCAGAAAGTATAAGGCATAATAAGCAAATGAAAGCTGTCGCTATGGGGAAAGGACTTCATTTGAAACCATACAAACAGGGATTAGGTCTTTTCCTATCACCAAAAACAAAAAATTTTTAAAACAGCTACCCAATAGACCACTTAATGAGATCGATATACAAACATTTTCTAAGAATATACCATATTTTAGAGGTGTCTTTATGCGTGATAAATTACCAAAAAATCCACTTTATAAGGAATGTGGAATTATAAATTTAGATACATCATCTGGACCAGGTACTCATTGGGTAGCATATTATAAAAATAATAATAAAGTTGAATATTTTGATAGTTTTGGAAATTTACAACCTCCTGAAGAATGTTATAAAATATTTAGGTTCTAATATAAGATATAATTATAATAGACAACAAGATTTTAATTCATTCATTTGTGGACATTTATGTTTAAAATTTTTAAATGATTGTATTGATAAATGATAATGAATATATAAAACCTAGAAAAAAAAAATCAGTTTTTCATTTCAATTTTATATATATAGGACATTTATATAGTATATTTTTCATTATTCTACTTTTATTCATCATGTCGATAACGCTTACATTATCTGGGAATACATCGATACTTAAATCAGAATATTTTCCTCCATTAGAATTATCTACAGATTATGCTTGTGGCTTGATTGACTTTCAGACATATAATTCAATTCCAAACGTTGACATAAGTAATAATTTATTTTATATAGGAGATGAAATTATTGAGATACCTGTGGGGTCTTACGAAGTCGATGATATCGCACATCACGTGCAAAAAGAATTGGGAAAAAAAGAAAACGAGTATACACTCAAAATTAGAGCAAACAACAACACACTCAAAACGGAAATTAGAAGTAATCAAGAAATCTTCTTTGACAAAGAGCGATCAATCGGTCAACTCTTAGGATTTAGTCGAGTGAAACTATCGCCAAGTGAAAAAACACATATATCAGATTTACCTGTAAATATTATAAAGGTTAACGTTATTCGTATAGAATGTAATTTAATCACAGGATCATACATAAATAATCATAGGGTACACACTTTACATGAATTTTCTCCAGATGTTGGTCCTGGGTATAAAATAATAGAAGTTCCCAGAAATGTTATTTATTTACCTGTGAACACTAAACGAATCAGTTCAATAGAAGTGAAAATTGTTGATCAAGACGGTGATTTGATTAATTTTAGGGGTGAAACTATTACAATAAGATTTCATTTAAAACCAATATAGATATGTTGTTGTATAATAATAAGGATAAAAGTCATACAGATAAAGATACTTCTAGCAGTCATCCAGTAACATCTAAACGATTGACATTACCAGTTAAATCTTCCACACAAACAAATATTAATAAAACATTTTTAAAATCACTTGGATTTACATTAAAAACATGAGTGAAATACTTGATATCACCAAACATCCAAGTTTTGATGAAAGCATTTCTAAAAAGGAATATCATAATTATTCACCATTTTTACTGTCTTTTAAAAATAGTGATGAAATCAGAATTTCTGTTCAACATCAAGATTTAATTTTGTTACCATGCGAAAGTTTTCTATATATTGAGGGTGCTTTAACCGCACCTGATGGTAAAAAACTAGATGCTGGTCATGCACTACTAAATAATAATTGTATGGCGTATCTATTTGAAGAAATTCGTTATGAATTGAATGGAGTCGAAATTGATCGCTGCAGAAATGTTGGTGCAACAACTACTTTGAAAAATTACATTTCATTAAATAGTAATCAAAGCAAAATGTTATATAATGCGGGCTGGTCTCCAGATTCACCAATAAAATTAGAGAATTTCTTCAACTTTTGCATTCCCTTGAAAATGCTTTTAGGTTTTGCTGAAGATTATACAAAGATTATTGCAAATGCTCGTCATGAACTTGTATTAATTCGTACCAGATCTGATAATAATGTAGTACAAACTGCAAAAGAATTTAGCATTCAAATTCATAAAATTTTATAGAGAGTTCCTCATATCAATGTTCTTTGATGATTATCGTCTTAAATTATAAAAATAATTAATGATGGAAAATCAATTGAGGTTCCTTTTCGAAGTTGGGAATTGTATGAACATCCTACATTACCAACAAGTACAACTCATCATGTTTGGTCTGTAAAAACCTCTACACAACTTGAGAAGCCTAGATTTGTTATATTTACACTTCAAACAAATAAAAATGATGAGAAAGCTAAAGATAATACCGTATTTGATCATTGCAATTTAACAGATATAAAAGTTTATTTAAATTCAGAAACATACCCTTACAGTGATCTAAATATTAAATTTGATCGTAATCGATATGCGCTGCTTTATGAAATGTATGCTATGTTTCAGAAATCATATTATGGAATACAACCTCAACCGTTACTAAATTTATCAGAATATAAAGATAAAGCTCCTATAGCAATTATTGATTGTTCACATCAGAATGAAACAATTAAAACAGGTCCAGTAGATATTAAAATTGAATTTAAAACTTCAGTTCAAATTCCAGACAAAACAAATGCATATTGCTTACTTCTACATGATCGTATTATAGAATACAATCCACTTACAAGTGAAGTCAGAAAGCAAATATAAATTTATGTTGCAAACATTAAAAGCTTTTAGTATCTTAAAGTATTTCACACTAGAAACTTGAAATTTGTTTTAAATTTATAAAAAAATGGAAAATAAAAATATAATCATTGACGTTCAAGGATTTCGCGGAGTTAAAAATAATTTTATAGTGAAAGAACTGGCAGTTTCATATAATTTACAAGAGTTTCAACTTTTTATAATAAAACCACCATATCCTTTTGAACTTTTACCTAAAAAACAACAAAACCAAGCAAAGTGGTTATTCAATAATCATCACGGTCTTACATGGAATGAAGGAACAATTGATTTTGAGAGCGTTAAGCAGTTTTTACGCACAAATTTAGAAAATAAATCAGTATACGTTAAAGGTAATGAAAAAAAATCCTGGTTATATAATATTTTGGGTGATAACTATACAGTCTATGATCTGGATGATTTGGGAGCATCAAATTTACAAAAAATTCGTGATAAATATCCGTACACGCTAAGATGTCCAACCCATAGTGGACTTTGCGCTTTACAGAATGTATTAGTTTTAAGAAATTTTGTTAATGAAGAGTTTACAAAAGAAAATCTTGTACTTGAATTGTAAAGAAAGAAAGAAAAAATAAAACATGTATTATTATTATTTTTTAGTAATAATAAATTTATTTAATAAAATTTTTTAAAAAACATTTATTTTAATTTATATCCATATTAATCCTAAAATGCCCCCAAGCATATGTACTTATCCCATTTTCTCTTATAAATCTTTTATCATCAGAAAAACTTAAAGCTACTTTATTAATTATTTGTGTATAAATATTATGAACCTTAGATTTAAATACATACATATTATTACTATAAAATAATTTCTTTTTATACAAACAATCTCTATAATTATCTAAACTTAAATTATTAACAACTGTCTTTTTTACACCTTTTGCTTTTTTTATATCTTTTGAATCTTTAACACTTAATGAATACATTTTCGATCTTAAACCAATAAATTCCGTCATTATATTTCCATTATTTTCATCTTTTATCATACCTAACACTTTTTTATTTTTTAATGGAATATCATAAGGATTATTGAATGCATATTCAGAAGTATCAAAGTATTTATCAATATCATTTTTGATATCATTATAAAAATCTTCTGTTTGAATAGTATATATAAAAGAGTCAGTATCCATATAATTTATCAAAATATTTTCACCATATTTTGGTTTTATATAATCATAGTGAAATTTATACATGTTCAATTTTGATAATTCTAAAACACAAAATCCTAAGTAAATTGGCTTATCATAATAAGTATGCATACGTTTCATTTGTATAGCAACCATGTTATCAGTAAATTGTGTGGCGCTATGAAAATTAGGTTTTGCTATCAAAGCTCTAGCTCCTAATTTCCTAAAATAATTATCCCATTCTGTTACAATTTTAACATCTTTTCTTTTATCAACATTTTCCATAGTCTTTCCGAATGTAGCATTATTCATTAACTTGAAAAAATTTTTATCAAATGTATTTTTTGCAAGCGTACGATGATGATTATTTAAATCAATGAATCGTTTCATCCATTTTGATTGTTTGAACTGCAAAACTCTATGAATATGTGTAACTTTAAGACCATGCTTAATACAATGTTGTAGATTTCTATAATGAATAACATATCGCTTCTTGTTTGTTAAATCTGTGATTAATTTAACATGTTTCGAATTTGAAGTTATTTTATTTTCTGAACAAAATGGTAAGTGATTATGTATATCATGTAGTACTTCAGGATATTCTAAATCAACTTCTAATATGTAACCAGTATCTGAATCTTCAGGAATATTTTCAATATCAATATTTTTATTCTCCATCCATTTAAAATCGCCATAAGGAAGAGCTTGTGACATTGCCCAACCATACAAATTATTTGCATCTACATACATTAAATATTGTGATAGTTTTTGTTCATCATAATCATCCATATATTTATTATTTGCTACAGAATGTCTATGACAACACTGAGAAATTCCACCTCTGATGCTTTTTTTAATGAAACTGTGCATATTAATATCTGTTAATAATTCCAGTTCAATTTTTGTTCCCTTCAACATTGCATCCCATGATAATCCTCCATGATCGAGTGAGTAAATACTTTTGCAAACTTTTCTAAAATTTTCAAATACATCAGCTAAAAGTAGTACATCCGTCTTCAAATATAATAATAAATAATCCCAAAGATTTTTACATTCAAATTTACGCCAAACCTTTCGCGCATGATTATAATCTTCATTATTACATTCACTATTTGTCAATTTACTGCTAAAATCTTCTTGTGCTGGTAAACTTGTTTTATCTAATCGTTCCCATGAATTGATATACTCATATGGGAATACACCTTTTCTTGTTAGCAATTTAAATTTATCATCATCCTTGAACTCTGATCGAACTATTTTTAACATATTGTTACAAATCTGAAAAATAAAAAAGAACTTTATTAATAAATTTAAATAAAATTATTTTAAGACGAAATTACCTTTAAATCAGGACCATTGCACCACCCTGTTACCTCACACTTTTCCTGAAAAGACAAGAAAATTAATTAAAAAATTTAATAAACAAAAGTTACTTTAAATGCATGAACTTGTTGTTGTTGGCTGTAAATAAAAGAAACTTCCGATTGAACACCAAATTTTTTTTTATGAATTGGTGCCCAAACCAGAAGTCCCTATTAAAATACAGCCGAATCCTGAAAAATAAATGAAATAAAGAATAAAATAAATAAAATCAAAAAGGAAAAAGAACAACACAAGAAACAAGCACTTACAACAAAAACAACAAAGAACACATCCAAATTCTTTTTCACAACAACAACACAACACATTACAAAAACACACAATTCACACAAAAAATTGCGAAGATCTCGAACCTTCTTTGAAACTCCAATATGAGATAGAAAATAACTTCTCTCATATTGGAAAGTAACAATAGCTTTCCAAAAGAAAGTTCAAGAATCTGTGCAAAAACCTATATAAACACACACGGCAAAACACCCACAGTTTTTAGTTCAGTTTTTCAGTCGGTTGATGATTTCATTCTTGCAAGTTTTTTTTTTTTGGTTAAAAATTGAGTGGTCAAAGTGTTTTTGAGTTCTTTTTCGAGTTTTTTTTTCTTTTTCGCTTATTTTTCCTTGGTTAAAATTTTTTTTTTTTTTCTTTCACAATAGTTTTTTTTGTTCATTTTTAGCACCATCATTTTTGATTCACTTTTCAATACGCACTTTTTTTTTTTGTACAAATTTTTTCCTACACACAAATTTGTA
This sequence comes from Bombylius major, assembly GCA_932526495.1. Classification (NCBI taxonomy): domain Eukaryota; kingdom Metazoa; phylum Arthropoda; class Insecta; order Diptera; family Bombyliidae; genus Bombylius; species Bombylius major. The sequence goes on from OW052045.1 coordinate 18,864,535, forward strand.
CAGTAAGTTTTATTCTTCTTTCACAGCACAGGTACGTAATTTGTTTTTCTTTTAACACTTTTCTTGCTTTCTTAAATTCACTTTCATTTTTACTCACACTTAATTAATTAATTTCCATTCTTAGGTACTACACATTGTTTCTTTTCACTTTTTCTAACCTCAAATTGTTACTTTCCCTAATATAATACACTTCTTTTTACACACCTTCTTTGTTCAAATACACTTTTCAATCTTATAAATTTTCACCCTTTTACTTACCTATCATCTCGTTCTTTTTTTTAACACTTCACTGTAAACCCTAAATTTAAACACTTTAAATTTCCACTTTTCTCTTTTAGTTAACCCTTTTTTTTTCTTTCACTAACACATTTTTTTTTCCACGTAACCTTGTTTCTTTTTTTTCTTTTTTTTCTTTCTTTCACTCACATTTTTTCACAATAACCACTGCCTATCACTACATTTCTTTTTTCTACTTTCCACTTTTTTTTTTTTTTTTTTTTTTCTTTCTCTCGATAATTTTTTTTTTTTCACATATACCTTTTTTTATTTCAATTTAACCACGACGCGATCTCTTTAAATAATTTTATTTCGCGAACTCGTAAACTTTTAAAATAATCAAATCAAGAAACAAACGAAATCTCCATTTCGTTTGTTTACATTCGATTCACCTGAGTACAAGTCAGTTAAACATCTGTCAAAACAACAAGTGTTGCCACAGTGTATGAATTAAGAATTGACTTTAATTAAAATCTATCGGGGTTGCCAGCTAGTCGAGAGCAGCAAAAAAAAAAAAACAACTTCGTGTAAACAGATAGCAGTGAGCAGCCAAATATTAGACTTTATTATTTTTTCTTTATTTATAATTCGACTTTTCTTTTTTTTCTTTTTTGGACCGTCCATCTACCAGTTTTAACCCTAAAATTGAGAATTAGTTTGTTTTTTCTCTTTCTTTTGGTATTCTGTTCGATTTAATATAAATTTTTTTCCTTCCGTTGAAATTTGTTTTTTTTTTAGTTTACATCAACCATAGACCCATTTGTAGTTAGATCGCTCCCCATTTTTATTTTACTATTTAAATTTCGGTTGTTTTATCATTTTGAATTAGATTTTTTTTTTTACTTTTTAGTAATAGACCCTAAATTTGTAAATTCTGTTTTTTATAATAAATACTAGAATTTTTTTTATAAAATTGTAAAACTGTCTTTTATTTCATTATTTCCCATTTCTTCAGACTTTGGCCCATATTTTTTCTACTTTTCTTTCTCTTCTAAAAAATCCCTCTCGGACGCCTTATTTCTCTTCTTTTAACATTTTCTTTGAATCCATTTTTTTTCTACTTTTCGCTCACAAAGGCCAATTTTGTAACATTGGTGTCAAGTGTGTGGGGTCCGATCGGTCTTTGAAATAAGACCTCTCCACAAAAAATTTTTTTGGCATTTCGTTTCTTGTTATTATTAAATCGAAAATGTCTAGCGAAGGAAGTAGCAATCCCTCTAATGCTGAATCTGGTGCTGCTCCAGATCTTAGCAGCGCACTTACCAACATAATGAAGCAGATGCAAGAAATGAGACAGCAGCATCAAGAAACACAAAAGCTGATCAACGAAACCTTGTTGCCGCGGATTGCTTCCCTAGAGAGCAGCGGATTGCCTATCAACCCAGTTGCTGCGAGCCCGGAAGTAAATAACCTCTCACACCTTGTAAATTTACCTACACCACCTCCAATCGCTCGTTCTGCCACAGGCGGTGTCTCGCAACTCCCTAACAGTTTTATACAGGAAATAAACCAGTTGAATTTCGATAATCCCATCAATAACACTACCATCTGCACCCGGCCTATGATCACGACCAGTACCACCAATCCAATAACAACGAGCATGAACCTTCGGGACCCTGGAACCAGTTTTTCGCGAACAGTTGGATTCAGCCTTCCGCCACACAACCAGTCCACGGTTCCTCTCGGCTTCGAGCTAATAAGGAGATCGATGGAAGCGGATCCTTTCCAAAATGCCCAAAACGGGCTGCCTCCTGCGGTACCACCCTTTAGAAGGTCCACCGGTATTTTCGAAGACTTCATGCCAGTCAGTAGTGCGTACGACTCCGTCCCTGCCAGAGTTAAGTTCAATTTAAAGGAATACGACGGAAAGGAACTCTGGCGGACCTACAAACAACATTTGGAGGTAGTAGCAAGAGCTAATAGCTGGTCCGAGGAGAAACTGGTCGTGTACGTGCCACCGTGTCTCAGGTCAACAGCGCTAACATTTTACCACACGCTGTCGCCAATCGTCCAAGGAAACTTCGCCTTGTTGGACAGGGCCTTCGAAGAGCGGTTTAGCGGTCGACACCAGCAGTCGATGGCCAATGTTCAACTACAAAATCGGGTCCAAAAGGATAAAGAAACACTGGCTGAGTTCGCTACGGACCTAGAGCATCTGACATATCTCGCCTTCCCGGAATGCCCTGAAACTGCTAGGAGCCGAATAGCGCTTGGACAGTTTGTGCGTGGAATTACAGATTACGAAGTGCAGCTTAAAGTACGCGAGGCCGATCCGAAAACACTGCAAGATGCCTTAGCGCTGGCGATCCACCTGGAGGCTAGTAAGGAGGCGACCCGGGCAGGTAGGAAGCATGTTCGAGTGGCTAGAACCACAGTGCCTACCAAACATGGTAGTAAAAGGAACTCGAATTCGGGAAACGGGAACAGCTCGGCTTGAAGGAGCCGCAACCGAGCATTCACCCTGTATCTAAGGCTCCACCAACCAACACCGGACGCATCAAGCTGTACTTACGTACGAAATCATTTGGATTCATCGTTCGCGAAGAAGAAAAAGAAGAGCTATTCTTCCATAAGGACGATTTTGGACAAAACAACCCTCCGGATTGGATCCCAGCAGAAGGTGACGCAGTGCAATTTGACGTCGTGACCACTAAACGAGGGCGTCGGGCAAAGAACGTGCAAAAGATTACTGGCAAGGATTCCAGCAGCTTTTGTTCCGCACTTCCACCTACACCCTCCCCTGCTGAGAAAACGACCACCGAATCAATCTGCACAACCGTCTCGCGATCGTTTGTAATTCCATCGCCCGCTGAACCCGTTCCTTCAACGTCTAAAGCGTCGTTAAACTAGACGCCACTGACCAAAAAGGGCCTTGGTCAGTGGAAAACGTTGGCCCTGTTATCAAAGTTACAGTCGCCGAAGTCGGGTACAATCTTCGCATTCCAGGTACCGTGAACAACGTCGACTGTAAGTTGACACTTGATACAGGAGCCACACAGACCGTCCTCCATCCAGATTTACTCCAAGATGATCGTAAGCTTATAGAATCCTCAGCTGTCATTCAAAGTGTCACAGGTGAAATTACACCAGTGAAAGGAAAAGCTGTCATTAGCATCTCTTTCAACAATATATCGTTCGAACACCCTGTCTTTGTAGCCGATATCCATGACGAATGCATATTGGGTATGGATTTCTTAAAGAAGTTTAATTGCATTCTCAACTTCAAGAAAAACATCCTTCAGGTAGCGAATACCAAAATCCCTCTGGAAACTGTCGAAGAGCCACTTTCTATAAACACTTGTAAAAAACTCGAACCGAACTTTTCACATCCACCAAACTCTCTCACGTTCGACTCAGACGTTAAAGAAGAGCTTGGACACTGTCCAGATCAACCTAACCTTAGCCTTTCCGATCTGGAAGAGCCCAACTCCTCTGCCTATCTTACCTATAATCGGAACGAACTCTTTCCAGTTCAACCTCTTTCTCGTTCTACCGAACTGGAAAGGTCCAGCTCTACCTCTTTCTTTCTACCAAATAACGTCAATAAAAGTCACGAACTTGTCTTTTCCTCCTCTCAAGTGACGTGCGAAAAGTTCAAATATTTTTCGAGCCAACCGGAACCTCCCTTACAAAGACTCTCTCAGACAGTTTCGACGGATAGCCAACGTTGCTACTCGTCCACATGTATATCAGTCTCCAGGTTACACGTACTGCCGAACGAAATACAAGAATTATTCGATTCATCAAGTTCCAGCTTGTATAGCAACCAAAAGGAAATGCTTCTCCAGCTCCTAGTCGATTTTTCGGATGTTTTTTGTACCTCTAGCACCGACATTGGCCGTACAAAGATATTACAACACCGAATAGACACTGGTGATGCAAGACCTATAAAACAACAGCCGCGAAAAATACCCCTGTTTCGCCGTGTAGAAGCTGAGAGATTGATTGAAGACATGCTTAAACAAGGAGTCATTCGACCCTCTACAAGCCCTTGGAGTTCCCCAGTAGTCCTAGTTGCGAAGAAAGATGGATCAATCAGGTTCTGTGTGGACTACCGGAAGTTAAATGACGTTACAAGAAAGGACTCGTACCCTCTACCACGTATCGACCTCACTTTGGAAGCACTTGGAAGTTCTTCGTGGTTTGCCTCCCTAGATCTTGTCTCAGGCTACTTCCAAGTTGAAATGCATCCCGAAGATAGAGAAAAAACTGCTTTTAGCATAGGTACGGGTCTTTACGAGTTCAACGTCATGCCTTTCGGTCTCACGAATGCCCCTGCGACGTTCCAACGACTCATGGAAATTGTGTTGCGAGGTATCCCTTATACAGTCACACTGGGCTACCTAGACGATCTGCTGGTACACGCTACATCCTTTTCTGGTCTGATAAACAACCTAGCTGAAGTATTCCGGCGTCTTCGCTCCGCAGGCCTTAAACTCTCTCCTAAAAAATGCCACATGTGTCAAAGAGAAGTTAAATTCCTCGGTCACGTAGTCTCCGAGAAAGGATTGGCAACCGACCCTGAAAAAATTAAAACTGTTCAAAGCTGGCCGGTGCCAGCATCAAAAAAGGACGTCCAATCTTTTCTCGGCCTATGTGCATACTACCGACGGTTCGTGAAAGATTTCTCCACCATCGCTAAACCTTTGACTGCCCTTACGGAGAAGAGTGCTAGGTTCCTGTGGACCGAGGATTGTCGGAATGCTTTCGAAAAGTTAAAAAACAGCCTGACTACCTCCCCGATACTGTCCCAGCCTAACGAGGCAGATCCGTTCGTGGTTGACACCGACGCAAGTCACTTGGCGTGGGGGGCAGTTCTTTCACAGGTCCAAAATGGACAAGAGCGCGTAATTGAATATTACAGCAAAACGTTCAGTCGTCCCGAAAGGAACTACTGTGTTACGCGGAAAGAGCTGCTCGCTGTTGTCAAGGCCATCTCTCATTTCAGACCCTACTTGCTCGGCAAAACATTTCTTCTACGCACGGATCACGCTTCGCTTCGCTGGTTGATGAACTTTAAAGAACCTGAGGGACAAATTGCTCGTTGGATCGAGAGGTTACAGGAGTTTGATTTCGAGATCCAGCATCGACCAGGTAGGAACCATGGCAATGCCGATGCATTGTCTCGACGTCCTTGCGAATCCGTCTCCTAAAACTACTGCCATCGTCTCGAAGAAAAGGAACAGGTCGCGGTCAGGTTGCTTCAGGTTGTCGAACACATGTCACAGCTACAAAACAAGGATGCTTGCTTAGCACGGGTGAAACGTTGGTTGACGGATGGTGAACGACCTGCTGCGGAAACCATCAGCGGTTGTGAACCGACCGTTAAGAGCTATTGGGCCATGTTTTCATCGCTCGTCCTAAGAAACGACGTAGCATATCGACAACTCGAAGTAAACCGACAGCTTATTCTTCAGATTTTGGTTCCTCGAGACCTGCAGGTAGACGTGATGAAACAAGTACACGATTCTCCGAGTGGAGGACACCTTGGAATAGATAAAACCATGGCAAAGGTTCGACAAAGGTATTACTGGCCCGGTTATTCTGCTGATGTTCGAAACTACTGTTTACGATGTATGATATGCCAGCAAAGGAAAGGTCCAATACCCAAGTCGAAAGCTCCTTTGCAGATTCGAAACTCAGGTGCCCCCTTCGAAAGAATCGCCATCGACATCCTTGGTCCCCTGCCTGTAACACGGAACATGTCTCGCTACATTTTGGTTGTAATGGACTACTTCACCAAGTGGCCCGAAGCTATCCCTATTAAAGATCAGACCGCGGAAACAGTAGCTGAAGCCATGATCGTTCACGTTTTCTCACGCTTTGGATTATGTCTCCAACTCCATTCTGATCAAGGTAGAAATTTCGAATCAGAAGTCTTTGCTGAGGTGCTGAAAAGGTTTCGTGTCGACAAGACTAGAACGACCCCCTTGCATCCACAAAGTGATGGTTTAGTCGAAAGGTTCAACCGCTCGATACTGGACTACCTTTCTAAGTTTGTCGAAAACCATCAGCGGGACTGGGACGAGTATTTACCGTTTCTGCTCTTGTCGTTCCGTTCAGCAGTTCAGCAAAGCACTAAGCAAACCCCTGCCATGTTGACCTTTGGTAGAGAGCTCCGTTTGCCGATACAATTGGTAACTGGCGATCCTCCAAACCCCGAAACGACTTCGGTCCCCGAATACGTCGCTCAACTTCAGGAACGTTTGCGTGTGGTGCACGAGTTCAATCGGGTCCAGTTAACCAACGCTAGTCGTAAAATGAAAGATCGGTACGATCTATCTGCCAAGGCTCAACCGTTCAATGTTGGAGATCGAGTTGTCCCAAACTCCAGACAAACTGGGATGGTCCATACGAAATTTTAGAGAAAATCACAGACGTCGTGTATCGTATTCGCAGTACCGTCACTAGTCGTAAATCCGTGGTGCATCGTGACCGATTAGCGCTTGTCAGAAACTAACACAATTAACCTTACTTTTTTAACACCAGATATTCTAATAACAGTTTTGAGTTATTTACAAAAGCTTCTTAGGAACAGCACGTCAACAGCCTGGTTCCATCGTTCCGTTACACATAGCGAGACGACAAGAAGAGCATCAGGATGGCCGGTGGTAGCGTGCTCCTGTGAATGCTGTTGTGAAAAAGACGCTCAGTTCGCTATTTTTTCCTTTTGTTTTCTCTTTTTTTTGTGTTTCCTTTTTTCTTTGTTCTTTCCCCCTGTTGCCTCTTTTTTTTTTTTCTCTATTACATTTCAACTACTACACTCAACAAATCAAACCAAAGTTTCTTTTATTTACAACAACACCCACCAAATCCAAAGCAATCAATATCGTCTTTTCAGGAAAATGCTCAAGGAAAACTTAACCCCGCTCTCGTTGCAGTTACCAAACAAAGTCGGTAGTGTTGTTAACAGTGTTCAAGAAAAAGACACGTCTGTTAAGTGCACAATTGTTATTATTTTACAAGTCCATTGCGGTTCATGTCTCTATATTCTCTGAGAGAACGAACGCAAGTGAAACTGAGTAAATTTGCAAAAGCAAATACTCACAAACAAGCTTAGCACCAATGACAACGTGTCAAAAGAATACCAGGCGTAAAGCTGAAGAGAAATTGGGAATGAGTACAACATAAATACTGACTAGAAGCATTTTTGTTTGTTAACAATAAGTTCGATGAGTATGAGATTAATGCTCAGTCGGAACTTTGAGCATTCTTCGCGGGGGGCAGTGTTACAAATCTGAAAAATAAAAAAGAACTTTATTAATAAATTTAAATAAAATTATTTTAAGACGAAATTACCTTTAAATCAGGACCATTGCACCACCCTGTTACCTCACACTTTTCCTGAAAAGACAAGAAAATTAATTAAAAAATTGAATAAACAAAAGTTACTTTAAATGCATGAACTTGTTGTTGTTGGCTGTAAATAAAAGAAACTTCCGATTGAACACCAAATTTTTTTTTATGAATTGGTGCCCAAACCAGAAGTCCCTATTAAAATACAGCCGAATCCTGAAAAATAAATGAAATAAAGAATAAAATAAATAAAATCAAAAAGGAAAAAGAACAACACAAGAAACAAGCACTTACAACAAAAACAACAAAGAACACATCCAAATTCTTTTTCACAACAACAACACAACACATTACAAATACACACAATTCACACAAAAAATTGCGAAGATCTCGAACCTTCTTTGAAACTCCAATATGAGATAGAAAATAACTTCTCTCATATTGGAAAGTAACAATAGCTTTCCAAAAGAAAGTTCAAGAATCTGTGCAAAAACCTATATAAACACACACGGCAAAACACCCACAGTTTTTAGTTCAGTTTTTCAGTCGGTTGATGATTTCATTCTTGCAAGTTTTTTTTTTTTGGTTAAAAATTGAGTGGTCAAAGTGTTTTTGAGTTCTTTTTCGAGTTTTTTTTTCTTTTTCGCTTATTTTTCCTTGGTTAAAATTTTTTTTTTTTTTCTTTCACAATAGTTTTTTTTGTTCATTTTTAGCACCATCATTTTTGATTCACTTTTCAATACGCACTTTTTTTTTTTGTACAAATTTTTTCCTACACACAAATTTGTACAGTAAGTTTTATTCTTCTTTCACAGCACAGGTACGTAATTTGTTTTTCTTTTAACACTTTTCTTGCTTTCTTAAATTCACTTTCATTTTTACTCACACTTAATTAATTAATTTCCATTCTTAGGTACTACACATTGTTTCTTTTCACTTTTTCTAACCTCAAATTGTTACTTTCCCTAATATAATACACTTCTTTTTACACACCTTCTTTGTTCAAATACACTTTTCAATCTTATAAATTTTCACCCTTTTACTTACCTATCATCTCGTTCTTTTTTTTAACACTTCACTGTAAACCCTAAATTTAAACACTTTAAATTTCCACTTTTCTCTTTTAGTTAACCCTTTTTTTTTCTTTCACTAACACATTTTTTTTTTCCACGTAACCTTGTTTCTTTTTTTTCTTTTTTTTTTTTTTCTTTCTTTCACTCACATTTTTTCACAATAACCACTGCCTATCACTACATTTCTTTTTTCTACTTTCCACTTTTTTTTTTTTTTTTTTTTTTCTTTCTCTCGATAATTTTTTTTTTTTCACATATACCTTTTTTTATTTCAATTTAACCACGACGCGATCTCTTTAAATAATTTTATTTCGCGAACTCGTAAACTTTTAAAATAATTAAATCAAGAAACAAACGAAATCTCCATTTCGTTTGTTTACATTCGATTCACCTGAGTACAAGTCAGTTAAACATCTGTCAAAACAACAAGTGTTGCCACAGTGTATGAATTAAGAATTGACTTTAATTAAAATCTATCGGGGTTGCCAGCTAGTCGAGAGCAGCAAAAAAAAAAAAAACAACTTCGTGTAAACAGATAGCAGTGAGCAGCCAAATATTAGACTTTATTATTTTTTCTTTATTTATAATTCGACTTTTCTTTTTTTTCTTTTTTGGACCGTCCATCTACCAGTTTTAACCCTAAAATTGAGAATTAGTTTGTTTTTTCTCTTTCTTTTGGTATTCTGTTCGATTTAATATAAATTTTTTTCCTTCCGTTGAAATTTGTTTTTTTTTTAGTTTACATCAACCATAGACCCATTTGTAGTTAGATCGCTCCCCATTTTTATTTTACTATTTAAATTTCGGTTGTTTTATCATTTTGAATTAGATTTTTTTTTTACTTTTTAGTAATAGACCCTAAATTTGTAAATTCTGTTTTTTATAATAAATACTAGAATTTTTTTTATAAAATTGTAAAACTGTCTTTTATTTCATTATTTCCCATTTCTTCAGACTTTGGCCCATATTTTTTCTACTTTTCTTTCTCTTCTAAAAAATCCCTCTCGGACGCCTTATTTCTCTTCTTTTAACATTTTCTTTGAATCCATTTTTTTTCTACTTTTCGCTCACAAAGGCCAATTTTGTAACAATATCATTTGTCAAATTTTTTGCTAAAGAATCTAAACTAGACTGCATGAATCTATTCGAGTCTAGAAATCTCAATTCTATTGTATTCTTTTCATCAACGAAAATTCTCTTCGATAATGACACATATAGCTCCTTATTCAGAGGAATAACATTTATTTGTCCATCAAAATCAGATAACTCCTTTATAAACAAATGACAATCGTATCCAGAAAAATTATGAAAAAATATTGGAAAAAATTTAGGTACGCGATATAGTAAATTACATTTTTCATGAGCTGGTCCTCTATATTTTCCAGTTAGATGACAGTGATCTCGAACTCTATCCTTATCTAAAAACTGTTTGCAAATATGACATTCTGAGCTTTCATTTTGAATTTTCATTTCATTTAGTGTTAAACGATTCATTGATTTTGAATTTTCTATATAATTGTGATATAAATGTTTCACATCTTGATTAATTGAAGATACAAATATTTTTGTGCAATCTTTTCCCTTGTAAGTTCTGAATTTATTTAAATTATCATCAAAGCTACATTTTATATAATATGCAAAAGCACATGGCTCATGCTCCTGCACATTTGTTGTGGATGGTAATGATGGATCTGGCATGCATGTACTAATATCCTTTAAAATACATTCAAAATCAGCATATATTACAAAAGGAACATCTAATTGACGCTCATAATGTTCAAATTTCAAAATACGTTTTTCTTTCGTTGGCATTCTTGTCACTATTTTATTACAATCTGTTCTGTGAGTATCCAAGTCATTTTCACAAGAAAAGTACAACAAGCATGAATTACACATATATATTTGATGATGATGGTTTGTTAACTGCTCTCTCATTAATCTGAAATTTTGAAAAAAAAATTTTTTGTTAATAATTAAAATTTCATAATTTACACTAATTCTATTACCTAGACATGTTTTTTATCCAAACGTAATGTGCCTTTTCTTCTTCTTGTATAAGTAATAAATTTATATGAATTTCTTTTTCTTTAGAAGTTGAATGATATGGTCCAATAATTCTATTATCTTCTAATCCAAATACATTAATACTGATTTTTGGATTCAGTATTTCAAATTTATGAATATCAGATGTTTTTAGTGGGAACTCTAGTGTAGAAAAATCAAGATTAACACCATTTTTTAAAATTATTTTTTCAGACTTGATATTTTCAATCTGATATGATGATGGTCTGTCAGAATGTGTGTCAACTGAATTCAATGCAGATATTATAGCCCATTTAAAACAGTACTCATCCTCATTCTTTACATTTATACAAGCTTTTTTATTTTGTATAGATTTTGGAAGTGATATGTACTGAGATCCTCGTAAGGGCTTCCATTGATTAATATTAATTTCAACATGAATAATTCTTATTAGAGTCCAACCACTATCTCTTTCTTGAAATTCTTGCATTTTTTTATGAATTTTGTCAACCATCTCTTCATAAACTTGACTTAAATCTTCGATTTTTTGTATAATTGTCATACAAGATTGAAACGATTTAACTGAAAGTGTAATATCATCTTCACCGTCATTTCCTTTTGTTATTTTTATATATTCGCAAAATAATTCCTTATTAAACTTGAATGATGTGTGTTTATTGAGTAGATTTCCTAAAGCATTTAAAACATGATCTTTTGCTGTATTAAAGAATTTTAAAACATCTAATACACCTTCATCTTTGTTTTCAAGTATATACGTTTCAACTCTTTCTTCAAAAGCGCTTTTGATTACCTTCAAATTTTCATTTAAAGGTTCAGCTGCATTTTTTTTGTGAAAATTTGTTCTTACATGATATGACCAATTCTTTTTTAAAACATCTTTTTGGCATGCATCACAAAATTTTGTTATCGCTATTGGTTCAACTGGGTTTTTTACTTCAACCGTATGATTCTCTCTTAAATGAGATAATAAATGATCCCTCCTTGAGAATTCCTTTTTACACACTACACAGGAAAATTTCTCGATATCAGTATGAATCTTCTTTTTATGTTCTAATAATTTGTCTTGTCTACTTAAATGTTTCCCACAAATATCACAAACTACGCGTTCACCATGAATGCTATTAATATGTCTTTTTAAAACTGATTTTGTGGAAAAATCTTTATTACATAATTCACATGTAAACTTCATTTTTTAATATAATTTTAACTTATTAAAAACTGCTAATTTATAAAACTGATATAAATGTTGATTCACTATAACAATTCACGAAAACCTCTTTGTTGAATTGAAAACTTAAAGGTACTGTAGTCAAAACTGTTTTTTCCAAGGTATTTATATCCTGAATATCAAAGAAACCGCAAAATTCCAAGAAATCAATAAAATTATAATTCTAGATAAGACCACAAAATTCCGAGAAATTAACGAGATAACAAAATTTCTCAGAAATCAAACACTAAATTACAGGAAACCAACAAGATAACAAAATTCCAAGAAATCAATAAAATTCTAATTCTAGATAAGACCACAAAATTCCGAGAAATTAACGAGATAACAAAATTTCTCAGAAATCAAACATAAAATTACAAGAATTCAACGAGATAACAAAATTCAAAGAAACAAAACGAGATAACAACAATTTCTCAGAAAAACCAATAATTTCCAGATAAAACCAGTTTCATCTACCTCAGCTTCTTTACACACCTCCCCCTGCCAGAATCCACCATTTCGCTTTAAAGCTTCAACCCACAGCGAAAAGCTTCGAAGCTTCAAACCCACGCCACATGCCACCACCCACAAACCACAAAAGCTTCCACCACATGCCACAACCAGAAAAGCTCAAAAGCTCCCGAAGCACACCACACGTCACAACCAAAAAGCTCAAAGCTTATGACGTCATCCAAAAAAGCTGTGCACAAAACCCTCCCTGGTCTAGAATGCCCATATCTATACTACTAGAATTAATTAGCTTCACTTCATTTCACTCATAGAGTAAGCTCCACTTTCTATGTGCGCAGTCGAATATATTCTTGCTGAGATGATCGGTACTTATAAGTTCAGTTCAGTTCAGCTCAGCTCCGCTTTCTGTCTGCGCCTAACCTAAAGACCCAATCATAATTGACATATGTAGTTCGACACATGTCACGACATATATTGGCTTCGAATCAATTATATTAAATGCGACCACTCATAATAGACATATGTCAGGACAAAAGCTTTTTTTAAACTTTTGTTAAACATTCGTCAAACATAACAATAACAAGTGCTATTCAAATCGCACCCGACATATGTTAACTGCACATAATTAACATATGTCGCGATATGAAGTTTTCCCATGTTAACATTCGTTATTTTTTCTGCGTCGACATATCTGCCGTACAAAGGCTAATCGCGTCATTGACATTTTCACTCATTTTGAGTTAGATATATTTATGATATAATAATTATATAGTTATAATATATATGAACTAGTGGAAAAATTAAATTATATATATAATATATAATATCTGCCGTACAAAGGCTAATCGCGTCAATTACATTTTCACTCATTTTGACTTAGATATATTTATGATATAATATATAGTTATACATATGAACTAGTGGAAAAATTAAATTATATATATAATATATAATATATAGACATATTTTTTAATAGAGAATTTTTCCTTCAGTTCATATATATAACTATATATTATATCATAAATATATTTAACTCAAAATGAGTGAAAATGTAATTGACGCGATTAGCCTTTGTACGGCAGATATTATATATTATATATATAATTTAATTTTTCCACTAGTTCATATATATTATAACTATATAATTATTATATCATAAATATATCTAACTCAAAATGAGTGAAAATGTCAATGACGCGATTAGCCTTTGTACGGTAGATATGTCAATTATACCTCGCTATATAACTATTTATTATTACGTAAATATTTTTTGAGTGTAGATTACTGCACATTTTTTGTAATCTAAATGTAAAAATTAACTTAGATTTTAGAACAATATAAATTTTTTTATATTGAATTTAAATAAAATGAATCTTGTTAAAAATAATTAAAAATTGCTTATTAATATAAAAAGGTATTCAATTTACGCTGTTTTAAAACACAACATAGTAATAATAATAATATCAGTATATATTAAAAATTTTCAAGCTATGACGTCACAGACAATTCTCTTCGCTGAATATCATACCTGTTATTTTATTTATCTTGATCATGGCACACGAAATTGAGTGACTTTTAGGATAAGTTTGTGCTTCTTCAAAAATGAATCGTTGCTTTGGTGATGCGATGCTGATGCTTGTCACAAATTCAAAAATGCAACGCAACTTTTGTGATGCGTTGTCACATATTTTAAAAAGCATCTCATCAAATCAAGTATTCGAAATTTCTTATAATATTCAGCTGTCATGTAATAGCATTGCATTGCCAACTAAAAACTTTGCGTTGTCATAGCAACAAGTAATGTTTACGCATCACGAACAGAAGAACATTAGGATCACCAAAGCAGCGATTCATTTTTAAAGAAGCACTTTGTTTTGATGAAAAATAATAAAATATATTTTTAAAATTATTTTTAAAATTTGAAAAAACAAAATATATATTTTTCTCCCAAACTAGAAAAACTATTTCATTTTTTTCATTAAACTGGTTACATATTTATTACATATTACAAATTTTTAATTTTAAAACTTTCTAAGTGCATTTGGTGGTATTATAAATACCAGTGTTAAAATATACTATCTAACTAAATTGCAGTACAGTACAACCTGAAAATACAATTTTACTTAAATTAACTATTATACATATATATATATATTACAGTAAAATAGAGTACATTTCAAAACTAAGTGGGAGATCGGTACGACGGTACGGTGTGTTAAAAAAGAAAGAGAGAAAAAAGGAAAAACAAATAGAAAAGAAAATTTAAAACTATTGAGCTAATATTATAAGCATAAATTTACAAAAGCTCACGTGGGAAATAAGTTATGATTTAACAACTAATAACTGCAATTAACTACTTGAAATTTACTAAACAGCTTATAACACCAAACAGGAACTCAACATCATATTGGTCAAAAGGCCACATCTTGAGTTTCCGAAGAAAGGATTTTGTAGTCACAGCAGATCTCAGATCATTTGGTAATCTGTTAAAAACAAATGTAGCAATAATTGAGAAAAATCGCCGGTAACTTTCTGTTCTAGTTCTTGTAACCTGAGGATAATTCCGCCCCCTAAAATTGTACCGCTGGTTAGTACTAATACTATAGGCATTACATAGGCACTTTATACAAAGGATACATCATCAGCAAAAGCTACTTTATTTCCCACAAAATTAACCGATAACACGGAGTTGATGTAAATTAAAAATAGGATAGGGCCAAGAACTGAGCCTTGTGTGACTCCTTTTCTATCTAATACCAAAACAGAGCTGCGAGTATTACCAATGCCAACAATTTGCTTGCGTAGATTTACGTTGGAAGCAAACTAATTAAAAATATTACCCCTAAAGCCCACTCGAATGAGTTTATCCAGCAGTACTTTATGATCAACTAAATCAAAGGCTTTAGTTAGGTCAATAAACAGACCCGCAACATGACAACCATTATTTAGATTACTATAAACTTCATTTAGATATTGTAGAATGACAGCTTCTTTAATTTATTTTTTTCTAAACCCAAATTTACAAGGACTGAAAAAATTACATCTGTTTACTTACCATTTTACTTACGATAATTTAGAAAATCTACGAAATCTTAGAGAATATAGGTAGAAGAGATATAGGTCTGTAGTTGTTCATATCCGTACTATCACCTTTCTTTAATATTGGAATGACTATAGCTGTCTTAAGTACTTCTGGGAATATACCACATTCAAAACTGAAGTTAATTAGATAAGACAGAACACCAACTATATTGGAAGCAATATTTTTTACAGTCAAGGCATTCAAATCATAATACCCAGCAGATGTAGTATTTTTCAGAGAACAGTTAGTTAAAAAGACATCATTTTCAGTTGCCGGATTGAAGAAAAATGTATTACAAGTGTGAGTCTCGTGAAAATTACACTTATTAGCATATGCTTTATTAATTAAAGGCAACTCAACTGTGTTTGGGACTTCGGCGAAAAATGTGTTAAAAATATTTGCAGTTTCAGTGACATCAGACGTTAAATTACCATTGGGTGTTTTCAATTCTCTAGTTGAGGCCGCGGTATTTTTACCTATAATTTGATCTATAAGACGCCACTGCTGGGCTGAAAGATTTCCCTGTGTTACAACCAACTTACTGTAGTATAGTATTGACTTTTACGTTTTTTAATCAATAGATCAACTTCTTTCCGACACGCGTTATATTTTTGTCTTAAGGTAAAGTTACTTGGATTGCGCATACAACTTTTATATAATTTATTTTTGATAACAATTTTATTTTAAATATTATCATTTATCCAGGGCTTGAGATACCTTTTATGACATTTATTAGATACTTTTCTTTCAGTACACAAGGTAATGTACGTTTTTAATGTAGATAAAAACTCATCATATGCTGTAGATGGATCAGATTGAGTATTAACACGATCCCATGTTTCCTTTTCCAATTCTGTATTTAAATAGTTAAAATCTAATTTATTTTTTTCCATAACCCTATCATCTAAAGTCAATTTGTAATTTCTGTTTATGATTATAGATATTCCGATAGCATAGTGGTCGGTAATGTCAAGTAAATGAACAAAGGGTTTTTTAACATGGAGGGCGGAACAGTTTTTCAGCTTACAAAAAATGTGATCAATGCAACTGATAGAACCGGAGGTTACTCTAGTGGGTGTGTCTAAAGGACTATCCAAACAATACTGAGACATCATTATCATATATTTATCACTAGATGATGGAAAGTTCAAAATATCGATATTGATGTCACCTATTTTCATTATATTAGTAAAACGATTACATACTTTTAAGAAAATTATCCATTTCTTGTATAAAATAGCTAGCTTTAATAAGATAGAATAATGACGTCAGTCCTCTTCAGAAGTTCAAGATGTGAACAAAAAATATCAAAATTAGCTCTAATACCTCTAATATTCTGATGCAAAATTACAAATTTGGTATCATTTACAAATTTAGTATCAATTGCAATAGTTTTACTAGTACAAGGGAGAGAGACAAAATCATCATTATGTTTTTGTATTTACATATTATACTACAAACTACAACTATAATTATAACTTATTGATATCATCATTACATTTGATGAGTTATTGATCTCACTCCCTGGTTGATGCTTCATGAAAATTTTACCGTTGCGTATCCAGAGAAATTGATAAAATTTTTTCCTACGAGCTTCTTTTGCTGCTTTAAGTAAAACCTTTTTTGCTGGAGAGAGCCATTCGCTGATGTATATATTGTTGTTGCTATTGCTTTTGCTGTCGACTAGTGATGATTTTAACTTCGCGTAATTTTTGATAAGTGCTACCGGCTTTACCTTTGTACTAAAATTTTATAAAATTTCATACTTTGTAATAATTGTTTCCCATTAAAGGAAAATTATAATATTTTTTTTTTAAATTTAATTATTATTATATTATATATATACTAATAAAATTTTAGGACCCAAACAGATTTGTAAAGTAGAAAAAAATGAAAAAAAAAAAAGTGTTCACACTCGTATATTGAAAATAGAAGAGTTTTGTGAACATAAACTTTTTCAAAAATAATAAAACATTTAAATTTTTACGCTTAAAAAATGTGAAGAGAAACTAACGGTTTTGTAACAGAAATGCATGTATAGAGGATGTTTCACGAAACAAGTGCCATATTAAAAAGGGTGGTAGGACTTGATGAGAAATTTTAAAAATTCTGCATTTTTATATTCAAGGTCCAGTTTCTAAAAAATTTGCCTATTATTCATTTTATTTATTTTATTATAATTCATTATATACATATGTATATGTTGAAACAAAACAATTTTTTTCTATAGAGTGAGTATTTATTACAAAATATATTTCTATTGCAAAGAAATATGTGTATATCATATGCATAAATTTATAATAATATGTAAAAAACATTTTTTCAAATAAAACATAATTTGTTGTGATTACACATTCCATCATATCACATGTATACATGTATAAATTCAGTAAATTATGTTTTATTTGCAAAAAAATTTTTGGATTCTCTATAAGGAAGCACCTGTATAATATTGTATGCATATTTTTTAATTTATAAATTATTAGTTTTACAATATAATATACAAGTAAATGTAATGATTCTTTGTTTTTTAATTCATAATATGTACAATTCTACATAATATATAAAATTTAATTTTAAATTTAAAACGGTACTACTATTGAGTAATATAATTATTACACAGTATTCAGTAATACTAATTTGCGATTATTTATTATTAATTCTACTTTTTATACACACATCTCGATTATTCAATCAACCAACTTTTAGCAAAGATATTAAAGAAAGAAATTCAACTTCATATAAAAAGCTGATAAAAAATCTGGAAAAAATTGTCTCTTATTTTATGCAATAAATAGACATTTTTAATAAAAATTGCTAGAAATAGTCCAAATTATAAAACCTATTTTACCAAGTGAGATGCAAAATTCCACATGTTCGTGGGGACACAACTACTCAAATGTTCGAAAATTTAGGGGAAACCGGTTTGCTAAAAATTATTGGAGTAACATAAAAATATACATACATATGTATGTAGAGTATTTTCGAATAAGAAGATATAGGTGCTTATTATGATTTTCGTCAAATGATCGAACAGCGTTCGATTTCATATTTTGGTATTATCATTTTCGATTTTTTATTATCATTTCAACCCGACTTTAAAAAAATGTTATTAGTAACTTAAAACAATTTATTCAAATATGTATCTTCAAATTTTAACAGCTGAAAAATTCTTCAAAGAAAATATACACAATAATTCACGATAATGACGTTTGTTCGATCGATTGAGTTACGTAATACCGAAATTAAATTCAGTCGAATCGAAGAAGATTCTTCGATCAACCTACGAAAAGAAAATCATAATAAGCACCATAATTTATTTTCAATATTACAAAAGATTATCTATTGTTTTTCACTTCATTTCACTCAAATAAAATTTAAAATGAAAATTTTTTTATATTTTAAAGCTATAAAATAATATTTATTTGTAAGTTTTCCTTTAAAATCTCAATTTTTTAATATTTTTTATTTTTAATTAAACTTCACTAACTGAAACAAAATTTGAAATAAATTACTTAGGTAGATAAATCTTTGTCATCTATACCCTATAAAAACAATAAAAAATATGTTATGTTAATTAATATTATGTATCATAATATTTTCTACTTCTTTTTCATTCAATAAATATATTGAAAAATTCATTGTTGCCAGTTTTATTAAGAGTTATTCTGGTTGGGCTTCAAAATACATAGGATAAAAATGTTATTTGGCAACAAATAATATCTCTTTTAATTATATTTCACTTCAAAAATATTTAAAAAAATTTATGTATGTAGAATATTTATATGAAGAATTTGTCATTTCAGTAATGGGTTTAAAAAAAAAAAATTTATTCAGAAAATACTGTAATATATTTTAATACATTTTTCTTACTTAACTGACTTACTTAACGCAAACAATTGGAAGAAGAAATTTCAAAAATGTTTAAAAAACAAATTATCGAAGAAAGTGAATCACCATTGGCTTTACCAGTGGTTCTAATACCGAAGGAAGATGGAAACATAAGCTTTTGTGTGGATTATCTCCAGCTTAACGCAGTGACAACACAGATAGGTACCCGTTTTCGAAACTGGATGATCACACAGCAAAAGGTACTTTATTTATGACAACCTTAGATCTTAGTTCTTCGTATTGGCAAATTCCGGTAAGCGGAAAATTAGTTTAATTTAATTAAATTTATTGCCCCTTGTCGACTCGACATACATTCTTAGAAGTACTTAATTATATAACAGTTTTTTTTTTAAAGTATGTCTAATTATCTTGCTTATCTTATATTATAATAGTTACCAACTTATAACAATAAAATGGACTTAACTAGCTTAATTACTTAGTTCTAGCTATACTAAACACCTATTTCTATTGCTTAACCTGCTAAGCTTTTTTTTCTTTTGTTTTGTTTGAAGTTTGGACCTTCAACGTTTTGAACAAAATAGAGTCATCTTTTTGCATGGTGTTAAGCAACGTACTTCTATCTGTTTGTGTTAAACCTAGGTTAGCAAATTTTGCCCTAACAGATCTGCAATCTAATAGCATTTCTACTGCGTTTTTATGCATTCGATCTCCGCAGCAAGGACATGTTGACGACGTTCTGCTTGACATGGGAAACATGTAAGTAAGTCTCGTGTGTCCGGAGCGTAACCTAATCAAAATTACTTGATCAGTTCTACTTAATGACGACTTAAAGGTTGGTGCAACCAGCCACTCATTCAGTTCATGATACGCTAAGATGGTTTCCGATTCACTCTCAAGAAATCTTCTTACTATTCTACCTTTCAATGTTTTCAAACCTATCCTATAGATCAACTGAGGACTTGGAAGGACGAAAATTGCAGACTCTTCTATACAATGTATAGAAGTTTTCGCTATCTGGTCTGCATATTCTTTGCCTTTAATTCCAACGTGACCAGGTATCCAACACAATAAAATGTCATTTTTACTGCCTTAACGACAGAAAGAGAATCTGTGAATATCATAAACTTTTTATTCCCTTTGCCAGCCCTTAACCATGCGGCCAGCCAAACCGCCCCAATTCAGCGTCAAATACAGCTGAATTCTTCGGTAATCTTTTTTGAACTAACGTTCATTCACCTGATATATACTTATAAACTACCGCTAAGCTCACGCCGATGTCAGATTTACTGGCATCAGTATAGACCTGCACTCAATCCTTGAGCTAATCACATATCTCGCCATGTAAAGTTTTAAACGTTTTGGCGTTCATATTGTCCTTACCGTATTCCGCTAACCTGTCGATAACAAACCTCCTGATTAGCTCTGATTCTTCTAATTCAATCATTCGAGGAGGGGAGAAGGGGTACTTACCACCTAATCAGAGATTAGAGCTATAGCTCTACGAACAGCTGATGTTCTTTTCCTAAATTCGTTAGCAACATACCAATTTGCAAACTCAAACAGCGGCGAACGTGGATCACCCACCTGTTTGGCTGCTAGCTTCAACCGTAGCTTCATAATTCTGTTCTCCACAGACCAGAGACCACATTCCGTAAGGAGGATGGGTATGGGCGTGGAATAGTAAGCACCTGAGGCTACTCGGAGTATCTGGTTACATCTAATTTGTATTTTTTCGCGGTTTATCAATGGACAATCGACGAATATGGTGAGCCCATACCCAGTGATGCCATTGATCAGACTTTTAGCTATCGGAATAAGTGCTGATTTCACCCCTTCTTCCTGCAGCTAAAATTTTAACCAGATTGAGAACTTTGTCCAATTTGGTCACAACTGTTCTGGCTTGTTCTATCCATTTGAGATTTTTTGTGAAGAAGATACCTAAGATTTTTAGTTTTTTTTCGGAATTTATTAGCCTGTTTATTATTTTTGTCTTATTCAAAGTGCAATTAAATTTTCGACAAGTGTGTAGGTACTCTGCCTTTCCTATCGGTATTTTGCTACCATTTTCTGAAGCCCACTTAACTGCAAACTCGGAGGCCCTTTCCAGAGTTCTCACATCTTTGAGCTTGCATTTGAATACAAACAGCATGACATTATCAGCATATGCATATTGTTTTAAATTAGGATATTTGGACAAATTCACTAAGAGTGAATCTAAGTAAACAGTAAGTAGAACTGTGAATAACGGCGAGCCTTGCGGTACTCCATTACCTAGGCTATATAAATCAGACAAATAACTATTCACTCTAATCCGTATCTATCTGTTAGACATGAAACTATATATGGTTTTAACAAAGTTTGGATCAATACCCGTGCAAC
Source organism: Bombylius major (assembly GCA_932526495.1). NCBI lineage: Eukaryota > Metazoa > Arthropoda > Insecta > Diptera > Bombyliidae > Bombylius > Bombylius major. The sequence continues at coordinate 18,886,214 of OW052045.1, forward strand.
CTGTCGTGAAGAACCTTTGTCCAACTATATAGATGTTCATAGATATTGCACGATTTTCAAAGACATACAAAGAAGCTTCACGTTCTTTATAGATCTTTATAGATATCTATATCCTGCTCTCAAGAGAATTATATTGCAGAGAGAGAAGAGAATTATTAAAACATTATGATATAGATCTATATCGATCCTTAACGAAGAATAAAGATAAACATTGCTCTCGATTAATCACGAAAAAATCTTTAAATATCTATATCGATTTACGCAGATATCGACGATAACGAGATTCAAAGACAAAATCTATATTGATCGTTATCGATTTTCAAAGTATTTCAAAGATCTATAAAGAATCGTCAAGAATCTTTATCGATCTTTAAACGAACAATTTATATTTACAATAAGCTCTATAGTCGGTACAGTGATGAATGGTGCAATGCAAAGAGGATGGCTTTACACACGAAGGTCCGTGGGTTCGAATCTCAAGAGTAAATTTTTCAAATTGAATTGTTTTCATATAGATAATATAAATAAATATAAAACAAAGCAAGAAAAAAAATGAAAAAAAAAAAAAATAAAAAAGAACAAAATTTTTTATGGTCTATAAATTTCGATAAAGATCTTTATCGAATTCTTTTATAGCTGACGTCGAATTTCGTGATTAAAATCGATGTCGATCTTCAACACCAACTTGATTTTTTCTATAAAGACCTTCACGCAAATCTTTATAGTTCTTTATCGCTATCTGTATAGCTTGGTTATACGGGTACCCCAAGTGATCAGTTGTCGGCATACGAAAATGGATGGAATCTTGTCGTACGCTTTTTCAAGGTCTAGTGGCATGACACTTGAAGGATCACCGGATGACAAAAATGAGGCCATTCCCTCCTCCATGTCATGCAGCAGTGTAATTGTTCCTCTGAGGGTAGATTGCTGATCATACGATATGTGATTTGGTCTCTACCGGGGGTAGAGCCGTTGGAGGTAGCGAGCGTTTCTTCTAGTTCACATATTGATACTTTGTATGATAGCGAATGATTGTGTGGGTAGTCACTATTTACTGAGAAATTGTGCTTAGGGTTCAAAACTGAATCAAGGAGGTTAGAATCACTGGACACAGAAGACCATGTCATCGCAAATTCATTTGCAATTGCAAATGGGTCTGAAGTGGGTCTACCATTCGAGACTATTCAACAAATGTTTGATGTAGGCTTGCCGTATAGGCGTTTGACCTTACACCAAGCATCCTTCAATAAGTTCGAAGGTGAAATAGAACTTGCGAAATCTTGCCAAGACTTTCTCTTAGCTGCTTTGACTGCTCTTCTGACTTCAGCCGTAAGTTTTCTAAAGCTTATAAGGTTCTCTACAGAGGGTACTCTTTGGTATTCTTTCCATGCCTTATTTTTTAACCTTATAGTTTTCTTGGTGGAGTAGTCTAACCAGATCGGCTCGAGATGTTGTTTGGCAGGTTAGAGGGCATTGAAGTAAAAGCTGCGGATCTTATTATTTTCTTAATGTTTAATGCTTTATGGTTAATCGTGCTACCCAGTGGATATACCTGAGCCAGTCTTAACGCTGCCGCTGAGAATTTCTCCCAGTCAGCATTTGCTTCGACAAGCCGAGGAGTTATCTTCCGGATAGATAGGAGTTATCTTCCGGAAGTGATCACTTCCCTCAGTATTGTCGTGGACAAACCAGGACAAGCCGTTCGAAAGTGATCCAAATGCAAAAGTTAGGTCTATTGCTGAATATCACCCATGTTCTAGATTCCGCAAAAAGTGGAAGTGGAATACGAAATTGATTTCATGCGAAATCGAAAATGGTGTTCTAGATTTCAACGCGGAATTATATATTTCGAACATTAATTTCGAATCAGCTGTTGTTAAATTCTTACATAAACGTTCTATTTTCTTCTTTTTTTTTTTTTTTTTTTTTTTGATAATTATTTATTTTTTATTAGTGCAGAATTTTTGTCTATAAAATTCACAAATATTTTTAACTGCTCTTTATTTTTGTGTTTTCCCTTTCAAAATACATTGAATGTATTTATGGAAATAATTATACTAGAATCATAAAATACATTAACTTACATATTTCAACTTTAAAATAAATTTAAATTTATTTAATACTTATTAAAATTATGTAATAAATTAAAAACAAAATTTCACTAATAAAATTCCGACTCATACAAATAGCCATGAGTAGTATGAGCTGTGCATGGAATGTAGACGGATGACACCGTCACAGAAGGTGACGTGTGTACAGATATAGTTATATTAAGAATGTCGGAGTTTATATCAATACAGTTGTGACTCAAAGTGGATCTTATCAAAATTCCTACTCCTTGCGAAGCATTGTGAGCATTACTGTCCGAAAAATAACAATGGAATCCTTTAAATATTGCAGGGCCCTCATTATTAAAAAACAAGGTCTCCTGCAATACTATAATGTGAGGTTAATATTTACTAATCAGAAGTTCTAGGTTATGTTGATTAGCACGAAAACTCTTCATATTCCACTGAAGTATTGTTAAGTTTCGTGAACAAAATTTTCTTTCTTGGTTCATGAAGTCTGACTACCAACTATTTCTAACCCGTAGAATAAGTCGTGCCAGTAAAGAAGAAGCTAATAAGATATGTGAATGTATTTAATAAGAAATAAGAAAAATAAAGTTAAAAAGTTATATGAATTAACCGTCAGATAACTCGATACTCATGTCAAAGTCATCTACGGCCTGTTCAATATATCGTCGCCCCAATAAATGTTTGTCATAAGTAACAATTTTCGATTTTGAGATATTTGAAGTTAAAGTTTGTCCTTTAATTACTTTTTTATTTGTCGATAGCTTTGTTCGGGGTTTTGTTATTATTTTTGAAATTGATAAATGTATGTCTGAAAGAAATTTTATGGAAATCCTTACTATACAAATTAAAATATGTCTTTAAAAGTTTTGATGTAATGTAACACATACACATACGACAAAATGTATCACATACGACAAATAAAGTTTTTCAGGATTTATTTATCGTAAGTGACGATAGTATTGAATTACGTACTATTTTTACAACTATGTACAACCAATACAACTAATAAATAATTGTCGTATGTTACAATGATATGTAATATTTATTGGACATTTCTGGTATCAAGGTAACATACGACAATTGAATATTGAAGAAAAATAATTGTTGAATTTGGAACAAATTTGTCGTATGTGTAAATTTTGGGCACATACAACAATAATTTACCGAAAATCTTTTAAAATAGGTTACATACGACAAAGTACACACTGAATATCTCAGAATAGAATAGACATAGAAGAAAACTGATAAGTGCAAATGAAAGAGCGTATGCCGAAACCTTATTATCTACTTCTAACACAAAATCTTCAAATTGTAACATACGGCAAATATTTATTGTGACGACGATATTTTACGTTAAGTGGTACTGAGAATTGATTGTATTTATGTAGATATTGCTGAAAAGTTAGTTTACTGTTCATAAAGTTATCAACCTGATCCCTTATGAACAACTGAACTTTTTCCTTTGATTCTTTTGTTAGATTTGTTAGATTATTTTTTGTTATGATTGTTGTTGTGTTTTCGGTGGATATATTATTAGTATTGTTAGATGTGGATGGTTTTAGTTTATTAGTGCTTTCTTTTGATTGATTTGTATTTTTGTTTATTGGTACTGAGTTGTTATTATTTTTGTTATTTAGAGTGATGCTTTTTTGATTTTGGCTGGGATTGCCTTTGTTGTTGTCTTTACTATTGAAGTTACTCAAGTTAGCATGATAACCATATTTGACTTGTCTGACTTCTTTGACTTGGGCATTAAGTGAGGTTAAGTTATTTTTTTTTTAATTTTTGTGAATTAAAAACTAAATAAAATTGTGAGCGGAAAAAAAATTAAAAATGGATATTTTTTTATTTATGTTTTTTACTTCTTAATTCTTCTATTTTTTTTATTCATATTTATTAAGATTTTTTCATAAATATTATTACATACACACATAATGTATATCATGGTGTAATGATTTATAAGGTGTGTGCTTTAGGAACGTCGAGTTGGCATTTGGTACAAGTTTTTTTTTTTTTTTTTTACACTTTTTTTCAAGTTCAACTGTCAAATTCCTTTGTTAGCAAGCTGTGTTATGATTGGCCAGTTCGATTCGAGATTTGTTTACGTTTAAAGCACACACCTTATATATCATTACACCATGATGTATATGAAATTTATAAAATTATTCAAAAATATTGTTGTAATAATAAGTCTATTTAATTTCAAATATGTTTTTTATTATTACAATTATATAAAGTTACAATTATGTTTAAACTCCATTAAATCACACTACCGACTGACTAGGCTAAGTAGGTACTAGGTAGTAATGAAACAAAACCTGTTCTTTCCTCTTGTACATGTTGATAAGAGAAGAAGAGCAGTTATTTATTATATGCAATTGCATTGCGCTATATACGGGAAGAATGTGTATGATTGTTCAATGCAATTGCATATCGTAAGAACAGGGCTGTAACATCACTCCCCCCTTTACAAAAAAAAAAAAAATTTATTTTCTTAATTTGTTCTGAGTTCAAGTCTATTTACAAAATTTCTAATGAATTATTTTTATTTAATTTAATATTCGATAGATATATACATATATACCTATATTTATTTATTTATTTATTTATTTATTTTATTTTATTTTTTCTTTTTGAAAATTAATTGTATACATACATATTTACGCGTTTTTACAATTTAATTGCAACTTTTTCTTTCATGCAACCTCTAGTAACTTTCATATCTTCGTCTGCAGTTAATACGTTTGTGTTAAGGACATGTGCAGGTTTAAGTCTATCAATTGAGATTATGTGTTCCTTATTGTTTATTAAAAGTTTAAAAAATTTATCTTTTCTTTCAATGACTTTAAATGGTCCATCATATGGCTGACATAAACTACCTTTGTAAATTTCTTTTCTAACAAATACATGAGAGCAAGTTTTGATATCTTTAGGTATAAAGATATTGTTTTGTTTCCTTTTGGTTTTTAGTTGCGGTTTAACCTGATTTATAGTATTGTATAAGTCTTTAGCTATGCTGTTAGTCAGCTTTGGTTCAAGAGTGCTGTCAGAAGCAATGAATTGACCAGGTAATCTTAGAGATTGTCCGTAAAGGAGCTGTGAAGGTGCGAAATCTATATGCTCGATTATAGCTGAGCGTATACCAAGGAGTATCCGAGGTAGACTGAAATACCAATTTTTAGGGTTTTCGGAAGCTCTAATTGCTGTCTTTAACTGACGGTGGAACCTTTCGACAAAGCCATTAGATTGAGGATGATAGGTAGTAGTTCGTATTCGGTGATTACCTAGAATTTGAGATATTTCTCTAAACAAAATGGATTCGAACTGTGTACCTTGATCTGTGGTAATAGTGCTTGGTACGCCAAAACGAGAAATGTAATTGTGAATGAAAGTTTGTGCGACAATTGCAGCAGAAATGGTTTTCAAAGGGATAGCTTCAGGCCAATAGCAAAAGCGATCTTTTATTGTGAGCAAATATGTATAGCCATTAGAAGGGGGTAAAGGGCCTACTAGATCCATGTGTATATGCTGAAAACGGCCCGTAGGTGTTTCGAAAGACCCGTGAGGAGAAACTGTGTGTCTAAAAATTTTTGATTTTTGACAATTTATGCACGTCTTCGACCAAATGTTTATATCTCGGTTCATTTTTGGCCAAAAGTATTTTGAAGTGATGAGCTTTCTAGTACCTCTTATACTGGGATGTGAAAGTCCGTGTAAATTGTCGAAAATAGCGCGTCTTAGGCTTTCTGGAACAAAAGGTCTGTTGGTACCGGTTGAAATTTCACACCACAGTTCATGGTTTTCAACTGGTATGTGTATGTTTTGCAGTTTATAAGATGTTTTTTGACCTTCGGTTGACAGTTTATGTACAATCTTACTAAGTTCTTCATCTTTTTGTTGCTGTTCAAAAAATGTTTTTGTACTCAACTGAAGTTGTTCCACGGTATCGATATAGCTTCTGGAAAGGGTATCCGCGACGATATTGGTGGCACCTTTGATGTACCTAATATCGTTCGTGAATTGTGATATGAAATCAAGATGTCTCGTTTGACGAGGGGATTTCTCAGATTTAGAAAATAAAACGGTTGTCAGAGGCTTATGGTCTGTAAAAACAATCAAATCTTTAGCTTCCACAATGTATCGGAAGTGTTTGATTGCGAGGTATATTGCTAACAGCTCTTTATCAAAAGTCGAGTATTTTGTTTCTGAAGGTTTCAGTTTCTTTGAGAAAAATGCAAGAGGTTCCCATCCTTTTGAGGTCTTCTGTTGCAGTACTGCTCCAACAGCAGTACTTGATGCGTCACTGCAGCTGCTAATTTTAGTATTAGGTTTAGGGTGTACTAGTAGTAGTTCTTTTTCGAAACTATCCTTTATTTCGTTAAAAACTTTGTCATGGACTTCGCACCATAGAAATTCTCTTTTTTGTTTTGGTTTTTTATTGGCCCCTTTGATTAAATCGTGTAATGGAATTGATAAACGTGCGATGTTAGGTATAAACCTATGATAAAAATTTACCATACCTAAAAATCGCTGTAGTTGTTTGACAGATTTAGGGGTAGGAAAGTCTTCGATGGCTTTTACTCTCTCTTGAGAAGGTGTAATTCCTTTTTCGGAGATAATGTGACCGAGGAAGTCTAGTTTACTCACGCCGAAAATGCATTTAGCTGGGTTAACGTTAACGCCGTATTCTTGTAGTCTTGTAAACAGCAAATGAAGGTGTTGTTTGTGTTTTTCAGCTGATTCGCTCGCTACGAGGATATCATCAAGGTAAGAAAATGTGAAATCTAGTCCGGACAGTGTTCCGTTGATAAATCTCTGGAAGGTTTGAGCTCCGTTTTTAACGCCGAATGGCATACGAGTGAACTCAAAAAGTCCGAAAGGAGTGGTTATAGCGGTTTTATGAATATCTTCTTGTGCTACTGGTATCTGGTGATACGCACGTACCAGGTCGATTTTTGAAAATATTTTGGCATTATGTACATTAAGGTTGCAATCTTGTATATTTGGTAAAGGATATTTATCGAAAACCGTGACCGCATTTAGCTGCCTATAATCTCCACATGGTCGCCAATCATTGTGAGACTTCTTTGGGACCATGTGTAATGGAGATGCAACAGGTGACGATGAAGGTCTGCAGATACCTAAACGCAACATTAAGTCGAATTCAGCTTTTGCGATTTTGAACTTCTGTGGATCTAAGCGTCGTGGACGAGCAGCTGGCAAAGGGCCTTGGGTAATAATGTGATGTTGGACTTTATGCGGGACTTCTTTATTGAAGTCTGGTGGAGACAAAAGTGAAGGGAATTGATTTAAAATGGAGCCATATTCGCCTTTGATTGCATCCAATTTAGGGGAAAGAGACGATACTTGACGTCCATGGCACGAGGCGGTTAGTGTGGTTGTTTCATCAACCAATTTTTTTTTATTTAAATCGACCAAAAGTTTGTTTTTATATAAAAAATCGGCACCTAGGATCGCGTGGTCTATAGCGGCAACCACAAAAATATGGTCGAAATTTCGACGAAGATTGAAGTTTAATGTTAAAGGTTTATAACCGAACGTTGATATTGTTGACCCATTGGCTGCTAACAGGTTAAAATCTGCTTTAATACTATAATTTGGGAAAAATCTTTTGGGGACAACGGATACGTCAGCACCTGTATCTATTAAAAACTGTATGTTTGTACCTTTATCGTGAATGAAGAGACGGTAAGAGGTGTTACTGTGTTTCGACGCCGTCGTAGTCGAAACACCTAATGCTCGTTTTTTTGTTCAGAATTTTTCTTTTCTGATTTCTTGGAACACGGTGTGTTGCATTTTTTGGCATTGTTACCGAAACGTCTATGATAATAACAAATTTTAGGACTAGTGTTTGATTTTGACCTAAAATTTTTAAAAGAATGTGATTGTCTACTAGTGCTTCTGTTTCTAGATCTTGATTGTTTAATTTCCAAACGTTTGAGACGATTTTCTATATTTTTTAATGAGGAAGACATGTCGTGTGGAATGGAAGTAGATGGAGTTGTATCTTCACGTTTGACAGCGTAAACATTGTTTATATCGTGACTTGAATCGAATATTTTATCAGCCAATTCAAATAATTGTTTTTGGGTATGTTGCGATTCAACAGCAAGTAAACATGTTTTAATATTTGGAGGAAGTTTTTTTAACCACAAATTTTTTAAAAGAGATTTGTTAACGAGACTATTATTTCCTGCTAAAGATTCCATTTGTCTGTATATTTCAGATGGCTTGGAATCACCTAATTGAATTTTATGGAGAAGTTGGTCTAGTCTTTTCTCTTCAGTAGCTACGCTGCGTTTCAACAATTGTTCTTTTAAGTGTTCGTACTTATTGGTATCAGGGGGATTCAAAAGAACATCTGCAACGAGCTCCATTGTTTCGTTGGTTAAAGCCGCGACCAGGTGATCATATTTTTGGTTTGAGGTGTATATTTTTTTTAAACGAAATTGAGTTTCTACTTGTAAAAACCAAAGTTCTGGTCGTGTGTTCCAAAAAGGCGGGATTTTTAATGTAGAAAGGAAATGTTCAGTGTTTTCTGTTGGTGCTAGCTCATTTTGGAGAGTTGTCTTTGTTTCTGTAGACGCAGAATCTTCTTGCTTATCCTTGTTAGACATTTTGTTGGATTACGGTGTTATGTATTTCACTCTTAGGTAAAACGATGGAATCGGATATGTACTATAAGTGTTAAATGTTTAAATCGCAACGTTTGTAATTTTTTTATATGCAATTTGAAATCGTTATGGAGTAGTGTAACAGATAAAAAAAAAAAAAGAATAAAACTTTGCATATGTACTTACAGTGATTGATGTAATATGTATGATACTTTGAATGTACTTAACTGCATGATGTTTATGGTTGCATGGTTTATAATTGTTGCTATTGTGAAACTATTTTATTTGTGATGTATTATGTAATTATGTATGTATACGTGTATTTTGCTGATTTTCGTTTTAATTATATTAATATCCCCTTTTTTCTTCTTATTAAAAAAAAAAAAATAATAATTTTGCTAAAAAAAAAAACATAGAAAAGAAATGTTTGTAAATCTAACTGAAATTACATGTGAAAATAAACTAAAATTAAATATAACTTCCCAAAGTATTGTACTGTACGTTCTCCATGTGCCCTTATTGTAAGTTGCTGTAAGTGTATGTATGTTGCATGCTTTCCAAGAAATCCGTGAAAATCCTGTGTGAAATGAGTGAATCCTTTGGTTTTTTTCTTTTATTTGGTGCTGGACTTGCTGTTTTTTATGGTCCTTTGATTATTTCTTGTTGTTCTTGTAGCATGTGCGCATGGGTATCAAGGTGATTTCGCACGTGTGTTAAGGAGCCGGTAGTGCACTTTTTTTTTTTTTTTTTTTTTTTTTTTTTAAATTTTTTAATATTTATTTAAATTTGCAAAATTCTTGATTTATATCGTTTTTACTGTATTATTATGTGTACTTTAATTCAGTGTCTTTTATTTTGTGTGTTATATATATATATATAATAGTATTTTATTATGCGAACACGTTTATTACCACATTAATTTGAAAAATTTTGAACTTTGAATATATAATAACTTTGCTCAAATGTTCTTATTTTATTTAATTTAAAAGATGAATGATTTTACTAAATTATTTTGTTTTTCCGTCTTTAAGTTTTTTACAAATTTTAAACTTTTCTGTTTTGTCGGGGTCACCACTTTGTAATAATAAGTCTATTTAATTTCAAATATGTTTTTTATTATTACAATTATATAAAGTTACAATTATGTTTAAACTCCATTAAATCACACTACCGACCGACTAGGCTAAGTAGGTACTAGGTAGTAATGAAACAAAACCTGTTCTTTCCTCTTGTACATGTTGATAAGAGAAGAAGAGCAGTTATTTATTATATGCAATTGCATTGCGCTATATACGGGAAGAATGTGTATGATTGTTCAATGCAATTGCATATCGTAAAACAGGGCTGTAACAATTGTCTTTTGTTTTTGTTGTCAAAACAAATTTTACTCAAGTCACTCAATTTCGTGTGCTATGAAGGCACATGAACTAAAGTCAACGAAAATTCAAAATTTTCGTTCAATTTGACTTGAGCTGACTGCAGCCTATTATGGTTTGCTTGATTTAAAATAACGTAATCACACTTTTGACTTGAGTGGCTTCAAGCCAAATTTGGTTAGGCCTTTAGCAACTGCTAACTGCTAATCATTTTAAGAAATAGCTGCTACTGCTAATTTTGAATCAGAATGAAACAAATATGCTAATTTTAGCTGCTAATTGAAATTAGCTGTTTTCGACATCACTAGAAGCGTCATTTATCCATCTTTCTGTTTTACAATAATTTTTATCTTTTATGTTTACTCTCATACACAAAGTATAGAACTAAATTTGACGTTTACCAAGTCGAAGCGAAGCCAAGGTTTTGTGTTTCCTACTAAATTTAAGTGTTACAAATGTCAATTCAAACGGTTGAATCGGTAAAACGATAACGATGAAATCGATAATTAGTACGCAGATCTAGGAAATTTGGTGGCTAGTCGTAGCCAGATCTAAGAAATTGGGTGGCTAAATTTTAAAAATTCGCAGTGCCTATTGTGCCTATAGCCATAGAATATAGAAATTCCATATATTCTATATATACAGCAGCGAATGCCTTCGTTTGCGTTTGCTATGCCATACACACTTGGCAAACATTCTTCGTTTGCTCCCAATCGTTTACTTCCGTTTGCTAGGATTTGAAATGCTGTCCAAATAGTAAGCACACGAGTTACGTCAGTAACGTCTTCAAACCCTGAAAATATGAAATTCGATACCACATATCCGGCAAACAAAAACTTCTATAATTATAATATTTAAATTTATGGAAATTTTCTTTATTTGACACTTTTGGGAAAAGTTACTAACAAAAGTTTCTCATTCTCATACTTTCGCTGAGTTAACATAAAATAGCAAATAATAATTTTCTCATACTTTTTCGCTGATCCAATATAAAAACAATTTCCCACACTTTACTCCAGTTTTCAAAAACGTGACTTTTGTGTTTATAGGTAAACGAAATTATATTTAAGAACCTAATTAAGAATTAAGTTTTAGTTCTAAAACTCGTTTTAAACTGTAAAGAAGTAAATTCATTAATTAAGTTTGTAATATTAAAATATTAAAACTTGTTTTATTCAAAATAATATTTTTTTAAAAGTCCTTTTCGGTCTTTGTAATTGGCGCAGTCAGTAGGATTCTTTTCTAAAGAAAAAGGATCCAGTGTGTGAATCTACCAAAACAAAAACAAAATTTAAACTGAAGTTTAAATATTTTAACACTTTTTTTTTTAAATAAAAAAAAAAAAAAAAAATTTTTTTTTTCCTGATGGTACTAACAAGAAAAAATGCACAAAAAACAAAAGTGATAAAAACAAAATTAAAAGAAGTTTTAGCCTTGATCGAAAAAGAAGATTTTAAAATTAACTTAGTGGATCATATGGTACTACCACAAATCATAATAAGAATAAATGAAAATATAGACGAAAAGTTTGTCCAATCTTTAAAATAAAATAAATATTAATGCCAAAAAATAAAAAAGTTACAAAACAGAGTGAACATTTCAAAATATATGAAATAAGGAACCCAAGTGATAAAAATTTAAAAGTTTTAGAAAACTTAAATAATTTTAGTGAAACTAATTCTTACGAAAGTTTAAATCACAATAAACGTGAAAATCATCTTGCAAAAATGAGTACAGCAGGTCAAGCATCATCACCAGCATTTACAATAACATTCAACGATCTCATAAAAGATGCACAGAGAATCCATGCGTTCCTAAGAGATGTTGACACAATTTTACCAATGTTGAACGGCAATCCCCAAGCTAAAGAGTACGTATTTCAGAGGACTATCATCAACAAAATTCAAGGGCCAGCTTTAGATGCAGTTCGAACTTTAGGACCTGGAGCAACTTGGGAAGAAATTAAGAGGATATTAATTAGTAATTTTGGAGTAAAAGAAACATATCATCAGTTGTACCATCAAGCATTTTCAGCCAGAAATAGCCAAGTAAGAGATTATTTTATTATTTTAAGAAATATATTATCTAAGTTAAATGAAAAATACGAACATGATTCAGACAAACCAGTCGAATTTAGTCCAGTTAACAATGAAGCTTTGATTTTACGTTCATTTTTAAATAATATAGAATCAAATTTAGCCTCGGTCATCTTGAGTAGAAATATAAATAAGTTAAGAGATGCTTTCGATTTATTAGAAAGTTTGGGCATGATTAGCGATAGAAATAAAACAAATTTTAACATGAACCAATATAAATCTGTAAATAATAAAAAAAATCAGTATAACCAAGGAAATGTAAATATTTCACAAAATTGTACACAACCTCGATATCCTGGTAATGTTTCACAAAATCTTACACTGCCTCGATACACTAATGCTCAAAACCAAAAACAAAACAATTCAAGACAAATAAGACCTAATTATAATAATAGGTCTTCCGATTATAACTATAACCATAACAATACGGTACGAGGTACGACAAAATGTACAATCTATGGAAGTAGATCATGTAGAACATGAAGCAAATTTTCTGTTAATGCCTCACAAGTATACCTACCAATAGCAGAATTGACAGTAGGTAAAGAAAAAATAAAATGTCTAATTGATACAGGATCCTCTATCTCTATACTAAACAAAACAAAACTACCTCAATATAAAAGACAGTCATTAAATTTACCATTAAAACTTAACACTTTGAATTCTAAAACTACCGTAAAAGAAGAAATCAAAACTGATCTACCTGTTGAATTTCAAGAAGATGCATATATGATTTGGAAGCTTACCGATTTTCATGATAAAAGTTTTGATGCAATAATTGGGCAAAATTTATTAAAACCTTTAGGTGCTATTAAGATATGAAAGAAGAAACTCTAAAAATTAACGGCAATATAATAAAATTCGTAAATTCATTCCCCTATAAAATTAGTGAAATTCATCAATTAGAATTTTCTGTTTTGAATGATCAAGAATTTCAAAATATCTCAATGTCTTTAAATTCTGAAGACAAAAGATACTTAAATAGTTTATTAAAATCTTACAAAAATCTCTTTTTTAAAGAAGGAGATCAATTAACTAGTACCTCTGTAGTTTAACATGAAATAGTTACGACAACCGATAAATCTATATATTCTAAAATAATTCTCCATATAACAGTCCATTGTGGATTGTCCCCAAAAAATTGGACAATTCTGGAAAGAAAAAATGGAGAATTGTAATAGATTATCGTAAACTAAACGAATGCACTATCGACGATAAATTTCCAATTCCCAACATTGATACAATCCTAGATAAACTCGGTAAATCTCAATACTTCACAACCCTTGACTTGGCAAAAGGCTTTCACCAAATCCTTGTCAAAGAAGAAGACAGAAAAAAGACAGCCTTTTCCACGCCTCTAGGACACTACCCGCATAACATTTATCGAAACTCAGTCAACCAGTTCCTGTAAAACTACACTCTACAGGAACTCAGTAGCCCATTGTTTATTTTCAGCTCTTCTACAGTTCCTTATAAGTTAAGAATTTCAAAACTTATTTTTCAAGAAAAATATAACTTTTTTAGTACTATTACAGCTAAATTCAGTACTGAATAATTTCATTAATTTTTAGTATTTGTTTTTTTTATCTGAATCACAAGGCAGTACATTTAGATAATATCGTATCAGTACTGACTGCCGTGACTCATACAGAACTCACAAACGAGTTTTGTATTAGTACTGATAGAGTACAGAATTTCGAAACTGCGTAGATCGCCGTATATTCACTGTATTGTAATATCGTATCAGTACTGACTTCCGTGACTCATACAGAACTCACAAACCAGTTTTGTATTAGTACTGATAGAGTACAGAATTTCGAAACTGCGTAGATCGCCGTATATTCACTGTATTGTAATATCGTATCAGTACTGACTTCCGTGACTCATACAGAACTCACAAACCAGTTTTGTATTAGTACTGATAGAGTACAGAATTTCTAAACTCCGATTAATTATTAAAGCAAATTTGTAAGACACTTGCTAAGCAGCACCGTGGCGCAATTAGTAAGACGTTGTCTAGAAAATTCGAAGAATCTGTAGACTGTAGGTTCAACTCCCAGAATAACCGCTGTCAATAAGGTAATTTATATGTTAAATCTTTAACCATAAAAAGGACTTTAAATAAAATTTAAAATATAGTATAATATTACATATACCGTTAAAACGTCGAAACCAGTAAAAACAATTATTAATATGCTTTTTTTTTTAATTTGAAAATTGATTACCTACATTTATTTTAGAAATTTACTTTGGGATGAGTACTGAAATTCAGTGCTGTAAAGGTTCTAGAAATATTCTGAAAACCCTATACTGATATGAGACTGAAAATTCCGTACTGTATAAGTTCAACTTTGTCTATAGTAAAACAAAACCAACTGAGTTCCGAAAATGTTCCGCTGGAGTTCTGCATGCTTTCAGCACTGGAGAAAAAATAAGTATCGATAGAGTTCATATACAGTCCTAAAATGTTATGCGGGTACGAATATGTGAGAATGCCGTTTGGGCTCAAAAATGCCCCAGCAACTTTTCAACGCCTCATGAATTCCATCCTGAGAGAATATATAAATAAGATATGTGTCGTCTATTTAGATGACATATTGATATTCAGTACAACACTAGATGAGCACATAAACAGTATAAAAAAAAAATTTAATATATTACGTGATCATAACTTAAAAATACAGATTGACAAATGTAAATTCTTTGCCAAAGAAACAGAATATTCGGGTCATGTCCTAACACCAGAAGGTGTTAAACCTAATCCAAACAAGTTAAAAGATATAATTAATTTGAAATTACCAACGACACAAAAACAAATAAAGTCTTTTCTCGGTATAACTGGCTACTATAGAAAGTTTATAAAAGACTATGCAAAAGTAGCCCATTCAATGACGAAATATCTCAAGAAAAATACAAAAGTTAACCCTAATGACCCAAATTATATTAATTCTTTTGAAAAACTCAAAAAAATCATTACAGAAGCTCCTATACTAAAATATCCTGATTTCAACAAAAGATTCAAGCTTGTAACAGACGCTAGCACCTTCGCAATAGGAGCTATCCTCCAACAAGACAACCACCCTATATGTTATGCTAGCAGAACTTTAAACGAACATGAACGCAATTATTCCACCACTGAAAAGGAGCTTTTGGCTATTGTATGGGCCACAAATTATTTTCGACCCTATCTTTATGGTGTTAAATTCGATCTGTTAACAAATCACCAACCCCTTAAATGGTTGTGTACAAAAACCAGAGGCAAAGATGTTAATCCTCGTCTCTATAGATGGTTATTGAAATTAGGCGAATATAACATAAACATAGATTATATTTTTGGTAAGGAGAATAGAGTTGCTGACTTCAGTAGAATCAATACAGATACCAACGAAATTAACGTTATTGAAACAAACAACCCTGAAACAGAAAGCTCTGAAGATCTTTCTAACAATTCCAGTTCTTCAATGCAAAACAACTTAGATGAAAGTAGTAGAAAAAGAATATGAAGTTAATCATAACAATAGGAAAATATATATAAACTCAAAAGATTTAGACGATAATCTATCCAATATTTTAGGAAGGTATATAAAACCCGGTAAAATAGGCATATACACAGAACTCAGTGATAGGGAATACAATAAACTTCAACAAAAAATAATAGAATTATATAAAAATATGAAGAACATTAAATTTGTTAGGTGTTCATACAATGCAAAAGATATGAATAATGAAGAGGATACATATAAACAAATTAAAAAATATCATAAAAACGAAACAGGACATACAGAAGAGGATACATATAAACAAATTAAAAAATATCATAAAAACGAAACAGGACATACAGGGATAAACGAAAATTATGAAGGATTGAAAAAGTACATATATTTCCCTAATTTAAAAGTTTTAATAGAAAAATTCATTAACAACTGCGATACATGTAATCGTATCAAATACGACAGACACCCCATAAAACAGAAATTCGCCGTAACTGACACCCCCAAAGACATTAATCAAATAATACATATGGATATTTATACTAACTCCAAAAGGAGAGTAGATATGGGGTTTCTAGACCAGGGAGGTTTTTGTGCACAGCTTTTTTTGGATGCTTTTTGGTTGTGACATGTGGTGTGCTTTGGGATATTTTGATCTTTTTGGTTGTGACATGTGGTGTGCTTTGGGGTATTTTGAGCTTTTGGGTTGCGGTGTGAGGTAGCTTAATATTGTTTATGATGTCATTGTTTTTTGAGTTAACTTTTTAGGATTATTCATATGTGCTGAGCATGTTGAGACATGTTTTTTCAAGTTTCATATTGTTTAAGCATAAACAATAACAGCAGTGTTATTTTTTTAAATTTAAAAAAAAAATACTTACCGTATTGTCAGAACCCGGATTTGAACCGGGGACCTTTAGAGTTTCAGTGTAACGCTCTCCCCACTGAGCTATTCTGACGATTGTTTTTACGTGTATTATTTGATGTTTTAATGTTTTAATTTCGGATTTCATCAAGTTGTGAAATTATTTTTAAATGTATGTGTGTGTGTGTGTGTGTGTGTGTGTGTGTGTGTGTGTGTGTGTGTGTGTGTGTGTGTGTGTGTGTGTGTGTGTGTGTGTGTGTGTGTGTAAATTTTGTCGGCACTTGTAAGCAGTAGAAAAATAGAGTGTATAAATTTTGTCGGCACTTGTAAGTAGGTATTGGGGCGGTTGGGCCTGGGAAAATTTTGAAGACCGTGGGAAAATTTTGAATGGTGTAGAAGTTTGAATTGTTGTCAGGTGAGTTATGATAGTACAGGTGAGAATTTTGAATATGATTGATTTCTGACAGGTGAGTTATGATAGTAAAGGTGAGAATTTTGAATAGGATTGATTTCTGACAGGTGAGAGCTATGGTGGGGGCAGGTGAGAATTTTGAAATGTATTGACAGTCGCGAGCGCGACGACATGTATCTCGATATTTGTGTGAAGTCATAGATGTCGTAAAACATATGGGTCAAAACTATTTTTTTAAAAAGAGTGTCTTCTTTTTCACTGAGTGGCGGATTCGAACCTCGGTCCTTTCGGGCGGTGATCAGACGTCGTAACCGTTTGAGCTATTGACGATGTTGATAGAGTTTGTTTAAATGGTGTATATGAATATATGAGAAATGTTAAATTCCTCCTCCTGATCTTTTTTATCAGTGTCATTGAATAATAGAATTTAGTATTAAAATTATTAAAAATAATAAAAGAAATTATGAAATAAATTCGTACTATTGACTTTGAGCTATTGATAATGTTGATATGTTTAAACTGTGTGTATACATATAATATGAACATATAACATATAACATATAATATAACATATACGTACACATTTGAATATGAACGAGAAATTTGACCGTGAATAAAGTTTCTGGGTCATTGTTATAGAATTTAGTATTTAAATTCTAAAACCATTGTATTATATTAATGAGCAATGAAATCTCAATATTTGGCTTTAGATGGTGATGTAAGTGTAGATTTTTTTTAAATGTAGGTAGTTTTATGAATCAAAATGTATATTTATTTAAAAAGTCGCTGTCACATCTGTATGATATTTTCCCGTTTTTATTGTGAGTTCGAATCTCATCAACATCACATTTATTTCTCAATCTTTTTTTTTTTGATACATAAAACTTTTTCCATATTAAACGAGGGTTCAAATCTCATCAACATCACAACTATTTCACAATCTTTTTTTTTTTTTTTGTTATCGGACAAATGAATAAAAATCTGATACATAAAATTTTCTATTTTTAAACGTGGGTTCGAATTCTATCAACATCACAACTATATATAACAATAATATATTGCATGATTTTTCTTAATAGTGTTGATAGCTTGTAATTAAATTATGTATGTATTTTTTTTTTGATCAGTAAAATTGATATAAAGATTTTCAAATAATAATTACCTAATGTGAAGATTATCATTACTTATAATTATTATCATAATTTTGATTCTAAGTACATACCTAGAAGTGAATAAATGCTCATATAATATTTGTTTACGAGTATGTAGGTTATGAAAGTATTTATATAACACAGTTTATCGTTTTTATGGCATACTTCTAAATTATGAGTATAAAAATAGATTTTGTTTATAATAAAATGATTTTAGTAAGTTGTGTGTGTGTGTGTGTTTTGTTTTTTTAAATAAATGTTCTTTAATATAAAATTGAATATGAAGTTCACAATTCATAAGATAAAGTATATATTATTTTATCTTGATGATTTGATGTTAATTGTTTATATATTAGAAATAAATACCCTAACATTTTGGAATTCAGTTCTAAAAAAGTTAATCTATTAGAAGTTTTTATATGTATGTTTTTATATTTTGAATGCAATAATATCACATATGTTTGTAAGAATTAATTAAGGAAAAGTGATAAACGTTTTCATATAATAAACAATAAATAAAATTGTGAAATATAAATTGATGATAAATTTAGAAATTAACATAGTGAAAAAATTGTGAACATTTTTATATAATAATATATAAAATAAATAATAAATCTTCGTGTCATATATATTTTTACTTCCTTAAATTAATTCATTTAATTGTATTCAGGGTTCTGTTGATGTATACATAATTTACCTAACATTTAGAATCCAATTTACATCATTACTCTAAACAAACTTGAAATCAGCTTCATACTTTTAAGTACTTATAGTATTTACTTAGAGTATAACTTTATTTTCATATTATTGTGAAATTCTAAGAAACTATAACTTCATGGAGTAGATACTATTTTGATTCGCAGCTTCAAAACGCAGATTAGCTAATGTTTATATTCAATACTTTCTTTAGTTTCTATTTTTGATTCGTAACTGTGATCTGTAATCGAAGATTTTATTGTGTATCTAATATCAAACGAAATATGTTTTTTTTTATATTTATATTAACTACATTGATAGTGTTATGTTCATTGTTCATTGAACACTCAATGCAAGTGGACGTCGGACGACGATATCATTCTAGATAAAGATGTTTAAATTCAGAATTATTAGAGATTCTTCTAGGCGTGTAAAGCGTTTTAATATTTGTGGGAGATATATTGAGTTTAAAATTAACACACCACCAGAAAATGAAGAACCAACAACATGGATTAAAAGTTCTATTGAAGATATCATCGAACACGGAATGAAAGAACTTCAACCTAATGATCAGGTTGGAATTTCTTTCTGTGGTGAAAGTTTTAAAGAGAGGGGGCCTGGGTGGATGAATTTTAGAGCTGCTTCTATTGTTAAAGTTGAAGATATTTGGGAAATGATATCAATGATTTTCCAAAGCAATTCACAAGGTATTTTTAAAATATTTTTCTTAAAATACCTTTTCTTCATTTTATTAAATTATTATTATTTCCTGTTTTTCAGGCTTAAATACTGACACATTTTGTTTGGGGATAACTTCAGTACGTTTACCACAAGGCATGGGAAATGACCGTGCAAGAAAATATAATACTTTTGAGGAGGAAAGTGTAATGAGAAGAGGAATTGTTACTATAGACAATAAAGACAATTTATGTTTACCTCGTGCTTTAGTTGTTGCGTTAGCTTATGTTGATAAAGATCCTGATTACAGGAAAGTAAGAAGGGATATTGGGAAACTACAAACTCAACGCGTTGCTGAAGTTTTATCAAAATCGAATGTTTGTATTCCATTGGAGGGTGCAGGGAATGTTGAACTTCATCAATTCCAAGAATATTTCAAAGAATATAAAATTATTGTTTATCAGTATGGTAGAAAAGGCCGTGATATTGTTTTTGAAGGAGCTAACAACGGAGAAAGATTGAATTTATTGTATCATAAGGGGCATTATAATGTTATTACATCTCTCACTGCTGCATTTTGTTGCAGTTACTACTGTGAAAATTGTAATATTCCTTATAATAAAAAGAATGATCACAGATGCGGTAAAACTTGTCCGTGTTGTCAAGAATCTCCGGCATGTATCAGGGCGAGTGCAGTTATTTTATGCAATGATTGTAATCGTGGCTTTAGAGAAGAACATTGCTATCAGAACCATTTATCATCGGGATCATTAATGAAGAGCATCTGTAATCAAGTAAAATGCTGTAAAGAATGCTTAACAGTTTATAATACAGATATTCCTCATAAATGTGGTGATATATTTTGTAAAATATGTAACAACAGTGTTCAACAACAAGGACATTTGTGTTTTATGCATCCTGACAACTTGAAATCACCAACAAAAAATACTCTTTTTGTTTTTTACGATTTGGAAACACGACAAGAAAAAGTACTGGGCCAAAAACAAGAGAATGAAATTTCTATTGGTGAAATAAAACTTCATGAACCGAATCTATGTGTTATTGCTAAACGCTGTGATCTATGTATTGAAGAAAACAGTTTATATTTTTGTCAAAAATGCGGATACAGACTCCAGACATATAAAACTGATGTCATAAATAATTTTATGAAAAATCTGTTGGAAGCCAGAAAGAAATTTAAGAAAGTAGTAGTTATTGCACATAATGGACAAGCTTTCGATCATCAATTCATATTAAATTATATGATTCATCGAACTGATATAAAACCAAACTTAATAATGCGTGGTACAAAGATTATAATGATGCAGATTGATAATGTAAAATTTATAGATTCATTAAACTACTTTCCAATTGCACTCGCAAAATTACCAAAAGCATTTGATTTATCACCCCACCATAAAAAGGGTTATTTTCCATACCTTTTCAATACAAATGAAAATAGAGATTATGTGGGTTTACTTCCTGCTATAGAATATTACAGTCCCAACACAATGAAAACTGAAGAACGTGAAATTTTCCTAAGTTGGTATAATGAACATAAAAATTATGAATTTAATATGCAGCGTGACTTAGTCGAATATTGTGTTTCTGATGTACAAATTTTAACAGAAGCCTGCTTGAAATTTAGAAAGTTAATGATAAGTGAATGTAATGTTGATCCATTTCTGGAGGCAACAACAATAGCTTCAACATGTAACTTAGTATTCAGACGTAATTTTCTAAAACCTTACACAATTGGTATTATTCCAAGAAATGGATATCGAAACGCAGATAATCAATCAAAAATAGCAATTCAGTGATTAATATGGGAAGAAGATCAGCGTAAAATTAATATTTTACATGCAGCCAAACAGAAAGAAGTAGTGTTACATGGTGTTAAAGTTGATGGATATTGTTCAGAAACTAATCAGATTTTCGAATTTCACGGGTGTTACTATCACGGGCATCCAACATGCTTAACATATAATCGCGATAGTCCTCTGCATGATGACCCAAGAGATACATTAAATCGGAGATTTGAAACTACTGTAGCAAGAATTGATCGTTTACGCTTTTATGGTTATGAAGTTATAGAGATGTGGGAGTGTGATTTTCGCAGACACATTGAAAAAAATGGAGATATAAAGTATTTAAAAGACCATCCTTTATTATGCAACGCGTCGCTTAATCCTCGCGATGCATTTTACGGTGGACGTACAGGAAATATTTTTAAATACTATAAATGTAAATCTAATGAGAAAATTAAGTATATCGATGTATGTTCATTATACCCTTGGGTTTGTAAAAACGGTAAATTTCCTATAGGACACCCAAAAGTATATGTAGGAAATAATGATTGCTCTAAAATAGATTTACAAAAAGCTGAAGGCTTGATTAAATGTAGAATTTTACCACCAGAAGGTCTACATCACCCTGTTCTTCCAATTAAACAGAATAATAAATTAATGTTTTCATTGTGCCGCGTTTGTAGTGAAGAGAAAAACCAGTGTGAAGAATGTCCCCATACGGATGATGAAAGAGCATTAATAGGAACATGGGTTATTAATGAAGTTGCCACTGATTTACGAAAAGGCTATATTTTATTAGAAATTTATGAGATTTGGAATTATGAAATTGAGCAATACGATAAATTGAACTGCAGGGGCGGTTTATTCACAGATATGATGAATAAGTTTATAAAAATGAAACAACAAGCATCAGGGTGGCCTAGTAAATGCAAAACTGAAGAGGAAAAGAAGCGGTATATTGATGATTTTCTTAAGAATGAAGGAGTTGAGCTAGAATTTACAGAAATTGTTAGCAACCCAGGGATGAGGTCATTAGCCAAACTGATATTAAACTCTTTCTGGGGAAAATTCGGCCAACGTGAAAATCAGTCAAAAACATGTGTAGTAAATCAACCATCAGAATTGTACTCTTTACTTAGCAATCCGGCAATTGAAGTACAGCATCTTCTCGCCATCAATGAAGAAACGATAATTACTAATTGGTGTTATAAAAATAAAGCTTGTGAATCTCTCTCAACTGTAAATGTAAGCATAGCCGCTTATACTACCACACAAGCACGACTCAAACTTTACAGTTATCTAGAAAAACTAGGTGACCGAGTTTTATACTACAGATTCTGTTATTTACATTTGTAGAGAAGGTGAATATGATCCTCCTACTGGAGAATTCGTTGGTGATATGACCGATGAACTAGAATGCTATGGTACAAACAGTTATATAACAGAATTTGTGAGTGGTGGTCCAAAAAATTATGCATATCAGATTTTTAGTACAAAAGATAATTCTATCAAAACAGTTTGTAAAGTAAAGGGTATCAGTTTGAACTATGAAACAACTAAACTCGTGAATTTCGGAGCAATTAAAAACATGATATTACACCCAGAAAATAATGAAAACATACGAATCTTATCACAAAATATATGCCGTACCCAAAATCATGAAGTAATCACAGTTCCTGAAATAAAAGGGTATCAAATTAAAGCTGAAAAGCGCAAATTTTCGGAAGATAATAGCTCAGTACCCTATGGATTTAAAAAGAAAACATTTTTCGATATCACAAATTAATTAAATTTTGAATTTTCATCTGTTCTTATAATTACCAACATGTATTAAAAATTTATTATGGACTGTTATCAAGATGACTTGCAGTAAATAAATACCCAATCGCATGCGAGGTTACTAGAATAAGTAAATAAAGTGAAAAATATTACGAAGTAGCGAATTAAGTAAAAAAAAAAAATGTATTATAAATAAATTTATGTAATTAAATAAAAATATTGAAAATATTTATTTTTTTTTATTTTGAATAAAGTTATAAAACAATCTACCCTTATTCTTTTTTATGTTTCTCTCGATCTCAAAACTAAATTTCAATTTTATGTTCAAAGTTGTGAAATCAAAGATTAGGAACAATTCGTTTTCAATGATAATGATTTACCAATCATCTTAAACAGATCAAGAAAAGCTAAAGCAAATGTCCTCAAACTGTCATACTGCTCTTTAAACAGCTCTGAAACAGCTTGAACAGGTGCATACGTGCAAAGTCGCCTAACTAATAATTTCTAAAAACTTTTCTCGATACTATTTGGTGGGGATGGATGATGGTTTGCTTTTTAACTAAGTATGTGTGTTAACTGTTTTTTTTTAAGGTTTTTTCTATAAGAAAAGAAAAACCATACATGATTCTGTAATACAGCTTAATAAATAAATTATTTTTAGAAAAATGAAAATTATTTGAGTCATGCGTTTTTTCCGCTACTGTATAAACTACAATCTGCATATACAAAAATACATACTTGTATATGCTAAATGGGAAAAATACAAAATTGAGAAAAAAACAGTGACTTCAAGTTTACAATAAATTTTGTATTTAGGTACGAAGTAACAACAAAATTCAAATACGGTATTATAAAAAAATTGTAAATTTGGTTGGGTACTTGAAAAATGAAAAATAAAAACAACAATTATTTTTTTATACCTATGTGTGGTGTTGTTTTTGTTTATATTAATTATAATTTCAATATGGTACAACACCAACAAAAAAATTGTATGATGATGTCATGCACATTTACTCCGTCCTCATTTTCCATATAAAATTGTTTAATTACAGTTTTGAGGATTTTTGTGTATGTTAAATTTTTTTTTATTGCAAAAACGGTCATAACGTATTTTTAAATCTAATGTTCTAAGCGATTCCTTCTTGTCTGTCCGCTCTATGAACAGATTTAGAACTAAAAATTTATTTTTCAACAGCTTTTCTGTTTTAGAATATCTACTTCTTATTAATTATCTTTGTTAATATTGTTTATGATGTCATTGTTTTTTAAGTTAACTTTTTAGGATTATTCATATGTGCTGAGCATGTTGAGACATGTTTGTTCAAGTTTCATATTGTTTATGCTGTGTTATTGTTTATATTTAACAAAAAAAAAAAAAAAAATACTTACTGTATTGTCAGAACCCGGATTTGAACCGGGGACCTTTAAAGTTTCAGTGTAACGCTCTCCCCACTGAGCTATTCTGACGATTGATTTTACGTGTACTATTTGATGTTTTAATATTTTACTTTCGGATTTCATCAAGTTGTGAAATTATTTTTATATGTATGTTTGTGTGTGTGTGTGTGTGTGTGTGTGTGTGTGTGTGTGTGTGTGTGTGTGTGTGTGTAAATTTTTTCAGCACTTGCGCGGGGGGTTAAGATTTTTTTATCAGTGAGGGTTAAAATTATGGGCGTTATCATTGAAAAAGCAATGGAAAATTTTTGGTACAGTTCTGATTCACGTGTGCTTAATCAGTGCTAAGCATGTTGAGACATGTTTGTCTTAAGTTTTAAATTGTTCATGATGTCATTGTTTTTTAAGTTAACTTTTTAGGATTATTCATGTGTGCTGAGCATGTTGAGACATGTTTGTTCAAGTTTCACATTGTTTATGCTGTGTTATTGTTTTTTATTACTTTTTTGCAAATAATTATATTGAGACGTGTTTGTTCAAGTTTAGAGTTTTTCGAATGTGCGTTATTAGTTTAAAAAAATTTTGGGGATAAGAAATTCATACTATAAATGAAGACAATTTCTTCAAGCGGCACCAGTTTATCGTGAAATTTCAAAGTGATTATTTGATTTTATTTTAAAGTTTAAAGTCTTTAAAAAGGATATTAAAATTTATTCAGTTTCAAAGTGTTTAATAAATTTCCTTTTAAATTTGAAGTTGTGTTTAAGGATCTTAAAAAAGGATAGTAAATCTTATTCAGTTTCAAAGTGTTTAATTAATTTTCTGTTGAATTTGAAGTTGTGTTTAAGGATCTTGAAAAAGGATATTAAAATTTATTCAGTTTCAAAGTTTTTAATTAATTTTCTTTTAAATTGGAAGCTGTTTTTAAGGATCTTTAAAAAGGATATTAAAATTTATTCAGTTTCAAAGTGTTTAATTAATTTTCTTTTAAATTTGAAGTTGTGTTTAAGGATCTTAAAAAAGGATAATAAATCTTATTCAGTTTCAAAGTGTTTAATTAATTTTCTGTTAAATTTGAAGTTGTGTTTAAGGATCTTGAAAAAGGATATTAAAATTTATTCAGTTTCAAAGTGTTTAATTAATTTTCTTTTAAATTTGAAGCTGTTTTTAAGGATCTTAAAAAAGGATATTAAATCTTATTCAGTTTCAAAGTGTTTAATTAATTTTCTGTTAAATTTGAAGTTGTGTTTGAAAATCTTAAAAAAGGATATTAAATCTTATTCAGTTTCAAATTGTTTATTAAAATAAAGAAATTAATTTACATAGACTACAAAATGAAGAGTTTTATATGTGAAATTTGTGGAAATGGATTTGCATTTAAAAATTCGTTGAAAAGACATGTCCAATCAGCTCATGGTGACCACGAAATTTGTAGCATTTGCAAGAAGAGCTTTACACGCAAAGAAAATCTACAAACGCATATGAGAACCCAGCATAAAGTGTCATCTGTTGAAGCTATTTCCAATGATATTCATGCTCAACCTCAAGAAATTTGTAGTATTTGCAAGAAGAGTTTTACACGTAAAGAAAATTGGCTAATACACATGAGAACCCAGCATAAGGTGTCTTCAGTTGATGCTATTTCTAATGATATTAGCAATCAGCCTTCATCATCATCACAAAACAAAATTTTATGCCAAACATGTAATAAAGAAATTTCAATCAAGAACTGGAGTTATCATCTAAGAACAAATGTACATAAAATAAAAGCAGCCGAACCAATTAATGATAAATTGAAAATAGTGAAAAGTAGCTTTGAGGAACGAATTGAAACGCTCATTTATGAAAACAAGGATGAAGGAAATCTGGATCCTCTTAACTTTTTAAAAGCGGAGAAAGATATTATTATAGAAACATTAAATGAACAACTGATTAAACACTCATCTTTTAAATTCAACATAGAACTATTTGCAGAGTATATGAAATTAACAAAAGAAAATGATGATAACGATGAAATAACAACTTCAGTTAAATCATTTCAATCAAAAATGATAATCGTTAGAAATGAAACTGAGTTATCGTCTGCATACGAAGTTATGATTGATAAAATCATACAAAAATGCAAGAGTTTCAAGAACGAGATAGTGGTTGGACTCTTATAAGAATAATCCATCTCGAAATCAACATTAATCAGTACAGGCCAATAAGAGGTTCTCAGTATTTACCATTACCAACAACAATTGCACGTAAACATGCTTGTATCAATGTAAAAAATACGGACGAATACTGCTTTAAATGGGCAATAATTTCAGCTCTAGATCCTGTTGAAATTCATTCTGATAGAGTTTCATCATATAATATTGAAAATATTTCTGCAAGTACAATTCTTCTGAAAAACAAAATGCTTTTAGAATTTAATGATCTAGAATTTCCACTAAAGGTAACAGATATAACAAAGTTTGAAGAAATAAATCCTGAAATTAGTATAAACGTATACGGTTGTGAAGAAATGCAATTTAATACATGTAAAATTGTGGGACCGTATTATTGTACAAAAAATGAGAAGAAATTACATATCAATTTACTGTTGATTCAAGATGGAGAAAAGAGTCATTATGTGTGGATCAAGAACATATCAAGATTAATAAAATCTCAAATAACAAACAACGAACATAAAATCTTTCTATGCAATGGATGTTTACAACATTTTTATACCGAAGAGGCGTACAATATACATAAAAATGAATGCAGTAAGATTGTTACACTTATGCCATCACCAGAAAAAATGAATTGAAATTTGAGAAATACGAACGTCAATTAGAGGTCCCATTTGTTATATATGTATGTTGGGCTATGTCACAACCTTTACCATATTCTGATTTTCAATGGGTAAAAAACGTTGAAGATATAAATATTCTTAATATTACAGATAACTCAGATACGGGTTATATTTTAGAAGTAGATTTAGAGTATCCTGAATCTCTTCATGATTTACATAATGATTTACCCTTTTGTGCACAAAATAAAAAAAGTCCGGGGTCAAAATTCAACAAATTATTACAGATTTGACAGTAAAAAGAAATTATATAATTCACTATAGAAATCTTCAGCAATGTTTAAAACACGGTTTGAAATTAGTGAAAATTCACAGAGCGCTACAGTTTAAACAATCATGTTGGTTGAAAAAATATATTGATTTAAATACATATTATCGTACTATTGCAAAAAATACTTTTGAAAAGAACTTTTTCAAGTTGTTGAATAATGCTGTGTACGGTAAAACGATGGAAAATGTTGACAAACGAAAAGATGTCAAAATCGTTACTGACTGGGAAAGTAGTGGTAAACATTTAGGTGCTAGGGCTTTAATAGCTAAACCGAATTTCCACAGCTTAGCTCAGTTTACAGAAAATATGACAGCTATACAACTTGAAAGAGTTCGAACATACTATAACAAACCAATTTATCTTGGTTTCGTTGTATTAGAATTATCAAAGTGGAAGATGTACGACTTTCACTATGATTATATAAAACCCAAGTATGATGAAAAAGTACTTCTTGCTTACATGGATACAGATTCGTTTATATATTCAATAGAAACTGAAGATTTCTATAGTGACATTATAAATGATATTGACACTAAATTTGATACTTCCGAATACTTACCTGATAACCCTTATAATATTCCGCTTAAAAATAAAAAAGTATTAGGTTTAATGAAAGATGAGAACAATGGTCGGATAATGAAAGAGTTTGTAGGTTTAAAATCAAAAATGTATTCAATAGATGTAGAAGATTGTAAATTAATAAAAAAAGCTAAAGGTGTTAAAAAAACAGCTGTAGATAATTTAAGTTTAGATAATTATAGAGATTGTTTATATAAGAAACAATTATTTTATGGTAATATGTTAGTATTTAGGTCATACATTCATAAGATATATACTCAAAATGTAAATAAAGTAGCTTTAAGTTATATAGATGATAAGAGATGTGTTAGAGAAGATGGTGTTAGTACATACGCATGGGGTCATTTTAGAATAAGTTTAGAATAAGAAAACTGAAAAATAGATACGTATATTATATAAGAAAACTGAAAAATAAATACATATTTATAAAATAATAAAACTGAAAAATAACTACATATATATAAAATAAAATAAAAAACATTCATTTAAAAAAAATTGGTTTTATTTATCTAAAAAAAGTTTTACCACTTTTTAATTCAATTTTACATCAACAAAATTTCTTAGAAGACATACATTTTCTAAAGCACAGTATCCTTTATGGATATTACAACGCAGAACATGCGGATAGTTTTGAAGCAATGTTGCAAATTTCGGACATTCTTCTTCTTCTTCTAAATCGTATTCTTCAATCTTATTCTCAAGTATATTACAAATCCATTTTCGTTTTTCATGACCTTTCACACATACTTTAGAATTTCTCAGATTTGATCGAAGAAATTTTTTAACACTTTGAAAAGATATTGATCCTTCATTCCAAGTTAAACCATGATGATTTTTATGTAACCAATTCACTTGTTTCTTCTCTTTTGTTGTTAAACGTGAAAAATCAAACGGTGGCTTTATAATAAACACTTGAAATTCACACGCATTGAAAGAAATAGCAAGTTCTTTAACAATAAACTTATTATTATAGTCTTTGAAACCTTGAACATCGATAATAATTTTATTAAACATTTTATGATATGTATATGTGTTTTTTCTCACAAGTTCTTTGAAATACTAAATAAATTTCTATATTATAATCCCATTTATATCAGTTTTCTAACTTCTCCATTCAGTGGATTGTACTCAATTATTCGATCATGTAGTAATAAACAAAATCCTGAAGTATTGTTAGGAATATTGACGTTGCTTGCTAACTCAAACTCTATTCTAATATCAACAGGCCCTGTTTTTATTGTTTCATTTTGATGAGCGCAATCAATAACAACAATTGGTGCTATACTTTTGAAACTATCCCATTTTAATAACGGCTGACAATTCCTTCCATAATAAGTTTCTTGAAATTTTGTATACATATCATATAACAACGCATATCGATTAGGTTCAAAAAGTATATTTAAAATATCATATGGATACGTCTCAGAGTTTAAATGAGCTTTAACGTTAGCTAATTTACAGTGATCAAATTTACTAGCATCAGCTTCTTTTTGGTTTTGTCGATTGGTTTGTAATGCAAATATCAAAAAACGAGGTTTTTCTAGTTGTGTAGATGTTTTGATAGTCCATATGATGTGATTTGTATTTGGAATATTCGGATATTCATATAAATCCCAGCTCCTGAAACTAATACGAATTGGCTTCGCATTTCGAGTGATTTTAAGAAGTTTAAGTCTTTCTTTATCGTCTACATTTATATGAGGTACTTTCCATAAGACTTTTGTGAATGTAATTTTATAGTCTGTAACTGCAACTGGTACTTGAACCGCATTTGCATCATTTCTTGCTCTAATTAAAATCAGATCATGTCTTACATTAACAACTATTTTTTTATAGTCTTCAGCAAATCCTAATAGCATTTTTAGAGGTATACAAAAATTGAAATGTCCTGATGTAGGTAATATAGTACTATTTCCTGTCCATCCTGCATTATACAGCATTGTACTTTCACTTTCGCTTAATGAAATGTAATTTTTTAAAACACTGCTGATTCCTGCATTCCGACAACGATCAATTTCTACACCATTCAATTCATATCGTATTTCATCAAATAAGAAGGCCCCAGAATTATTATTTAATTTATAATCAACTATTACAGCTCCATCGTTTTTAGTTAAAGTTCCTTCAATATATATAAAACTTTCACTTGGTAGTAAGTATAAATCTTGGTTTTGAATAGAAATTCGTATTTCATCACTATTGTTATACGATTCTACAAATGGTGAATATGTATGATATTCTTTTTTAGTAATACTTTCATCAAAGTGAGGTTCTTCTAAAATATCCAGTATATCATTCATGTTTGCTTTTCAAAACAAACCCCAATGACTTTAAAAATTTTTTATTTTCAATTGTTAATGATGATTTCGTTGAAGTGAAGTCTCTTTGTGTTGTTATTTGTTCAATAGGTAATGGTATACTAATGATATTATCACTTTTGAATGAGTTTTTATTATTATTATGTTTGTTGAATATCAGCATATTTAGTTCTTATCTACTTGACACTTACATAAGAAATAATAGCTTTAGTTATCAGACTACTTGTTTTATACTTTACGTCTTGTTCTATTATTGTGGTTTCAAGTGTAATCTAACTGTAATTATTTCGCCTCTGAAATTAATCAAATCTCCATCTTGATCTACAATTTTTATTTCAACAGAACTAATTCGTTTCACTTTTGCGGGTAAATATATAACATTCTTAGGAACTTCTGTTATTTTATACCCTGGTCCTACATCAGGAGAAAATTCATGAAGAGTGTGAACTGGAATATTATTTATATATGATCCTACTATTAGATTACATTCAATTCGTATAGCGTTAACTTTAGTTATATTCACAGGTAAATCAGACACATGCGTCGTATTTGACCCCAATTCTTTTTTACTGAAACCTAACAGTTGACCAATAGTTCTTTCTCTGTGTTGGGTTAAAGTATTGCAAATTATTTTAAATGAATTTAACCAACATTTTAAGTTTTTTAAAATTATATTAATTTATTCATAAGAAAGATAACGCGTTTTTTACACACTAGAATTTAATATACAAAATTTATATCGATGCTATCAGCTCGACGACCTGATGAGAAGAGAATGATTGCATATAATAGAAATATGTAGATGGTAATTAATTGGGTTTCAGTAGCGGTATTCGATAATTATTATTACAATAAGTTCTACTAATATTGATACAATCAACATTAATGTGAGCATTAAAAGTTGTTGACCTTGATTGCTACAAATTGTGTATTAATTTGTATTGTAGTAAAGGTCTATAAATATATTTAGGTAAAGAATGCCGCTACATCACTCCCCATCCACGAAAAGTTACTATATACATATTTTTAATATACAAAGTTCAATTTCAAAAATATAGATACATTATAGAGATGTTGTAATGTTTGTTTACATTATTTTACAAATATTCTATTAATTTTTACTTCATTCTTAATTTTATTTTAAAAAAATTTTTTTAATTGCTTATCAATTAATTTTACTGTTTATGTTAAAAAAAAAAATATATTTTACTATTTTATATTTGAAATCTTACTTTTTGTTTCAAATTAGATCTAAGAGTAACAGTTGGGTTGAAAATATCTGGTTGAAGTATATATGCAGGTTTAAGTCTGTCAATGTTTATCAATTCTCGTTTTCCTTCCATGAGTATTTTAAAAACTTTATCATTTCTAGATAAAACTTCATAAGGACCTTTGTAAGGAGGGTTTAAACTTCCTTTATAAATGGGGTCTTTGACAAATACGTGAGTGCAAGTATGAATATCTTGTGGAACAAAAATATCATTTTGATTTCTTTTTCGTAAAGGTTGTGGACGTATCTTTCTTATTGTTTCTTGAATTTCTTTTGCTATATCTGTGGTGATTTTGAAATCAGGAGGTGTTTCATGGGCAAGAAATTCTCCTGGTAATCTTAGGGGTTGGCCGTATAAAATTTGAGAAGGAGAAAGTCCGAAATCTTCGATTAAAGCCGAGCGAATACCTAGTAGTATCCATGGTAGTTCATGGTACCAGTTTTTTGGTGCTTTCAATGTTCGTATCGCGACTTTTAGCTGTCTATGGAAACGTTCAATTTTTCCGTTAGATTGTGGATGATATTTTGTTGTTCTGATGCGATTGGCACCTAAAATACTTGATAATTCTCTAAACAGAAGTGACTCAAATTGAGTGCCTTGGTCTGTCGTTAGTGTTCTAGGGACGCCGTAACGTGATATCCAGTGTTGTAAAAATGCATTACAAACGGTTTTCGCGTGAATATCTCGGATAGGAATTGCTTCGGGCCAGTGAGAAAATCGGTCCTTAATTGTGAGTATATATGCATGTCCGTTAGAAGGAGGTAATGGTCCGACTATGTCCAAATGAACATGTAAAAATCTGCCGTCAGGTACTTTGAAAGGTTCATGGGGGGATTTTATATTTCTTATTACTTTAGCTTTTTGGCAATCTATACACGTTCGGGACCAAAGATTGATTTGTTTATTCATGGAGGGCCAGAAATATTTTGAAGCGATTAACTTCCTTGTTGCTCTTATTCCAGGATGTGAAAGATTATGAATGGAATTGAAAATAATACGACGGAGCTTATCAGGGACATATGGTCTGTTGATATTTGTAGAAGATTCACACCAAATTTCTTTATTTTCTAAAGGTATGTATACTTTGCAGAGTGTGAAAGAAGAAGTTTTCGAAGCTTTGCATAACATTTGTTTTAACTCTTCGTCTTCTTCTTGTTCTCGTGAAAGTGTTTCAAAATCTAATTTATCGGTGCAAGATACTGTATCGATATAGGCTCTAGAAAGCGTATCAGAGACGATGTTATAACATCCTTTGACATATCTTATGTCGTTGGTAAATTCTGAGATGTAAGATAATTGATTTATTTGACGAGGTGATTTATCAGCTTTAGAAGAGATGGCTTTGGTAAGGGGTTTATGATCTGTATAAGCTGTAAAGTATTTTCCTTCAACAAAATATCTAAAATGCTTGATCGCTAGAAATAAAGCGAGAAGTTCTCTATCAAAAGGTGAGTACTTTTTTTGAGCAGGTTGGAGTCTTTTGGAGAAAAATCCCAATGGTTCCCAAGATTCATCTTTAGACTGCTGAAGTACGGCACCTACAGCATCACTAGATGCGTCAACCCATAGACTGATTTGAGCCTCTGGATTAGGATGTGCGAGAAGAGCGCATTTTTGCAGGCTATCTTTGATTTTGTTGAAAGATTCTTCATGGATTGTTTTCCATTCAAAGACTGAGTGTGATTTTCTTTTTTTATTTTCAAGTTTGAGCAGATCGTACAAAGGTGCAGCGAGAGTGGCGAAATTCGATAAGAAGCGATGATAAAAATTGGTCATGCCTAAAAATCGTTGCAATTGCTTAAAGGTTGTAGGCGTTGGTAGGTCTTTAATAGCTTTAATTTTTATTTCTGATGGTAAAATTCCATGTTCGGAAATTTTGTGCCCTAGAAACTCTAATTGTTTAACTCCCAAGATACATTTTTCAGGGTTTACTTTAATACCAAACTGTTGCAAACGTTCAAAAAGAAGTCGAAGATGTTTTTTGTGTTCGCTTGCAGACTTGCTGGCGATAAGAATATCGTCAATATAGCAAAATATGAAGTCAAAGTCTGATAATATTTCATTGATGAAACGTTGAAAGGTCTGTGCGCCATTCTTAACACCGAAAGGCATGCGCAAGAACTCGTAAAGGCCGAAAGGGGTTATCACTGCTGTTTTGTACACATCTTCAGGTGCAACAGGTATTTGATGGTATGCTCTAATAAGATCAATTTTGGAAAATATAGTGCATCCATGAAGATTAATGGTAAAATCCTGGATATTTTGCAAAGGGTATTTGTTAAATATTGTTGCTTCATTGAGCTGCCTATAGTCTCCACACGGCCTCCAACTTTTACCTTCCTTTTTAGGGACCATGTGTAAAGGAGATGCAACAGGGGAAGAAGATGGCCGACAAATGCCTAGCCTAGTCATCGTGTCAAACTCCTCTTTCGCGATTTTGTACTTTTCAGGGTTCAATCGTCTTGCTCGTGCAGATGGCAAAGGACCTTGTGTATGGATGTGATGAACCACATTATGAGTAGCTTTTATATTAAAATCAGGTGGAGTTTTTAAAGAAGGAAAACTGTTAAGTATTGAACCAAATTCACCTTCTAATGGAAAAAGTTTCGGTGAACAAGAGTATAAATTTCGCGAAGAACAAAATATTGAAGTGTTTGACGTTCGATCAATGAGTTGTCTTTGTCTAAGGTCAACCGATAGATTGAATTTGTAAAGAAAATCGGCACCAATGATAGCATAATCTACGCCAGCGATTATGAATTGATAATCGAAATATCTCTTTAAGCCCAGGTCTAAAGTGAGCTGTTTAACTCCATATGTATGAATAGTAGTACCATTTGCAGATACCAAATTAAACTTTGAAAATGTTGTATATTTTGAAAAAAATTTCTTCGGTACGACAGATATTTCTGCACCGGTATCAATCAAAAAATTTATGTTCGAAATTTTGTCTGAAATAAATAAACGGCGAGAAATGCTGCTTGACTTCGCTGCCGTATACGAAGTAGCAGAGCTTAGTTTTTTTGAGAAGAATTTGAGGTATTTTCGCAAGGTTTTATGCATTTTTGTGCTTTATCTCCATATTTTCTATGGTACCAACATTTCTTTATATTTGTCTTGGATGATGCGCGATAGTTTTTATTCGATGGAAAACGTTTTTTAGAAAATTTTCTTTCTCGAGGTCTCGATTGCCTAATTTCAATACGATTAATTTTTTCAGTTAGTTCTTGTATCTGTTTTTCAAATTTAGTAGAGTTACTTGAATTACTTTGCTGAACAGAGGATATGTTTAGTGTAGACGTGGAGTCATGAATTTTGTCCGCAGTGGACAGCATTTCGTCTTGTGTTTGAGTGTTTTCAATTGAAATGAGACAAGCCTGTATAAAACTTGGAAGCTTATTTATCCAAAGTTTCTTAAGTAAAGATTTATTAACAAGGCTATTGGTTCCGGTTAAGGCCTCCATATGTCTATAAAGTTCCGAGGGTTTATAGTCTCCTAATTCAATCTTATGAAGGAGGGCATTGAGTCTTCGTTCTTCTGAGTCACTAGTTCGCGCTAAAAGAGCTGCTTTAAGTTTTTCGTACTTGTCTTGCTGTGGAGGGTTGACTAAAATGTCAGCGACTATCTCCATTGTCTCTGAATTCAATGAAGCCACTAAATGATCGTACTTTGTACTAGATACGGTGATGCCTTTGACTTTAAATTGGGCTTCGACTTGAATGAACCATAAGTCTGGTCTACTATTCCAGAAAGGGGGTATTTTAAGAGTCGCGACATAAGAGGGAAGATTTTCACTGTTTTCTAGAGTAGAATTGGAGCTACTAGGGTTTGTTGGAGGTAATTTGGTTTTATCTATTTCTTCGTTTTTGTTGGCCATATTCGAATATCTATTAATAATAAAGTGAATAAAATACTCACTGTGACAAACGATGAAAATATGTACAATGTTACTTGATAATATTAAATACTTTGTTTTGTTGTATTCATGTATATATACTTCGTTCCAGATATTTTCAACGTGTTTTATTTTGAAATTTGAAATTCTCTAAAATAACAAAAATAAATGTTTTAGAATTTAAGAAAATGTTAAATACTTAATTAATATAATTAAAATGTGTGATGTGATACTAATTTCTTGTTGTACTAATGCCAAATGAATCCGTCTCAATCCGCTATAAACTCGGTCATCCCTCCAAAATTCAAACAAATGTAGAATCCTTCGTCCTTTATTAGGTTGTTACCATGTATATTTTGTGTTTTTCTTTTATTTTTTTTTAAATATTTTCGAATTTTAAGTGTAAGGTAAAATTTGTTTTTTACACGTGCTGCATGTGAATACATATATGTATAGTGTGTGATTTCTAGTGTCTTTTATGGTGGTTATTAATTTTTATTTATTTTCGTCAAATTTTTTAAAATTTATTTTAAATTTATTTCACTTTTTGTTTCTCTGAAATAATATATTATTTTTAGTAAAATTAAAAATATATTATCAGCATAGTGAATAATATAAATCAACACTCAAAGTTTTCTTTTCTTTTTTTTTATTAATTTAAATTCACTTTTGGTGAATAATATATTTAATTAATTATTTTATTTTATTATTTAACGATCGGGGTCACCAGTTGTTGGGTTAAAGTATTGCAAATTATTTTAAATGAATTTAACCAACATTTTAAGTTTTTTAAAATTATATTAATTTATTCATAAGAAAGATAACGCGTTTTTTACACACTAGAATTTAATATACAAAATTTATATCGATGCTATCAGCTCGACGACCTGATGAGAAGAGAATGATTGCATATAATAGAAATATGTAGATGGTAATTAATTGGGTTTCAGTAGCGGTATTCGATAATTATTATTACAATAAGTTCTACTAATATTGATACAATCAACATTAATGTGAGCATTAAAAGTTGTTGACCTTGATTGCTACAAATTGTGTATTAATTTGTATTGTAGTAAAGGTCTATAAATATATTTAGGTAAAGAATGCCGCTACACTCTGTTAAAGTAGACGTTGTGTGAACTTTTAATTTCTGTTTTGAGTGTGTTGTTGTTCGCTTGTATTTTGATTGTAGGCTTAGTTTTCGTTTTCTCGAGCTCTTTTTGAATGAAATTCGCGATGTCATCAACTTCATAAGATCCCACAGGTATTTGAATAGTTTCATTACCTATATGAAATAAGTTATTGCTACTATCCACATTAGGTATTGAATTATAGGTATGAAAATCAACAAGACCACAAAGATAGTCAGATAATAAATCAATGGGCGGTTGAAGGTTTTAAATGAAATGAATAATAGTTCCATGTTTACACATTTATTTATACTAATTCACATCAATAAAATTATACAGAAACTTTAAACATAAATGTCCACATTTAAATGAATTGAAATTTTGATATCTATTATAATTATATTCTATATTATTTCCTAAATATCTTACAATTTCTAGAGGTGGTTGCAGATTACCATAACTATCAAAGTATTCAACACGATTTCCTTTTTTCTGATATGCTACCCAATGTGTACCAGGTCCACTTGAATTATCTAAATTTACTATACCACACTCATTTTTATAAGGTTTTGGTGGTAGTTTATCTTTCATGAATACAGCTCTAAAGTGCGGTATACTTTTACCATATCTCATTAAATCGATTTCACTGAGAGGTTTATCGGGTAGCTTACTTAAAAGTTTTTTGGATTTGGATTTAAAAAAAGACCAAGACCTTTCCTGTATGGTTTAAGTTGTAATCCTTTCCCCATTGCTACTGCCTCCATAGTTTTATTATGTCGTTGGTTTTCAGCTAGTTGTTCTCTAGCTTGTATTTGCATCATTGATTGCCTTTGCTATTGTCACTGCACCGCCAGATAATGCTCCTGCTGCTGAGAGTCCCGCAAAAAGTAGAACTAAAAATGGTAAAATACCGCCTGTTTTTGGAACAGGTATGATTCGAGGTAGTTCAATTGATGACTTTTTTCCCTTTATGGTGTTCTTGGCTGCAGTTAATGCTATTCTAATGGCATTGTTCATTTCTTCTGGTTTTTGTGCTTTTAATATTTCACGAGCACTTTGAATAGCTTTTCGGAACATTTTACGCGTTTTTGCTTTATTCTTCTTCTTATTTGTTGATTTCTTCATCTTCTTGATTCCCATACCTAATTTCACTTTAGCTTTCATTGCGTTTGTAACAAACCAAGAGTTTATACGTTCACTTATACTTGAATCTTTTGCCTTTACTCTTTCCCAAGCTTTTTCTCCTAATATTCTGTCAGCTGTATGACGTTGATTTTTGTCTTTATGTTTAGAATAAAGTATATCGTGTTGTTTGCAAGCTTGATCCAAATGATTGATTCCTTGATCACCTCTAGCAAGACGTTGTTGTAGTTTTGTACCAGGTCCACAATATTGATAACCAGGAAGATGAAGCTCTACTGGTAACTTATTAATTAATGTATTCACTAATCCTTTACCTTTGCGAGTTTGAGTTCGACTAAATGTTTTTCGATTATATTTAATCATTTTATATGTTTTCTCATACAAAAAGATGAATAGAATGATGTTGAAAACCTATATATTGGATATTTATAGTTTTTTTCTTTAGTTCTTATCAATATGCGTTTCATTAAACAATGTGAAAAATATAGATTTTGTAACAAATACTTCAAATAAAATTAAACATAATAAGCTATTACCTAACAATGTACGTGCCATTATTGTGGGTCCATCGAGTTGTGGAAAAACAAATGTAATGATGAGTTTACTTGAACATCCGAATGGTCTTAAATTTGAAAATATTTACATATACTCAAAATCTTTGTATCAACCAAAATATGAGTATCTTAAGAAACTGATTTCACCAATAAAAGGATTAGGATACAACACATTTTCTGAGAATACTGAAATAATGTCACCAGAACAGGCTAAACAAAACTCCATTTTCATATTTGATGATGTTGCCTGCGAAAAACAAAATAATATACGTTCATATTTTTGTATGGGACGTCATAAGGATATTGATAGCTTTTACTTATGTCAGACTTATACACATATTCCAAAACACTTGATACGTGATAACTCAAACTTTATTGTAATTTTTAAACAAGATGAAATGAATTTAAAGCATATTTTTAATGATCATGTAAACACTGACATGTCATATGACAAATTTCAAGATATGTGTTCAAAATGTTGGAAAGATAATTACGGATTTTTAGTAATAAACAAAGATAGTTTATTAGATTGTGGACGATACAGAAAAGGATTCGATACTTTTATATTATTATAAATAGATACGTATGTAAGAGTTGTATATCATTATTATTTCATCTACCGAGCTGTTAAAAGACCTGTTCAAGCTGTTTTAAAACCTGTTCAAGCTGTTTCAGAGCTGTTTAAAGACCTGTTCAAGCTGTTTAAAGACCTGTTGAAGCTGTTTAAAGACCTGTTCAAGCTGTTTAAAGACCTGTTTAAGCTGTTTTAGAGCTGTTTTCGGACCTGTTTAAGCTGTTTTAGAGCTGTTTAAAGACCTGTTTGAGCTGTTTTTGGACCTGTTTAAGCTGTTTTAGAGCTGTTTACAGACCTGTTTAAGCTGTTTTAGAGCTGTTTTTGGACCTGTTTAAACTGTTTTAGAGCTGTTTAAAGACCTGTTTAAGCTGTTTCATAGCTGTTTCAGAGCTGTTTGAATACCTGTTTTTAAGCTGTTTTTCAAAGCATTATCATGGAAAACGAGATAATTAAGAATATTATAAAAACAAGAAATGTTATTCGTAAAAAATATCAAGCTTTAAAAACTGGTAAAGCAGAAGAAGAAATACAATTGGAAATTGTTTTTAAACCAATAACTCAACCTTTGAAGAAAATAGTAGATAAAACTTATTATCCGGATATTAAATCTGAAGTAAAAGAAGAAGAATGTGAGACTCCATTTAAGTCTAAACGTTTGAAAACTGAATTCTCAAGTACACCACATGAATATTCCAATAAGTTAGAGCAAAACTTTGAAACACCTCAAACAATTAAACAACCTGATTTTTCTTTGAAATCATTCGTTGAAAGTTTTGATGAATCGCAACAACTACAACAACCAGCATTTTCAAACTCACCAAATCGATTTTTGAAAGAAATGAAATTAAAAGAAGATGATATTGATTATAAATACGGACCACATTTAGATCATGATAGAAATATTTGGAAAATAGGAAACTCTTCTTTGGATATTAACGATAAAACTATTGTTATTGATGGAAATTTTTATTCTCTAACACCTGGTTTGATACAATTATTGTTTTTAAAACATCCTAATAAAACGGTATGCACTAACGATGACTTCAAAAATTATAAAAAAATCATAATACAAACAAGTGCAAATAAACGAGATTATGAGGACGGAGGGCAAATATCTGGAAACAAAAGTACGAAGTATAGACTGATTAAGGGATTGTTCAAATCTCATTCTGGTTCTGGATTAATGCATTTACTAAAAGAAAAATGTAATTATGTATACTGGGATGATCCAAATGAATTAGTGAATAGATTGAAATTACTATTAGCATCTACACATGCAGGTCATAATAATCACAACAATGAGATAGTTTCAATAATTGAGGAGTTCAGAGAAGCAGACATTATCGTATAAATTTATATTCTACAACGTGAAATTTATTATTTACATTATGAGCGTTGACAAGTTTGAACGTTTCTCTATTCGGAGACATCACCATGCTACAATTTCATCTGAACGTGGGCCTCCTGGTCCTGTAGGTTTGCCAGGAATAGGTTTTATTTTAACAAATGAAGGAAACTTTAATATAAATTCAAAACGAATGGAAAATCTTGAAAATCCTTTAAATGATAATGATGCAGTGACAAAAAAGTATGTTGATAATGGAATCAATGCTTTACACGAAAATCTTATAAAAATAGAAACATTTCGTCAGGATCTTGCAAAGAATCAGGACATGTTAAAAAGTCACAGTGAAAAACTATATAGTTTAAATTATAATATTGAAAATATTCAACAATTTTTATTTGATGAAATAAAGAAAAAACATAAACCTGAAGAATCGATTTTCCCATTAGAAAGTGTACCAGAATAAATATGCAAAAACAACAACTTGTAGAAGAACTTCATAAACCTGCTAGAAAAAATTTCAAATGGCGACATGTTATAGTAAAAGGAATTATTGATTTGTGGCAAGCTGATTTAGTTGAAATGGGAAATTACTCTTCATTTAACAAAAATTATAAATATTTATTAACTGTAATTGATACTTTCTCAAAATACGCTTGGGTACACCCTGTTAAAACAAAAAATGCTAAAGATGTTACTGAAGCAATGAATAATATATTTAACATAACACAAACATCACCAAAAAATTTACAAACAGATTTGGGGAAAGAATTTTATAACACACAATTTAATCAACTTATGAAGAAACATAATGTTAATCATTATTCAACATATAGCACATTGAAAGCATCAATTGTTGAACGTTTCAACAGAACATTAAAAGAGATGATGTGGAAAGAATTCAGTATGAATGGATCATATAAATGGATTGATAACGTAAAAGCGTTAGTTACCAAATACAATAACACTGTTCATCGAACAATAAAAATGCGTCCCAAAGATGTTAATAAAAACAATGAAAAATTTTTATTAAAGAAAGTATACAATAACTTGAAAAAGTTGGAGACAAAGTACGAATAAGCAAATATAAACATATTTTTGAGAAGGGATATACACCCAACTGGACCACCGAAATTTTCACGATAAAAAAAGTTCAAAACACGAATCCAATAACATATCTTTTAGAAGACTACGAAGGACAACCAATTAAAGGTGGCTTTTACGAAAAAGAAATAATTAAAACCAAACACCCAGATCTTTATTTAGTGGAAAAAATTTTAAGAAAAAAACGAAGCAAAGTTTTTGTGAAATGGCTAGGATTTTCTAATCAGCATAATTCGTGGATAGAGGAGAAAGAGTTATTAAAAAAATTAAATAAAAAAAACCTTTAACTGTTTATATTCTAATGATATTTTATTTTTATTCCATTAAATTTTATTATAAATTATTGAAAATAAATTGGTATTACATAAAAAACATTTCAAGCTGTGTTTTTCAATAAAATCTTTTATTACAAAATTACTATTTGCTTTAAAATTCCCTGAAACTCTACATACATTTACAGGCATGTATTTATGGTTTTTACAATTAAAACAAAATTTAATATTTGTATTGTTTTCAAAAAATTTATTAAAATATTGAAAACTTATTTTATATGAGATACTGTTGTAACCTTCTTCTTCATCTAAAAACTCCATGTTGAAATTGTTGATGTTGCTATTGAAATCTTCTTGTTCATCTAAAAACTCCATGTTGGAATTGTCGATGTTGCTGTTGCAATCTTCTTGATCATCCAGAAACTCCATGTTGTTATCTTCTTGTTCGTCTAGAAACTCCATGTCGTGAGTTTCAAAAATTTCTTTTAGAAATTCCAAAATTTCTCGTGTTTCACTTATAGTTTCCATTTTAAAATAATAAAACCGACTAAGAAAGAATCACTTGCTTGACTAACAGGAGGTAAAAAAGTCTTGAAATTAATGAAGCATAAAAGTGATTCACATGTGTTTTATATACCTAATCTCGAATGTATTTTAAAAGCTTAATAGTCGATAATTCTAATATTAGTCACATAATCCAAAAGCAAAAATACTTTGTTAGAAATTTTTTTTCTTCTGAACTTAAAAAAAAAACGCAGCTGGCAGCATAATCCGTTAAAAAAACAAAAGACTTCATTGTTTCATTGTTTTAAACAAGAACAAACATGTCTCAACATGAAAACTGATGAAGTAGCAACTATACAAAACATATACACTCAACATAAGTAAGTTATCATGTTATGAATATCATGAATTTGAAACAGATTGAATTCAAGGCAATGATGAAATATAACTACAGAACCGATTACGAGTATATTGGTGCACGAAAATCGAAAATGTTAAACAAATAAATATAATCATTAATAAAAGTCAATTCATTCTCAAAATAATTAACAGTTAACCAGCATTATTCAAAGTATAAAGATGGATTTTGAAGGCAAGTTTTACACAGATTATTTAACAGACGAAGATAGGAGAACTCTTGTATACTATCGAAAATATATACAACAATATGAAAACATGGAAAAAATCACATCAATTCATGGATCTCATTACGTTGATTGTTGTTGGGCTAAAGATGATACAACTACAGGACCAGATACATGTATTTGTAGTTATAGACAAAATCAAGTTATCAAATTTAAAAATGAATTTGAAAAATTATTGAAATTTTACGAGAAATTGATTGGGTACTTAGAAGAAGGAAATCTGGATATAATAGATAATACTTCATTATTTTTAAATGAATTTGATACACTTTTTGGTACAGAATCATATGGAGAAGTTGTATTCAACAAAAAAGAAATTGAAAATATTCGAGAATATCTAAACAACAGCAAAAGTGAAGAATTTACATCTAACGGCCATTATCTTGCATGTTCTAATCCTGAAGACAATGAAAATATTTGTGAATGTGATTTAATAGAAGAAAAACAAAGAGAAAAAACAGATGCAGCTAAAGAAGCTATTAGACTTATAAAGATATTTCTTGGAAGAATATATTATAATTATTTTGCTGATTATTAGTTAATAAATAAAAACACTTAATATCCATTTAAAAAAATTGTTTTTTATTGATTTTATATTATGTTATTATAAAAACCAGGTAAACTTAAATCAAATGGTTGTGAAAATTCATCAAAATTTATATTAGCTTCCGTTTCTGTTGAATATTGTTGATCTGGTTCTGATTGTACAGGTTGCTGCTCATTCTCTGTTATTTTCGGTTGTTCTTGTTGTTGTTCTT
Source organism: Bombylius major (assembly GCA_932526495.1). Classification (NCBI taxonomy): domain Eukaryota; kingdom Metazoa; phylum Arthropoda; class Insecta; order Diptera; family Bombyliidae; genus Bombylius; species Bombylius major. The sequence goes on from OW052045.1 coordinate 18,929,873, forward strand.
GAAATTCATTGGATATCGGAAATTCGGTAAAGTCTATACTGTAAGCTTTGCCTACTTGTCCATAGTTGATTAAGTGATATTTCCCCTTGTTTAATGCTGTTAACACATTATCTGATAACTTTTTATATTTTTCTGGTAAATTCAATCGTTGACTTTCTTCTAATTCAAGCGAAACTCGATCACCAAATTTTGTGTTAACTTTTTCTGCACTGATGATTTTATATGGATGATTTTTCACCATATTTCCCAAGTTTAAGTATACATATATTGTATCGAAATGATTTTAACTCCTCCAGCTCAGAAGCAAATACTTTGTTTGGTATTTCATCTCTTACAAGATTATCTTCTTGTTTCCGTCTAACTACTTTTGATGTCTTCTTTGAACCAACTTTTTCAGGTTTCTGTATTTCACTCATTTTTTACAAACTTCAAGATAAAATTAAATTAACACTTTAAAATTTCACTATAGACTGATACCGTTTCAAGAAATTGTCTCCATTTATAGGCAAAAATCGTATCCCCACTCTTTTTTTCAACTGCTTACAAGTGCTAACAAAATTTAAACACTCTCTTTTTCTACTGCTTACAAGTGCCGACAAAATTTACACACACACACACACACACAAACATACATATAAAAATAATTTCACAACTTGATGAAATCCGAAATTAAAACCTTAAAACATCAAATAATACACGTAAAAACAATCGTCAGAATAGCTCAGTGGGGAGAGCGTTACACTGAAACTCTAAAGGTCCCCGGTTCAAATCCGGGTTCTGACAATACGGTAAGTATTTTTTTTTTTTTTTTTTTTTTTGTTAAATAAAAACAATAACACAGCATAAACAATATGAAACTTGAACAAACATGTCTCAACATGCTCAGCACATATAAATAATCCTAAAAAGTTAACTTAAAAAACAATGACATCATAAACAATATTAAGCTACCACACACCGAAACCAAAAAGCTCAAAGTTTCTCAAAGCACACCATATGGCACAACCAAAAAAAACCCAAAAATATCCCAAAGCACACCACATGCCATAACCAAAAAGCCCATAATATCCCAAAGCACACCACATGCCACAACCAAAAAAAACCCAAAATATCCCAAAGCACACCACATGTCACAATCAAAAAGTCCAAAAGCTCATGACGTCACTGAGCCAGGAGCCAGCTCCATTGTCCAGAAACGGCATATCCCTACTACTGATATCCATTTCTTGGAATAATACCAATTGTGTAAGGTTTTAGAAAATTACGTCTGAATACTAAGTTACATGTTGAAGCTATTGTTGTTGCCTCCAGAAATGGATCAACATTACATTCACTTATCATTAACTTTCTAAATTTCAAGCAGGCTTCTGTTAAAATTTGTACATCAGAAACACAATATTCGACTAAGTCACGCTGCATATTAAATTCATAATTTTTATGTTCATTATACCAACTTAGGAAAATTTCACGTTCTTCAGTTTTCATTGTGTTGGGACTGTAATATTCTATAGCAGGAAGTAAACCCACATAATCTCTATTTTCATTTGTATTGAAAAGGTATGGAAAATAACCCTTTTTATGGTGGGGTGATAAATCAAATGCTTTTGGTAATTTTGCGAGTGCAATTGGAAAGTAGTTTAATGAATCTATAAATTTTACATTATCAATCTGCATCATTATAATCTTTGTACCACGCATTATTAAGTTTGGTTTTATATCAGTTCGATGAATCATATAATTTAATATGAATTGATGATCGAAAGCTTGTCCATTATGTGCAATAACTACTACTTTCTTAAATTTCTTTCTGGCTTCCAACAGATTTTTCATAAAATTATTTATGACATCAGTTTTATATGTCTGGAGTCTGTATCCGCATTTTTGACAAAAATATAAACTGTTTTCTTCAATACATAGATCACAGCGTTTAGCAATAACACATAGATTCGGTTCATGAAGTTTTATTTCACCAATAGAAATTTCATTCTCTTGTTTTTGGCCCAGTACTTTTTCTTGTCGTGTTTCCAAATCGTAAAAAACAAAAAGAGTATTTTTTGTTGGTGATTTCAAGTTGTCAGGATGCATAAAACACAAATGTCCTTGTTGTTGAACACTGTTGTTACATATTTTACAAAATATATCACCACATTTATGAGGAATATCTGTATTATAAACTGTTAAGCATTCTTTACAGCATTTTACTTGATTACAGATGCTCTTCATTAATGATCCCGATGATAAATGGTTCTGATAGCAATGTTCTTCTCTAAAGCCACGATTACAATCATTGCATAAAATATCTGCACTCGCCCTGATACATGCCGGAGATTCTTGACAACACGGACAAGTTTTACCGCATCTGTGATCATTCTTTTTATTATAAGGAATATTACAATTTTCACAGTAGTAACTGCAACAAAATGCAGCAGTGAGAGATGTAATAACATTATAATGCCCCTTATGATACAATAAATTCAATCTTTCTCCGTTGTTAGCTCCTTCAAAAACAATATCACGGCCTTTTCTACCATACTGATAAACAATAATTTTATATTCTTTGAAATATTCTTGGAATTGATGAAGTTCAACATTCCCTGCACCCTCCAATGGAATACAAACATTCGATTTTGATAAAACTTCAGCAACGCGTTGAGTTTGTAGTTTCCCAATATCCCTTCTTACTTTCCTGTAATCAGGATCTTTATCAACATAAGCTAACGCAACAACTAAAGCACGAGGTAAACATAAATTGTCTTTATTGTCTATAGTAACAATTCCTCTTCTCATTACACTTTCCTCCTCAAAAGTATTATATTTTCTTGCACGGTCATTTCCCATGCCTTGTGGTAAACGTACTGAAGTTATCCCCAAACAAAATGTGTCAGTATTTAAGCCTGAAAAACAGGAAATAATAATAATTTAATAAAATGAAGAAAAGGTATTTTAAGAAAAATATTTTAAAAATACCTTGTGAATTGCTTTGGAAAATCATTGATATCATTTCCCAAATATCTTCAACTTTAACAGTAGAAGCAGCTCTAAAATTCATCCACCCAGGCCCCCTCTCTTTAAAACTTTCACCACAGAAAGAAATTCCAACCTGATCATTAGGTTGAAGTTCTTTCATTCCGTGTTCGATGATATCTTCAATAGAACTTTTAATCCATGTTGTTGGTTCTTCATTTTCTGGTGGTGTGTTAATTTTAAACTCAATATATCTCCCACAAATATTAAAACGCTTTACACGCCTAGAAGAATCTCTAATAATTCTGAATTTAAACATCTTTATCTAGAATGATATCGTCGTCCGACGTCCACTTGCATTGAGTGTTCAATGAACAATGAACATAACACTATCAATGTAGTTAATATAAATATAAAAAAAACATATTTCGTTTGATATTAGATACACAATAAAATCTTCGATTACAGATCACAGTTACGAATCAAAAATAGAAACTAAAGAAAGTATTGAATATAAACATTAGCTAATCTGCGTTTTGAAGCTGCGAATCAAAATAGTATCTACTCCATGAAGTTATAGTTTCTTAGAATTTCACAATAATATGAAAATAAAGTTATACTCTAAGTAAATACTATAAGTACTTAAAAGTATGAAGCTGATTTCAAGTTTGTTTAGAGTAATGATGTAAATTGGATTCTAAATGTTAGGTAAATTATGTATACATCAACAGAACCCTGAATACAATTAAATGAATTAATTTAAGGAAGTAAAAATATATATGACACGAAGATTTATTATTTATTTTATATATTATTATATAAAAATGTTCACAATTTTTTCACTATGTTAATTTCTAAATTTATCATCAATTTATATTTCACAATTTTATTTATTGTTTATTATATGAAAACGTTTATCACTTTTCCTTAATTAATTCTTACAAACATATGTGATATTATTGCATTCAAAATATAAAAACATACATATAAAAACTTCTAATAGATTAACTTTTTTAGAACTGAATTCCAAAATGTTAGGGTATTTATTTCTAATATATAAACAATTAACATCAAATCATCAAGATAAAATAATATATACTTTATCTTATGAATTGTGAACTTCATATTCAATTTTATATTAAAGAACATTTATTTAAAAAAACAAAACACACACACACACAACTTACTAAAATCATTTTATTATAAACAAAATCTATTTTTATACTCATAATTTAGAAGTATGCCATAAAAACGATAAACTGTGTTATATAAATACTTTCATAACCTACATACTCGTAAACAAATATTATATGAGCATTTATTCACTTCTAGGTATGTACTTAGAATCAAAATTATGATAATAATTATAAGTAATGATAATCTTCACATTAGGTAATTATTATTTGAAAATCTTTATATCAATTTTACTGATCAAAAAAAAAAATACATACATAATTTAATTACAAGCTATCAACACTATTAAGAAAAATCATGCAATATATTATTGTTATATATAGTTGTGATGTTGATAGAATTCGAACCCACGTTTAAAAATAGAAAATTTTATGTATCAGATTTTTATTCATTTGTCCGATAACAAAAAAAAAAAAAAAAAAAAGATTGTGAAATAGTTGTGATGTTGATGAGATTTGAACCCTCGTTTAATATGGAAAAATTTTTATGTATCAAAAAAAAAAGATTGAGAAATAAATGTGATGTTGATGAGATTCGAACTCACAATAAAAACGGGAAAATATCATACAGATGTGACAGCGACTTTTTAAATAAGTATACATTTTGATTCATAAAACTACCTACATTTAAAAAAAATCTACACTTACATCACCATCTAAAGCCAAATATTGAGATTTCATTGCTCATTAATATAATACAATGGTTTTAGAATTTAAATACTAAATTCTATAACAATGACCCAGAAACTTTATTCACGGTCAAATTTCTCGTTCATATTCAAATGTGTACGTATATGTTATATTATATGTTATATGTTATATGTTCATATTATATGTATACACACAGTTTAAACATATCAACATTATCAATAGCTCAAAGTCAATAGTACGAATTTATTTCATAATTTCTTTTATTATTTTTAATAATTTTAATACTAAATTCTATTATTCAATGACACTGATAAAAAAGATCAGGAGGAGGAATTTAACATTTCTCATATATTCATATACACCATTTAAACAAACTCTATCAACATCGTCAATAGCTCAAACGGTTACGACGTCTGATCACCGCCCGAAAGGACCGAGGTTCGAATCCGCCACTCAGTGAAAAAGAAGACACTCTTTTTAAAAAAATAGTTTTGACCCATATGTTTTACGACATCTATGACTTCACACAAATATCGAGATACATGTCGTCGCGCTCGCGACTGTCAATACATTTCAAAATTCTCACCTGCCCCCACCATAGCTCTCACCTGTCAGAAATCAATCCTATTCAAAATTCTCACCTTTACTATCATAACTCACCTGTCAGAAATCAATCATATTCAAAATTCTCACCTGTACTATCATAACTCACCTGACAACAATTCAAACTTCTACACCATTCAAAATTTTCCCACGGTCTTCAAAATTTTCCCAGGCCCAACCGCCCCAATACCTACTAAGCAGTTGAAAAAGAGTGGGGGTACGATTTTTGTCTATAAATGGAAACAATTTCTTGAAACGGTATCAGTCCATAGTGAAATTTCAAAGTGTTTAATAAATTAAATAAGTTAAATTCATAATAAAAAATGAAGTTTACATGTGAATTATGTAATAAAGATTTTTCAACAAAATCAGTTTTAAAAAGACATGTTAATAGCATTCATGGTGAACGCATAGTTTGTGACATTTGTGAGAAACATTTCAGTAGGCAAAACAAATTATTAGAACATAAAAAGAAGATCCATTCTGACAAACTTTCCTGTGTAGTATGTGAAAAGGAATTCTCAAGGAGTGATCATTTATTATCTCATTTAAGAAAGAATCATACGGTTGAAGTGAAAAATCCAGTTGAGCCAATAGCGACAGCAAAATTTTGTGATGCATGTCAAAAAGATGTTTTAAAAAAGAATTGGTCATATCATGTAAGAACAAATTTTCACAAAAAAAATGCAGCTGAACCTTTAAATGAAAATTTACAATTCACACACATAACATGATTGCTATACAAATGAAGCGAATGCATACTTATTATGATAAGCCAATTTATTTAGGATTTTGTGTTTTAGAATTATCAAAATTAAATATGTATAAATTTCATTATGATTATATGAAACCGAAATATGGTGAAAACATTTTAATAAATTATATGGATACAGACTCTTTTATATATACTATTCAAACTGAAGATTTTTATAATGATATTAAAAATGATATTGATAAATATTTTGATACTTCTGAATATGCATTCAATAATCCTTATGATATTCCATTAAAAAATAAAAAAGTATTAGGTATGATGAAAGATGAAAATAATGGAAATATAATGACTGAATTTATTGGTTCAAGATCGAAAATGTATTCATTAAGTGTTAAAGATTCAAAAGATATAAAAAAAGTCAAAGGTGTAAAAAAGACAGTTGTTAATAATTTAAGTTTAAATAATTATAGAGATTGCTTGTATAAAAAGAAATTATTTTATAGTAATAATATGTATGTGTTTAGATCTAAAATTCATAATATTTATACACAAATAATTAATAAAGTAGCTTTAAGTTTTTCTGATGATAAAAGATTTATAAGAGAAAATGGGGTAAGCACATATGCTTGGGGGCATTTTAGGATTAATATGGATATAAATTAAAATAAATGTTTTTTAAAAAATTATATTAAATAAATTTATTATTACTAAAAAATAATAATACATGTTTTGTTTTTTCTTTCTTTCTTTACAATTCAAGTACAAGGTTTTCTTTTGTGAACTCTTCATCAACAAAATTTCTTAGAAGACATACATTTTCTAAAGCACAGTATCCTTTATGGATATTACAACGCAGAACATGCGGATAGTTTTGAAGCAATGTTGCAAATTTCGGACATTCTTCTTCTTCTTCTAAATCGTATACTTCAATCTTATTCTCAAGTATATTACAAATCCATTTTCGTTTTTCATGACCTTTCACACATACTTTAGAATTTCTCAGATTTGATCGAAGAAATTTTTTAACACTTTGAAAAGATATTGATCCTTCATTCCAAGTTAAACCATGATGATTTTTATGTAACCAATTCACTTGTTTCTTCTCTTTTGTTGTTAAACGTGAAAAATCAAACGGTGGCTTTATAATAAACACTTGAAATTCACACGCATTGAAAGAAATAGCAAGTTCTTTAACAATAAACTTATTATTATAGTCTTTGAAACCTTGAACATCGATAATAATTTTATTAAACATTTTATGATATGTATATGTGTTTTTTCTCACAAGTTCTTTGAAATACTAAATAAATTTCTATATTATAATCCCATTTATATCAGTTTTCTAACTTCTCCATTCAGTGGATTGTACTCAATTATTCGATCATGTAGTAATAAACAAAATCCTGAAGTATTGTTAGGAATATTGACGTTGCTTGCTAACTCAAACTCTATTCTAATATCAACAGGCCCTGTTTTTATTGTTTCATTTTGATGAGCGCAATCAATAACAACAATTGGTGCTATACTTTTGAAACTATCCCATTTTAATAACGGCTGACAATTCCTTCCATAATAAGTTTCTTGAAATTTTGTATACATATCATATAACAACGCATATCGATTAGGTTCAAAAAGTATATTTAAAATATCATATGGATACGTCTCAGAGTTTAAATGAGCTTTAACGTTAGCTAATTTACAGTGATCAAATTTACTAGCATCAGCTTCTTTTTGGTTTTGTCGATTGGTTTGTAATGCAAATATCAAAAAACGAGGTTTTTCTAGTTGTGTAGATGTTTTGATAGTCCATATGATGTGATTTGTATTTGGAATATTCGGATATTCATATAAATCCCAGCTCCTGAAACTAATACGAATTGGCTTCGCATTTCGAGTGATTTTAAGAAGTTTAAGTCTTTCTTTATCGTCTACATTTATATGAGGTACTTTCCATAAGACTTTTGTGAATGTAATTTTATAGTCAGTAGCTGCAGCTGATACTTGAACCGCATTTGCATCGTTTCTTGCTCTAATTAAAATCAGATCATGTCTTACATTAACAACTATTTTTTTATAGTCTTCAGCAAATCCTAATAGCATTTTTAGAGGTATACAAAAATTGAAATGTCCTGATGTAGGTAATATAGTACTATTTCCTGTCCATCCTGCATTATACAGCATTGTACTTTCACTTTCGCTTAATGAAATGTAATTTTTTAAAACACTGCTGATTCCTGCATTCCGACAACGATCAATTTCTACACCATTCAATTTATATCGTATTTCATCAAATAAGAAAGCCCCAAAATTATTATTTAATTTATAATCAACTATTACAGCTCCATCGTTTTTAGTTAAAGTTCCTTCAATATATATAAAACTTTCACTTGGTAGTAAGTATAAATCTTGGTTTTGAATAGAAATTCGTATTTCATCGCTATTGTTATACGATTCTACAAATGGTGAATATGTATGATATTCTTTTTTAGTAATACTTTCATCAAAGTGAGGTTCTTCTAAAATATCCAGTATATCATTCATGTTTGCTTTTCAAAACAAACCCCAATGACTTTAAAAATTTTTTATTTTCAATTGTTAATGATGATTTCGTTGAAGTGAAGTCTCTTTGTGTTGTTATTTGTTCAGTAGGTAATGGTGTACTAATGATATTATCACTTTTGAATGAGTTTTTATTATTATTATGTTTGTTGAATATCAGCATATCTAGTTCTTATCTTACTTGTTTTATACTTTACGTCTTATTCTATTATTGTGGTTTCAAGTGTAATCTAACTGTAATTATTTCGCCTCTGAAATTAATCAAATCTCCATCTTGATCTACAATTTTTATTTCAACAGAACTAATTCGTTTCACATTTACGGGTAAATATATAACATTCTTAGGAACTTCTGTTATTTTATATCCTGGTCCTACATCAGGAGAAAATTCATGAAGAGTGTGAACTGGAATATTATTTATATATGATCCTACTATTAGATTACATTCAATTCGTATAGCGTTAACTTTAGTTATATTCACAGGTAAATCAGACACATGCGTCGTATTTGACCCCAATTCTTTTTCACTGAAACCTAACAGTTGACCAATAGTTCTTTCTCTGTTAAAGTAGACGTTGTGTGAACTTTTAATTTCTGTTTTGAGTGTGTTGTTGTTCGCTTGTATTTTGATTGTAGGCTTAGTTTTCGTTTTCTCGAGCTCTTTTTGAATGAAATTCGCGATGTCATCAACTTCATAAGACCCCACAGGTATTTGAATAGTTTCATTACCTATATGAAATAAGTTATTGTTACTATCCACATTAGGTATTGAATTAAAGGTATGAAAATCAACAAGACCACAAAGATAGTCAGATGATAAATCAATGGGTGGAAAGTATTCAGTTGTTAATATAGATGTATTCCCACTTAAAGTTAATATTACTGACATGTTGAAGGTTTTAAATGAAATGAATAATAGTTCCATGTTTACACATTTATTTATACTAATTCACATCAATAAAATTATACAGAAACTTTAAACATAAATGTCCACATTTAAATGAGTTGAAATTTTGATATCTATTATAATTATATTCTATATTATTTCCTAAATATCTTACAATTTCTAGAGGTGGTTGCAGATTACCATAACTATCAAAGTATTCAACACGATTTCCTTTTTTCTGATATGCTACCCAATGTGTACCAGGTCCACTTGAATTATCTAAATTTACTATACCACACTCATTTTTATAAGGTTTTGGTGGAAGTTTATCTTTCATGAATACAGCTCTAAAGTGCGGTATACTTTTACCATATCTCATTAAATCGATTTCACTGAGAGGTTTATCGGGTAGCTTACTTAAAAGTTTTTTGGATTTGGATTTAAAAAAAGACCAAGACCTTTCCTGTATGGTTTAAGTTGTAATCCTTTCCCCATTGCTACTGTCTCCATAGTTTTATTATGTCGTTGGTTTTCAGCTAGTTGTTCTCTAGCTTGTTTTGCATCATTGATTGCCTTTGATATTGTCGCTGCACCACCAGATAATGCTCCTGCTGCTGAGAGTCCCGCAAAAAGTGGAACTAAAAATGGTAAAATACCGCCTGTTTTTGGAACAGGTATGATTCGAGGTAGTTCAATTGATGACTTTTTTCCCTTTATGGTGTTCTTGGCTGCAGTTAATGCTATTCTAATGGCATTGTTCATTTCTTCTGGTTTTTGTGCTTTTAATATTTCACGAGCACTTTGAATAGCTTTTCGGAACATTTTACGCGTTTTTGCTTTATTCTTCTTCTTATTTGTTGATTTCTTCATCTTCTTGATTCCCATACCTAATTTGACTTTAGCTTTCATTGCGTTTGTAACAAACCAAGAGTTTATACGTTCACTTATACTTGAATCTTTTGTCTTTACTCTTTCCCAAGCTTTTCCTGCTAATATTCTGTCAGCTGTATGACGTTGATTTTTGTCTTTATGTTTAGAATAAAGTATATCGTGTTGTTTGCAAGCTTGATCTAATTGATTGATTCCTTGATCACCTCTTGCAAGACGTTGTTGTAGTTTTGTACCAGGTCCACAATATTGATAACCAGGAAGATGAAGCTCTACTGGTAACTTATTAATTAATGTATTCACTAAACCTTTACCTTTGCGAGTTTGAGTTCGACTAAATGTTTTTCGATTATATTTAATCATTTTATATGTTTTCTCATACAAAAAGATGAATAGAATGATGTTGAAAACCTATATATTAGGTATTTATAGTTTTTTTCTTTAGTTCTGATCAATATGCGTTTCATTAAACAACGTGATACATTAAATGTGAAAAATATAGATTTTGTAACAAATACTTCAAATAAAATTAAACATAATAAGCTATTACCTAACAATGTACGTGCCATTATTGTGGGTCCATCGAGTTGTGGAAAAACAAATGTAATGATGAGTTTACTTGAACATCCGAATGGTCTTAAATTTGAAAATATTTACATATACTCAAAATCTTTGTATCAACCAAAATATGAGTATCTTAAGAAACTGATTTCACCAATAAAAGGATTAGGATACAACACATTTTCTGAGAATACTGAAATAATGTCACCAGAACAGGCTAAACAAAACTCTATTTTCATATTTGATGATGTTGCCTGCGAAAAACAAAATAATATACGTTCATATTTTTGTATGGGACGTCATAAGGATATTGATAGCTTTTACTTATGTCAGACTTATACACATATTCCAAAACATTTGATACGTGATAATTCAAACTTTATTGTAATTTTTAAACAAGATGAAATGAATTTAAAGCATATTTTTAATGATCATATAAACACCGACATGTCATATGACAAATTTCGAGATATGTGTTCAAAATGTTGGAAAGATAATTACGGATTTTTAGTAATAAACAAAGATAGTTTATTAGATTGTGGACGATACAGAAAAGGATTCGATACTTTTATATTATTATAAATAGATACGTATGTAAGAGTTGTATATCATTATTATTTCATCTACCGAGCTGTTAAAAGACCTGTTCAAGCTGTTTTAAAACCTGTTCAAGCTGTTTCAGAGCTGTTTAAAGACCTGTTCAAGCTGTTTAAAGACCTGTTGAAGCTGTTTAAAGACCTGTTCAAGCTGTTCAAAGGCCTGTTCAAGCTGTTTAAAGACCTGTTCAAGCTGTTTAAAGACATGTTCAAGCTGTTTAAAGACCTGTCCATCTGTTTCAGAGCTGTTTAAAGACCTGTTCAAGCTGTTCAAAGACCTGTTCAAGCTGTTTAAAGACCTGTTCAAGCTGTTTAAAGACCTGTTTAAGCTTTTTCAGAGCTGTTTAAAGACCTGTTCAAGCTGTTGTTGAACCTGTTCAAGCTGCTTCAGAGCTGTTTAAAGATCTGTTCAAGCTGTTTAAAGACCTGTTCAAGCTGTTTTTCAAAGCATTATCATGGAAAACGAGATAATTAAGAATATTATAAAAACAAGAAATGTTATTCGTAAAAAATATCAAGCTTTAAAAACTGGTAAAGCAGAAGAAGAAATACAACTGGAAAGTGTTTTTAAACCAATAACTCAACCTTTGAAGAAAATAGTAGATAAAACTAATTATCCGGATATTAAATCTGAAGTAAAAGAAGAATGTGAGACTTCATTTAAGCCTAAACGTTTGAAAACTGAATTCTCAAGTACACCACATGAATATTCCAATAAGTTAGAGCAAAACTTTGAAACACCTCAAACAATTAAACAACCTGATTTTTCACTGGAATCATTTGGTGAAAGTTTTGATGAATCACAACAACTACAACAACCAGCATTTTCAAACTCGCCAAATCGATTTTTGAAAGAAATGAAATTAAAAGAAGATGATATTGATTATAAATACGGACCACATTTAGATCATGATAGAAATATTTGGAAAATAAGAAACTCTTCTTTTGATATTAACGAAAAAACTGTTGTTATTGATGGAAATTTTTATTCTCTAACACCTGGTTTTATACAATTATTGTTTTTAAAACATCCTAATAAAACGGTATGCACTAACGATGACTTCAAAAATTATAAAAAAATCATAATACAAACAAGTGCAAATAAACGAGATTATGAGGACGGAGGGCAAATATCAGGAAACAAAAGTACGAAGTATAGACTAATTAAGGGATTGTTCAAATCTCATTCTGGTTCTGGATTAATGCATTTACTAAAAGAAAAATGTAATTATGTATACTGGGATGATCCAAATGAATTAGTGAATAGATTGAAATTACTATTAGCATCTACACATGCAGGTCATAATAATCACAACAATGAGATAGTTTCAATAATTGAGGAGCTCAGAGAAGCAGACATTATCGTATAAATTTATATTCTACAACGTGAAATTTATTATTTACATTATGAGCGTTGACAAGTTTGGACGTTTCTCTATTCGGAGACATCACCATGCTACAATTTCATCTGAACGTGGGCCTCCTGGTCCTGTAGGTTTGCCAGGAATAGGTTTTATTTTAACAAATGAAGGAAACTTTAATATAAATTCAAAACGAATGGAAAATCTTGAAAATCCTTTAAATGATAATGATGCAGTGACAAAAAAGTATGTTGATAATGAAATCAATGCTTTACACGAAAATCTTATAAAAATAGAAACATTTCGTCAGGATCTTGCAAAGAATCAGGACATGTTAAAAAGTCACAGTGAAAAACTATATAGTTTAAATTATAATATTGAAAATATACAACAATTTTTATTTGATGAAATAAAGAAAAAACATAAACCTGAAGAATCGATTTTCCCATTAGAAAGTGTACCAGACTGAATATGCAAAAACAACAACTTGTAGATGAACTTCATAAGCCTGCTAGAAAAAATTTTAAACGGCGACATGTTATAGTAAAAGGAATTAATGATTTGTGGCAAGCTGATTTAGTTGAAATGGGAAATTACTCTTCATTTAACAAAAATTATAAATATTTATTAACTGTAATTGATACTTTCTCAAAATACGCTTGGGTACACCCTGTTAAAACAAAAAATGCTAAAGATGTTACTGAAGCAATGAATAATATATTTAACATAACACAAACATCACCAAAAAATTTACAAACAGATTTGGGGAAAGAATTTTATAACACACAATTTAATCAACTTATGAAGAAACATAATGTTAATCATTATTCAACATATAGCACATTGAAAGCATCAATTGTTGAACGTTTCAACAGAACATTAAAAGAGATGATGTGGAAAGAATTCAGTATGAATGGATCATATAAATGGATTGATAACGTAAAAGCGTTAGTTACCAAATACAATAACACTATTCATCGAACAATAAAAATGCGTCCCAAAGATGTTAATAAAAACAATGAAAAATTTTTATTAAAGACAGTATACAATAACTTAAAAGTTTTTCATAAACCAAAATACAAAGTTGGAGACAAAGTACGAATAAGCAAATATAAACATATTTTTGAGAAGGGATATACACCCAACTGGACCACCGAAATTTTCACGATAAAAAAAGTTCAAAACACGAATCCAATAACATATCTTTTAGAAGATTACGAAGGACAACCAATTAAAGGAGGCTTTTACGAAAAAGAAATAATTAAAACCAATCACCCAGATCTTTATTTAGTGGAAAAAATTTTAAGAAAAAAAGGAAGCAAAGTTTTTGTGAAACGGCTAGGATTTTCTAATCAGCATAATTCGTGGATAGAGGAGAAAGAGTTATTAAAAAAAAATTAAATAAAAAACCTTTAACTGTTTTTGTTCTAATGATATTTTATTTTTATTTCATTAAATTTTATTATAAATTATTGAAAATAATGCTGGCAGCATAATCCGTCTGAAAAACAAAAGACTTCATTGTTTCATTTTTTTAAACAAGAACAAACATGTCTCAACATGAAAACTGATAAAGTAGCAACTATACAAAACGTATACATACTCAACATATATTATCATGCTATGAATATCATGAATTTGAAACAGATTGAATTCTAAGCAATGGTGAAATATAACTTGTACGATTTCAAGACTTTAACTACAGAACCGATACGAAAATCGAAAATGTTAAACAAATAAATATAATCATTAATAAAAGTCAATTCATTCTCAAAATAATTAACAGTTAACCAGCATTATTCAAAGTATAAAGATGGATTTTGAAGGCAAGTTTTACACAGATTATTTAACAGACGAAGATAGGAGAACTCTTGTATACTATCGAAAATATATACAACAATATGAAAACATGGAAAAAATCACATCAATTCATGGATCTCATTACGTTGATTGTTGTTGGGCTAAAGATGATACAACTACAGGACCAGATACATGTATTTGTAGTTATAGACAAAATCAAGTTATCAAATTTAAAAATGAATTTGAAAAATTATTGAAATTTTACGAGAAATTGATTGGGTACTTAGAAGAAGGAAATCTGGATATAATAGATAATACTTCATTATTTTTAAATGAATTTGATACACTTTTTGGTACAGAATCATATGGAGAAGTTGTATTCAACAAAAAAGAAATTGAAAATATTCGAGAATATCTAAACAACAGCAAAAGTGAAGAATTTACATCAAACGGCCATTATCTTGCATGTTCTAATCCTGAAGACAATGAAAATATTTGTGAATGTGATTTAATAGAAGAAAAACAAAGAGAAAAAACAGATACAGCTAAAGAAGCTATTAGACTTATAAAGATATTTCTTGGAAGAATATATTATAATTATTTTGCTGATTATTAGTTAATAAATAAAAACACTTAATATCCATTTAAAAAAATTGTTTTTTATTGATTTTATATTATGTTATTATAAAA
Organism: Bombylius major; assembly: GCA_932526495.1. Taxonomy (NCBI): domain Eukaryota; kingdom Metazoa; phylum Arthropoda; class Insecta; order Diptera; family Bombyliidae; genus Bombylius; species Bombylius major. The sequence continues at coordinate 18,945,340 of OW052045.1, forward strand.
ACCAGGTAAACTTAAATCAAATGGTTGTGAAAATTCATCAAAATTTATATTAGCTTCCGTTTCTGTTGAATATTGTTGATCTGGTTCTGATTGTACAGGTTGCTGCTCATTCTCTGTTATTTTCGGTTGTTCTTGTTGTTGTTCTTGAAATTCATTGGATATCGGAAATTCGGTAAAGTCTATACTGTAAGCTTTGCCTACTTGTCCATAGTTGATTAAGTGATATTTCCCCTTGTTTAATGCTGTTAACACATTATCTGATAACTTTTTATATTTTTCTGGTAAATTCAATCGTTGACTTTCTTCTAATTCAAGCGAAACTCGATCACCAAATTTTGTGTTAACTTTTTCTGCACTGATGATTTTATATGGATGATTTTTCACCATATTTCCCAAGTTTAAGTATACATATATTGTATCGAAATGATTTTAACTCCTCCAGCTCAGAAGCAAATACTTTGTTTGGTATTTCATCTCTTACAAGATTATCTTCTTGTTTCCGTCTAACTACTTTTGATGTCTTCTTTGAACCAACTTTTTCAGGTTTCTGTATTTCACTCATTTTTTACAAACTTCAAGATAAAATTAAATTAACACTTTAAAATTTCACTATAGACTGATACCGTTTCAAGAAATTGTCTCCATTTATAGGCAAAAATCGTATCCCCACTCTTTTTTTCAACTGCTTACAAGTGCTAACAAAATTTAAACACTCTCTTTTTCTACTGCTTACAAGTGCCGACAAAATTTACACACACACACACACACACACAAACATACATATAAAAATAATTTCACAACTTGATGAAATCCGAAATTAAAACATTAAAACATCAAATAATACACGTAAAAACAATCGTCAGAATAGCTCAGTGGGGAGAGCGTTACACTGAAACTCTAAAGGTCCCCGGTTCAAATCCGGGTTCTGACAATACGGTAAGTATTTTTTTTTTTTTTTTTTTTTTTTTTGTTAAATAAAAACAATAACACAGCATAAACAATATGAAACTTGAACAAACATGTCTCAACATGCTTAGCACATATGAATAATCCTAAAAAGTTAACTTAAAAATCAATGACATCATAAAAAATATTAAGCTACCTCACACCGCAACCCAAAAGCTCAAAATACCCCAAAGCACACCACATGTCACAACCAAAAATATCAAAATATCCCAAAGCACACCACATGTCACAACCAAAAAGCTCAAAATATCCCAAAGCACACCACATGTCACAACCAAAAAGCATCCAAAAAAAGCTGTGCACAAAAAAGCTGTGCACAAAAACCTCCCTGGTCTAGAAACCCCATATCTACTCTACTTCCAAAGCCAATTTTTTAACTTTCATAGACAGATTTTCAAAATTTGCAACAGCTTTCTATCTCGAAGACAGAAATAATTAATCAGACAATCATAGAAAAACTCAGAAATTTTAAATCACAAAGAGGGTATTTTAAAAAATTAATAACCTATAATGAATTCAAAAGCATTAATATTAAAGATTACTTAAGAAATGAAAACATTGAGCTTCATTTAGTAAAATCCAATAATCATACAGGCAATTCCGATATAGAACGTTTGCACAATACTCTACATAAGAGAAAAAATGTATAAAGCAATTGAATGGTACAATAATAGCTACCATTCAACCACCAAAGAAAAACCGATAAGAATTCAAGAAGGTAAGTGCAACAAAACTATTATTTACAACAATTTATGCAAAGAAAAAGCTAGGTATATTAATAAACTTAATGTCAATAAAGAAAATTATCAGGATGATAGAACAGAAGGTTATATAAAAAATTATAAAGGTGTTAGGCACAAGGAAGAACCCAAATATATTAAAAAAGCTTACAAAATGTTCATACTTCTAACATTAAAAGAAAATATAAATTTTCAGGTTTATTGGACCCTCAAAATATTCCTGATGATAACAATTTTAACAATAACTCAGGCACATCTCATAATCAATAAAATTAATACAAATTCTGGGTATTCCGAAATAAGATTAGAAAAAGTAAACGTTGTAAAAAATTATCACAGCATTTTACATATAGTAAATACCAAAGAAATTACAAACATATTAGACAGTTTAGAAAATAATATAAAGCAGTCCGACTTACAAGACAAAGCTAAATTGTTAGAGTTTCAAATTTCAAACATTCGAAATAAAGTAAAAACATTAATTCCACACAGACAGAAAAGAGGTCTAATGAACATCATCGGCACAGTACATAAATGGCTTTATGGTACTATGGACGTCTCAGACAGAAAAGAAATCGAAAACCATCTCAAAATCATCGACACAAACACTCATAATGTAATAGAAAATCTTAATACTCAAGTAAAGATCAATAAAAATTTCAATTCTACTTTTATTAAATTAAAAGAAACAATTGAAAAAGATAGATCAATAATTACAGAACAGTACAATAAAGTTACTGACTATGAAAGAACTTTAAACAGACATATTTACTTTTTACAGACTATGCTTTAAAATTGAAAATATTACAAGACAATGTAGAACATATACAAAATAACATAGCTTCATCTAGATTGGGCTTCATTAATAGCAACATACTGACAAATGAAGAAATAACAGAATATGACGTCGACCTACAGAAACTACAAAACATAAAACTCGGAACTCTAATTAATAACCACGATAGTTTAATATTTGTAATCAGAATACCAAAAGATATAGTCATTTTACAAAAAACAATACTTATACCTATAGGTGACAAACAGAACCGCGAATTAATGTTCAAACCCCAAGAAATTGTGAAGTATGAAAACAAAACTTATGATTATACTGATAACAAAGATCTGAAAAACTTAAAACTCTGCACAAACTGTCTAATAAAAAGAAATTGCATTAAAATATTTAACAATGCATCCGAAATTATAGAATTACAGGAAGGGATAGTAATAACAAAAAATCTGAATTATGTTAATTTTACTAGTACTTGTGATGACCGTAAAATTGTAATAAACGGGAATTATTTAGTTAATTTTAATAATTGTACGATAAAATTTGATAATTATTCAATAGAAAATAATAAAAAAGAACTTAAACAAAGTCTTATTCTTCCAAATTATTTAGAAAATACTAAAGATGTAGACAAAAATTTATTATTTGATGATTTTATATTAGAACAAATAGAAAACATTCAAGATATTAAAGAAATAAAATATCAAAAGAAAAATCACTATATCTACGGAAGCATTATCACTATTTTTACTATCATTATAATAGGAATTATTGTAACGTTAATCTATAAACACAAGGGGCAGAAAATTGTAATTAAAAACATAACCAAAGCGAATCTATTAATAAGTGTCTAAACTTAATAGAAACTCTGATAACGATCTCAAAATTTTTACATCTACATACATGATTTTTTACACTAATACACTGGTAGTTACGCTAAAAATAGTCGGAAATATAAATGACGAAAAATGAAGATGAAGGAAAGAGAAAAAAATTTGCCTAAGTTTGTGTTAGTGACAGCTTACATATTTATATTAACTATGTAGGGTGCAGTAACCTATTGCATCTGACAAAATGACGACCCATGATTTTTTCACTTCATTTTTAACTTAAACACTTATTAGTATTTATATTTAAAAAAACCAAAAAACTTACACCTTATTATTAGTATTAATTTAAAAAAATCAAAAAATTTAATATATTATCCTTTATTTTAAAAAAAATCAAAAAATTTACACCTTTTAATTATTTTAATATTTAAAAAAATAAAAAATAAAAAAATTCACGCCTTATTATTATTTTTTATATTTAAAAAAAACAAAAAAGTCAATATTTTATTTCGTTTCTAAATTCAAAATATTTCTAAATGATAATTTGTTTTACAGAATCACATTAGTCCCCTTTGCTTTCAAATTAATAACACAAAAACGCACGTGTTTTCCATGTGCTTTTCAATTTGAAGAGTAATAATCTTGTGTGTAAGAACGAAAACGAATAAACATTAACGCATGGATTGAAGTGAAAGGCAATAAAAAAGTAACAAGTAAAATATAAAGACAATACAAATGCATTTCAAAGTCGAAGAGTAATCTTAACATCATGCTAAAAATAACCCATACAACGAAAGCCACGCTAATCGGAATACATAACTGGTTTGTGTTGGGATTTTTTGTCTACATTACTCTTTTGTGAAGTTTTCATTAGAAGTAATTGATTAAAGAATATCTCTCTTCAACATATTAGAATTTTTTTTTTATTATTTATTTATTATTTTTCATATATATTTGAACTCTTCTTTTTTGGTGAGTCCTTTTTCATATACCGTTATGCAAAAGTTTTTCCTCTTATTAGTATTTACTCTTTGACATAACTAGTGTTGTTTTTCTTCGTGTATTTCAGTGTTTTCTTCATTGCATACGAAGAAATCTAATTTTATGCGCATAAATCAAGTTTTCTACGTAGAAAACTACTTTTCTGCGCAGAAAACTTGTTTTATGCGTAGAAAACTCAATTTCTCTCTCATTTTTAATTTCTCATCTATTAAAAATGTACTGAAACTGAGAGAGAATGAGAGAGATAATTGAGATATTAATTAAAATTATTATTTTTCTTTAATAACTTAATTTATATTAATTTTATGATATAACAATGTTTGGAAAAAATGTTTATTTAGTAAAAATTTACAAATTTGTAGAACATGATAATTTGATATTTGTTGTAATTTGGGAGATTTCAGGGAAAATTGATACCCAGTTTTATGTTACTTAATATTTATCACGTTTTTCTTTGGTTTACGTTGCTCATAGATATTTAATATATTCGGTGAAAATAAAGTTTAGGATCTTCTCTACATTTCATTAGAACATAATTTTCATATAACTTTAATCATAACTTAATTATAATTGATTAAAAACAATAGCGTGACGTTTTGGTACTCAACTAGTCGTTGACAGTCACTTCACTACACATACATGTGGATAATAAGTAAAATAAGTAAAATTTATGACATATATCAAATGGAGTCAATAAATTTCTTTAGTATTCATTTTTTAATACATAGATTTTTACTTTCAATTTGCACCACTGTTTCCTTTTCAAGCTGTTTGTTTTCTACGTAGAAAACCTAAAAAATTCATGATGTATAATACATAGTTTTCTTCGTGCACAAAACTAGGTATAATACTTGAAGTATATTACGTCCACAACACTAGACATAACTCAGGAGAGTTATAAGTCTAAGGAGGGAGAAGTTACGTCAGTCACGTCTTCAAACCCTGAAAATATGAAATTCGATACCACATATCCGGCAAACAAAAACTTCTATAATTATAATATTTAAATTTATGGAAATTTTCTTTATTTGACACTTTTGGGAAAAGTTACTAACAAAAGTTTCTCATTCTCATACTTTCGCTGAGTTAACATAAAATAGCAAATAATAATTTTCTCATACTTTTTCGCTGATCCAATATAAAAACAATTTCCCACACTTTACTCCAGTTTTCAAAAACGTGACTTTTGTGTTTATAGGTAAACGAAATTATATTTAAGAACCTAATTAAGAATTAAGTTTTAGTTCTAAAACTCGTTTTAAACTGTAAGGAAGTAAATCCATTAATTAAGTTTGTAATATTAAAATATTAAAACTTGTTTTATTCAAAATAATATTTTTTTAAAAGTCCTTTTCGGTCTTTGTAATTGGCGCAGTCAGTAGGATTCTTTTCTAAAGAAAAAGGATCCAGTGTGTGAATCTACCAAAACAAAAACAAAATTTAAACTGAAGTTTAAATATTTTAACACTTTTTTTTTAAAAAAAAAAAAAAAAAAAAAAAAAAAAATTTTTTTTCCTGATGGTACTAACAAGAAAAAATGCACAAAAAACAAAAGTGATAAAAACAAAATTAAAAGAAGTTTTAGCCTTGATCGAAAAAGAAGATTTTAAAATTAACTTAGTGGATCATATGGTACTACCACAAATCATAATAAGAATAAATGAAAATATAGACGAAAAGTTTGTCCAATCTTTAAAATAAAATAAATATTAATGCCAAAAAATAAAAAAGTTACAAAACAGAGTGAACATTTCAAAATATATGAAATAAGGAACCCAAGTGATAAAAATTTAAAAGTTTTAGAAAACTTAAATAATTTTAGTGAAACTAATTCTTACGAAAGTTTAAATCCCAATAAACGTGAAAATCATCTTGCAAAAATGAGTACAGCAGGTCAAGCATCATCACCAGCATTTACAATAACATTCAACGATCTCATAAAAGATGCACAGAGAATCCATGCGTTCCTAAGAGATGTTGACACAATTTTACCAATGTTGAACGGCAATCCCCAAGCTAAAGAGTACGTATTTCAGAGGACTATCATCAACAAAATTCAAGGGCCAGCTTTAGATGCAGTTCGAACTTTAGGACCTGGAGCAACTTGGGAAGAAATTAAGAGGATATTAATTAGTAATTTTGGAGTAAAAGAAACATATCATCAGTTGTACCATCAAGCATTTTCAGCCAGAAATAGCCAAGTAAGAGATTATTTTATTATTTTAAGAAATATATTATCTAAGTTAAATGAAAAATACGAACATGATTCAGACAAACCAGTCGAATTTAGTCCAGTTAACAATGAAGCTTTGATTTTACGTTCATTTTTAAATAATATAGAATCAAATTTAGCCTCGGTCATCTTGAGTAGAAATATAAATAAGTTAAGAGATGCTTTCGATTTATTAGAAAGTTTGGGCATGATTAGCGATAGAAATAAAACAAATTTTAACATGAACCAATATAAATCTGTAAATAATAAAAAAAATCAGTATAACCAAGGAAATGTAAATATTTCACAAAATTGTACACAACCTCGATATCCTGGTAATGTTTCACAAAATCTTACACTGCCTCGATACACTAATGCTCAAAACCAAAAACAAAACAATTCAAGACAAATAAGACCTAATTATAATAATAGGTCTTCCGATTATAACTATAACCATAACAATACGGTACGAGGTACGACAAAATGTACAATCTATGGAAGTAGATCATGTAGAACATGAAGCAAATTTTCTGTTAATGCCTCACAAGTATACCTACCAATAGCAGAATTGACAGTAGGTAAAGAAAAAATAAAATGTCTCATTGATACAGGATCCTCTATCTCTATACTAAACAAAACAAAACTACCTCAATATAAAAGACAGTCATTAAATTTACCATTAAAACTTAACACTTTGAATTCTAAAACTACCGTAAAAGAAGAAATCAAAACTGATCTACCTGTTGAATTTCAAGAAGATGCATATATGATTTGGAAGCTTACCGATTTTCATGATAAAAGTTTTGATGCAATAATTGGGCAAAATTTATTAAAACCTTTAGGTGCTATTAAGATATGAAAGAAGAAACTCTAAAAATTAACGGCAATATAATAAAATTCGTAAATTCATTCCCCTATAAAATTAGTGAAATTCATCAATTAGAATTTTCTGTTTTGAATGATCAAGAATTTCAAAATATCTCAATGTCTTTAAATTCTGAAGACAAAAGATACTTAAATAGTTTATTAAAATCTTACAAAAATCTCTTTTTTAAAGAAGGAGATCAATTAACTAGTACCTCTGTAGTTTAACATGAAATAGTTACGACAACCGATAAACCTATATATTCTAAAATAATTCTCCATATAACAGTCCATTGTGGATTGTCCCCAAAAAATTGGACAATTCTGGAAAGAAAAAATGGAGAATTGTAATAGATTATCGTAAACTAAACGAATGCACTATCGACGATAAATTTCCAATTCCCAACATTGATACAATCCTAGATAAACTCGGTAATTCTCAATACTTCACAACCCTTGACTTGGCAAAAGGCTTTCACCAAATCCTTGTCAAAGAAGAAGACAGAAAAAAGACAGCCTTTTTCACGCCTCTAGGACACTACGAATATGTGAGAATGCCGTTTGGGCTCAAAAATGCCCCAGCAACTTTTCAACGCCTCATGAATTCCATCCTGAGAGAATATATAAATAAGATATGTGTCGTCTATTTAGATGACATATTGATATTCAGTACAACACTAGATGAGCACATAAACAGTATAAAAAAAAATTTAATATATTACGTGATCATAACTTAAAAATACAGATTGACAAATGTAAATTCTTTGCCAAAGAAACAGAATATTTGGGTCATGTCCTAACACCAGAAGGTGTTAAACCTAATCCAAACAAGTTAAAAGATATAATTAATTTGAAATTACCAACGACACAAAAACAAATAAAGTCTTTTCTCGGTATGACTGGCTACTATAGAAAGTTTATAAAAGACTATGCAAAAGTAGCCCATGCAATGACGAAATATCTCAAGAAAAATACAAAAGTTAACCCTAATGACCCAAATTATATTAATTCTTTTGAAAAACTCAAAAAAATCATTACAGAAGCTCCTATACTAAAATATCCTGATTTCAACAAAAGATTCAAGCTTGTAACAGACGCTAGCACCTTCGCAATAGGAGCTATCCTCCAACAAGACAACCACCCTATATGTTATGCTAGCAGAACTTTAAACGAACATGAACGCAATTATTCCACCACTGAAAAGGAGCTTTTGGCTATTGTATGGGCCACAAATTATTTTCGACCCTATCTTTATGGTGTTAAATTCGATCTGTTAACAAATCACCAACCCCTTAAATGGTTGTGTACAAAAACCAGAGGCAAAGATGTTAATCCTCGTCTCTATAGATGGTTATTGAAATTAGGCGAATATAACATAAACATAGATTATATTTTCGGTAAGGAGAATAGAGTTGCTGACTTCAGTAGAATCAATACAGATACCAACGAAATTAACGTTATTGAAACAAACAACCCTGAAACAGAAAGCTCTGAAGATCTTTCTAACAATTCCAGTTCTTCAATGCAAAACAACTTAGATGAAAGTAGTATCGATACAATCCATTCTCAAAAAGAAGACTTGAATAACCATATCCCTATATTAAGTACAGTAGTAAACCGTTTCAAAACTCAAATTATATTAACAAATAATAAAGAAAAAGAATATGAAGTTAAAAAAGTTGTGAAGAAGTGCAGAATTAATAGGTTGTGAAGTGAAGTTTTTATGAAAAAATATTGAGTACATTTATTTAAATTATAAAAAAATTATTTTTGGAACTATTTATATTGGTAAGTATACTTTTTATATTTTGTTTAAAATTTAATTATTTTATCTTTATCTTCATAAATAATATTTTTTGTTGCAATAAAACTTTTGACTAATAGTGATTTTTTTTTAAAAATAGTAGGTATTGGGGCGGTTGGGCCTGGGAAAATTTTGAAGACCGTGGGAAAATTTTGAATGGTGTAGAAGTTTGAATTGTTGTCAGGTGATTTATGATAGTACAGGTGAGAATTTTGAATATGATTGATTTCTGACAGGTGAGTTATGATAGTACAGGTGAGAATTTTGAATATGATTGATTGATTTCTGACAGGTTAGAGCTATGGTGGGGGACAGGTGAGAATTTTGAAATGTATTGACGGTCGTGATGACATGTATCTCGATATTTGTGTGAAGTCATAGATGTCGTAAAACATATGGGTCAAAACTATTTTTTAAAAAAGAGTGTCTTCTTTTTCACTGAGTGGCGGATTCGAACCTCGGTCCTTTCGGGCGGTGATCAGACGTCGTAACCGTTTGAGCTATTGATGATGTTGATAGAGTGTGTTTAAATTGTGTATATGAATATATGAAAAATATTAAATTCCTCCCCCTGAACTTTTTTTATCAGTTTCATTGAATAATAGAATTTAGTATTAAAATTATGAAATAAATTCGCACTATTGACTTTAAATTCTATGCATACATATAATATATTGTACGTACACATTTGAATATGAAAGAGAAATTCGACCGTGAATAAAGTTTCTGGGTCATTGTTATAGAATTTAGTATTTAAATTCTAAAACCATTGTATTATATTAATGAGCAATGAAATCTCAATATTTGGCTTTAGATGGTAATGTAAGTGTAGATTTTTTTTAAATGTATGTTTTTTTATGAATCAAAATGTATACTTATTTAAAAAGTCGCTGTCACATCTGTATATGATATTTTCCCGTTTTTATTGTGAGTTCGAATTCTATCAACATCACAACTATATATAACAATAATATATAGCATGATTTTTCTTAATAGTGTTGATAGCTTGTAATTAAATTATGTATGTATTTTTTTTCAGTAAAATTGATACAAAGATTTTCAAATAATAATTACCTAATGTGAAGATTATCATTACATAATTTTGATTCTAAGTACATACCTAGAAGTGAATAAATGTTCATATAGTATTTGTTTACGAGTATGTAGGTTATGAAAGTACTTATATAATACAGTTTATCGTTTTTTTATGGCATACTTCTAAATTATGAGTATAAAATAGATTTTGTTTATAATAAAATGATTTTAGTAAGTTGTGTGTGTGTGTGTGTGTTTTGTAGTTCACAATTCATAAGATAAAGTATATATTATTTTATCTTGATGATTTGGTGTGAATTGTTTATATATTAGAAATAAATACCCTAACATTTTGGAATTCAGTTCTAAAAAGTTTATCTATTAGAAGTTTTTATATGTATGTAACTATGTACTTATATTTTGCATGCAATAATACCACATATGTTTCTTTGTTAGGATACATAGCAGTATTTTATACATGTTGAGGTAAAATGATAATTTATGAACAACAAATGTAGGTCAAATCACTTTCCACCAGTTAAAAATGACGGTCATTGACATCGTTGATAACTTCAAATTTAAAAGAAAATTAATTAAACACTTTGAACGTAATTTTATTGGGGTAGGTTGTCTGCCCAATTGAGAATAACAAATTTCTTTGTTAAAAGACACTAGGGAAGTTTCTAATTTTTAATAAATTTTAACGGAAAGAAAATTTTGAAATTTTTATTATTTTTATTATTTTTGCCTATTATTTATATAAAAATGTGATATATTACTTATATTCCATATTTTTTAATTTATACATAAAAATCAAAAACTTATAAGTAATATGTTAAATTTTATTTTAATATTTTTTGTTGCGGTTGGTGAGTGTTTTTCTTCTTATACTACTGTTTTTAATTTTGATGACATCTAAAATTGTTAAAAGAGGAAACATTAAAATTTATATGATAATGGTAAATTATCAAAATATGGAATTTTTTTTCAAATTTTTACCTTTACCACGTCTCCTCATCCTCTTCTTGCGAGTACGCCGTTTTTTTCCAAGCGTTTACAAGATGTTGCTCGTACAATGCCTCTTGTAGGATGATAACGAGGCATTCATGCCCGTTAACTTGCAGAAATCTCTGTAATGTGAATATAGGTAAATACATTTAAGAATATAATTTCAAGTAAAATAATAATTTTAATAAAAAATAATTTTTAATATAGCACGTTTTTATGATGGACTAAAAGGTATAAAATAATTTTCCTAGCTTCATGCAGTTTCTTAACCTCATTCTGATAATCCTGAAAATTTGTGATTGTGAATTTTTATAGTTATGGAAACACTTGTAAGACTTTTTTCGAAAAACATGGGCGCGATTACCTGTATGGGATAAGAATCTGTACGGGGTCAAGTAAAATTAATTTATACCTTTTTAGTTCGTCTTTTTACGGGATATATGTTTGAAATTTCAAAAAGCGCGTTAATATTGTATTGTCATCCAGTTCTGACCAAATGTGTAAACTCTCTATCTTATAAAAGCAGGTTTTAAATCAATTTCTAAATTTGTTCCGAACGGACAGATAGATAAGAAAGCGAAGCTAATAAAAACGTTTTAAAATACTTACATATTCCTTTGAGGGAATATCCTCTGCTTCTGGAGTACAGTATTCAACCCAGACGTCTTCATTGTACTCTTTAAGTATAATTTTTATAGGCATCAGATGCGCAACAAGCTCTTTAAGCTCCTCTGCTATAGTGGGCCATTCCACTCCAGGTGGTGCCATTCGTGGAGCCTGCAGAATTTCCGATATTTCCTCATATACTGTTTTCATTTTAGTTATTTAATATTATTATTTAACACTTTAGCTTAATTTTTTCACTGTGGTTTTCACGAATGTATAAAATCAAATGAAACTAATTTTAAATTTTTGATTCTTTTCTTTCAATATACTGCTTATTTTTCATAAAAATTGTATCTCGATTTCTACAAGTATCAATACTTTTGTTTACTTTTCAGGGTACCCTTTTTTTAAAAAAAATCTATATCATAATAATTTTTAATACCCCTGGCAAAAAAAAAACAAAAGGCTTCATTGTTTCAATTAAGAGATTTTTAGCATGTGCAAATTGTATTTTGTATACAATATATTGTATTGTAGTACAATCAAAAATATTTGATTTTGCAAAAAATTATTATTAAAGATTTTTCTTAATACGTACAATTATGAACGCACATTATATTATTTCTTGTCAAAATTTTATTCACTAAAAAAATATGATAATTATATTGTTAATATTATTAAAATATAAAGTTATTGTTGGTTTTTTAAATTCAATAAGATATACGTGTACATACTCGTATATTTAAATAAGTAGCATAAGTTTTGTGATTGTTTCATGCAATTGAAGAGATATTTTGAAGTATTTTTGACCTATGATTAGGTATGAATTTCATTTAAAACACAAATGAAAGTATAAAAAATGATAATCATATTGCTAATATTATTAAAATATGAAAAGTTATTATTGATTTTTAAAACTCAATAAGATATACGTCTACATTATCATATATTTTGATTGAAGTTGTATGAGTTTTTTATTTCATGCTATTGCATTTTTATAAAGCAGGAGAAATTTTCAGGTAAATGTTCTATGATTTGACGTTAGTTTCACTTAAAAACAAATAAAGTAATAAAATAAAATAGTATCTAATAATTGGAAAATAGAATAGATTCTGATTTGTATGAATGATCTGTTTTAGTTGTTTTAAATACTATTTAGACTGTTTAAAGACCTGTTCAAGCTGTTTAAAGACCTGTTCAAGTTGTTTTAAGACCTGTTTAAGCTGTTATTGTTCCTGTTTAAGCTGTTTTAGAACTGTTTAAAGACCTGTTTAAGCTGTTTTAGAGCTGTTTTTGGACCTGTTTAAGCTGTTTTTGAGCTGTTTTTGGACCTGTTTAAGCTGTTTTAGAGCTGTTTAAAGACCTGTTTAAGCTGTTTTAGAGCTGTTTAAAGACCTGTTTAAGCTGTTTTTGAGCTGTTTTTGGACCTGTTTAAGCTGTTTTAGAGCTGTTTAAAGACCTGTTTAAGCTGTTTTTGAGCTGTTTTTGGACCAGTTAAAGCTGTTTAAAGACCTGTTCAACCTGTTTTAGCGCTGTTTAAAGACCTGTTTAAGCTGTTTAGAGACCTGTTCAAAGACCTGTTCAAGCTGTTTAAAGACCTGTTCAAGCTGTTTAAAGACCTGTTCAAAGACCTGTTCAAGCTGTTTAAAGACCTGTTCAAGCTGTTTAAAGACCTGTTCAAAGACCTGTTCAAGCTGTTTAAAGACCTGTTCAAGCTGTTTAAAGACCTGTTCAAGCTGTTTAAAGACCTGTTCAAAGACCTGTTCAAGCTGTTCAAAGACCTGTTCAACCTGTTTAAAGACCTGTTCAAAGACCTGTTCAAGCTGTTCAAAGACCTGTTCAACCTGTTTAAAGACCTGTTCAAGCTGTTTAGAGACCTGTTCAAAGACCTGTTCAAGCTGTTTAAAGACCTGTTCAAGCTGATTAAAGACCTGTTCAAAGACCTGTTGAAGCTGTTTAAAGACCTGTTCAAGCTGTTTTTAGACCTGTTCAAGCTGTTTAAAGACCTGTTCAAAGACCTGTTCAAGCTGTTTAAAGACCTGTTGAAGCTGTTTAAAGACCTATTCAAAGACCTGTTCAAGCTGTTTAAAGACCTGTTCAAGCTGTTTTGGGCCTGATCAATCTTACGCATTTTTGCGAGCTTGCAATTTCGTTTCTTTATAAACACTTGCAAATTCCATTTAAAATAAACAATTGCAAATGCTATTTAAAATAAACAATTCAGAACTTCATTCTAAATAAATAACTGAGATTCATTGACAAATGAATTGTTGTATTTCTTTAGCATGCCGATCTAAATATTTAGTAAGAATTAATTAAGGAAAAGTGATAAACGTTTTTATATAATAAATTATAAATAAAATTGTGAAATATAAATTGTTGATAAATTCAGGAACATTTTTATGTAATAAAAATATAAAAATAAATAATAAATCTTGGTGTTATATATATTTTCGCTTCCTTAAATTAATTCATTAAATTATATTCAGGTTTCTGTTAATGTATACATAATTTACTTAACATTTAGTATCCAGTTTACGTCATGACAAACTTGAAATCGTCTGTATACTTTTAAGTATTTATTTACTTAGAGTATAACTTTATTTTCATATTATTGTGAAATTCTAAGAAACTACATATAACTTCATGTAGTAGATACTATTTTGATTCGCAGCTTCAAACACAGATTAGCTTATGTTTATATTCATTTTCTAGGTCCGTTTAAGATGATTGGTTAAACATCATCATTGAAAACGAATTGTTCCTAATCTTTGATTTCACAACTTTGAACATAAAAATGAAATTCAGTTTTGAGATTGAGAGAAAAATTAAAAAGAAGATTGTTTTATAAATTTATTCAAAAATTAAAAATAAATATTTTCAATATTTTTATTTAATTATATAAATTTATTTATAATACATTTTTTTTACTTAATTCGCTACTTCGTAATATTTTTCACTTTATTTACTTGTTCTTGTAAGCTTGCATACCATAATAAATCATAATCAATTTAAATACATGTTGGTAATTATAAAAACAGATGAAAATTCAAAATTTAATTAATTTGTGATATCGAAAAATGTTTTTTTTTAAATCCATAGGGTACTGAGCTATTATCTTCCGAAAATTTGCGCTTTTCAGCTTTAAGTTGATACCCTTTTATTTCAGGAACTGTGATTACTTCATGATTTTGTGTACGACGTATATTTTGTGATAAGATTCGTATGTTTTCATTGTTTTCTGGGTGTAATATCATGTTTTTAATTGCTCCAAAATTCACGAGTTTAGTTGTTTCATAGTTCAAACTGATACCCTTTACTTTACAAACTGTTTTGATAGAATTATCTTTTGTACTAAAAATCTGATATGCATAATTTTTTGGACCACCACTCACAAACTCTGTTATATAACTGTTTGTACCATAGCATTCTAGTTCATCGGTCATATCTCCAACGAATTCTCCAGTAGGAGGATCATATTCACCTTAGTAGGTATTGGGGCGGTTGGGCCTGGGAAAATTTTGAAGACCGTGGGAAAATTTTGAATGGTGTAGAAGTTTGAATTGTTGTCAGGTGATTTATGATAGTACAGGTGAGAATTTTGAATATGATTGATTGATTTCTGACAGGTGAGAGCTATGGTGGGGGACAGGTGAGAATTTTGAAATGTACTGACAGTCGTGATGACATGTATCTCGATATTTGTGTGAAGTCATAGATGTCGTAAAACATATGGGTCAAAACTATTTTTTAAAAAAGAGTGTCTTCTTTTTCACTGAGTGGCGGATTCGAACCTCGGTCCTTTCGGACGGTGATCAGACGTCGTAACCGTTTGAGCTATTGATGATGTTGATAGAGTTTGTTTAAATTGTGTATATGAATATATGAAAAATATTAAATTCCTCCCCCTGAACTTTTTTTTATCAGTTTCATTGAATAATAGAATTTAGTATTAAAATTATGAAATAAATTCGCACTATTGACTTTAGGTTATTGATAATGTTGATATGTTTAAATTTAAATTGTATGCATACATATAATATATTGTACGTACACATTTGAATATGAAAGAGAAATTTGACCGTGAATAAAGTTTCTGGGTCATTGTTATAGAATTTAGTATTTAAATTCTAAAACCATTGTATTATATTAATGAGCAATGAAATCTCAATATTTGGCTTTAGATGGTAATGTAAGTGTAGATTTTTTTTAAATGTATGTTTTTTTATGAATCAAAATGTATACTTATTTAAAAAGTCGCTGTCACATCTGTATGATATTTTCCCGTTTTTATTGTGAGTTCGAATTCTATCAACATCACAACTATATATAACAATAATATATAGCATGATTTTTCTTAATAGTGTTGATAGCTTGTAATTAAATTATGTATGTATTTTTTTCAGTAAAATTGATACAAAGATTTTCAAATAATAATTACCTAATGTGAAGATTATCATTACATAATTTTGATTCTAAGTACATACCTAGAAGTGAATAAATGTTCATATAGTATTTGTTTACGAGTATGTAGGTTATGAAAGTACTTATATAATACAGTTTATCGTTTTTTTATGGCATACTTCTAAATTATGAGTATAAAATAGATTTTGTTTATAATAAAATGATTTTAGTAAGTTGTGTGTGTGTGTATGTGTGATTTGTAGTTCACAATTCATAGGATAAAGTATATATTATTTTATCTTGATGATTTGGTGTGAATTGTTTATATATTAGAAATAAATACCCTAACATTTTGGAATTCAGTTCTAAAAAGTTTATCTATTAGAAGTTTTTATATGTATGTAACTATGTACTTATATTTTGCATGCAATAATACCACATATGTTTCTTTGTTAGGATACATAGCAGTATTTTATACATGTTGAGGTAAAATGATAATTTATGAACAACAAATGTAGGTCAAATCACTTTCCACCAGTTAAAAATGACGGTCATTGACATCGCTGATAACTTCAAATTTAAAAGAAAATTAATTAAACACTTTGAACGTAATTTTATTGGGGTAGGTTGTCTGCCCAATTGAGAATAACAAATTTCTTTGTTAAAAGACACTAGGGAAGTCTTTCATTTTTAATAAATTTTAACGGAAAGAAAATTTTGAAATTAATTTTTATTATTTTTATTATTTTTGCCTATTATTTATATAAAAATGTGATATATTACTTATATTCCATATTTTTTAATTTATACATAAAAATCAAAAACTTATAAGTAATATGTTAAATTTTATTTTAATATTTTTTTTGTTGCGGCTGGTGAGTTTTTTCTTCTTATACTATTCTTTTTAATTTTGATGACATCTAAAATTGTTAAAAGAGGAAACATTAAAATTTATATGATAATGGTAAATTATCAAAATATGGAATTTTTTTCAAATTTTTACCTTTACCACGTCTCCTCATCCTCTTCTTGCGAGTACGCCGTTTTTTTCCAAGCGTTTACAAGATGTTGCTCGAACAATGCCTCTTGTAGGATGATAACGAGGCATTCATACCCGTTAACTTGCAGAAATCTCTGTAATGTGAATATAGGTAAATACATTTAAGAATATAATTTCAAGTAAAATAATAATTTTAATAAAAAATAATTTTTAATATAGCACGTTTTTATGATGGACTAAAAGGTATAAAATAATTTTCCTAGCTTCATGCAGTTTCTTAACCTCATTCTGATAATCCTGAAAATTTGTGATTGTGAATTTTTATAGTCATGGAAACACTTGTAAGACTTTTTTCGAAAAACATGGGCGCGATTACCTGTATGGGATAAGAATCTGTACGGGGTCAAGTAAAATTAATTTATACCTTTTTAGTTCGTCTTTTTACGGGATATATGTTTGAAATTTCAAAATGCGCGTTAATATTGTATTGTCATTCAGTTCTGACCAAATGTGTAAACTCTCTATCTTATAAAAGCAGGTTTTAAATCAATTTCTAAATTTGTACCGAACGGTCAGATAGATAAGAAAGCGAAGCTAATAAAAACGTTTTAAAATACTTACATATTCCTTTGAGGGAATTTCCTCTGCTTCTGGAGTACAGTATTCAACCCAGACGGGTTCATTGTACTCTTTTAGTATAATTTTTATAGGCATCAGATGCGCAACAAGCTCTTTAAGCTCCTCTGCTATAGTGGGCCATTCCACTCCAGGTGGTGCCATTCGTGGAGCCTGCAGAATTTCCGATATTTCCTCAGATACTGTTTTCATTTTAGTATTTAATTTAATATTTGTTATTTAATATTATTTAACACTTTTACACTTTAGCTTAATTTTTTCACTGTGGTTTTCACGAATGTATAAAATCAAATGAAACTAATTTTAAATTTTTGATTCTTTTCTTTCAATATACTGCTTATTTTTCATAAAAATTGTATCTCGATTTCTACAAGTATCAATACTTTTGTTTACTTTTCAGGGTACCCTTTTTTTAAAAAAAAATCTATATCATAATAATTTTTAATACCCCAGCAAAAAAAAAAAAAAACAAAAGGCTTCATTGTTTCAATTAAGAGATTTTTAGCATGTGCAAATTGTATTTTGTATACAATATATTGTATTGTAGTACAATCAAAAATATTTGATTTTGCAAAAAATTATTATTAAAGATTTTTCTTAATACGTACAATTATGAACGCACATTATATTATTTCTTGTCAAAATTTTATTCACTAAAAAAATATGATAATTATATTGTTAATATTATTAAAATATAAAGTTATTGTTGGTTTTTTAAATTCAATAAGATATACGCGTACATACTCGTATATTTAAATAAGTAGCATAAGTTTTTTGATTGTTTCATGCAATTGAAGAGATATTTTGAAGTATTTTTGACCTAAGATTAGGTGTGAATTTCATTTAAAACACAAATAAAAGTATAAAAAATGATAATCATATTGCTAATATTATTAAAATATGAAAAGTTATTATTGATTTTTAAAACTCAATAAGATATACGTCTACATTATCATATATTTTGATTGAAGTTGTATGAGTTTTTTTATTACATGCTATTGCATTTTTATAAAGCAGGAGAAATTTTCAGGTAAATGTTCTATGATTTGACGTTAGTTTCACTTAAAAACAAATAAAGTAATAAAATAAAATAGTATCTAATAATTGGAAAATAGAATAGATTCTGATTTGTATGTGTTGAAACAACATTTAATTAAATATTTATAATTATAGTTAAAATTTCTCATAATAGCAAATTAATATTGCAATATAGCTTAATAATCAGTTTTATAAAATTAAGTAACTTATTGTCGTAGTTTTACTGAATTAGCATATTATATTGTACTTACAAATTTCATCATAACTAATGTAGGTGAAAATAATGTAATGTCAGCAAAAGTATATTAGTTAAGTAATATTATTGAACTATTGTTAATTATTGAATGAAAATTTGTATATAAGGAGAATAATCGTTTTAATAAAATCAGAATATACCAGACAATCACTGTGTGTTATTCACTTTGAATTAGCGAAACCTAATTCATATCCACAAAACATTTTTGATACAAAATACATTTAGAATTAGAGTAACATAATTCTAAGTGTTACATTATCAAACAGATTGGAATTAGCGTAACCTAATTCTAATTACTGTTTGTGAGTTTATGTTTATATTGATCACAGTATAAACATTTTTTGGTGACCCCGACGTGATCAAACTTGATCACTCAAACATTTTAGACAATTTTACTTCAGACAATTTACAGATTGACAAAATATAAAGGCATAAGGATCATACAAGGATAAAATATGGACAATTTATTATCAATACAACAAGCTCAAGGAAAGGAAATTGAA
The DNA here is from genome assembly GCA_932526495.1 of Bombylius major. NCBI lineage: Eukaryota > Metazoa > Arthropoda > Insecta > Diptera > Bombyliidae > Bombylius > Bombylius major. The sequence continues at coordinate 18,965,031 of OW052045.1, forward strand.
AAATTCTTGAGTGTTTATTATCAAGATAAACCAGAAAGGAAGACCGTAGCATATATTACGGAAAAATTAGAGATATTGAACAAATTATGGGCAAATTTCGAAAAAGCGGATGATGAGATACGTTCTAATTACTCTGATGAAGCGGCTGCATATTCATATTTCACTAATGACTATTACAACAAGGTAAGGGTTGAGGTAAACATGGTAAAGGATCAATTGGAGAATTTATTAAGCCATGTTAAAACTACAATTACCAATGGAGCAATTCCCAAAAATAAACCTATCACTAACCAAGTTGTAACAATCGCACAAACACCTAAACCATTGTATGAAAATACAATAAATGGAACACTGACAAAACTCATTCGAAGACAAAAAATGGCAATCTCATCTCTGAACAATATATTATCAAAAATAATATACAGTCAATCAAGGCAATACTATGATCTAAAAATCGCAACAATAAAACATTATTGGAATCAAATTGAAGAAAACAATAATGCTATTCGTGAGTTAACAGAAGACGACAATCAAATTGATTATAAATTTGATAGCTATTTTGAACTAGAAAATAATACACAGGTTATTTTAATCAAATTACATGAAGAACGTGACAAGGCGCAGTCAGCACCCCAAATTCAAGGCACGAATAACATGACAAATACAATGATTTCACATATGAAACTGCCCAAAATAAGCTTACCAAAATTTGATGGTGATTATTTGAAATGGCAGCAATTTTACGATTTATTCAGTCAAATGGTGCATAATCAAACAATGAGCAATGCACAAAAATTTTGGTATTTAAAAATGAACTTATCAGGAGAAGCTGAGAAGCTTATAAGGCATTTGGCAACAACTGACGATAATTATAGCACAGCATGGAATATATTAAATAATCGATATGGAAATAAGAGGCTTTTAGTTACAGCGCATCTAGACAAATTAATGGCACAGCCATCAATACAACATGAATCTGCAGCAGCTTTAAAGGCACTGCATGACAACACAAAAGAATGTATATCGAGTTTACAAAATTTGGGACTCTCAGTACAGGAATATTGGGATCCAATTATCGTACATATAATCATGAAAAAATTAGACAAAAACACACATGCACTTTATGAACAATCTATCAAGGATCCTAAGAACTTACAAGCGATGGAAAATTTATTGAATTTTTTAGAAAAACGTTTTCAAGCTTTAGAGGCCTTAGGTAAAAAACAATATACAATAAAGCATAATAATAAACCATCAGTATATATGACAAATACTGAAAATAACAAATTACAATGCATTATGTGCAACAAAAACCATGCAATTTACTACTGTGACAAATTTTTGAAATTATCTCCAAGTGAAAGAGAAAATAAGGCTAAGGACTTTAATTTGTGTCTCAACTGCCTTAAAAAAGGACATTCATATAAAAGATGCACAGCCAGAGGGTGCTTAAAATGTAACAAGAAGCACAATACATTACTACATTCAATGGAGAAATCAATTATCAAGAAAAGCGAAATCATTAAAAACAATTCAACACCATCATCATCAGTAACAACACATAACATCTCAAACAACACTTCATCCTTTTCAGCACAAACTGGCGATTATAGAGACGGATATGTGTCTTTGGGAACTGCCCTTGCAAATGTAAAGGACATAGAAGGAAACACTATTATGTGTAGAATATTATTAGATTCAGGATCACAGTTAAATTTTGTAACAGAGAAATTACGTAAAAAATTACGACTTGAAAATACACGTGTCAATCTAAACATTGCCGGAATAGGTAACGCAAAACTAAAAATTAATGAAAAAATGCAGATCACGATAGAATCAAGAATTAATAATTATTCAACTCAGCTTGAAATGTATGTAATAAAGGAAATTGCGACTCAACAACCACAACAATATATTAACACTGATAATTGGGAAATTCCTACAAATATTACTTTGGCAGATCCTGAATTTAATAAGCCTCAAAAAATAGACATGCTACTAGGTGCAGAAGTGTATGGTGAATTAATGAGAACTGGACAAATAAAATTAGACAACAATTTACCAATGCTACAAAATACAATATTGGGATGGATTGTGCTTGGAAAGGTATTCAATGCTGACTACAATAAACCATTTTGTGGAATCACTAATGTAGAATTAGAAGAGCAACTACAGCGTTTTTGGGAACTCGAAGAATATCCGGTGAAAGCAATATTATCAAAAAATGATCAAAAATGTGAAGAATATTTTGATAACACAACCACACGTAATGCTGAAGGTCGGTTTGTCGTAAACTTACCTATGCTAAGCGATCCACGTTTGATTGGCGAATCAAAGGATATTGCGTTTAAAAGGTTGTTAAGTATTGAAAGACGATTAAGTAAAGATCCGATGTTAAAGGCCCAGTATTGTGAATTTTTAAGAGAATATTTAGAACTAGGACACATGCGTGAGCTGAAAATCAATGAATTAAGAAAACCATATTGTTTCTTACCATACCATTTCGTACTAAAACCATCAAGCACTACAACAAAATTAAGAGTAGTTTTTGATGCCTCAGCTAAAACATCGAACAACTTATCGCTGAACGATCTGCTATTAAATGGACCCAAAATACAAGATGACTTAATTTCAATTATTCTTCGCTTTAGAACCAAAAAATGTGTTTTCACAGCAGATATAGAAAAAATGTACAGACAAATTCTAGTGGCTGAAGAAGATCAAATGTTACAATTAATTATGTGGAGAAAAAGTCCTGCTGAACAAATTCGATACTATCAATTATGTACAGTGACATATGGTACAAAATCAGCTCCGTATTTGGCAGTTAAATGTTTACAAGAACTGGGCGAAGACAAGAACCATGAATATCCATTAGGAGCAGCTGCAATTAAGGACTTTTATATGGACGATGTAATGACAGGAAGCAATGATCTAGAAGAAGCTGTTAATATTCAGAATCAATTACGATTATTATTGAAACAAGCAGGATTTGATCTTAGAAAATGGTGCGCTAATCACCCTAAATTAGTGGAAAATATTCCTAACAAGGATTTAGAAATACAATTAAACTTTTCAGAACTAGAAAATGATCACGTGAAAACACTAGGAATTATTTGGCACCCAGTAATTGACTATTTTTCTGTAACAACTTCAGCAACAAAATTTAAAAATATCACAAAACGAACGATATTAGCTGAAACTTCACAAATCTTTGATCCATTAGGTCTTATAAATCCAGTTGTAGTGTCAACAAAAATATTTTTACAAACCTTATGGAAATTAAAATTAGGATGGGATGATGAATTACCCAATGAATTACGTATCAAATGGCAACAATTTCAGCAAGAATTGACCAATTTAGATGAACTCAAAATTCCAAGATATGTTGGTAATACAGATTCTAACCGGCCTCTCGAGTTACATGCCTTTGCAGATGCCAGTGAAAAGGCCTACCCTAGTAACCATATCCAAGGAAAATACAAAGGAAATTCCAAGGAAATTTTTATTCCGTCTTTTTATATCCAAGGAATTTTCCTCAGAATTTCCACGGATTTTGACATTACACTTCCATTTAGATTGCAACATTTTCCTTGGAAATTCCAAAGGAGCATTCCATGGATAGTTGTGTGTTTAAGACTGGACTTTTCCCTGGAATTAAAGGAGGAGTTTTCCTAGGAAAAAGATTGGAATAATTTTCAGGAAGTTCCCCGGAATAACCTGTGGATTTATCTATGGAACAAGTAGAGAAATTTCCAAACATTTTCTACGGAATTATTTGCGGACATTTATATGGAGCAAGAAGGGAAATTTCCTTTGATTTATAATGGATATTTCCATTTTTTCAAAAAAGTTTTCTTATAATAAATAAAAACAAAAAACATACATTTTAAATTTTTTCTTATAAAAAGATTTATTATTTAATATAATAAGTAGTACATACATATGAAAACCTAAGATTTATTATTCTTTATATGTTTTTTCGTTTTCCGAGTTTTTTCTCTGAAAAAAATTTAAATCATGTTTTTATATTTGTTTTGAGAAAAGCCAAAAAATACTTACGGTTCGTCTTTTTTTGTATATTTCTTTCTATAGCAATCCTTTAATTTCAAAAAGGCACTTTTGAAACTTTTTAAATTACCGGTAGACGGCCCAGGATATTTCTGCGCAGAAATTTTGAAAATAAATATTGATAAAATTAATTTAAACATACCTGTAATTCTTATCTCCTCTAACTACACTTTTTCACTTATAAAAATTAAAACACACACGTCTTTTTTTATCGAGAACTAACAACAAAATGGCAATTATTATATATATTTTTTTAAATATTTATAAAGTTTGAAAGATGCTAGGAAAATTCCTTGCAATTTCCTCTTGTTTTTTAAAATAAATTTGAAGATATGGAGAAAGCTGGGAATATTCCATGTTTTCTCAGATGTTTTTTCGTAAGTACATAAAAAACATAGGACAAGGTTAGGAAAATTCATTACAATTTCCTCTCGTTTTTTAAAATAAATTTAAAGATATGGAGAAAGCTCGGAAAATTCCCTTTTTTACGATAAAACAATGAAAACATGGAATAACAATGGAGATTTCCTGCGGATTTTCCTTGGATAATTCCGCACAACATAAAACATAGGAAATAAATTGGAATAACTCCATCTCAAAGCGTGGAAAAAGTCTGGAGTCTGGAATTATGGTTACTAGGGTATGGCACAGCATTATATGTACGATCAAAAAATGAAGCAGGTGAAGTAAGTGTTAAATTATTATGTGCAAAATCGCGCGTAGCTCCAGTGAAACCATCCACCTTACCAAGACTAGAATTGTGTGCCGCCAAACTCGCTGCTCAATTAGTGAATCAAGTAAAAAGGGTTATAGGGCTCAATTTTGAAGAAATATGGTATTGGGTAGATTCACAAATAGTTATATCGTGGATACGAAGAGATCCATCACAACTAAAAACATTTGTAGCAAACAGAGTCGTAGCTATACAAGAACTCACACAAGCCAAAGAATGGAGATATGTGAACACCAAAGATAATCCTGCCGATTTAATATCGAGAGGTACATCACCTAAACAACTAATAACATCTAAATTATGGTTTGAAGGTCCAGAATTTCTAAAAATCTCAAAAACTAAATAGCCACGTATTTTATACGAAGAGATAAAAGTACAAGAAGAAGAAAAGGTTACAAATTTAACACTAACAATAACAAGTAAATTAAATGAAGAACATCCAATTTATCGCATCAGTCATGGTAATTCATTTAGAAGATTACAAAGAGTGATGGCATATGTTTTACGAGCCGTAAAATTATTTAAGAATAAATATTTACATAGAAAAATAGAAATTTATTTAACAGTCGATGAATTGGACGAAGCAGAAAAGAACATAATAAGAGAAATACAGAAAAATAGTTTTTCAGACGATATAAAAACATTACGTAGCCAAAAACAAGTTGCAAATTCTAGTAAACTAACAACATTAACACCATTCATAGATAACGAAGGATTATTAAGAGTTGGCGGTAGACTTCAGGCAGCAGATATGAGCTATAGTACAAAACATCCACTTTTATTACCAGCAGATAGCTTCGTGACAAAATTACTTATGACTTATTATCACATCATTCACCTTCATGCTGGACCACAAGCACTGCATGCCATTAATAGACAAAAATACTGGATATTACATGGAAGGAACATAGCTAGATCAGTAGTCACTAACTGTGTTACATGTGCACGCATGAAACCACGTCTTTTTGTTCAAAAAATGGGAAATTTACCAAGCCATAGAGTACAGCAAGCACGTCCATTCTTAAATTGTGGAATTGATTTTTGTGGACCCGTTTATACACATTTTAAAATTAGAGGAAAAAGACCACAAAAGTCATACATTGCCGTGTTCTGTTGTTTTGCCACCAAGGCAATTCACTTGGAAGTTGTGTCCGATTTAACAACTGACGGATTTTTAGGCGCACTAAAACGATTTATTGCCAGGAGAGGAATGTGTAGAAATATTTATTGTGATAATGGAAAAAACTTTGTAGGTGCTAAAAATCAATTAGAAGAAATTGAAAAAATCATAACAGAGAATCAATCGAAGGAAAAAATCATTAATTTATGTTCAGAAAGGAAAATACAGTTCCATTTCATTCCTCCAAGAGCACCACATTTCGGCGGGCTGTGGGAAGCGGCTGTGAAATCATCTAAACACCTTCTTCAACGTACATTAAAAACAATGTCACCAACATATGAAGAATTATGCACGCTCACAGCAGAAGTTGAAGCTATTTTAAATTCAAGACCTCTAGTACCATTATCGTCAGATCCCAATGATTTAACTGCACTCACACCAGCTCACTTCATCATAGGAGAACCTATGACGAACACTATTGAAACGCATACAGAGTCAAAAATGTCATTACTAGCCAGGTGGACTTTAATAAATTATATGCGAAATGAATTTTGGAAACGATGGTCAAAAGAATATCTAATTGAACTACAAACAAGAGCTAAATGGACTAAAAACTATCCCAACATTAAACCAGGTACTCTTGTCATTGTTAAGGAAGAAAATTTACCACCTCTCAAGTGGCCAATGGGTCGCGTAGATGAAGTAATATATGGAAATGACGGCATAGTAAGAGTAGTTGATGTAAAAACTGCTTCAAGAATCTTTCGCAGAGCGATACATCAACTTGCGCCACTACCAGTTGAATTAGAAGAAACAGAACAACCGGTAAAGGAAACTCATGATGAGGATGAACCCATGGAGGATGTAAATGACCAAAGAAAAACAAGAAAAAGAAAAATTCCAGCAGCAGGAAGTGCACTTAAGATGATGCTTCTCACCATGCTTATACTACCATTACATGCCTCACCAACAGCAACAATAGAACTAATACGTATTCACAAATTCCAGCATAATCCTGATATTTATTTCGAAAATCGTGGGAGAGCAAGTATCATCACAAATCAATGGGACATATTAGTATATTTCGATTTTAAGGGCTATTGGGCTACCATGAGTACTATTGAAAATGCAATAGAGCATCTACAAAAATTAACTCGCAATATTAATCACAATCACTAACAGGTCTTTGAACAGGTCTTTAAACAGCTTGAACAGGTCTTTAAACAGCTTGAACAGGTCTTTAAACAGCTTGAACAGGTCTTTGAACAGCTTGAACAGGTCTTTGAACAGGTCTTTAAACAGCTTGAACAGGTCTTTAAACAGCTTGAACAGGTCTTTGAACAGGTCTCTAAACAGCTTAAACAGGTCTTTAAACAGCGCTAAAACAGGTTGAACAGGTCTTTAAACAGCTTTAACTGGTCCAAAAACAGCTCAAAAACAGCTTAAACAGGTCTTTAAACAGCTCTAAAACAGCTTAAACAGGTCCAAAAACAGCTCAAAAACAGCTTAAACAGGTCTTTAAACAGCTCTAAAACAGCTTAAACAGGTCCAAAAACAGCTCAAACAGGTCTTTAAACAGCTCTAAAACAGCTTAAACAGGTCTTTAAACAGCTTGAACAGGTCTTTGAACAGGTCTTTAAACAGCTTGAACAGGTCTTTAAACAGCTTGAACAGGTCTTTAAACAGCTTGAACAGGTCTTTGAACAGGTCTTTAAACAGCTTGAACAGGTCTTTAAACAGCTTGAACAGGTCTTTGAACAGGTCTCTAAACAGCTTGAACAGGTCTTTAAACAGCTTCAACAGGTCTTTAAACAGCTTGAACAGGTCTTTGAACAGGTCTTTAAACAGCTTGAACAGGTCTTTAAACAGCTTCAACAGGTCTTTAAACAGCTTGAACAGGTCTTTGAACAGGTCTTTAAACAGCTTGAACAGGTCTTTAAACAGCTTGAACAGGTCTTTGAACAGGTCTTTAAACAGCTTGAACAGGTCTTTAAACAGCTTGAACAGGTCTTTGAACAGGTCTTTAAACAGCTTGAACAGGTCTTTAAACAGCTTGAACAGGTCTTTAAACAGCTTGAACAGGTCTTTGCATAGGTCTTTAAACAGCTTCAACAGGTCTTTAAACAGCTTGAACAGGTCTTTAAACAGCTTCAACAGGTCTTTAAACAGCTTGAACAGGTCTTTGAACAGGTCTTTAAACAGCTTGAACAGGTCTTTGAACAGGTCTTTAAACAGCTTGAACAGGTCTTTAAACAGCTTGAACAGGTCTTTGAACAGGTCTCTAAACAGCTTGAACAGGTCTTTAAACAGCTTCAACAGGTCTTTAAACAGCTTGAACAGGTCTTTGAACAGGTCTTTAAACAGCTTGAACAGGTCTTTAAACAGCTTCAACAGGTCTTTAAACAGCTTGAACAGGTCTTTGAACAGGTCTTTAAACAGCTTCAACAGGTCTTTAAACAGCTTGAACAGGTCTTTGAACAGGTCTTTAAACAGGTCTTTAAACAGCTTGAACAGGTCTAAAAACAGCTTGAACAGGTCTTTGAACAGGTCTTTAAACAGCTTGAACAGGTCTTTAAACAGCTTGAACAGGTCTTTAAACAGCTTGAACAGGTCTTTGAACAGGTCTTTAAACAGCTTGAACAGGTCTTTAAACAGCTTGAACAGGTCTTTGAACAGGTCTCTAAACAGCTTGAACAGGTCTTTAAACAGCTTAAACAGGTCTTTAAACAGCTCTAAAACAGGTTGAACAGGTCTTTAAACAGCTTGAACAGGTCTTTAAACAGCTTGAACAGGTCTTTGAACAGGTCTTTAAACAGCTTGAACAGGTCTTCAAACAGCTTGAACAGGTCTTTAAACAGCTTCAACAGGTCTTTAAACAGCTTGAACAGGTCTTTGAACAGGTCTTTAAACAGCTTGAACAGGTCTAAAAACAGCTTGAACAGGTCTTTAAACAGCTTGAACAGGTCTTTAAACAGCTTCAACAGGTCTTTAAACAGCTTGAACAGGTCTTTGAACAGGTCTTTAAACAGCTTCAACAGGAATAATACCAAAATTAAGTATATCGATGTATGTTCATTATACCCTTGGGTTTGTAAAAACGGTAAATTTCCTATAGGACACCCAAAAGTTTATGTAGGAAATAATGATTGCTCTAAAATAGATTTACAAAAAGCTGAAGGCTTGATTAAATGTAGAATTTTACCACCAGAAGGTCTACATCACCCTGTTCTTCCAATTAAACAGAACAATAAATTAATGTTTTCATTGTGCCGCGTTTGTAGTAAAGAGAAAAACCAGTGTGAAGAATGTCCCCATACGGATGATGAAAGAGCATTAATAGGAACATGGGTTATTGATGAAGTTGCCACTGCTTTACGAAAAGGCTATATTTTATTAGAAATTTATGAGATTTGGAATTATGAAATTGAACAATACGATAAATTGAACTGCAGGGGCGGTTTATTCACAGATATGATGAATAAGTTTATAAAAATGAAACAACAAACATCAGGGTGGCCTAGTAAATGCAAAACTGAAGAGGAAAAGAAGCGGTATATTGATGATTTTCTTAAGAATGAAGGAGTTGAGCTAGAATTTACAGAAATTGTTAGCAACCCAGGGATGAGGTCATTAGCCAAACTGATATTAAACTCTTTCTGGGGAAAATTCGGCCAACGTGAAAATCAGTCAAAAACATGTGTAGTAAATCAACCATCAGAATTGTACTCTTTACTTAGCAATCCGGCAATTGAAGTACAGCATCTTCTCCCCATCAATGAAGAAACGATAATTACTAATTGGTGTTATAAAGATGAAGCTTGTGAATCTCTTTCAACTGTAAATGTAAGCATAGCCGCTTATACTACCACACAAGCACGACTCAAACTTTACAGTTATCTAGAAAAACTAGGTGACCGAGTTTTATACTACGATACAGATTCTGTTATTTACATTTGTAGAGAAGGTGAATATGATCCTCCTACTGGAGAATTCGTTGGTGATATGACCGATGAACTAGAATGCTATGGTACAAACAGTTATATAACAGAGTTTGTGAGTGGTGGTCCAAAAAATTATGCATATCAGATTTTTAGTACAAAAGATAATTCTATCAAAACAGTTTGTAAAGTAAAGGGTATCAGTTTGAACTATGAAACAACTAAACTCGTGAATTTCGGAGCAATTAAAAACATGATATTACACCCAGAAAACAATGAAAACATACGAATCTTATCACAAAATATACGTCGTACACAAAATCATGAAGTAATCACAGTTCCTGAAATAAAAGGGTATCAACTTAAAGCTGAAAAGCGCAAATTTTCGGAAGATAATAGCTCAGTACCCTATGGATTTAAAAAAAAACATTTTTCGATATCACAAATTAATTAAATTTTGAATTTTCATCTGTTTTTATAATTACCAACATGTATTTAAATTGATTATGATTTATTATGGTATGCAAGCTTACAAGAACAAGTAAATAAAGTGAAAAATATTACGAAGTAGCGAATTAAGTAAAAAAAATGTATTATAAATAAATTTATATAATTAAATAAAAATATTGAAAATATTTATTTTTAATTTTTGAATAAATTTATAAAACAATCTTCTTTTTAATTTTTCTCTCAATCTCAAAACTGAATTTCATTTTTATGTTCAAAGTTGTGAAATCAAAGATTAGGAACAATTCGTTTTCAATGATGATGTTTAACCAATCATCTTAAACGGACCTAGAAAATGAATATAAACATAAGCTAATCTGTGTTTTGAAGCTGCGAATCAAAATAGTATCTACTACATGAAGTTATATGTAGTTTCTTAGAATTTCACAATAATATGAAAATAAAGTTATACTCTAAGTAAATAAATACTTAAAAGTATACAGACGATTTCAAGTTTGTCATGACGTAAACTGGATACTAAATGTTAAGTAAATTATGTATACATTAACAGAAACCTGAATATAATTTAATGAATTAATTTAAGGAAGCGAAAATATATATAACACCAAGATTTATTATTTATTTTTATATTTTTATTACATAAAAATGTTCCTGAATTTATCAACAATTTATATTTCACAATTTTATTTATAATTTGTTATATAAAAACGTTTATCACTTTTCCTTAATTAATTCTTACTAAATATTTAGATCGGCATGCTAAAGAAATACAACAATTCATTTGTCAATGAATCTCAGTTATTTATTTAGAATGAAGTTCTGAATTGTTTATTTTAAATAGCATTTGCAATTGTTTATTTTAAATGGAATTTGCAAGTGTTTATAAACAAATGAAATTGCAAGCTCGCAAAAATGCGTAAGATTGATCAGGCCCAAAACAGCTTGAACAGGTCTTTAAACAGCTTGAACAGGTCTTTAAACAGCTTGAACAGGTCTTTGAATAGGTCTTTAAACAGCTTCAACAGGTCTTTAAACAGCTTGAACAGGTCTTTGAACAGGACTTTAAACAGCTTGAACAGGTCTTTAAACAGCTTGAACAGGTCTAAAAACAGCTTGAACAGGTCTTTAAACAGCTTGAACAGGTCTTTGAACAGGTCTTTAATCAGCTTGAACAGGTCTTTAAACAGCTTGAACAGGTCTTTGAACAGGTCTCTAAACAGCTTGAACAGGTCTTTAAACAGGTTGAACAGGTCTTTGAACAGCTTGAACAGGTCTTTGAACAGGTCTTTAAACAGCTTGAACAGGTCTTTAAACAGCTTGAACAGGTCTTTAAACAGCTTGAACAGGTCTTTGAACAGGTCTTTAAACAGCTTGAACAGGTCTTTAAACAGCTTGAACAGGTCTTTGAACAGGTCTTTAAACAGCTTGAACAGGTCTTTAAACAGCTTGAACAGGTCTTTGAACAGGTCTCTAAACAGCTTAAACAGGTCTTTAAACAGCTCTAAAACAGGTTGAACAGGTCTTTAAACAGCTCTAAAACAGCTTAAACAGGTCCAAAAACAGCTCAAACAGGTCTTTAAACAGCTCTAAAACAGCTTAAACAGGTCTTTAAACAGCTCTAAAACAGCTTAAACAGGTCCAAAAACAGCTCAAAAACAGCTTAAACAGGTCCAAAAACAGCTCTAAAACAGCTTAAACAGGTCTTTAAACAGTTCTAAAACAGCTTAAACAGGTCTTAAAACAACTTGAACAGGTCTTTAAACAGCTTGAACAGGTCTTTAAACAGTCTAAATAGTATTTAAAACAACTAAAACAGATCATTCATACAAATCAGAATCTATTCTATTTTCCAATTATTAGATACTATTTTATTTTATTACTTTATTTGTTTTTAAGTGAAATTAACGTCAAATCATAGAACATTTACCTGAAAATTTCTCCTGCTTTATAAAAATGCAATAGCATGAAATAAAAAACTCATACAACTTCAATCAAAATATATGATAATGTAGACGTATATCTTATTGAGTTTTAAAAATCAATAATAACTTTTCATATTTTAATAACATTAGCAATATGATTATCATTTTTTATACTTTCATTTGTGTTTTAAATGAAATTCATACCTAATCATAGGTCAAAAATACTTCAAAATATCTCTTCAATTGCATGAAACAATCACAAAACTTATGCTACTTATTTAAATATACGAGTATGTACACGTATATCTTATTGAATTTAAAAAACCAACAATAACTTTATATTTTAATAATATTAACAATATAATTATCATATTTTTTTAGTGAATAAAATTTTGACAAGAAATAATATAATGTGCGTTCATAATTGTACGTATTAAGAAAAATCTTTAATAATAATTTTTTGCAAAATCAAATATTTTTGATTGTACTACAATACAATATATTGTATACAAAATACAATTTGCACATGCTAAAAATCTCTTAATTGAAACAATGAAGCCTTTTGTTTTTTTTTTGCCAGGGGTATTAAAAATTATTATGATATAGATTTTTTTTAAAAAAAGGGTACCCTGAAAAGTAAACAAAAGTATTGATACTTGTAGAAATCGAGATACAATTTTTATGAAAAATAAGCAGTATATTGAAAGAAAAGAATCAAAAATTTAAAATTAGTTTCATTTGATTTTATACATTCGTGAAAACCACAGTGAAAAAATTAAGCTAAAGTGTTAAATAATAATATTAAATAACTAAAATGAAAACAGTATATGAGGAAATATCGGAAATTCTGCAGGCTCCACGAATGGCACCACCTGGAGTGGAATGGCCCACTATAGCAGAGGAGCTTAAAGAGCTTGTTGCGCATCTGATGCCTATAAAAATTATACTTAAAGAGTACAATGAAGACGTCTGGGTTGAATACTGTACTCCAGAAGCAGAGGATATTCCCTCAAAGGAATATGTAAGTATTTTAAAACGTTTTTATTAGCTTCGCTTTCTTATCTATCTGTCCGTTCGGAACAAATTTAGAAATTGATTTAAAACCTGCTTTTATAAGATAGAGAGTTTACACATTTGGTCAGAACTGAATGACAATACAATATTAACGCGCTTTTTGAAATTTCAAACATACAGGGTGTTTCACAGTTCGTGTGCCAAACTGAAATGGGTGGTAGATCTCGATGAGAAATGAAAAAAATCGTATGGGAGGGGGGGGTCTATTCTCAATGGTTACCGAGATATTCAAGGTCAAACAAAATTTTTTTCGACTAGTAACCAGTTCCACTTTTCGCAACATATTTCAGCGCTCGTGCAATATAGGGAGCTAAATGAAAATTATTTCCATAGGGAACCTTCAGTCCTTTCAAAAAATGTCTTTTATAAAGTTTTATGTTTAATACTTGAGAAGTTATTGTAGCTCAAAGTCAAAAAATTTTGAAAAAAAATCGTCATTTTTATGTTCAAGGTCAAATATCTCGAAAATTTCCCTTATTATTTTTTTTATTTTTTTATCTTAAACAAAAGCCTATTTTACCTGCTCTAATATTGTTTTTATCTTATTGCATTATCTTTATCCGTTCAAAAGTTATTGAGCATAATTCAAGGACAGTTTTTTCAAAATCGGTTAAACTTGTTCTTGTGAAGAATTACTCAGTTTGTCTTGGTATGTTTTACTTCACTGTAAATACTTTGGAGTCCTAAAAAGAACTTATTTTAGTAATAAAAAGGACTTATTGTTTGCCAAAATGCCTTCTACAAATTGTTTTCGATGTGTCCTCCTTCTTTTTGGACACAAATAAAAGCTCTTCGTCTGATTCCGTCTTTCAAATTAATTGTTAATAAATTTTCTCTAACTTTTCTTCCGGCTTCTAGAATTCGCGTTAGTAATTGTTCTCTAGTTTCAATTTTCCTGGCGTATACCAAATCCTTCATGGTTCCCCACAAATAAAAATCAAGTGGTGTAAGATCAGGCGATCGAGCTGGCCAATGAAAGGGACCGTTACGTCCTATCCATCTACCTTCAAAATTTTCATTCAGCCATTCAACAACATTTCTTCCACAATGCGCTGGCGCTCCATCATGCTGATAAAAAGTATTTCTTAGAGTTGCCAATGGAATATCATCCAATAAGTCTTGTACGACAGTTTGTAGAAATTCGAGATAACTTCCACTGTTAATCCTATCTGGTAGAATGCATGGACCTAGTAAGCGACTACCAATAATTCCTGCCCACACATTAACGGAAAAACGATACTGCGTTGAAGTAATTCGCACTTGCCTTGGATTTTCATAGGACCAATAATGTGTGTTGTGGAAATTGACAACACCAGATTTTGTGAACTGAGCCTCATCAGTCCACAAAATACTATCCAAGAACGTATAATCTTCAAAGTTATTTTCAAGCAGCCAGTTACAAAATTCTGTACGTTTTGCGTAGTCATCAGGCAATAGTTCCTGCACAGGTGTAAAATGATAAGGATAAAGTCCTTCTCTGTTTAACACCCTCCACACTGTTGATGAAGACAAATCTAACCGTTGAGCTAAACGTCTTGTACTTAAAGCAGGATCAGCTATGACTTGTCCAATAATTCTTTCTTCCATTTCCGTTGAAAGTTGCCTTGCATTGTCATGTCCACCTCTTTCTATTAGAACGTTGCTCACGTTTCCAGTATCTCTTAGCCTTTGAAAAGTACGCACAAAAACACTTCTTGATGGTTGTCTTCTTTCTGGAAAACGTCGATGGTATTCACGTTCAGCCGCACGAGAATTTCCATTTGCAAAACCATAGCAAAAAATAATATCAGCGTATTCTGCTCTTGTAAACTCCGTCATTTTTAACAATCAATTAAGCACAATTGAATTTCAACTTTGTCTTATTAATAATTAATTTGAAAGGCGCATTCAGACGAAGAGCTATTATTTATATCCAAAAGGGAGGAGGACACATCGAAAACAGTAGCCTTTGGAAAATAAGAGTGAAGTAAAACATACCAAGACAAACTGAGTAATTCTTCACAAGAACAAGTTTAACCGATTTTGAAAAAACTGTCCTTGAATTATGCTCAATAACTTTTGAACGGATAAAGATAATGCAATAAGATAAAAACAATATTAGAGCAGGTAAAATAGGCTTTTGTTTAAGATAAAAAAATAAAAAAAATAATAAGGGAAATTTTCGAGATATTTGACCTTGAACATAAAAATGACGATTTTTTTTCAAAATTTTTTGACTTTGAGCTACAATAACTTCTCAAGTATTAAACATAAAACTTTATAAAAGACATTTTTTGAAAGGACTGAAGGTTCCCTATGGAAATAATTTTCATTTAGCTCCCTATATTGCACGAGCGCTGAAATATGTTGCGAAAAGTGGAACTGGTTACTAGTCGAAAAAAATTTTGTTTGACCTTGAATATCTCGGTAACCATTGAGAATAGACCCCCCCCTCCCATACGATTTTTTTCATTTCTCATCGAGATCTACCACCCATTTCAGTTTGGCACACGAACTGTGAAACACCCTGTATATCCCGTAAAAAGACGAACTAAAAAGGTATAAATTAATTTTACTTGACCCCGTACAGATTCTTATCCCATACAGGTAATCGCGCCCATGTTTTTCGAAAAAAGTCTTACAAGTGTTTCCATAACTATAAAAATTCACAATCACAAATTTTCAGGATTATCAGAATGAGGTTAAGAAACTGCATGAAGCTAGGAAAATTATTTTATACCTTTTAGTCCATCATAAAAACGTGCTATATTAAAAATTATTTTTTATTAAAATTATTATTTTACTTGAAATTATATTCTTAAATGTATTTACCTATATTCACATTACAGAGATTTCTGCAAGTTAACGGGCATGAATGCCTCGTTATCATCCTACAAGAGGCATTGTACGAGCAACATCTTGTAAACGCTTGGAAAAAAACGGCGTACTCGCAAGAAGAGGATGAGGAGACGTGGTAAAGGTAAAAATTTGAAAAAAAATTCCATATTTTGATAATTTACCATTATCATATAAATTTTAATGTTTCCTCTTTTAACAATTTTAGATGTCATCAAAATTAAAAACAGTAGTATAAGAAGAAAAACACTCACCAACCGCAACAAAAAATATTAAAATAAAATTTAACATATTACTTATAAGTTTTTGATTTTTATGTATAAATTAAAAAATATGGAATATAAGTAATATATCACATTTTTATATAAATAATAGGCAAAAATAATAAAAATAATAAAAATTTCAAAATTTTCTTTCCGTTAAAATTTATTAAAAATTAGAAACTTCCCTAGTGTCTTTTAACAAAGAAATTTGTTATTCTCAATTGGGCAGACAACCTACCCCAATAAAATTACGTTCAAAGTGTTTAATTAATTTTCTTTTAAATTTGAAGTTATCAACGATGTCAATGACCGTCATTTTTAACTGGTGGAAAGTGATTTGACCTACATTTGTTGTTCATAAATTATCATTTTACCTCAACATGTATAAAATACTGCTATGTATCCTAACAAAGAAACATATGTGGTATTATTGCATGCAAAATATAAGTACATAGTTACATACATATAAAAACTTCTAATAGATAAACTTTTTAGAACTGAATTCCAAAATGTTAGGGTATTTATTTCTAATATATAAACAATTCACACCAAATCATCAAGATAAAATAATATATACTTTATCTTATGAATTGTGAACTACAAAACACACACACACACACACAACTTACTAAAATCATTTTATTATAAACAAAATCTATTTTATACTCATAATTTAGAAGTATGCCATAAAAAAACGATAAACTGTATTATATAAGTACTTTCATAACCTACATACTCGTAAACAAATACTATATGAACATTTATTCACTTCTAGGTATGTACTTAGAATCAAAATTATGTAATGATAATCTTCACATTAGGTAATTATTATTTGAAAATCTTTGTATCAATTTTACTGAAAAAAAATACATACATAATTTAATTACAAGCTATCAACACTATTAAGAAAAATCATGCTATATATTATTGTTATATATAGTTGTGATGTTGATAGAATTCGAACTCACAATAAAAACGGGAAAATATCATACAGATGTGACAGCGACTTTTTAAATAAGTATACATTTTGATTCATAAAAAAACATACATTTAAAAAAAATCTACACTTACATTACCATCTAAAGCCAAATATTGAGATTTCATTGCTCATTAATATAATACAATGGCTTTAGAATTTAAATACTAAATTCTATAACAATGACCCAGAAACTTTATTCACGGTCAAATTTCTCTTTCATATTCAAATGTGTACGTACAATATATTATATGTATGCATAGAATTTAAAGTCAATAGTGCGAATTTATTTCATAATTTTAATACTAAATTCTATTATTCAATGAAACTGATAAAAAAAGTTCAGGGGGAGGAATTTAATATTTTTCATATATTCATATACACAATTTAAACACACTCTATCAACATCATCAATAGCTCAAACGGTTACGACGTCTGATCACCGCCCGAAAGGACCGAGGTTCGAATCCGCCACTCAGTGAAAAAGAAGACACTCTTTTTTAAAAAATAGTTTTGACCCATATGTTTTACGACATCTATGACTTCACACAAATATCGAGATACATGTCATCACGACCGTCAATACATTTCAAAATTCTCACCTGTCCCCCACCATAGCTCTCACCTGTCAGAAATCAATCAATCATATTCAAAATTCTCACCTGTACTATCATAACTCACCTGTCAGAAATCAATCATATTCAAAATTCTCACCTGTACTATCATAAATCACCTGACAACAATTCAAACTTCTACACCATTCAAAATTTTCCCACGGTCTTCAAAATTTTCCCAGGCCCAACCGCCCCAATACCTACTAAAAATAACCCAAGTTATTAGCTTTTCCCGTGAAAAATAAAACAAATTCATTATGTCGTCAAGAAAGACAATTTCTAATCTTATGAGTAAACAAAAGGCAATTTATATGCAAGATGTGGAAAGATATAAACATTTAGATTCTTTTTGTACATCTGAAGAAACTAACACTGAAACTGTAAATCTGCATAATGAAACTCCACATAGTGATAGTGATGGAGAATCCATGAATGTAGATCAAATACTAAGCTCAGATGCAACCCAAAGTCAAAATTCTTCGGTCATAGATGAAATAAATGAAGAAGAATTCATTAATTCAGAAAGTGAACATTTCTTCTCAAAAATTTGCACTGATATTTCAAAGTGAGCTATACGAAATAAAGTTTCTCATGCATGTGTAGATGACCTACTGAAAGTGCTGAGAGATAATAAAATACCAAATTTAACTGCTTTTCTTTCAAATAAATTTGAAAGTGTTGAAAACTGCTCAAGGATACAAATTGATATAGGGATAGATGGATTGCAATTATTTAAAAGTTCGAAAAGGGTTCTATGGCCTATAATTGGGACTATTTCTGGTAATAAGAATTCCAATATTTTTCTTATAGGTTGCTACAGTGGAACGTCAAAACCAAATGATGTTAATGAATATTTAAAAGAATTAGCAAAAGAAATAGAAATCCTACAAACTAATGGCATCAAAGTTGTACGAGAAAATAACATCAAGCCATTTTCAGTACGTATATTTACATGTGATGCACCAGCGAGAGCATTCGTTACAGGTACTGTATGTCATACCAGTGCTGGATTTAGGCTTAGGCAAGTGAGGCAATTGCCTAGGGCGGCAAAATTTTAGGGGCGGCAAATTTTAGCCTAACAAGCAAAAAAAAAAAAAAACCTCTTCATTGCTGTGAAGAGAGTAAATAAACTTCTACGTATATATCTAACAAGCACAAAAAAAAAAAGGGCGCCATCTGAGACATTGCCTAGGGCGGCATCACACTTAAATCCGCCACTGTGTCATACGGCAAAACATGGTTGTCCAAAGAGGTGAATTCAGATCGAAAAAAATAGTTTATCAAATTGAAGAAGCAAGTCCAAGAACTGATCAGCATTTCCAACAATGAACACATCTGGAATACCATCGGCAAGAATTTCATAAAAAACGTAATGTTTTAGAAGAAATTGGTATTGGTATGACATCACAATTTCCAATTGATCCAATGCACTTGATTGATTTGGGAATTGTGAAAAAAATGTTAAAGGCACTTTCGCACAAGAAGCTTGGCAAATATTACAACAACGTTGATGTCATTAATAACAGAATTAAAAGTTTTTCTAATAGCGTTCCTGACAATTTTTCCAGAAACTGCAGGACACTCAATGAATTGCCGCTGTGGAAAGCTACAGAATGTAGAACATTTCTATTATATACATACTGGTATAGTAGCTTTAAAAGGTGCAGTTGATGATGATATTTATTATCACTTCTTGTTACTGCATGCTGCAATACGTATGCTCTCGTGTAAACATTCGTATATGTCAAATTTTTCAGTATCTAAGGAAATGCTTAAAGAATTTGTAAAACTTTTTCCTGTAATTTACGGAGAAGATAGTGTTACGTATAATGTTCATTGTCTTCTGCATATATGTGACTGCGTTTAAGAATGTGGGGTTTTAGATAACTTTTCTGCATACAAATTTGAAAATTTTATGCAATATGTTAAAAAAATTATAAGGTCTTCAAATTTAATATTACAGCAGCTTTACAGAAGATTAGATGAAGCTCTATTTGCAAATCAGTACCCATATGAAAATGATTGTGATGATTTTAATGTCTCAATCAAACGAGATTCTGATTGTTATTATCTAATAAAGCCTAATTTACCAGTTAAAGTACATGAAATAGATAACAAAAGCGAAACATTGACAGGTACAAAATTAGAAAATATTTGTGATTATTTTACTTTACCTGTTGCATCATCAGAAGGGCTAGGTATTTTGCTTTGGAAAAGGGAAACATCTGAAATTATAATTTTCAAAAAAACTGAAATATTATATAAATTTTTTCCAATTAAATGGGAAGACAATGTTGTATTGATTCCTTTGTTGCACCACTGTTTCAGAAGTTTTCAACACTGACAACTAAGAAAAATGCAACGGCGCGAACCGCTCTCTCCAATTATTAACAATTATCAAAATCCTTTGAACAGCGAAGACGTTACACAAGGCTTTGTAACATCCACGCCATTCCATTCTCAAGAGCACTGTTCAAGTCCATCAATTTTAAAAACTGTTTATCGAGCTACACATTTTACCACAGGTAAGTTAAGAAATAATTATTTTAATGAGACAAAAAGAGTTAAAACAAAAAACTCAATTCTTTTACGTGACGATACTGACTTTTAAATTTTTAAATAATACAGAACCAGGACAACCAAGTGCTGAAGTTTCAAATGACAAAGAATTTCAAAAAGAAATTTTAAAGCAGCTAATGGAGATAAAAAAAGATATAGATGATGTCAAATCTAACCAACAAATTTTAATGAGAAAGGTATTTCGAAATTGTGCAATTTAATTATATTTTCAGTCTCATTAATACTAGTTCTATAAATCATATTACTGATTATTATTAATATTAATGGAACTGATATAAATGTCTTCATGTGTATATTTGTACGAATTATTCTGTATTTACTTAAATTTGCATGTTTCAGATAGAGAAAATTGAATCACAAAACAGTGCTAAGAGCAATGCGGACAACAAAATGATTAGAAATTGCCTCGTTGTACTAGAAAAAATAAACACTTCTGTAAAAAAAATAACTGGTGAAGAAAAAAATGAGTTAGAGGACGAGATTAATGTTCTCTTACCAGTGAAATCAATTGCTGAAGCTAGGGTTACCAGAAGACTTTGTTAAAAAAGAGAACTATTTGTATTTTAAAAAGAGTATAAAAGAGTACACTAAAAAATTTCATTTATATGAAACAAAAAGTCTTTATAACTTTATTCAATTTTAGAAATATAACAACAAAAAATAAAATCATATAATTATTATTTTAATATTATTATTATAATATTATTATTATAATATTATTAAATATTATTATATTAATTTCAATTTCAAAACAAAACAAAAAATCAATTATATGTACAATAAAAAACAAAAACTAAAACATTTTCGTTACATTAAATTAAATGTTATACTTGTCTGACTGTTGAATTTTTTGTAAAATATCTTTTTTCTGAATAATAAAATCATAGAATTGAGAACAATTCATGTGCTTAAAATTATATTTGAGTAAAATAATGTTTTCTATCGTCATAAGCGACAATTTATTCCTCTCATCTGTCCATTGCGCGTTAATGAGACTAAAAACACGTTCTATATTTGCGTATGTGCCGGTATAGAAAAAAAATACATACAAATTTTATAAAATTCTGAAGTTTGTTCTTCATTTCTAGATTTTAAGAAAAGGAGCCACTTTTCCTGAATCAGATCATCCACAAAATGTTTGTTTCCCAAATTTTCTTCTAAAAAGGTTTTCAAATTTTTATACTTATCAATCAATTTTACATCATCTATTACAATATTTTTGGTTTTCAGAAACTCAATCGTTTGTTCAAGATTTTCCCACTTATTTTTCCTACATTGTATAAATTGCATTTAAAATACGCATGTGTTACAGCAATATCTTTCTGAAAAGATTGTTCTCTAAAGCCGGGCGAGAATATTTCAATATCTTTGAATTAATAATTCATGTTGTTTTCAGAAAACTTATTTTATGAAAAAGTCGATTAAGAGACCATTCGAATCAGTCTTTAGGTCTACAATCGAGGACAACACTCTAATTGAGTTTAACCTGGAAGGAAGAAATGGGAAAAGACGTCTACTAGATTTAAAACTATATAACGAAATATTATATGGTAGTTTTGATTATTTATTTTAAAAATATAAATATTAAATATATACTTGCTTTCAGAGTTTCGTCATCAAAAAATAACACGAACAGATTATGAGCAGGAACTGAGACAATATATTTTGAAGTCTCACAACAGATACAATAGAGCAAAGTCTACAGCTGCGTAAGTTTAGCAAAAATGAATAGTTTTTAATAGATATTATATTTCATTACATATTATTACTATATTGATTTTTTCCTCTCTTTAATATTTCAGAAAAATTGCCAGGAAAAAATTAAATTCTTAGATTTTAAGAAATTTTTTAGAATAAGAATTAAATCATATGTATGTATACCTACTTTAATTAAAAAAATAAAAATTAAAAAAAAAGAATATGTTTGGTTGGTCATTTTATTTACCCATCAGTGAGTTTTATCCATGATGTAATTAGCTACTCATGAGAAAACTCATCAGTGAGTTAACTTATGGCATCAGTGGTGACTCATCTACATACTCATTTGAATGTACTCTACTTATGTACAAGTATATGATGAGTTTTTTCCCGTGCTTAGAATAAAACTCAGTAAGAAGTTCATCTAAGTGCTCATGATGAGCTCATTAATGAAATAATCACTAATTTCTAGTAGGGTACCTAATTAGCTACAATACACATTAAGGTAAAGGTACATTTTATTTATCTATGTTTATATGTATTTCAAAATGTAACATATGTAAGGTAGTTAGATAGGTACCTATATCGAAACCTACAAATTTTGATCAATCAGGTGTACCTATAAAATTTTATTAACACCTTGCAGCTGGGAGACTGTGATCACAGTCAGAGAAAGAAATAATTATTTTTCTGTAAAATGACAAAACAATTTACTTATACAGGGTGATTCCGTGACAATGTCCGACCGGGAAACTACGGATAGGTCTCGGCGAGGGGAACAAAAAATCGTATTGGTGGGGGGGGGGGGAAATCTCAAGGGTTTAGGAGTTAGAGGGGGTTGAAGATTTTTGGTACTTTTTTCATATTTTACCCTATAACTTTTTACAAGGGCACGCTAGGCTCACCAACTCTCTTACATAATTGTGAAGGACTCCTGTGCCTTTCCATCAACATCTTACCTGATGGTGTGTATCCGACCATTCAGAAGTTATAAGGCCTCAAAACCATAATTTTGTCATTTTGTCACAGGTTTTTGGACTTTAACCCTGCTTTACTTAAAAAAGGCTTAAATTAACCCTCATTTTTTGTTGCAGAAAATAAAGGCTCAATTAATACTACATTGATTTGCTATCTTCATTTTTTCCAAAAAATGCATAGGTATCCGTATACATTTGTATACTCACGGCCAAATTTGTGTTTTTGCATAAAAAAGGATATTTTGTTTTACCGATTTTGAGCTAGGACCTTGAAAATTGGGGTGTATAGAGAGAACCCTCCAACGAATGATTTGGTGAAGGTTTCAAGCTCCTAGCTCAAAGGTATTTTATCAAGGGTCAAAGTCCGCGTGTATACGTTTGTATACGATCAGGCAATCCTAGCGTTAAAGATGGACAAAGACAGAACTTATATTTGTTCAATGTTGTTGCCAGTTTTATGAAATGTTATTTTTGTTCTGCTTAAAAATACATGGGATAAAAATGTTATTTGTCAACATATTTTTTTAATACACAAAAATTTTTCAAATAGATACATATTTTAATTCACATCAGCTTTTTGTTTTTTTTTTTCATTTAAAAAATGCTTGTAAAAACTAATTTTTCTTCAAGTTGAAAATTTATACCTACATTCTTTTTCAATAACAATACAATTAAAGGAAAAGTTCTTTAGAAAATAAAATTTGTACCTATAACAATATTTTTAGTTAAGTTTTTTCTGGTTTAAATATTATATATTTTCGAAATAAAAGAATTAATATAGTTAAACAACTTGATTGTTGTGAGTCTCAAAATGAACTAACTTTATTATTTTCTTAATTATACAATTAAGTTTACAAAAGTAAATCATGCTTAATGAACTAACTTTATTATTTCTAAATTATACAATTAAATCTTACAAAACTAATTTATGCTTACTAAGTAAATTTTATGAAAACTTCGAAAATCTTTTATTCTCACGGTTGTACTATGCAAGTGTCGTCAGTAGTGCAATCTGATATTTTGCGAAATTTACATTTATTAGTTTAGCTTATGTTTAGTACTACATGTTATTTTCTAGCTAGATTTTAGGAATTTATTCTAAATGTGGGAAAGGAAATAAAAATGTTGACGCATGAATTTGTCATATTATAGACCATATATGACTCTTCCCTTCCGAGATTCTTCAGTCCCGGAAGAATCATTTTTATTATTTTCTGTTGGAGTATGGTCTTCAAAAATTTTGATACTATTTACAGTTTTATTTTCTTTGGTATTAATTAGATAATAGATAACTCCAATCAGTATTATTATTAATACAAAAGTTATAGAAGAAAGGGAGTATCCAATTATTTTACTTTTATGTTCTATGTAATTTATGGTTTCTCTATTTCGGATATTGTCAATATTCAAAGTTTCTAAAGTTATATTGTTTAAAATTTTTGTTAAATTAAATCCTGAATTATGTAAAATAAAATGTTCATGATGTTCTTCATAGATGTTTACGAATTTAAAATTTTCAATTTTTATGTCGCAATTTACAAATTTTATGACATTATTTCCTTTTATTATTATGTCTTGTTTTATACAATTTTGTTTCAAATCAGTATTTTCAATGTTTTTTGTTATTACAATTCCATTTTCAATTTCTTCAACAGATTTTTTTGTATTTATTCTAAAGTCACAAGTATTATTTTTAGCTAATATATTTCTTATACAATTATTCCTATGATATCTTAGTTCTTTTTTACTTAAAGTACTAGTACTATAACTAAATACGTTTTTTTCAGAAATTATAACCTTCTCATTATTAGAATCTAACTCCTCGTTCATTAAATTGGGAAATGGAAGAATCAAAGCATCGTAATATATCTCACTTGTAAATTTGGGGATTTGGATTACAAAAATTATAGTGTTTTCTTTTAGCAAAGTAGCGCTTCTGATAAAAGGTAGGGTTTCGACCGTTATGTTATACATTTTTATTTCTTCGTTCGTTAAAATATCATGACCGAGGACATTTAATCTACTTAGTAAAATATTGTCTTTTATCATTTCTACGTGTTTATTAATTCTAGAAATGTCTGCAAAAATTTGTAGTACGTATTGTTGGTAGCTATTTTCTTGTATTTCGCGACCTATTTTTTAAATTTTATTGAGAAAATTTTGAATTTTTTCTTGTTGTGCATTAACGTGGTTTCTAATTTGGTCAATTGACTTTATTATTTCCTGATTAATTGTTACTTGTTTGTTAGACTGATCGGTCAATTGTTTACTGTTAGCATCCAGGTTTTGTAAGTGGCTATAAATTTCGTCCGCATCATCAGCGTCCATCGTTCCAGCTAAAATCTTCATACCCTTACCTAAAATATTCATCAGTCCTCTTTTATTTCTATGGATATGTGGTACAACTGAGTTTATGTTCTTTTTTAATATTTCTATTTCTTTTTGAAGCAAGGTGAAGTTAGGGTTTTCATTATCCAATTTAAAAGATTTAATGTTTGATTCGATAAGTTCTGTTAAAGTAACATACTCAGTTAGGTTAATGACATGTAGGATTTTGGTATAGTTGTCTATGAGTAGTCTTTTGTCCAGTTTTAATATAACATAGCCCTTGTCCTCGTATACGCGGGTAATGTCCAGTGTTTGCGATTCTGAAGTAGTCCAAATCGTCCCCAGGGTCAAAATAAACAGGATCGTTGGTTTCATTTCTGTAAAAAAAGAGTGTTTATTTGGTATTTTAGTTTTCGTCTGAGTTGTGTTTTATAGTATTTTGTGTTTCTTCTGTTACTTCTATCTATGATATAATTTTTGTCTTTGGAATATGTTTTTAATCTTTTATATTTAGGACTGTTTTTTACTATACTTCTGTTTTTAACTATATTTTCTGTAAGTTTTGGATGCTGCTCTTTATTTTCATTTGCCTTATTTATTCTTAGTTTTTTATTTTGTAAGAAGTTTTGTTTCAAATTTTCTATTTCTGTTTTGTCAAAGTTATTTGTAAAAAAGTCGATAGGTCTATGACGTGTTGTCGAATGTATAGTGTTGTTATAAGCAGTTAGAATTTTGAAAAGTTTGTCGTCTAAATTATGAACAGATTTTTCCACGTTCATTATTCTCATATGTTCATTTAAAGTACCGTGTAATCTTTCGACGTCACTATTTCCCGTTTTTAATGAGGTTGTTGTCTGGTGAAATATTATACCGTTTTCTTTAAGAAATAGCGCGACCTCATGATGTATTATACACCTTTCGCCATCTGCAATAAGTTTTTTCATCTTTCCTAGAAACCTAATTCTTTCTTTCAAAGCCTGTAGGATAGATATCCAGTTCCTGTCATCAAGTTTATGGATTGTGGCATATTTAGAGAATTTATCTATTGTGGTGAGGTACGGTTTGTTTCTTTCTGGGAACCATATGTCTATGTTTACTATGTCATTGAAGTTGTTTGGGGTTTCGGTCAGGTTATACTCAATTTTAGGGGGACTTCTATCGTGTTTTGCGAGATTACAGACATCACAATTATTTATAATTCTATTTATTTCAGTTAAAAGGTTCGGATAGTAAACTTGTGCTTTAAAATTTCATAATATACTTCATTAATGCCTCTGTGATTGTTATTTAAATGTTCGTTACTTATAATATTAAGTATTTCATTTTTATCTATAATGTCTATCAACTTTTTTGTAGATTTAAGGATTTTCAAATTTTTATTATTTGAAAAATATTTTTGATACAAGTTTTGAAATTTAACAAAAAGTGTTATATTTTCACAATATAAGCACATTAGACCTTTGTCTATAATAACTCTTTTCATAAGATTTAGTAAATCACTATCTTTTGTCACAGAGATTTTGTTTTGGCACTTTTTATGAACGATTTTCAAGGACAAACATTCTTTTTCGGATTCTTCTAGATAAATTTGATTTTTGTAGAGGTTTATTGGCTTTTCAGTAATGAAAATTAGGTCATTTGCATCTTCTTGTGCACTGTGAATGGTAGCGTCAGTTGAAATAACTTCATCGTTATAACAATTTTGATCGTTACTATTTTCATTGAGCATTCATTGTTTTTCCGTATTACCCATTTCTACTCTAGATAAGCCGTCTGCAACGAGGTTTTCTTTGCCTTTTATGTACTCAATGTTAAAATCAAATTCATTCAATCGGGTTTTCCACCTTTGAAGTTTGCAATTGGGCTCTTTTAATCCATTAAGCCACGTGAGGGGGCGGTGATCCGATCGGATCAAGAATCTTCGTCCAAACAAGTAGGGTCGGAAAAGTTTTGTGGCCCATACGATAGCCAAAAGCTCCTTTTCAATAGTTGAGTAGTTTTTCTCGTGCTTGTTTAATGTTCGTGAAATATAAGAGATAGGGTGGTCGTTCTGCGACAAAACCGCCCCTAACGCATAATCAGATGCGTCGGTGGTTAGTACAAATGTTTTTTCGAAGTTAGGGTGCACTAGAATGGGGTCTGTTGTCAAGAGTGTTTTTAGTTTTTCAAATGCTTTTTGATAGTCCCTGTCTTTTTGATCAACTTTAGAGCCCTTTTTTAAAAATTTGGTCAGTGGGTAAGCCACTTTTGCGTAATCTTTGATAAACTTACGGTAAAACCCTGTTATTCCTAAAAAACTTATAATTTCTTTTCGATTTTTGGGTAATTTTATTTTGAGAATTGCCTCGATCTTTTTAGGATTTGGTTTTATTCCTTTGTCTGTGACAATGTGCCCTAAAAATTCAGTTTCTTTGCATAAAAAGGAACATTTATCTATTTGAATTTTCAAGTTGACTTTTGTCAGTCTTTCAAGGATTTTTTGTATGGAATCAATGTGTTCCTGGAGTGAGGTGGAAAATATAAGGATATCATCCATATACACAACGCAGATTTTGTTAATAAATTCTTTTAGCACTTCATTTATTAACCTTTGAAATGTCGCGGGTGCGTTTTTCAATCCAAAAGGCATTCGAAGAAATTCGTAATGTCCTTTGGCTGTTGAAAACGCTGTTTTCGCGCGATCTTCAGGATCCATTTCAATTTGATGGAATCCTTTCGCCAAGTCGAGTGTAGTGAAATAATTTGCCTTTCCCAGTTTTTCGAAAGCATCATCAAGGTTTGGTATTGGGTATTTGTCCGCGATAGTAATTTCATTTAGCTTTCTATAGTTTATTACTATACGCCACTTCTGTATTTCACTACGATCTAATTTTTTTGGGACTACCCAAATTGGCGAATTATAAGGAGAATTTGAGTGTTGAATAATTTTATTCTTCAACATTTCCTCTATTTGCCTATCAACTTCCTGTTTATGGATTTCAGGGTATCGATATAGCTTTGAATAGACCGGGATATCATTTTTTGTTTTTATCTTGTGCTTGACTTCACTCGTAAACGATAAATCGTCACCATCTTTGTAGAATACTTTTTTGTTATTTAGGATGATTTTATGCAGCAGTCTTTTCTCGTCTTCATTCAAGTGAGAGGTTTGAATAAAATCTAGTAGGTTGAAATTGTTGATTTCATTGGAAAAAAGTTCTATTAGATTTTCTGTGTAACTGGAGGTAGAATAATTTTCTTCGTTTTTATTCAAAAAAAATTGTATTTTTGCGTTTCTTGTCTCGACTGTACGATTTTTATAATTAATCACAGCATTAAGCGGTACTAGGATATTATTTCCTATGAGGCCATCAAAATAATTGTGAAATTTTAATTCTAAAAATTCCACCAAATAATCCTTTTCGTTGAAAATTTCAAAAAGTGGGAATCTGCATTTGATATTAGAAAAGACATCATTGTTTAAGGTTTTTAGACACTCAATTTTTGTTGGGATTTTCCATTTTGGTTGGCACAGATTTGGGTTGATGATACTGAATTCGGCTCCAGTATCTATAATAAAACGCAAAGTCTTTATGGGGTTTTTAACAACTATATAGGGTAGTTGTTTGGACGGCCTTCTTGAAAATTTTCGTTTTCGTTCATAGAAATATCCATTGGTTGAACATTATTGTTTTGATTACTAGTTCTGTAACTCATTCGTGAGAATTGTTTACTTTGATTAGATCGATTTCGAAAATTATCTGAATTATTGTAATTTTGTACAATACGCGAATTGTTCGAATTCTGAGGATCTTTTGTTTGATTTTGTAAGTTGAAATTTCGGGATGGGTTTATATTGTTTAAATTGTGGGCATTTGGATTAGTTTGATTACTTTTGAAATTAGGTTTATTAAAACCTTGCTTATTTACGGTACCTCTTGGGCCTAGTTTTTGGTATTTTCCGTCGATAACGATTTTATAAGCTTCGTCTAGCGTGTTTGGGTTTCTACTAAATATAATACTCCGTACAGGTTCTGGGACATTGTTTTTAAATGTATTTAGGGCAATCCTTCTATTGCTCTCAATATTCTGGTTTTGTAAGTTTTCAGGATTTAAGAGATAATAGTTGTTAAGTCTGCAAAGATATTTGTTGATTGTCTGATAAAAGTCTTCAATCGTGGTCGTCACTCGGCAATATCTTATTTTGTCTAGTAAAATGTCTGCAGAAAGTTTTTCACCATGATTTTTAACCAATAATGTTTTGATTTCTGACCATTCAGTAGGACTACCATATGATCGCCAAGTTATCTTTGCCTCGCCTACTATTTTGTCCCTAATGTAACCATTTAAAACCATAGCGTTAAATTGATCAAAAACTTGTATTGAAGGGATAATATTTTCAACTCTTTCTATAAATTCTGGAAGGCAGTTTGGGTCTTTGCCATCAAAGGGGGAAATGCTATTTATAAAATTGAGTATAATTTTAAATTTTTCAGCTGGGTTTAGTTCTTCCATTTTCCAAAAAGAAATAAAAAGAGGTAAAATAAACAAGAAGGGAAAGTTATAATTTCCTACACTGTTTCACACAAAAACAAAAAAAAAAATTTGTATTTGACTTCTTAGTAGTTATTATTATTTTTTTTTTTTTTTTTTTTTTTTTTTTTTTTTTTTTTTTTAAAGAATTATTTGCACATATTCTAAATATGTAAAAACAAGAATCAAAAATTAAATCTAAAACTATACTATAAAGATAAATTGAAAGCGAAGTGAAAGTTTAATAAATAATTTAAAAAATGCAAATCCAAAATAGATACGCTCACCGGACCAAAATGTCTTTAATTTTACAGTTGATTGGATGTTGTGTGTTGTAGTTTTTTTTTTTTTTTATGAATTCTCCTTCTTCTATTTGTCGATTTTATTTGATGACAATGATAATTGTTGATGATGTCAAAAACTTTACTATTCACTCTTTTTTTTTTTTTTTTTTTTTTTTTTTCACTGGTTAATTGGTGTTATTATTTTGAAACCTGATTATTTTTGTTGTTGAAATTGAAATTCAATTTGATTATTAAAAGTAGTTGTGATATTTTTATTATTATTATTTTTATTTATTTACTTATTTTTCGTTGAATTGGAATTAATTAATTTATTATAAGTTCGTTTTTGATTATTATTAATTATTGATGTTGATTAATTTTTTTTTTTTTTAAACTTTAAATATTTATTTTTTTTTTATAACTATGACACTTCAAATTAATTTGTTATCACCAAATTAAATTTATGGTATTTTAATAAATTTATCACTTTTATAAGACGAACTATTTCTTTTCACATAAACTTGATCGGAATATTGACAAAGTGTTAATAGTGTTAATGGAGTGTTAGCAAAGGCTTGTAAAAGTTCTAGTTTTAAAGAATTTCTTCATCGAAAAACTTAAAACGTAGCCGACTGCGCCAGTTAAACAACTTGATTGTTGTGAGTCTTAAAATGAACTAACTTTATTATTTTCTTAATTATACAATTAAGTTTACAAAAGTAAATCATGCTTAATGAACTAACTTTATTATTTCTAAATTATACAATTAAATCTTACAAAACTAATTTATGCTTACTAAGTAAATTTTATGAAAACTTCGAAAATCTTTTATTCTCACGGTTGTACTATGCAAGTGTCGTCAGTAGTGCAATCTGATATTTTGCGAAATTTACATTTATTAGTTTAGCTTATGTTTAGTACTACATGTTATTTTCTAGCTAGATTTTAGGAATTTATTCTAAATGTGGGAAAGGAAATAAAAATGTTGACGCATGAATTTGTCATATTGTTACAAATCTGAAAAATAAAAAAAAGAACTTTATTAATGAATTTGAATAAAATTATATTTAAAATAAAGTTACCTTAGAAAGCCGGATCAACACACCATCCAATCATCTCCTAGTTTCCTGAAAAGATAAGAAAATCGATTAAAAAATAGAATCAACCTAATTTACTTTAGTAATGTAAACTTAAAATGTAAATAAATGTTGTTGTTGGCTGTAAATAAAAGAAACTTCCAATTGAACACCAAATTTTTTTATAAATTGGTGCCCAAACCAGAAGCCCCTATTAAAATACAGCCGAATCCTGAAAAATAAATAAAATAAAGAATAAAATAAATAAAATAAAAAAGGAAAAAGGACAACACAAGAAACAAGCACTTAAAACAAAAACAACAAAGAACACATCCAAATTCTTTTTCACAACAACAACACAACACATTACAAATACACACAACCAACACACAAAATTTCGAAGATCTCGAATCTTCTTTAAAACTCCAATATGAGTTAGAAAATAACTTCTCTCATATTGGAAAGTAACAATGACTTTCCAAAAAGAAGATTCGCGAAACTTCGCAAAAACCTATATAAGAGACACCCACAAAAAGAAAAAAAAGTTCAGTTTAGTTAGTTTTTTAAAAGGTGTCACAGTGAGTTCACAAGTGTTTTTTTTAGGTCAATTCTTTTTTTTTCTTTTCACAGTTTAAATTTTGTAATTTTCTTCTACATAATTTTTTCTTACACAGTTTTTTGCACAATTTTCTTTTTCTTTTTTTTCACAAATTTTCACCGTAAGTTGTTTCTTGTTACAGCACAGGTACGAGGTACGTACATTTTTTATACCACTTCACTTTTTTTTTTCTTTTTTTTTTTTTTTTTTTTTTTGCTTCTTCTAACACAAATTTTATTATTAATTTTCACTTGTTTTACTTACCTGTCTTTTCTTTTTTCTTTACCTTTTACCCACTTTCACTCTTAAACACCCTTTTTTTATACTTTTTCTTCAACACGTTCTTTCTTTTACACATAACCTCTTTTTC
The DNA here is from genome assembly GCA_932526495.1 of Bombylius major. Classification (NCBI taxonomy): domain Eukaryota; kingdom Metazoa; phylum Arthropoda; class Insecta; order Diptera; family Bombyliidae; genus Bombylius; species Bombylius major. The sequence continues at coordinate 18,997,468 of OW052045.1, forward strand.
TTCCACTCACATTTTTTTTTCTCAACCACAATAACAACTTTATATCAGTATATCACTGCACTTTTTTCTTTCCACATTCTTTTTTTTACTATTTTTTTTGCACATATATTTTTTATATTCTAATTCACTCGCGGCGCGATTTTACACAAAAACATATTTCGCGATCAATTAATTACTGAATATTCAAATTAACAAAAAAAAAAGAAACAAAAAACAAACGAAATCCCCATTTCGTTTGTTTACATTTAGTTTCCTATATAATTTAGCTAAACATCTGTCAAAACGGACAAGTGTTGCCACAGCGGCTGAATAAATAATTCACTTTAATTAAAATTTCGGTGCTGCCAACCAGTAAATTTTTCTCACCTCAAACTCAGTTTGATTCAGTGAGTCAAACTCAGTTTCGATCTGATTTTCCTCACTTCCGTGTAAATCAGATTCAGTTGTAAGCTTAACTCACTTCACTCAGTTGATAATTTGGTAAGCTTTACTTCACTAGTAAACACCTTTCTTTATTGCCATAGCCATTTTTCTCCTTCAGACAATTTTTTTTTAGATAATTTTTTTTTATTATTGCCATTTAAATTTTTATTTTTTTTGTATTACATTGTAATTAGATTTTTTTTTTTTAAATTTTTAGTAATAGACCCTAAATTTGTAAATTCTGTTTTTTATAATAAATACTAGAATTGTTTTTTCCGTAAAATTATAAAACTGTCTTTTATTTTATTATTTCCCATTTTTTCAGCCCTTGACCCCTATTTTTTTTTTTTTTTTTACCTTTTCTCCTCTTTTAAAAAAAAAAAAAAATCCCTCTCGGACGCCTTATTTTTTCTTTTAACATTTTTTTTTTTTTCTTTTGAATCCATTTTTTTTACTTTTCGCTCACAAAGGCCAATTTTGTAACATTGGTGTCAGGTGTGTGAGGTCCGATCGGTCCTTGAAATAAGACCTCTCCACAAATATTCATATTTGTCAGCCATTTTTTTTCACTTGTTTTTTTTATCTTTTCATTGATTTATCGCGTTTTGACCAAAATGTCGAATCCTGGCAATGAATCGAACGCGGCAAGCTTTTCACTCGACATGATTGGCGCTGCACTATTGAATCTAAACCAACAGGTTAGGATCCTGTCGGAGCAATTTCTGCAACACCAACAGTTCACTAACACGTTAGTGCCCCGAATTTGTGCCTTGGAGGGAAGCAACCAGACCGCGGAAAATATAGCAGAACCACCGGCACCTATTTCGCACAACGTTACCCTATTAGCGAGCTTACCTACACCACCTCCAATGGTCCGTTCTAGCACGAGTGGTGGCCTACAACCTCCTAGTAGCTTCGCGCAACCATTAAATCTTATACATGTCCGCGACCCAACTAGTACCATGCACACTCAACCGCAACCCACTCCGGACGCCCTGAATCTTGCTCACGATATATCTGCGTCCCCTGCCTTAGGAAACCAGGACCCCTCTCAAAATGTGGGGACTGAGTGGGCCCAGACAAACAGATTCGAACCTCCTTCACGGCCCAATCTGGTTACTACTCCCCCTGCATCTCCTACCCAGCGCTACGAGGTACCAGTAGACCCCTATGCGACCACCTTCAACCCCTTGCAGCATGGGCCGGACTTGAGAAGATCGACGGGTTACTTTGATAACTTCAGGCCGTCACTAACTAACTACGACCAAGCTTCTGCTAGGGTAAAAGTCAGCTTGAGAGAGTACGACGGAAAGGAGCCCTGGCAGGACTATAGGGAGCATATCGAGGTTGTGGCCAGGGCAAATAGATGGCACGAGGAACAGCTGGTGGTATATATACCACCCTACTTGAGGTCTACGGCCCTAAAATACTACAGGGGACTGTCACCAGCCATCCGAAGCAACTTCGCTCTACTGGATGAGGCGCTAGGTAAACGGTTTAATTGCCTCCACCAACAATCGACGGCCCAGGCTCAGCTTAACCAGAGGGTACAGCGAGATAAAGAGTCTCTGGTTGAGTTCGCTACTGATATAGAGACTTTGACCTCCCTTGCATTCCCGGACTGCCCAGAGGCCCCTAGAGATCGAATAGCGCTAGGACAGTTCATAAACGGGTTAATCGACCGAGAGTTACAGGTGAAGTTGCGAGAGGCCAACCCAAAGGGTCTCCAAGCCGCTCTGGACCTCGCAGCTCACCTCGAGGCTAGCCGGGATCCTACCAGGTTGGGAAAACGGAATGTCAGGGTTGCTCGTGTGGCGGTATCGCGAAGCGGGGCCAAAAAAGAAGAAAAGTCGGGAAACGAGGATCGCTCAGCTTGAAGGAGCCGGAGCTGAGCACCAACCCCGTTCTTACCAAAGCTCCTACACGTCCGAACCCGACCGTCACCGGCCACGTCAAATTTTATCATCCGACCAGGAAATATGGATTTATAACTCGAGATGATGGGGGGGGTGAAGTGTTCTTTCACAAGGACGATATCGCAGGGTACCAAACACCTAGCTGGTGCCCAAAGGTAGGCGATCCGGTAAAGTTCAGCGTGCAGGCAACAGAGAGGAAAACACCTCGAGCCGTCAAAGTCTCGCCGTTGCTTAGACCCGAACCAACACGCTCACCCAAAACAACTACCTCGTCTGCTGTCACCACCGTTCCACCCCTCGCCGAATCTCTTCCGCTCGCCGACTCGTCCACGTCGTTAAACTGCCCGCCACTGACCAAATAGGGCCCTGGTCAGTGGAGAAAAATGGCCCTGCTATCAAAATTACAATCGCTGAGCTCGGGAACAATCTGCGGATCCCGGGTCGCGTTAACGGATCCGATTGTAAAATTGTAATTGATACAGGCGCCACGCAAACCGTCATCCATCCGAAATTGCTCCACCCTAATCATGAACTTATACCATCTTCCGCTGTCATCCAAAGTGTCACAGGTGAAATCTCACCAGTCAAAGGAAAAGCTGTCGTCGTAATTTCATTCCAAAACACCCCGTACAACCATGCTTCGTTTGAACACCCCGTCTACGTAGCAGACATACACGACGAGTGTATATTAGGAATGGATTTTCTGAAACAATTTGATTGCGTCCTCGATTTTAGGAAAAACATCTTTCACGTAGCAAAGGTTAAGATTCCTTTGGAGACTAACGACGACCCGTTGTCCCTACACGCCTACGAAGAACCTCATTCGAACTCTTCACACGCTCCAAACTCCAACATTTTCCACACCACCATTACGGAGGAAATTGAGTGCTTCCCAGATCATGCCTACCCTACCACCGCCGATCTGAAAAAGCCCAATTCTTCCACTCACCATGAACTTTCTCCAGCTCATCCCTACCTCTTCCCCACCGAACTGGAAAAGTTCAACTCTATCCCTTCTTGTGGAAAATGGGAACGCTTTGCAGACCACGCTGTCCCTTCTGGCCTGGAAGAATTTGAGCTCTCCGTCCCGCCTGAAGAAAGACTTATACCAGTTTCTCCCTTCCGTCGCCCTCCCGAACTGGCAGAGTCCGACCATACTTCCCCTTCTACTTCCATCGTGTGTAGGAAGTTCGAATACTGTTATTCCAACGGTTCTAGAAGTTTGAAATTCAGTTTCAGCTTCACGCAGACGTTTTCGACAACCGGTCCACCGTGTAACTCCATCTTCAAGCATCACTACCAGCCCATCCAGACATTTATTTCTAATATACTCGAGCTACCCGATGAACTTCAGGTTTTGTTCAATTCTTCTAGTATCGGTTTGAACCAGGAACAAAAAGAGACCCTTCTTAAACTGTTGACAGACTTTACTGATATATTCTGCACTTCCGGCACCGACATCGGTCGTACTACGATACTCCAGCATCGAATCGACACCGGAACTGCAAAGCCCATAAAACAACAACCCAGGAGAATACCCCTGTTTCGCCGTATGGAAGCAGAAAGGTTAATTGCCGAAATGCTTACACAAGGAATAATTCGACCGTCTAATAGCCCCTGGAGTTCCCCAGTGGTGCTAGTAGCCAAAAAGGATGGATCGCTTCGGTTCTGTGTGGACTACCGAAAACTTAACGACGTCACCAAGAAGGATTCATACCCCTTGCCCCGTATCGATCTTACGTTGGAAGCCCTTGGAAGTTCCTCTTGGTTCGCCTCCCTAGATCTGGTGTCTGGATACTTCCAAGTGGAAATGCACCCCGAAGATCGAGAAAAGACTGCCTTCAGCATAGGATCCGGTTTGTACGAGTTTAATGTGATGCCTTTTGGTTTAACTAACGCCCCAGCTACCTTTCAGCGTCTGATGGAGATTGTACTAAGGGACATCCCATACACGGTGACTTCAGGCTACCTGGATGATCTCTTGGTACACGCTACCTCTTTCCCTGTTCTGATAGAGAATCTGGCCGAAGTATTCCGGCGTCTTCGTCGTGCAGGTCTTAAGCTCTCTCCTAAGAAGTGTTATCTCTGTCAGAGAGAAGTCAAATTCCTTGGTCATACGATCTCCGAGAAAGGATTGGCCACCGACCCCGAAAAGATCAGAACCGTACAAAGTTGGCCGATGCCAGCTTCTAAAAAGGACGTCCAATCTTTTCTCGGTTTGTGCGCGTATTACCGACGGTTTGTGAAAGACTTTTCTACGACCGCTAAACCTCTGACAGCTCTTACGGAGAAGAGTGCAAGATTCTTGTGGACCGAAGAATGTCAGAATGCGTTCGACCACCTAAAGAACAAACTGGTGTCTGCTCCAATTCTATCACAGCCTAACGATTCGGATCAGTTCGTGGTGGATACCGATGCAAGTAACTTTGCGTGGGGAGCAGTTCTTTCCCAGGTCCAAAATGGTCAAGAGCGCGTCATCGAGTACTACAGTAAAACGTTCAGCCGGCCCGAACGAAATTACTGCGTGACGCGGAAAGAACTGCTCGCTGTCGTCAAAGCTATTGCACATTTCAGACCATACTTGCTCGGTAAAGCTTTTCTGCTCCGAACGGATCACGCGTCACTTCGTTGGTTAATGAACTTTAAGGAACCCGAAGGACAGATCGCTCGCTGGATAGAACGGTTGCAGGAGTTCGATTTTGAAATCCAACATCGTCCAGGTAAGAATCATGGCAATGCCGATGCCCTATCCCGACGTCCGTGCGAGTCCGTCTCATGTAGCTATTGTCATCGCCTGGAAGAAAAAGAACACGCCGCAGTCAGGTTGCTTCAGGTTGTCGAGCGTATGTCACAACTGCAAGATGAGGATGTTTGCTTGGCACTAGTCAAACGTTGGTTGACAGATGGTACACGACCAACTGCTGAAACCATCAGCAGCTGTGAACCAACGGTTAAGAGCTACTGGGCCATGTTTTCATCCCTCATTTTGAAGAATGATGTGGCTTATCGGCAGCTTGAAATAAACCGGCAGCAGATCTTTCAAATTTTAGTTCCCAGGAAGCTGCACGCAGATGTGATGAAACAGGTACACGACTCACCGAGTGGAGGACACCTGGGGATCGATAAGACTATGGCAAAGGTTCGACAACGGTATTATTGGCCCGGTTATTCTGCTGACATCCGAAACTATTGTCTACGCTGCGCGATATGCCAGCAGAGAAAAGGTCCAATACCTAAGTCGAAAGCTCCTTTGCAGATTCGAAACTCAGGTGCCCCCTTCGAAAGGATTGCAATCGACATCCTTGGCCCCTTACCCGTAACGAAAAACCAGTCTAGATACATCCTGGTCGTAATGGACTACTTCACCAAGTGGCCTGAAGCTATACCAATAAAGGATCAGACTGCTGAAACGGTAGCCGAAGCCCTGATCATCAACATCTCTTCTCGCTTTGGATTGTGTCTCCAACTCCATTCTGATCAAGGTAGGAATTTCGAATCGGAAGTCTTTGCTGAGGTGCTGAAAAGGTTTCGTGTCGACAAGACCAGAACGACCCCCCTGCATCCACAAAGTGATGGTTTAGTCGAAAGGTTCAACCGCTCGATACTAGACTACCTTTCTAAGTTTGTTGAAAACCATCAGCGGGACTGGGATGAGTATTTACCGTTTCTGCTCTTGTCGTTCCGTTCAGCGGTTCAGCAAAGCACTAAGCAAACCCCTGCCATGTTGACCTTTGGTAGAGAGCTCCGTTTGCCGATACAGTTGGTAACTGGTGACCCTCCAAACCCCGTAACGAATTCGGTCCCTGAATACGTCGCTCAACTTCAGGAACGTTTACGTGTGGTGCACGAGTTCAATCGGGCCCAGTTAACCAACGCTAGCCGCAGGATGAAAGATCGGTACGATCTGTCTGCCAAAGCTCAACCGTTTAATGTTGGAGATCGAGTTTGGTTGTATAATACAAAGCGAAAGATAGGTCGATGTCCTAAACTGCAGACAAACTGGGATGGTCCATACGAAATTTTAGAGAGAATAACAGACGTTGTGTATCGTATCCGAAGTACCGTCACTAGTCGTAAATCCGTGGTGCATCGTGACCGATTAGCGCTTGTAAAAAACTAACACAATTTCCCGATACTAAACCTTCTACTACTTCTTTTTAACATCAGATATTTTAATAACAATTTTGAAGTCTATTTACAGAAGTTTCTTAGGTGCAGCACGCCAACTAGCCTGGTTCCATTGGACGTAGGGAACGATAAGAAGAACAGGATGTTTGATGCCAATGCGTTTTTACAAACATTGTTGTGGAAAAGCTGCTCAGTTCGCTATTTTTTTTTTATGTTGTTTCCGTTGTCCTTTGTTCTTTCCTTCTTTCGCCTCCATTTCTTGTCTCTATTTCACCCCAACGTCTACACTCAATAAACCAAAACAAAGTTTCTTTTACTTACAACAACATCAACCAAATCTGAAACAACCGATATCCTCTTTTCAGGAAAATGCTCAAGAAAAACGTAACCTTGCTCTCATTGCAATCACCAAACAAAGTCGGTAGTGTTGTAAACAGTATTCAAGAAAAAGACACGACTGTTAAGTGCACAGTTATTATTTTTTTTTTCAAGTCCATTGCGGTTCATGTCTCGATATTCTCTGAGAGAACGAACGCAAGTGAAACTGAGTAAATTTGCAAAAGCAAATACTCACAAACAAGCTTAGCACCAATGACAACGTGTCAAAAGAATACCAGGCGTAAAGTTGAAGAGAAATTGGGAATGAGTACAACATAAATACTGACTAGAAGCATTTTTGTTTGTTAACAATAAGTTCGATGAGTATGAGATTAATGCTCAGTCGGAACTTTAAGCATTCTTCGCGGGGGGCAGTGTTACAAATCTGAAAAATAAAAAAAAGAACTTTATTAATGAATTTGAATAAAATTATATTTAAAATAAAGTTACCTTAGAAAGCCGGATCAACACACCATCCAATCATCTCCTAGTTTCCTGAAAAGATAAGAAAATCGATTAAAAAATAGAATCAACCTAATTTACTTTAGTAATGTAAACTTAAAATGTAAATAAATGTTGTTGTTGGCTGTAAATAAAAGAAACTTCCAATTGAACACCAAATTTTTTTATAAATTGGTGCCCAAACCAGAAGCCTCTATTAAAATACAGCCGAATCCTGAAAAATAAATAAAATAAAGAATAAAATAAATAAAATAAAAAAGGAAAAAGGACAACACAAGAAACAAGCACTTAAAACAAAAACAACAAAGAACACATCCAAATTCTTTTTCACAACAACAACACAACACATTACAAATACACACAACCAACACACAAAATTTCGAAGATCTCGAATCTTCTTTAAAACTCCAATATGAGTTAGAAAATAACTTCTCTCATATTGGAAAGTAACAATGACTTTCCAAAAAGAAGATTCGCGAAACTTCGCAAAAACCTATATAAGAGACACCCACAAAAAGAAAAAAAAGTTCAGTTTAGTTAGTTTTTTAAAAGGTGTCACAGTGAGTTCACAAGTGTTTTTTTTAGGTCAATTCTTTTTTTTTCTTTTCACAGTTTAAATTTTGTAATTTTCTTCTACATAATTTTTTCTTACACAGTTTTTTGCACAATTTTCTTTTTCTTTTTTTTCACAAATTTTCACCGTAAGTTGTTTCTTGTTACAGCACAGGTACGAGGTACGTACATTTTTTATACCACTTCACTTTTTTTTTTTCTTTTTTTTTTTTTTTTTTTTTTTTGCTTCTTCTAACACAAATTTTATTATTAATTTTCACTTGTTTTACTTACCTGTCTTTTCTTTTTTCTTTACCTTTTACCCACTTTCACTCTTAAACACCCTTTTTTTATACTTTTTCTTCAACACGTTCTTTCTTTTACACATAACCTCTTTTTCTTCCACTCACATTTTTTTTTCTCAACCACAATAACAACTTTATATCAGTATATCACTGCACTTTTTTCTTTCCACATTCTTTTTTTTACTATTTTTTTTGCACATATATTTTTTATATTCTAATTCACTCGCGGCGCGATTTTACACAAAAACATATTTCGCGATCAATTAATTACTGAATATTCAAATTAACAAAAAAAAAAGAAACAAAAAACAAACGAAATCCCCATTTCGTTTGTTTACATTTAGTTTCCTATATAATTTAGCTAAACATCTGTCAAAACGGACAAGTGTTGCCACAGCGGCTGAATAAATAATTCACTTTAATTAAAATTTCGGTGCTGCCAACCAGTAAATTTTTCTCACCTCAAACTCAGTTTGATTCAGTGAGTCAAACTCAGTTTCGATCTGATTTTCCTCACTTCCGTGTAAATCAGATTCAGTTGTAAGCTTAACTCACTTCACTCAGTTGATAATTTGGTTCGCTTTACTTCACTAGTAACCACCTTTCTTTATTGCCATAGCCATTTTTCTCCTTCAGACAATTTTTTTTTAGATAATTTTTTTTTATTATTGCCATTTAAATTTTTATTTTTTTTGTATTACATTGTAATTAGATTTTTTTTTTTTTAATTTTTAGTAATAGACCCTAAATTTGTAAATTCTGTTTTTTATAATAAATACTAGAATTGTTTTTTCCGTAAAATTATAAAACTGTCTTTTATTTTATTATTTCCCATTTTTTCAGCCCTTGACCCCTATTTTTTTTTTTTTTTTTTTACCTTTTCTCCTCTTTTAAAAAAAAAAAAAAAAATCCCTCTCGGACGCCTTATTTTTTCTTTTAACATTTTTTTTTTTTTTCTTTTGAATCCATTTTTTTTACTTTTCGTTCACAAAGGCCAATTTTGTAACAATATTATAGACCATATATGACTATATATTAATTACTTAGGTGTTTATTCATTTTTCAAAAATTCTAGAAATAATTGATCTATGTATTAGTTAAATTCATAATACATAATATGATAATTCAAAATTTTCTCAAACTTTAGTTGAATACCTACTATGTATATGTACAGTAAAATTTCTAATGAATCAAATTCAATGTAAAGTAAACAGTCTGATAAAATGGTATATATACATATGCATAGGTGTGTACATACCAACGGCGGAGGGTGGTATGGTTCAGGGTGTTCAGTGAACACCCTAAAATTGTTATGAACCTGATCATTAAAATTTTCTAATTACTTTCGAAAACAATTTTTTTTTTTTTTGTAACAAGAAAAGTAATTTTTTAATATATGTATTAGTAATATCATCATAATATATCAAAATTATCAAAAATATTTTTTTACTTTTCGTTTCTCTTTTTTTCTTCATAGAATTTTGTATGCAAGGTGTTCACATTTCAAAGTGAACATTAGAAAAATCGTACTACACCATTATATTCGTTTATATTTTTCTCTTTTCAAATTCGTTTTTTCATACATCAGTCAGGCAGGTTCATATTTTAAAATGAACCCAGTACAAAATGTACAATACAGTATCCACAGAAAATTACAAGAGAATAATATTTGGTTACTTCATTTCGTTTCTCTTTTTTCTTCATAGAATTTTATATGCAAGGTGTTCACATTTTAAAGTGAACATCATAGTACACCATATAAAGCAATAATATTTTTCTCTTTTCAAACTCGTTTTTTCATACATCAGTCAGGACTCAGGACTCAGGTTCATATTTTAAAGTGAACACCAATACCATAGTAGAATATTATGAGAAAATATTTTTTTTTCATTTTCGTTTCGTTTCTCTTTTTTTCTTCATATAATTTTATATGGAAGGTGTTCACAATGAGGATTGAAATATAAAAGAGATTCCTTCACGAGGAACGTACGAAATTCATAATTTTTACATTTTTATAAAAATTTATCTGAGAAAGCTCAAAAACTGGTCTGAGAAAGCTCTAGTCTGAAGCTCTTTCGAATTGAATAGAATGAATGGGGATTGATGAATGTGTTTGTAAATTGCTTTATATGATCAATATGAAAAATAAGAAAAAACAAAACCATTGTAAATGAAACTATACATATGTATGTATTTATATGTTGTTATACATATTATATGTATACATTATGCTTATATAGCACAAATGATTTTAGGTGTTGTGTTTTTTTTCTTTATAGTTCTGTGTAATTTTTTTGCAGCTGAAGTAAATGATATTTGTTGTTGGTATTTTTTGGCTTGATTTTTTCTTTGCTTTTATGTTTTTTCTTTTTTCAAGCATTTTTTATTTTTGTTTGCTTATTTCGATCCTATTCTTGACCTACCTCTACAAATCTGTTTTACATTGATATTTAATTTTATGGAATTATTAAATGAATTTATAATTATAATATTTTTCGTTGGTCAGTAAAATTTGGTAATATAAAAAGATAATTTTGAAGGGGCATTTTTAAAATTATCCTTTACGCTTTTCTTGTATTTTTTGTTTGTTTTGAAAATAAATTTTAAAACAAGACAAGAAATCTAAAAACATTTAAATTAACACTTCATTCTATTTTTGATCGTTTTCGTAGTTTTTTACAGATTTTTATCCGACTTGAAAGGTAAATATCTCAGCACCCTGTAAAGGCATTGACTTAAAATTTCTGCACAATATTCTGCTTTTCATTCTCTACAAAACTCCTTATGACACCAAAACGATCACTGCAACAGGGCGCAAGTTATACGGCGCCAAATATAAAACTTTTATATTACCAAATTTTACTGACCAACGAAAAATATTATAATTATAAATTCATTTAATAATTCTATAAAATTAAATATCAATGTAAAACAGATTTGTAGAGGTAGGTCAAGAATAGGATCGAAATAAGCAAACAAAAATAAAAAATGCTTGAAAAAAGAAAAAACATAAAAGCAAAGAAAAAATCAAGCCAAAAAATACCAACAACAAATATCATTTACTTCAGCTGCAAAAAAATTACACAGAACTATAAAGAAAAAAAACACAACACCTAAAATCATTTGTTCTATATAAGCATAATGTATACATATAATATGTATAACAACATATATGTATATACAATATACATTAAAAATCTCGAAAAGGGAGAAGAAAGAAATATTTTAATACTTTTTGTGTATATATAATATATATATATGTACATATTATAATATATAGTATAAAAATAAACAAATAATGTTTTCGCTTGTATTTCGCATTTAATCTTCAGCACAAAACCCTCTATATCACAAGCCTCCCTGTGGCTTTCTGCACTAACACAATCAAACACGATAAAAGTGTTGAAACGTCAAAACGTTCAGTACTGGTAGTACAAATATTAGTGTAAAGAAATAGTGTTCTAATTAAATATTTTTGGTTTTTTTTAATAAAATATGGATTATAAAAGTTTTGAAATATAATAAATTAACAGTGTTATAATTTTTAAAGTGCACAATAGTCAAAAAATAAAATAAAAAGGTGAAAAATATTGTGCCTTCTTACCTACTTGTAAGAGAAAAAATTAAAGTATAACTACATAGTACATACCTATGGTGAGGTTATATTATTTGTAATAAAGTGAATAAATTGATTTGATTTAATAAAATTTAATTTATAATAATTCTGATACATATACCTATGTATTTATATAAATAATTAAAGTTTGAAGAATAATAATACATATAAACTTTTTTCTTCTATACCTATATATTGACATGTGACAAATGACTACATTGGCGAGGTTATATTATAAAAGTGAATAAATTGAAATGAAATGTAAACACAAATATATGAAAAAAATAAATAAAGTGAAGGAAATACAGAACAAATTGATTTAATTTAATTATATTTTATTTATAAGTTTATATTAATTGTTAAATTATTGAATCAAATCAATTTCTCACATCATAACATAATCACAAAAATTTATATAAAAAAAGTCTATGAAAAAGTAAATAATTTGGTACATAATCTTTATTGTGTAATGAAGGCAAATAGACAATTTGTGATAACTTATAAATTAAATTCTATTAAATCAAATCAATTTATTCACTTTATTACATATAATATAACCTCATCATAGGTATAGTCATACTTCAATTTTTTCTCTTACAAGTAGGTAAGAACGCACAATATTTTCCACCTTTTTATTTTATTTTTTTGACTATTGTGCACTTTAAAAATTGTAACACTGTTAATTTATTATATTTTAAAACTTTTATAAACCATATTTTATTTAAAAAACCAAAAATATTTAATTAAAACACTATTTCTTTACACTAATATTCCACCACTCTTATTAAGAAACCCATAAGAAACTAAAATGTCAAAACAAAACATGGCACTTCTAACTAATACATACAAAACTCTTGTTCGAGGCTTTTATTGTAGTAGGTTTTGCTTCAGCATATATATTATGTAAAATAAAATTTAAGTCATAATTCATATGTATAGAACACAAAATTAACTATTGAAAGCTTTTTCTTTTTCATAAAAAAGACAAATGTGATACCTCCTTCTCTGCCCGCACAGGGCCTGTTTACGGTTTTGTTTCATTTTCTTTTCGAATCTCTATTATATTTCAATCCTTTTTGTGTTCATATTTTAAAGTGAACACCATAGTAGAATATTATGAGAAAATATTTTTTTCATTTTCGTTTCGTTTCTCTTTTTTTCTTCATATAATTTTATATAGAAGGTGTTCATATTTTAAAGTAAACACCATTGTAGAATATTATGAGAAAATATTTTTTTTTACTTTTCGTTTCCTTTCTATTTTATCCTTCAAATAGTAATACTATTCATTTTTTGAAAATGAACGTTGTTATTTTCCTTACTAGATGTTACCTTTTTTATTTGAAGAAAATTAAAATTAATAAATTCAATTTCATTGAAATTTCAATTAATACAACTTTTTTATTAGATAATAATTCAAATTGTGTGTGGCGTGGTGAAAAATTTCTTTTAATTGAAGCTGGAAGGTAAGAAATAAATAGATTGTTTTTCTCGGGGTAAAAATTAAAAAAAATAGTTCGAATTTGAAACGGAATTTTTTGTCGTTGGTAGTTTAAAATTTTGAATATTAAATATTTCACATAAAAAATTAAACAGTTTTTTTTTAAATTTTGTAAAGATGGATAAGAACGCGGAAAATGCTTCTCTTTGTAATTGCGTTATTGAAAATCTTTTATGTATGTCTTTTTCAAGACAAAACATAGAAGAAAAATCGTTGATAATTCAAAACAGTAGACCCACGCCTATTATGGAAAATTTAAAGGCAGCTTTTCAATGAAATTTTAGACACTATTATAATGCAACTGGAAGTACGCTTTGAAAATATGAAAGATTTAATTTTTATTGAGTTGTTAGACGCTCAAAAATTTCATAAGTATTCTGAAATCTTCCCAATAACTGAATTAAATGCGTTAATAGCTGCATACCCAGAACAATTTGATTTTTTAAAATTGCAAAATGAACTTACTGTCATTTATAATAAAAATTCCTTTTTTTCTAACCTGCCAGTACCTTAAATTTTAAAAAATATTTTATGCAACAATCTCAAAGCTACGTTATCCGAAGTTTTCAAATTAAGTTGTTTAATTACAACTATTCCGGTAACTACAGCTAGCGCTGAGAGATCTTTTTCTTGTTCAAAGAGAATTGAAACATATTTGCGAAATTCGATGACACAAAATAGGTTGACGGGGTTAGCTTTGATATCCATTGAAAAAAAATTATTAAAAGAATTGAGAACTAGGCCAGATTTTCACGAAAAAGTTATTAAGAAATTTTGCGAAAAAACCAGAAAAATTGAATTTAAATATAAACTTTAAAGTGCAATAAAAGTGATATTTTTTTTATTTTCCTTTATTTAGTAAATTTATTTATAGTATTTTATATTTGTTTATTTTATTTATTTATTTTTTTTTTTTGTTATTTTTTTTTATTATATTTTATTGAATTTATTTAAGTGGTATGTATTAAGAATGTTTAAAGTTATTGAGAAATTTTGCGAAAGGACAAGAAAAATTGAATTTAAGATGAACATGAAGTGCAAAAAAAGTGATATTTTCGTTTATTGTATTTTTTATACAATAATGTATATTATTATTTTATATTTTTTTATGCTTTGTTTTTGTTTTTCTTATTTTTTTTTGTTATATTTTTATTGAGTTGTTTAAGTGGGATAGGCCTAATGAAAAATTGGAAATTTTAAACAGATTTTTGAGTTTTTCTTTCTATTTTTTACACATCTTTCTCTTTAGGGAAACCGACCACTTTCCATTGGTTAACGCTCTGACAGCGATACCTCTTGGGTGGAGTGGAAACTCGTGTTTTAAATTATTTTGAAGAGAAACAAAATATAACTTTCATTTCTTTTAGAAATCTGAACACCCGGAAAAATACTACTGGCTCCGCCACTGGTACATACATATACCAATCATTCAACCTACTATGTACAAAAAATAAAAATAAATCCTTCTATTCAGAATAAAAATACCTATGTTTTAAAAAAAATAAAAAACATGAAATTTGACAAAAAAGAAAAAAAAAATCGTGAAATTGATTTCCGATTGAAAAAATTATCATTATTTTATAAGAATTATAGAATGCAAAATAATAAGCTAGGTTAAAAAAACTTTTATAACATATATGTACTTTTTAAAAATTAATTATAAAGCCTCTGTAACTACGATGATATTCAAGTAAAGAGTTGTTCAGGACGTTTTGGAAGTTTCTCATTAACTTTCTCCGTTCTTTAAATTCATATTTTTCTAATATTCCATTATATTTAATTATTTTCAAGAAAGGGATCGATTCTAGACAGGAAGCATTCTATTCACTCATCTCAAATCCGAAAACCCCATGTAAATCCGTTCACGTTTACTACCCTAAAACTCTTTCCAAAATTTCAATTACGTCACGAGGAACACTCTTACCCACAAAGTCTAAAGTAAGTGGATAAAAAGTATATACATAATAATAAAAATTAATAATAAAATTATTTATGCATAATATTTTTCATTTCATACAAAATTCACATACGACATACATAATATGTATTAAAATACAACGTGAACATTAATTTAATTTTCTCTATTGTATTATTTTTGTACTTCCAGAATCAAAACAAAACTAAAAAAATACCATATGGTACACAAATACAACAACAAATACCGCATTATAAGATGAATATTAGAATTATGGGCGTGTTCTTCATTATTCTTTATTTCTTCAATTTCCTTTACATGTTTCTTCTTTTCACATCTCTCGTCTAGCACCCTTGTATAGTCAAACATCTCAAGAGCTTATCCGAAGCCAAATTGGCAAACATACAGACACGAAAATTCAAAAATTTGAATTTAACGGATAAATTAAACCTCTATTGTAGTATATAATTCTCTTTGGTATAACCAAATCAAACCAGTTTCCAGTATAACTTTGTGTATACCTATATTTATATAATATATAATATATAAAACAATGTATATACATATATACATATATGTACATATTTTTGCATGTACACAAATGCGTCTGTGCACATTTCATTGAATATTTGTTTTTTTTCTTCTTTTTTTAAAATTTGTTTCATCGGTTAGTATAATATTTTTTATTTTTTCATCCATAGAATATCAATATGTATGTACATACATTATGTATGTAAATATATTGTATTGTATAGGAATATGAATTAGAATTTGTTTTCTGATTATTGACTGCATGATAATATTGATAATATGAAAAATTTATCCAATTTTTTTTATTTTTATTATAGGTTTTAAAGCTATGAGAAATTTTACTGAAATCCAGAATCCAGATCCCGCTTTTTTTTGTTTTTATTTTATGTAACTATATATATATTTTTTTTTCAAATGAAAAAGGGAACTAAGATATTTTGTTTTCAATTCAAGTACCAATAATTAACAACATTACAATACACATTTAAATACATTTTATTTACCCATATTATATTTCAAAATGTTACATAATGTGAGGTAGTTAGATATGTTGGACTCTATAGTATTTTTATTTATGGAAGTCAGTATTGTGCTTATGGAGGCAGTACCCGATGAGTTTTTTGCCTTGGTAATATTTAATTTAAAAGATTTCCGTCGATTGAAATTGAGATCTGATCACCTGCCACACACGAGACAGATTTATACAAACGAAATGTGAAAGAGTATAGAAAAGTATGCCTATCTTGCCTGTACTGACTTCCATTAATAAAAATACTATACAAATTTTGATCAATTAGGTGTACCTACCTATAAAATTTTATTAAAACCTTGCAGCCGGGAGATGATCACAGTCATTATTAGAAAATTAAAAAAT
Source organism: Bombylius major (assembly GCA_932526495.1). Lineage (NCBI taxonomy): Eukaryota > Metazoa > Arthropoda > Insecta > Diptera > Bombyliidae > Bombylius > Bombylius major. The sequence goes on from OW052045.1 coordinate 19,014,069, forward strand.
CGCTAATGCTTGCAAAGTGTTAACATTATAATGTACGTACTTGTAAATATATGCTAAATGGGAAAAATACAAAATTGAGAAAAAAACAGTGACTTCAAGTTTACAATAAATTTTGAATTTAGGTACGAACAACAAAATTCGAATACGGTATTATAAAAAATTGTAAATTTGGTTGGGTACTTGAAAAATGAAAAATAAAAACAACAATTATTTTTTTATATGTGTGTTGTTTTTGTTTATATTAATTATAAATTTTCATATAGTACAACATCAACAAAAAAATTGTATGATGATGTCATGCACATTTACTCCGTCCTCATTTTCCACACAAAATCGTCTAATTACAGTTTTAAGGCTTTGTGTGTGTGTTTTAAATTTTTTTTTTTTTTGCGAAAACGGTCATAACGTATTTTTAAATCTAATGTTCTAAGCGATTCTTTCTTGTCTGTACGCTCTATGATCTGATTTAGAACTAAAAATTTATTTTTCAACAGCTTTTCTCTTTTGAAATATCTACTTCTTATTCATTATTTTTGCTGGTGATCATCACCATCATCACCATACAGGAACTCAGCCCAGGCAAAAATAACAGACCTTTAATATATCCCAACAATACAAAAGTTACAAAATAAAGCTTTTAAATGAAGGACTATGCAAAAAGCATATAAAATCATTAGAGATTCCAATTTACATTTTTTTTTGAAATTATAAAATTTTAGTTTTCCAAGCAATAATATGGTAGATGCGCAACCAGGTAATTCCAATAGTAAAGCTCATTTTTGAATTTAAAATTTTGATTTTTTCGTTGATTTCGAAATTCGATAATTTTGTATAATGTTGCAATATTGTTTACATTACCCATACGATCATTATTATGTATGTGTAATAATATGCTTATATAAATTGTTAGGAGTATGCATATATGTATATTTTTTACAACTGTATAAATGTTTTTAATGTGATTGATAATGACTTGAATTATTTTTTGTTTATAATTTTTTTTCAGTTTAATTTTTCTTAAAATAATTTATTAATATTAGTTTAAATAGTTAGATAGTTTTTGTTTAATAATTCTATTACAGATTTTTATTTTTAAATAATATTTTTCTTTTTCTTCTTCTTTTAATATCCTAAAGCATATCAGCTCAGCTGACTTTTATTTTCGAATTAGTAGGAGGAATTAAGAAATTAAGTAAAAGGAATAATACAAAATATAAATGCATTACACTTTTTTGAAGATAGAGAAAGACAGAAGACAAAGAAGAAGAAGAAGAATTGACCAATATCAATGACCATAGAAACTAATAAGACTTGGCTTTAGTACAAATCTATGAAAATAATTTTTTATTCAAAAATACGTCTCGCATCCCAGTGAGAGCTTTTATTTTTCAAATCTAAAGCTTTGTTAGCTTAGAACAAAACCATTATAAACTTCATTTGTAATGACGAATACAATAACAAAACTTTGACGTTACATATTTATTTTTTGACAGTATTTTATGACGTCATACATTATTATGATTGCTTTGATCATGTTTTTCCAAATTTCTGTTAAAAATTTTCATTTTTTACAAATGTATAACAAAAATTAATAATGATTACATTGTTGCCGTTATTTATATTTTTGAATTTTTTTTTATTTGATCAAAAATATATATTTGCTTTGAAAAAATTTTTCTTTATTATACCTCTAGATACTATATACATACATATATATCTCGCCCATTCCATGCATGACGGACGGGACATTGAAGATCATTTTTTTGAATCTTTCTTCTTTTTTACCTTTATATAGTTCAAATGTATTTCAGTTAAATGTAAAAAATAATGATCCACCCAAAGACCTGTCAAACAGAAAAAGAAGATGTTTTCCAAGAATTCTGGTTTTAATTCTATATGTAGGGCGATAAGTGACTATAACGGACGGGACATGAAATGATACTCGTTTTTACACTCATAAATTCAACAGTATTTTTCTTCGAAGTATATAACTTCACACCTCCTGTTTAATGGTAAATTTTTAGGTGGTAGTCTTTTATTTGATGGTCTCTATTCCTTTTGTTGTATTTATTCCTCAGTAGTTTTCCTCCATCTCTGGTCCAGGTCCTTCATTCTACTTATATGACCTGCCCAATTCCATTTTAATTTTCTTGCAATTTCTATAATATTTTAAAACCCGTTTGTTTTCTGATTGTATTGCTTTTTATTTTTTGTAATTTTTTTAACTTCTAGATAATTTCAATTTCTTTATCTGAGGTGTTTATTCCTAATTTGGAATTTAATAAATAATTTATTAAAATATTATATATATCTTCCGATTCTTTTATATTATAATATATTACCATGTTTTTTTGTCTATTGTTCATTTCTAACCTATTAATTATTTTACTATGTATGTACTTAAAAAACATTTTTTTGTTCTCTTATTTCTAAAAATATGTTCTTCAATGTCCCGTCCGTCATGCATGGAATGGGCGATACAGTGATGTTCCAATAATCCGTATACTCTAAAATCCGAATTTCCAATAGTCCGAACAATTAAAAAATCTCTATTATGTATTCTATAATTCGAATTGAATGTTTTCTATAATCCGAATTGATGTAAAATTAGAGAAGCATTGCTTTTTTTTTCTTTTTTTTATATTTTCTATATACAGGGTGTTCCGTTTGGTTTGCTTAACCTTGATACCAGTGATGGGTCTCATCGAGACAAACAAAAAATCGTATCGGAGGGGGGGGGGGGAACCCAACGGTTTGGCCGCTAGAAAGCGTTGAAGTTTTTTTGCTCTTATTACACGATGTACCCTATAACTTTTTGTAAGGGCACTCAAGGGTCTTTTTGTGTTTAGAAAAAATGTAGAGAACCCTTTGCCCTTTTTAACAACACCTTACTCATTCCTCTATGTCTAACTGTTAAAAAATTAGGCGCGTTCAAACTCAAAATTTTGTGAATTTTTTCCAAATTTTTGTTTTTCACCCTGTTTTTCTCAAAAAAAGCTTAAATTAACCCAATAAATGCAATGCAATAAAAAATGAGGGTTAATTTAAGCTTTTTTTAATTTTTTAACAGTTAGACATAGAGGAATGAGTAAGGTGTTGTTAAAAAGGGCAAAGGGTTCTCTACATTTTTTCTAAACACAAAAAGACCCTTGAGTGCCCTTACAAAAAGTTATAGGGTACATCGTGTAATAAGAGCAAAAAAACTTCAACGCTTTCTAGCGGCCAAACCGTTGGGTTCCCCCCTCCCCTCCGATACGATTTTTTGTTTGTCTCGATGAGACCTATCACTGGTATCAAGGTTAAGCAAACCAAACGGAACACCCTGTATATAGAAAATATAAAAAAAAGAAAAAAAAAGCAATGTTTCTCTAATTTTACATCAATTCGGATTATAGAAAACATTCAATTCGAATTATAGAATACATAATAGAGATTTTTTAATTGTTCGGACTATTGGAAATTCGGATTTTAGAGTATACGGATTATTGGAACATCACTGTATCGCCCATTCCATGCATGACGGACGGGACATTGAAGAACATATTTTTAGAAATAAGAGAACAAAAAAATGTTTTTTAAGTACATACATAGTAAAATAATTAATAGGTTAGAAATGAACAATAGACAAAAAAACATGGTAATATATTATAATATAAAAGAATCGGAAGATATAAATAATATTTTAATAAATTATTTATTAAATTCCAAATTAGGAATAAACACCTCAGATAAAGAAATTGAAATTATCTAGAAGTTAAAAAAATTACAAAAAATAAAAAGCAATACAATCAGAAAACAAACGGGTTTTAAAATATTATAGAAATTGCAAGAAAATTAAAATGGAATTGGGCAGGTCATATAAGTAGAATGAAGGACCTGGACCAGAGATGGAGGAAAACTACTGAGGAATAAATACAACAAAAGGAATAGAGACCATCAAATAAAAGACTACCACCTAAAAATTTACCATTAAACAGGAGGTGTGAAGTTATATACTTCGAAGAAAAATACTGTTGAATTTATGAGTGTAAAAACGAGTATCATTTCATGTCCCGTCCGTTATAGTCACTTATCGCCCTACATATAGAATTAAAACCAGAATTCTTGGAAAACATCTTCTTTTTCTGTTTGACAGGTCTTTGGGTGGATCATTATTTTTTACATTTAACTGAAATACATTTGAACTATATAAAGGTAAAAAAGAAGAAAGATTCAAAAAAATGATCTTCAATGTCCCGTCCGTCATGCATGGAATGGGCGAGATATATATGTATGTATATAGTATCTAGAGGTATAATAAAGAAAAATTTTTTCAAAGCAAATATATATTTTTGATCAAATAAAAAAAAATTCAAAAATATAAATAACGGCAACAATGTAATCATTATTAATTTTTGTTATACATTTGTAAAAAATGAAAATTTTTAACAGAAATTTGGAAAAACATGATCAAAGCAATCATAATAATGTATGACGTCATAAAATACTGTCAAAAAATAAATATGTAACGTCAAAGTTTTGTTATTGTATTCGTCATTACAAATGAAGTTTATAATGGTTTTGTTCTAAGCTAACAAAGCTTTAGATTTGAAAAATAAAAGCTCTCACTGGGATGCGAGACGTATTTTTGAATAAAAAATTATTTTCATAGATTTGTACTAAAGCCAAGTCTTATTAGTTTCTATGGTCATTGCCAATATCAATATTAATTATAAATATAATATGAATGTTTTATGTAATAATGATAAACATACATTTATTGTTTTTTTTTATTACAGTTTAATATTTTTTGAAAATATTTTATCAATTTAGTTTAAATAGTTTAGAATGTTTTTCTTTAATAAAATAAAACTCTTACAGATTTATCCTTCAAAAATTTCACTTCTTCTTTTTCTTTAAATATCCTAATGCATATCAGCTGACTTTTGTTTATTTTCAAAGTAGATAAGAAAAGTAGGAAGGATTAAGAAAATGTGTAAAAAGAAATATACAAATTATAAATGCATAGCTATCACTTTTCTGAAGATAGACAAAGACAGAAGAAAAATTTGTTCAATGATCAATATGGAATGAAATATGAATTATATTTGAGATACAGTATTAGATCGGTAATTTGAACCTCTATATTTTCAACACCTAAATTTCTGTAATTTCGGTTTCTGTATTTTTGTAAAGAGGTTTTTTGTGATTTTACTTTATGAAATAGCATGAAATAAAACCAAGTTAAATATGTTGTACCTAATTTCAATCACTGATTTTTGCAATAAAAAATTAATTTTAAAATCGTCATAATCAATTTCGTATATATATTGTTTTAATAATGCAAATGAATTTTATTACAGAATTATGGGGTGTTTTTGTTTAAAGTAGTGTTGAAAGTGTAAACTGGTTTCTATCTAAATTTTCAAATTTTAACAAGGTCGGTTTGAAATTAGTTCAAATTATAGAGATTATACTGTTATGTATATTTATTGAATGGATATATTGAAAATCATGTTTGTAAAAATTAATTTTTCTTCAATAGTTGAAAATTTTTACCTACCTACATTCTTTTTAACCTAGGATTGCCTGATCGTATACAAACGTATACACGCGGACTTTGACCCTTGATAAAATACGATCCCTTTGATCTATGGGACCTTGAAACTATTTTTATACTAAAATATTTTTCAAAGTGTTCTTTTTAGTATTGTTCTTTACAGTATTTTTTTAGTTTTTTTAGTTTTCAAGATAAAGTGCATAATAACATGAAAAACGTGAATGTTCCATACATTCTTGTACATTCATAAAAGCAAATATATATTGTTGGCTTTGAAGTTCTATATCTCAGCATCCTCTGAACCAAAAACTAATATTTTTGGATTAAAATATTTGCTGAAGTATTGCTTAAAAGCTGTTTTATACAAAATATGCGAAAAACCATAAAGAAGTTCAACATTTTCAACCTTATTTTCCATTTTATCTCGGAAACTAGAAAAAATATGAAACTTTAATAGCAACAACATTAAATGCTGTATAAAAAAGTTGGACAAGTTGTTCCTAGTCAAAGATAATGAATAAGAAGTAGATATTTCAAAACAGAAAAGCTGTTGAAAAATAAATTTTTAGTTCTAAATCTAATTAGACAATTTTATATGGAAAATGAGGACGGAGTAAATTTAACAGTTTATACGGTGAAAAAATAATCCGAATTTTGGATTAAATTGGGAGTAGCGTAGAAACGGTAAAATTGAGATTAAAAAAGTACATGCAAACGTAGATATTTTTATACACTTATAGTATTCATATTATTCTTCTTCCATATAAAAAATAGAAGAAGAACGTGACAGCTTCACTTTCACCATAAAAATTAGAATCTGCCATATTGCATTTTACCTCACACATACATATAAAAAAATTGGGATTAAACCCAAATAAATTGGGCTTAAGCCAAAATCCGAATTATCGAGTTTATACGACAAAAAATTGGGAGTAAACCAAAATCCGTATTAAAAGCGAATCAGGCATACTCGTACAATGTGAATGACATCATCATACAATTTTTTTGTTGGGGTTGTACTATGAGCCGTTATTAATTTTTGTATTATTTTGTTACTTCTCTTTTGTTGTTTTTGTAATGTACTTATATTGATATTTGAAGAATATTGTTTTTTGTTCCTAATAATCACAATCATGTGTCTCGATAATTTATTTAATATACTAATTGTGTACTAGTTTATTTGTTGTTGTTGTGTTTTTATAAAAATAAAAAAGACTATTTTATTTAAAAAAAATTATTCCGATTGAAATTAAATTAAACTGTTTTACGATAAATAAAAAAAGGAAAAATGTTTGGGTTCAATTTTTAAAATAACTAATAGACTTTTTCTTAAAATTTTAAAATAAAATCAATAAAAATGTTTTGTAGTAATTTTAAAATTTTAATATAATCCAAATTCTTATAATTTTGTTTTTGATTATTGAAAATCAAGCTAAAGTTTATCATCCTGATGATATTTTTCAAAATTGTGAATTAACATATGATCAAAATTTAAATCGTGTTTATAAACTATGTTATGTAGAAATATAATACTAAGTGATACAGATAAAATATTTGGTGATCCATCTGAAAATAATGATGTACGATTTATAAATTGTAGTATGGAAACATTTCCGAAACGTTTTTCAAGATTACTTCATGCAACAAGACATTTATAGTCAAAATAATATGAGTTGGCGAATCTCGCGCATGTCTTACATGTGTTAGTGATCTTCTTGTGTATACATATACGAAGGAAGAAACCTCTTTCTTAGAATTTACAACAACAGAAATGCATGTGGTAAGTATCTTTTCTTCTGCGCATAGTTTTCTAGTATAATACGATTTGGCAACTTTTTTAAATCGAGCTATAACAATACGTAATTGTAATTTAAAACAAATATCAAATGAATTTAGTGAAAATTTATCACATTATTTATATACATTTGATTTAAGTGGAAATCTTTTATTATATTATTTTTATTATACTATCGCAGTTACATATTGCAATCCAACAGTTAATTATTCATTATTTCTAGAATTAGATACATATACTACCGAAGTACGAAAGAATTAATTAATCTGCAAATATTTTCAATTATTTTCAAAATTTCAAAATATTGTTATTTTCTTGTTTTTTTGTAGAATATAATATTTATATTTTTTTTTAAAGAAAGCTAATAAAATGAACTTTTTGAAGCACAGTTTTTTTTAAAAAAAAATAATTACATTTATTTTTTAAAGTAATCCTACATTCGGTAATATGCAGTTGAAAATATTTGCAGATGGATCAATTCTTTTGCACTTGGGTATTACATTGCAAAATTTACCAATTTTTAAAAATTTTCGAGTTTTGATTTTTTTTTATAAAAATTTGGAAAACCTACATATTTATATATTACAAACAAAATCTTACAATCACTTATTTAAATATGTATATTGAACATGTAGAAAATTATCGTTAAAGACAAGTTTCAAGAAAAAAATTGTAACTTACTTTTCAAATTTAAATTGACGTTTTTTGTATTCGATCATAGAAGTCGCTTTTATACAACACGTTTTGTGACTTTGATAACTTAACGTTTATTTAACGACTTTTTCATGGCAGTACCAATTATCAGTGACACCAATCAGAGAATAAGGAGTAAAAGGATATATTTTTAAAACAGGATTTCTGCATTTTTTTTCTTTAAATTTAATAAAAGGATGCATTACAATCTATAAGAAACATAATAATAAAGGTTTAGAAACCTTTTCCTCTTGGAAAAAATTGCAGGAAGGGGTTGAAAATGAGCTTCTAAGTAAATAACTTTGAAGTCTTTTTTCCCAAAAACTATTTAAGAGACAGCAAAAAGGACATCAGATTCGAATTCACGATATCCAAATTCACTATGAAACAAATTTTCATGGATTTGCGACAAATGTAAATGCGTCAAAATCTTTCCGACAACAGGTTCACTTAAGCCTCAAAATCTTTCCAACAACAGGTTCACTTAAGCCTATATTTTTTTATAGAATATACACATGAGTTTTATAAACAGTTGGAGGAAATCTATTAGCGATATTTCTCTTGAATTTAGCAAAGACATATAAAGAAAACACACTTTTTTGATAAAAAATCATTTATTTGTAATATATTTCATTATTATATTATACCTATTACATATTATAATACTTATTACTTATTACATAATTTACCACTATTATTTTTTCACTTATTTTCTAACAAATTAACACTCTCTATATTATCTTTATCATTATTTGAATTTTAATTAACAATTTTATCACTTTTTTATGCAAATTAAATTGATAACGCCACTGTGACCAATACACGTTTTTCTAGAAAAACGATTTTTCTTTATTCGACTGATTTTTTTCTCTCACCATTTAAAAATAACAAGTTAGAACATGTTCCACTTTTATGTAGAGATTACGTCCTGTAAACAATGATCTCTCAATACTCAAAAAAGGATTAAAATTATAAAAAGAATGTATAAAATAGATTTTCAGTTGTTAACTTTGTTTTTATATATAAAATGAGTAAAAATTAAACTTTTTCTGTGTCAAAAAGATCTATACTTTTGAATTTTATAAATTTTATAAAATTTTTTACTAAAAAGTACGTTATAAAGTACTAGGTGTAAATATTTTATAAAATTTACCGCTCAATTTTTAACCGTGAGTTTTTATAACTTCTGAACGGTTAAACGTACAAGGAAAGGATATGTGATACCTTGCTGCAAAGAGCAGAAAATTCTCTTATCTTTTGCAGAAGATAGTGTAGATTTCTAATGAGAGTGAAAATTCAAAAAAAGACTCAGAAACTAATAAGCATGCCTTAAAACAAATAGGGGAAAGTAGCCTAAAACGACATACTAGGGTAAAATGACACATCGGCCTTATCTTTTCTTCAGGATTTTGTATGCACACTAAAGTATTAATTTCTCTTATCTCGGTTGATATTCTGCTTCCGCGTCAAGTACGTATTGAGTTACAGCCGAATACAACAAAAGTAAATGTCAAAGTTTTTTTTCTCAAATATTATTTTCCATTTTTCTCAGAAATATAGAATCAGTTTCATGTAGAGTCATATGTTGTAGTTCGTAAAATTTTGTAACGAATATTTTAAGGTGTTTCTAGCAGCTCTGCTATTTCTATTTTTTTTTAGGAATTTTTAAACTTTGAATTAACGTAGTGGGTAAAATGACATACCTTTGTCGCGGGCAAAATGACATAGGTATTAGGTATATCATAGGTATGTCAGGTATGTCATTCTGCCCTTTTTTTAAATATATAGAGAACGCAGATTTTTATTGTGCTGGAATAAATACAATAATTATGTATACTACTTATATACTTACTATACATATGTATTTTTTTTTTCTAGAAATATGGATTTTGTTTATTTTAAGTTCCACTTTTTTAGATAATAATGGTATGTCATTTTACCCTTGCCCTGTCCTAAAACGACACACTAGACTGTTTGAGAATAAAGAGGATTTTTGTAATGTATCTTACTTATTTAGAAGTTATTGTTAGTTGTAGGTTGGAAGAATTGTTTTCATTTTTTAAATAATGTCTTTAAAAATACGCTTAGTATAAAAACAAATAAAATACAGTCGAAAATAAAAGTGTTGTGTCATTTTAGGCCACTCTCCCCTATTAACATTTGGGAGAATTTTCATGATAAATAATTTTTTAAATTAATACATATGTACTTTAAATTTTCTAGTGAATATATACATTTTTATTTTTTTATAAACAGATATTGCAATCTAAAAGTCAGACGCGGCTCGTCCTTGAGGGCTAATGTGGCACTGCCCCACCAAGAATTTCAGCCTAAATTGCATAATTTCATTATAATGAATTTAAAATTAATTGTAAAAAAAATTTGAAAAAAATCGAAAATAATTTGGTGTAAATTATTTTTCAATGTACATTACATGCAATATGGAAAGAGAAGTGATAATATAATATATACTATATACAATAAATATATAACAATTTATATGTACATACAATATACATGGTTAAACAAATTTCAAATTCTCTTTGTATAGCTATAGGTATTGATAGGTTTTACGTTTAAATTTTTTTTGTATAATCAATAAGATCATACTGATACTCTATGGGGCAGTTCAACAACTGCCCCATAAAAGAGTAAAATTTCATATATTTTGTGTATGAATCATTTTTTCTCTTTATTCATTTTGTACTGAAGAAATTTATGTTCGAAGGGCAGTTTCAATTCTGCCCCTAAAGTGAGAAAATATTTTGTCTTATACATAACAATACAACACAAATTTTTCTCTTAATTTTTTTTCTCATAGGATTCTACATGGTTAAAAATGTTTCTCTTATAATAAATTTGTCATTTTAAAATTATTTTTGTAAAAATTGCTTTAAATTCTAAAAACAATAGATATTCATATTATTTTTATTTATTCATGATATTTATTTTATAATTATTGTATTACCTATTATAATTAAACTTTTTTTTTTCATTTTAAATTACCAATTTTACACCATTTATGAAATTCATAAAAATGAAGACACAAATACATTTCAGACGATGTTGTTATTGTTTTCGAAAAAAATTTTCACTAAATTTGGCTTTTAAGTTTTAACCCCCTCTAACTCCTAAACCGTTGAGATTTTCCATCCCCCACCAATACGATTTTTTGTTCCCCTCGCCGAGACCTATCCGTAGTTTCCCGGTCGGACACCGTAACGGAATCACCCTGTATATTATATACAGGGTGTTTCCGTTATCCACGACCAAAAGGATACCATAGATAGGGCTCATCGAGACAAACAAAAAATCGTATTGGAGGGGGAGGGAATCCCAAGGGTTTGGCCGCTAGAGGGCGATGAAGTTTTTTCGCACTTCTTCCACTAAACACCCCATAACTTTTTGCAGGAGCACTCTAGGGTCACCTTTTATGAAAAAACAATGTAGAAGATCCTTTGCCCTTTTCAACGATACCTTACTTGTTCCTCTTTTTCTAACTGTTAAAAAGTTAGGGTCATTTAAAATCAAAATTTTGTGAATTTTTTCCATTTTTTGTGTTTAACCCTGCTTTACTCAAAAAAGGCTTAAATTAACCCTCATTTTTTATTGCAGAAAATGAAGGCTCAATTAATTCTACATCGATTTGCTATCTTCATTTTTTTCAAAAAATGTATAGTTTTAGGAGTCAAAAATGTTACATTTTGTTTCTAAAAATTGATGAGAGGAAGTTTTATATTTGGCGCCGTATAACTTGCGCCCTGTTCAGTGATCTTTTTGGTGTCTTAGGGAGTTTTGTAGAGAATAAAAATCAAAATATTGTGCAGAAACTTTAAGTCAATGCCTTTACAGGGTCCCGAGATATTTATCTTTCAAGTCGGATTTTTTCACGAAAACGATCAAAAATAGAATGAAGTGTTGTTAATTTAAATGTTTTTATATTTCTTGTCTTGTTTTAAACTTTATTTTGAAAACAAACAAAAAATACAAGAAAAGCGTAAAGGATAATTTTAAAAATGCCCCTTCAAAATTATTTTTTTATATTATCAAATTTTACTGACCAACGAAAAATATTATAATTATAAATTCATTTAATAATTCTATAAAATTAAATATCAATGTAAAACAGATTTGTAGAGGTAGGTCAAGAATAGGATCGAAATAAGCAAACAAAAATAAAAAATGCTTGAAAAAAGAAAAAACATAAAAGCAAAGAAAAAATCAAGCCAAAAATATCAACAACAAATAGCATTTTTTTCAGCTGCAAAAAAAATGACACAGAACTATAAAGAAAAAAAAATAGAACACTAAAATCATTTGTTTTAAGCATAATGTATACATATAATATGTATAACAACATATATGTATAGTTTCATTTACAATGGTTTTGTTTTTTCTTATTTTTCATATTGATCATAAAGCAATTTACGAACACATTCATCAATCCCCATTCATTCTATTCAATTCGACAGAGCTTCAGACCAGAGCTTTCTCAGACCAGTTTTAGAGCTTTCTCAGATAAATTTTTATAAAAATGTAAAAACTATGAATTGTGACGTTTTTTTGTGAAGGAATCTCTTTATACTTGATACTTTTTGCATACATGACATGATTCTGTAAAGTGTACTTCACAGTTAACGATTTATTATTTGATTTATCATTTGACTGATGTAATTTGTTGTTGTTACAAAAAGTAACGCTTAGCATAAACAAGATAAGTGACTTCAAGTTTACAATAAATTTTGTATTTAGGTACGAAGGAACAACAAAATTCAAATACGGTTTTATAAAAAAATTGTAAATTTGGTTGAGTACTTGAAAAATGAAAAATAAAAACAACAATTATTTTTTTATATGTGTGTTGTTTTTGTTTATATTAATTATAAATTTTCATATAGTACAACATCAACAAAAAAATTGTATGATGATGTCATGCACATTTACTCCGTCCTCATTTTCCATATAAAATTGTCTAATTACAGTTTTGAGGATTTTTGTGTATGTTAAATTTTTTTTTATTGCAAAAACGGTCATAACGTATTTTTAAATCTAATGTTCTAAGCGATTCCTTCTTGTCTGTCCGCTCTATGAACAGATTTAGAACTAAAAATTTATTTTTCAACAGCTTTTCTGTTCTGGAATATCAACTTCTTATTAATTATCTTTGTTGTAATGTTGTTAATTATTGGTACTTGAATTGAAAACAAAATATCTTAGTTCCCTTTTTCATTTGAAAAAAAAATATATACCTATATAGTTACATAAAATAAAAACAAAAAAAAGCGGGATCTGGATTGTGGTTTTCAGTAAAATTTCTCGTAGCTTCAAAAACTATAAAAAAAAATAAAAATAATTGGATAAATTTTTCATATCATCATGCATTCAATATTCAGAAAACAAATTCTAATTCATATTCCTATACAATACAATATATATTTACATACATAATGTATGTATAATACATACATATTGATATTCTATGGATGAAAAAATAAAAAATATTATATTAACCGGTGAAACAAATTTTAAAAAAAGAAGAAAAAACACAAATATTAAATGAAATGTGTGCAGACGGTAAACACGTATTTGTGTACATGCAAAAATATGTACCAATATATATGTATATACATTGTTATATATATTATATAAATATAGATATACACAAAGTTATACTGGAAACTGGTTTGATTTGGTTATACACAAAAAAAAAAAAAAAAAAAAACAAGAGCATGAGCGAATATGGATAATAAAAAAAAATCACCCGACTCGATCATTTTTTTTAAGTTTGAATTTCAAATCGTTAGTTCTATTTTTGCTCGCCAGATAGGACAGACAAGAAGGTTTCGTTTAGGAGCCTTTAATGAAATAGAGTGAAAATACAAATGTACTACGCGAAATATCTATTGTGTTAATCTATAATTATTGGGAGCAGTACAAAATCCCCAAACTCAAAATCCCCAAGTAACAAAATCCCCACGTTTTTTAGTATACTCAAATACAAAATCCCAAAATACAAAATCCCCAAATACAAAATCCCTAAATTCAAAATCCCCAAATACAAAATCCCCAAATACAAAATCCCCAAATACAAAATCCCCAAATACAAAATCCCCAAATTCAAAATCCCCACAAAACCCCCAGCTTTAATGTTAGGAAAACAAAATAGAATTTAAAACAATAATACTTAATTCATATTTGACTAAATATTGTTTCTTATCAATTGCAATATTTCATATTTAATATCGTATTTAACCATTTTTTAAATTTTACTCTAAAAATATGATGATATGTGTACACGTTTACCTAAATATCTTTAATAGAGGTAAGTATTCAAAAAAGAAATTTAACTATGTACTTTTGTTAAATTTTTGTTCCTTTGTATTTATTGCTGTAATTCTCTTTCTTAGACTGTAATGGACAGTACAGGTATGACATATAAATGGCATAGGTATTATATCTGAATATTTTATTTCGTGAATATGAAGATTTTTATTAAACGAAAAAACCTGGAACTCGCTTATATGAGAATCTAGTTATTGAGTTGTATCTCTGTAACGACAACATATTATTAAATATTTATACAAAAACACACAGCAGCCTGCACACATTTACTGCAATAGAAAAACCCATTCTGTAATATCCTCATTCATATACCATGCAGGTAGGCAATTGATTGATAAATTCTAAGAATAACAAGAGAAAATTTTCATACTTTCAATTTTGAATGATTTGTATACCTAACATAATTATCTTTGAGACAAAAAAGAGGTCACACATTTGCTAATATTTCTATTTTCTATAATATTCCATTTATAAAAAGTAAAAATATGCAGTGGATTAGTGATATAACAACTTGCAATATTCCAAGAAATTTTAATTTTTTGAATTTCTTAAACTAATAATAGAAAGGATATCAAGGATCACATAATGTTCTAATAATTTGAAAAAAATATTTTCACTCTTTAAGTAAAACTCAATGATTAAACATCTAGATTTTATTTGAAATTTGAAAAAAGTGTATTTAGAAAGATGGAAATTTTAGTCCAAAAATCTAATAAAGGAAACGACAAATTATTCGTTAACGGCTACAGTTACCATTTTCATTCGAAAACGAGAAATAATTTATTTAGATGGTCATGTTCGCAAAGAAAATCGGTATTTTGTAAAAGTGTCATTGTGACAAAAAAAATTGATGAAGTTCATAACGTGTATAGAGAGCCAAGTGAGCACAACCACGAAAATATAAATCATGAAAAAACAATTTGTAAATCAAATAATAATTTAAAAATTCGTGCTTCAACATCATCATCAAATCCTTCACAAATAATCAGGCAAGTGACTTGTGAAACTAGTTCAGACTGTAGAGTATATTAATTTACCTTCTAAAGAAGCCCAGAAACTGAAAGTGAATCGTGTTCGTACAAAAAAACTAAAATTTAACGAACCAGAAAACTTAGAATCAATAAATATTCCAGAGGATTTATTATATTTAGAAGGTGATCTTTTCGTTTTAAGCCAAAAAAATTTCGGCAGTGGAGTGAACATAATTTTAGGTTTAAAAAACTCACTAAAAGAACTGGGGAAAGCAAAGTGTTGGCTTTTGGATGGTACATTTTATGTTGTGCCATCCATAATGAGACAACTTTTTACCTTCCATGGTTTGGTTGATGGGCAAATCTTGCCTTTAATATTTTGCCTAATGAGTGGAAAAAGTTTAGTGGCATATAGTGAAGTTTTTTATGAGCTTTGTAGAGTAGCTGTTGAAGAAGGAATAAACCTTAAACCACAAAGAATTATTACTGATTTTGAAAAAACAATTTCTTCAGCGGCTAAATCGTTTTTCCCAAATGCTATGTACAAAGGGTGCTTGTTCCACTTTGGACAAAATATTTGGCGAAGAATTCAAAAGGAAGGTTTAGTGAAAAAATATGGTACTGAAGAAGACTTTAGTATACAACTAAAAATGTTAAAAAGTTTAGCTTTTGTGCCATCAGGTGAAATTCAAGAATATTTCACTTCATTAGTAGAAAATAGCAATAATGAATGCTTCAGACAATTTTCTAGTTGGTTTGAAAAAGTTTATATAACGGGCAAGAGAAAAAATAGTGTGCCAAAATATCACCCAGAGTTCTGGTCTGTAGAGGATTCGGTAAAGGAAAATCTTCCACGAACGCAAAATAGTGTGGAAGCGTGGCATAGAAGACTTAAAGTTTTAGTAGGAAAAAAAAATGTGGGCTTGTATAAACTAATTCAAGAACTAGCTGGAGAAGCAATAGTGGTTAAAACTAGATTAGAAAAAGTTAAAACTGGTGAAAAGGCAAAAGTTAAGAAAAAAAACGTAGAAAAATATAAAAAAATTAAGCAAATATGCGAAAAGCGTAAAGATATAGGAAAAATTGAATATTTGAAAGCAATTGCTCATAACATTACGCTATATTAAATTATGTTGAAGGTAAAAAAAAAAAAAACAGTTATAAAAAAGATGAATTATAACAAAAAAATTCTAAAAAATAATATAAAATACAAAAAAAAATTCTAAAAAATAATATAAAATACAAAAAAAAATTCTAAAAAATAAAAAATATAAAAAAAAATTCTAAAAAAATAATAAAAAATACAAAAAAAAATTCTAAAAACAATAGATATTCATATTATTTTTATTTATTCATGATATTTATTTTATAATTATTGTATTACCTATTATAATTAAACTTTTTTTTTTCATTTTAAATTACCAATTTTACACCATTTATGAAATTCATAAAAATGAAGACACAAATACATTTCAGACGATGTTGTTATTGTTTTCGAAAAAAATTTTCACTAAATTTGGCTTTTAAGTTTTAACCCCCTCTAACTCCTAAACCGTTGAGATTTTCCATCCCCCACCAATACGATTTTTTGTTCCCCTCGCCGAGACCTATCCGTAGTTTCCCGGTCGGACACCGTAACGGAATCACCCTGTATATTATATACAGGGTGTTTCCGTTATCCACGACCAAAAGGATACCATAGATAGGGCTCATCGAGACAAACAAAAAATCGTATTGGAGGGGGAGGGAATCCCAAGGGTTTGGCCGCTAGAGGGCGATGAAGTTTTTTCGCACTTCTTCCACTAAACACCCCATAACTTTTTGCAGGAGCACTCTAGGGTCACCTTTTATGAAAAAACAATGTAGAAGATCCTTTGCCCTTTTCAACGATACCTTACTTGTTCCTCTTTTTCTAACTGTTAAAAAGTTAGGGTCATTTAAAATCAAAATTTTGTGAATTTTTTCCATTTTTTGTGTTTAACCCTGCTTTACTCAAAAAAGGCTTAAATTAACCCTCATTTTTTATTGCAGAAAATGAAGGCTCAATTAATTCTACATCGATTTGCTATCTTCATTTTTTTCAAAAAATGTATAGTTTTAGGAGTCAAAAATGTTACATTTTGTTTCTAAAAATTGATGAGAGGAAGTTTTATATTTGGCGCCGTATAACTTGCGCCCTGTTCAGTGATCTTTTTGGTGTCTTAGGGAGTTTTGTAGAGAATAAAAATCAAAATATTGTGCAGAAACTTTAAGTCAATGCCTTTACAGGGTCCCGAGATATTTATCTTTCAAGTCGGATTTTTTCACGAAAACGATCAAAAATAGAATGAAGTGTTGTTAATTTAAATGTTTTTATATTTCTTGTCTTGTTTTAAACTTTATTTTGAAAACAAACAAAAAATACAAGAAAAGCGTAAAGGATAATTTTAAAAATGCCCCTTCAAAATTATCTTTTTATATTATCAAATTTTACTGACCAACGAAAAATATTATAATTATAAATTCATTTAATAATTCTATAAAATTAAATATCAATGTAAAACAGATTTGTAGAGGTAGGTCAAGAATAGGATCGAAATAAGCAAACAAAAATAAAAAATGCTTGAAAAAAGAAAAAACATAAAAGCAAAGAAAAAATCAAGCCAAAAATATCAACAACAAATAGCATTTTTTTCAGCTGCAAAAAAAATGACACAGAACTATAAAGAAAAAAAAATAGAACACTAAAATCATTTGTTTTAAGCATAATGTATACATATAATATGTATAACAACATATATGTATAGTTTCATTTACAATGGTTTTGTTTTTTCTTATTTTTCATATTGATCATAAAGCAATTTACGAACACATTCATCAATCCCCATTCATTCTATTCAATTCGACAGAGCTTCAGACCAGAGCTTTCTCAGACCAGTTTTAGAGCTTTCTCAGATAAATTTTTATAAAAATGTAAAAACTATGAATTGTGACGTTTCTCGTGAAGGAATCTCTTTATACTTGATACTTTTTGCATACATGACATGATTCTGTAAAGTGTACTTCACAGTTAACGATTTATTATTTGATTTATCATTTGACTGATGTAATTTGTTGTTGTTACAAAAAGTAACGCTTAGCATAAACAAGATAAGTGACTTCAAGTTTACAATAAATTTTGTATTTAGGTACGAAGGAACAACAAAATTCAAATACGGTTTTATAAAAAAATTGTAAATTTGGTTGAGTACTTGAAAAATGAAAAATAAAAACAACAATTATTTTTTTATATGTGTGTTGTTTTTGTTTATATTAATTATAAATTTTCATATAGTACAACATCAACAAAAAAATTGTATGATGATGTCATGCACATTTACTCCGTCCTCATTTTCCATATAAAATTGTCTAATTACAGTTTTGAGGATTTTTGTGTATGTTAAATTTTTTTTTATTGCAAAAACGGTCATAACGTATTTTTAAATCTAATGTTCTAAGCGATTCCTTCTTGTCTGTCCGCTCTATGAACAGATTTAGAACTAAAAATTTATTTTTCAACAGCTTTTCTGTTCTGGAATATCAACTTCTTATTAATTATCTTTGTTGTAATGTTGTTAATTATTGGTACTTGAATTGAAAACAAAATATCTTAGTTCCCTTTTTCATTTGAAAAAAAAATATATACCTATATAGTTACATAAAATAAAAACAAAAAAAAAGCGGGATCTGGATTGTGGTTTTCAGTAAAATTTCTCGTAGCTTCAAAAACTATAAAAAAAAATAAAAATAATTGGATAAATTTTTCATATCATCATGCATTCAATATTCAGAAAACAAATTCTAATTCATATTCCTATACAATACAATATATATTTACATACATAATGTATGTATAATACATACATATTGATATTCTATGGATGAAAAAATAAAAAATATTATATTAACCGGTGAAACAAATTTTAAAAAAAGAAGAAAAAACACAAATATTAAATGAAATGTGTGCAGACGGTAAACACGTATTTGTGTACATGCAAAAATATGTACCAATATATATGTATATACATTGTTATATATATTATATAAATATAGATATACACAAAGTTATACTGGAAACTGGTTTGATTTGGTTATACACAAAAAAAAAAAAAAAAAAAAACAAGAGCATGAGCGAATATGGATAATAAAAAAAAATCACCCGACTCGATCATTTTTTTTAAGTTTGAATTTCAAATCGTTAGTTCTATTTTTGCTCGCCAGATAGGACAGACAAGAAGGTTTCGTTTAGGAGCCTTTAATGAAATAGAGTGAAAATACAAATGTACTACGCGAAATATCTATTGTGTTAATCTATAATTATTGGGAGCAGTACAAAATCCCCAAACTCAAAATCCCCAAGTAACAAAATCCCCACGTTTTTTAGTATACTCAAATACAAAATCCCAAAATACAAAATCCCCAAATACAAAATCCCTAAATTCAAAATCCCCAAATACAAAATCCCCAAATACAAAATCCCCAAATACAAAATCCCCAAATACAAAATCCCCAAATTCAAAATCCCCACAAAACCCCCAGCTTTAATGTTAGGAAAACAAAATAGAATTTAAAACAATAATACTTAATTCATATTTGACTAAATATTGTTTCTTATTCAATTGCAATATTTCATATTTAATATCGTATTTAACCATTTTTTAAATTTTACTCTAAAAATATGATGATATGTGTACACGTTTACCTAAATATCTTTAATAGAGGTAAGTATTCAAAAAAGAAATTTAACTATGTACTTTTGTTAAATTTTTGTTCCTTTGTATTTATTGCTGTAATTCTCTTTCTTAGACTGTAATGGACAGTACAGGTATGACATATAAATGGCATAGGTATTATATCTGAATATTTTATTTCGTGAATATGAAGATTTTTATTAAACGAAAAAACCTGGAACTCGCTTATATGAGAATCTAGTTATTGAGTTGTATCTCTGTAACGACAACATATTATTAAATATTTATACAAAAACACACAGCAGCCTGCACACATTTACTGCAATAGAAAAACCCATTCTGTAATATCCTCATTCATATACCATGCAGGTAGGCAATTGATTGATAAATTCTAAGAATAACAAGAGAAAATTTTCATACTTTCAATTTTGAATGATTTGTATACCTAACATAATTATCTTTGAGACAAAAAAGAGGTCACACATTTGCTAATATTTCTATTTTCTATAATATTCCATTTATAAAAAGTAAAAATATGCAGTGGATTAGTGATATAACAACTTGCAATATTCCAAGAAATTTTAATTTTTTGAATTTCTTAAACTAATAATAGAAAGGATATCAAGGATCACATAATGTTCTAATAATTTGAAAAAAATATTTTCACTCTTTAAGTAAAACTCAATGATTAAACATCTAGATTTTATTTGAAATTTGAAAAAAGTGTATTTAGAAAGATGGAAATTTTAGTCCAAAAATCTAATAAAGGAAACGACAAATTATTCGTTAACGGCTACAGTTACCATTTTCATTCGAAAACGAGAAATAATTTATTTAGATGGTCATGTTCGCAAAGAAAATCGGTATTTTGTAAAAGTGTCATTGTGACAAAAAAAATTGATGAAGTTCATAACGTGTATAGAGAGCCAAGTGAGCACAACCACGAAAATATAAATCATGAAAAAACAATTTGTAAATCAAATAATAATTTAAAAATTCGTGCTTCAACATCATCATCAAATCCTTCACAAATAATCAGGCAAGTGACTTGTGAAACTAGTTCAGACTGTAGAGTATATTAATTTACCTTCTAAAGAAGCCCAGAAACTGAAAGTGAATCGTGTTCGTACAAAAAAACTAAAATTTAACGAACCAGAAAACTTAGAATCAATAAATATTCCAGAGGATTTATTATATTTAGAAGGTGATCTTTTCGTTTTAAGCCAAAAAAATTTCGGCAGTGGAGTGAACATAATTTTAGGTTTAAAAAACTCACTAAAAGAACTGGGGAAAGCAAAGTGTTGGCTTTTGGATGGTACATTTTATGTTGTGCCATCCATAATGAGACAACTTTTTACCTTCCATGGTTTGGTTGATGGGCAAATCTTGCCTTTAATATTTTGCCTAATGAGTGGAAAAAGTTTAGTGGCATATAGTGAAGTTTTTTATGAGCTTTGTAGAGTAGCTGTTGAAGAAGGAATAAACCTTAAACCACAAAGAATTATTACTGATTTTGAAAAAACAATTTCTTCAGCGGCTAAATCGTTTTTCCCAAATGCTATGTACAAAGGGTGCTTGTTCCACTTTGGACAAAATATTTGGCGAAGAATTCAAAAGGAAGGTTTAGTGAAAAAATATGGTACTGAAGAAGACTTTAGTATACAACTAAAAATGTTAAAAAGTTTAGCTTTTGTGCCATCAGGTGAAATTCAAGAATATTTCACTTCATTAGTAGAAAATAGCAATAATGAATGCTTCAGACAATTTTCTAGTTGGTTTGAAAAAGTTTATATAACGGGCAAGAGAAAAAATAGTGTGCCAAAATATCACCCAGAGTTCTGGTCTGTAGAGGATTCGGTAAAGGAAAATCTTCCACGAACGCAAAATAGTGTGGAAGCGTGGCATAGAAGACTTAAAGTTTTAGTAGGAAAAAAAAATGTGGGCTTGTATAAACTAATTCAAGAACTAGCTGGAGAAGCAATAGTGGTTAAAACTAGATTAGAAAAAGTTAAAACTGGTGAAAAGGCAAAAGTTAAGAAAAAAAACGTAGAAAAATATAAAAAAATTAAGCAAATATGCGAAAAGCGTAAAGATATAGGAAAAATTGAATATTTGAAAGCAATTGCTCATAACATTACGCTATATTAAATTATGTTGAAGGTAAAAAAAAAAAAAAACAGTTATAAAAAAGATGAATTATAACAAAAAAATTCTAAAAAATAATATAAAATACAAAAAAAAATTCTAAAAAATAAAAAATATAAAAAAAAATTCTAAAAAAATAATAAAAAATACAAAAAAAAATTCTAAAAAATAATAAAAAATACAAAAAAAAACTTAAAAAATAAAAAATGTACAAAAAAATTCTAAAAAGTAAACTAAAGTGAAAGTTGACATATAGGTCCTCTTCAGGACCAGCAAATTTTTACCACAAAGAGTAGGTATAAATCAAATTTAATTATTATCGGATATTAATCCGATATTTTTTTAAAAATATAAAATCAAATATATTATTCCAAATACAAAATCCCCAAAACGTTCGTTGCTTGATTCTGCCCACGTGCCGTTTTGGGGATTTTGTATTTGGGGATTATGTATTTGGGGATTTTGAATTTGGGGATTTTGTATTTGGGGATTTTGAATTTGAGAATTTTGTATTTGGGGATTTTGTATTTGGGGATTTTGTATTTGGGGATTTTGTATTTGGGGATTTTGTAATGGGGATTTTGTAAAGGGGATTTTGTATTTGGGGATAACGTACCCAACCCATAATTATTGCCTATATCGAAACCTACAAATTGTGATCAATTAGGTTCATGGGCATGGTGTAAGAAGTAAGTCTTCTTCTTGAATTGCCATCTTAGGTAGTTGTCAAATAACGTAAGATTGAGTACCTTTTTATAAACAAAAAGTTGTTTATGAGTGATTTATAATTTAATTAATATAGTAAATAGTAATTTAAATTTAATCGGATTCAAGTGAAAATAAGTAAATTACAATAAAAATATACAGTTTTCGAAGTTTTGTGAAAATATAATAAGATACAATGGTGTGGTGCAGTGTAGAAGGCTGCAAAAATATTAGAAAACAAAAACTTAGTGATAAACATATTGGGTTTCAGCTTTTTCCAAAAGATATAAACCTACAAAAACAGTGGATAAAAGCATGTAATCGCAGCAATATTAATTTAAAATATGCGAAAATTTGTTCGACTCATTTTGAAAATGAATGCTACAAACTAAAAGACCGGTCTTTTAAATACTGCATTACAAAATCGGAAATTGAATGAAAATGCAATTCCTACATTATTTTTGCCAGTTCAACATAAAGTTGATAAGAGAGATGAAAGATTGGCAACTAGAACTAGAAGAAAGTTGTTCAAGAATTGTTGTGTGAGATTAAGTATGAGAATTAGTTTACATTAGTTAAATTTAGTTAAATTTACAATGTTAGAATTCCAAAGCTAAAACCTTTGATTTCAGAATTCAAAACCAACAAATCATCGACGATGAACGAACTGGAGAAGATGTTAATGGTGTTGAAGTTCAGACTGAGTACTTTAATAATTTTATTTCATAATTCAAATATTTTAAAGAACAATTATTTCTAGGGGTGATTCAAACTGCACTACTCTGTTGGAAATTTATGATTTAAGAAAACAATTGAAGGAAATTAAACAAAAGTGTACTGAACTGGAAAACAAAAATAAAAAGATTGAAACTGAAATGAAACAAACGTCCGATTCTCTTGAAAAAATTTTCACAAGTGGACAGATTATTAAATTGAAAAATCCTGGCAAACAATATAAGTGGACACTGGATGACATTTCATCAGCGATTTCTCTTTACTCCGCAGGACCTCGATCACATAGATTTATGTATAAAAGTGGATACCCGTTACCCTGTGTTAGTGCACTCAAAAAGTGGGCTAAAAAAGTAAGCGTGAGAAACGGCATTTTGAAAACAGTTTTAAAAGTAATGCAATTGAAATCTTTAACCGAAAAGCAAAAATTATGTGTACTCTCTTTCGATGAGATGAGCATAAAAAATAATTTCGAATATGACCGAGTAAATGATATCATTCTTGGTCCATCATCAAGCGTGCAAGTAGTTATGGCAAGAGGTCTTCTTGAAAAATGGAAACAACCCATTTTTTATGATTTCAACAGTAAAATGACATCATCAATACTAAGTAAAATAATAGTGGAATTACACAATATTGGTTTTACTGTAGTTGCAGTGGTTTCTGACATGGGTACTGGCAATCAAATGCTATGGAAAGAATTATCCATTGGAATCATGAAAACATGATTTCCGAACCCAGCAGATCCAAGTAAGAAAATATTTGTTTTGCTGATGTACCACACTTGCTTAAACTTATCAGAAATCACTTTCTAAATTTTTACTCAAGTATTTTATTTTATATTTTTGAACACAGGAAGGAATAAAACAATTTTTAGTTCCTCAAACATTGAGGGAGATTATGACGAAGAAGAATTCATGTTGACGGACGGTATATTTCAAAAAATTGCGGGCAATGATGCATCAGACGAAAGCGAAATTTCGTTAAATGTTTGAGAAGATGAAAAAGAGTTTGACGAGATGCATCTCGATGCAGTCAATGATTATAGATTAACACAATAGATATTCCGCATAGTACATTTGTATTTTCACTCTATTTCAATAAAGGCTTCTAAACGAAACCTTCTTGTCTGTCCTATCTGGCGAGCAAAAATAGAACTAACGTTTTGAATTTCAAACTTAAAAAAAAGAATCGAGTGATTTTTTTATTATCCATTCGCTCATGCTTTTGTCAAACCAGTTTCCAGTATAACTTTATGTATACCTATATTTATATAATATATATAACAATATATATACATATATATATATGTACATATTTTTGCATGTACACAAACGCGTGTTTACCGTCTGTGCACATTTCATTTAATATTTGTTTTTTCTTCTTCTTTTTTTAAAATTTGTTTCTTCGGCATCGGTTAGTATAATATTTTTTATTTTTTCATCCATAGAATATCAATATGTATGTACATACATTATGTATGTAAATATATTGTATTGTATAGGAATATGAATTAGAATTTGTTTTCTGATTATTGAATGCATGATAATATGAAAAATTTATCCAATTATTTTTATTTTTTTTATAGTTTTTGAAGCTATGAGAAATTTTACTGAAATCCAGAATCCAGATCCCGCTTTTTTTTGTTTTTATTTTATGTAACTACCTATATATTTTTTTTTTTAAATGAAAAGGGGAATTAAGATATTTTGTTTTCAATTCAAGTACCTAATTAGCAACATTACAATAAACATTTAAATACATTTTATTTACCCATATTTATATTTCAAAATGTTACATAATGTGAGGTAGTTAGATATGTTGGACTCTATAAGTTTTGATCAATTAGGTGTATGTACCTATAAAATTTTATTAAAACCTTGCAGCCGGGATATGATCACAGTCATTATTAGAAAATTAGAAAATCCCTAATGCTTGCAAAGTGTTATTAACATTATAATTATAATGTACGTGCATTATAATATACAGTAGCGGTCATGAAAGTCGCCTAAGTAATAATTTGTAAAAACTTTTCTCGATACTATCTTTAAATTTTTGTGGGGATGGATGATGGTTTGTTTTTTAACTAAGTATGTGTGTTTTTTTAAGGTATTTTTTATAAGAAAAAAAAAACCATATATGATTCTGTAATACAGCTTAATAAATAAATTATTTTTAGAAAAATGAAAATTACTTGAGTCATGTGTTTTTTCCGCTACTGTATAAACTACAATCTGCATATACAAAAATACATACTTGTATATGCTAAATGGGAAAAATACAAAATTGAGAAAAAAAACAGTGACTTCAAGTTTACAATAAATTTTGTATTTAGGTACGAAGGAACAACAAAATTCAAATACGGTATTATAAAAAAATTGTAAATTTGGTTGGGTACTTGAAAAATGAAAAATAAAAACAACAATTATTTTTTTATACCTATGTGTGGTGTTGTTTTTGTTATTATTAATTATAAATTTTCATATAGTACAACATCAACAAAAAAATTGTATGATGATGTCATGCACATTTACTCCGTCCTCATTTTCCATATAAAATTGTCTAATTACAGTTTTGAGAATTTTTGTGTATGTTAAATTTTTTTTTTATTGCAAAAACGGTCATAACGTATTTTTAAATCTAATGTTCTAAGCGATTCCTTCTTGTCTGTCCGCTCTATGAACAGATTTAGAACTAAAAATTTATTTTTCAACAGCTTTTCTGTTCTGGAATATCTACTTCTTATTAATTATCTTTGATGCAGTTGAATATTTAACAGGATATACGAGTATCATTCGAAAATGTAAAAAAAAACTTAAAAGCCAAATTTAGTGAAAATTTTTTTCGAAAACAATAACAACATCGTCTGAAATGTATTTGTGTCTTCATTAACCCCCTCTAACTCCTAAACCGTTGAGATTGCCCCCCCCCCCATCAATACGATTTTTTGTTCCCCTCGCCGAGACCTATCCATAGTTTCCCGGTCGGACACCGTAACGGAATCACCCTGTATAATATATTTTAATGCTTTTTGTGTATATAGAATAGAAATACACAAATAATGTAAAACAGCTTTTTCTTTTTCATAAAAAAGACAAATGTGATACCTCCTTCTTTGCCCGCACAGGGCCTGTTTACGGTTTTGTTTCATTTCCTTTTCGCATCTCTGTTATATATATACTTTTTGGTACCAAGACTGAATGCTCAATTTTATTTTATTGTTTATATGTGTTGGAAGTACCAAATTAACATTACAATTTATTGTTTTTAATCAACTATAGCATTTTTTTTTTCTATAATTTTTAACAGTACCAAGAGCAAGTTAACACTTCGTTCTATTTCAAATTTTATACCCTTGTGAACTTTTGCCCTAGTGAAGGGAATTAAACCGCAATCATACAATATTAGACCGTTCAAGGAATATTCTGGCCAAATTTCAACTTCCTAGCTCCACGGGAACAAACTGTTCTAAAGAATCAAAAAATGTAACATTTTGTTACTTAAAATTGATTCGAGGGTATAAAATTTGAAATAGAACGAAGTGTTAACTTGGACTTGTATTTTCATGTTAATATTTATTTAAAAGAAAAGAAGCAAAAATTATACATACATACAGTATGAGCTCGATAATTTGGACTGATTAAAATTATTGGATAGAAACCGATATGCACATTAAACACTATTTTTGAAAAACTACAAACTCTTTCGTAATAAAATTAGTTTTTGTTATTATAAAAACCGATTATGATAATTATAAAATGAATTATTTATACCAAAATCGGTGATTTAAATTAGGCAGTACATGTTCAGCTTATTTTAACTTTATTCTATTTTATAAAATAAAAATCACCGAAAAACCTTCACCTTGAAAAAACCAAAAGTTGAAAATAAGAAGGGAAAAATTATTGAGCGTACACTGTAATCTGAAATAAAATTCTTATTCTAAAAGTTATTTATTTTACAATTCTTATTTACGCGAGCGATTATTATACAATGTATATTCATTGTAGCAAAGTACAACAACAACAAGAAACATAGAAAAATTAAACAGAAAGAAACAACAACAATAACCATTTATTTCAGCTTTAAAGAGGGCATGCATGCTGTATTAAACAGGTATACATAACCAACGATTCCTATAGTACCAAGACTTAATGCTCAATTTTAAGTACCACTTGAAGAATTTTTTTATTCATTTGTTTATTTCTTCTTTCAAAAATATTATTCATAAACAAAAAAAAATTTTTCAAGTGGTACTACATTTTCAGAGGTGGCTGTTAAAAATGAGAAATGAGAGAGATAATTGTGATTTTAATAAAAAATTATCATTTTTCTTTAATAACTTAATTTCTATTAATTTTATGATATAACAATGTTTGGGAAAAATGTTTATTTAATAAAAATATACAAATTAGTAGAACATTATAATTTGATACTTTTAGTAATTTGGGAGATTTAAGGAAAAATTGATTTTCAGTTTTATGTTACTTAATATTTAGCACGTTTTTTCTTTGATTTACGTTGCTCGTAGATATTTAATATATTCGATGAAAATAAAGCTAAGGATCTTCTCTACATTTCATTTGAACATAACTTTCATGTAACTTTAATCTCAACTTAGTTATTATTGATTAAAAACAATAAATTGTAATGTTAATTTGGTACTTCCAACACATATAAACAATAAAATAAAATTGAGCATTCAGGCTTGGTACTATAGGAGTCGTTGACATAACACTAGATGTATAAGCATGTGGACAAAAAGAAATAGAAAAGAAAAAACTATACCATCAATATATGTACATAAGATATAGGCACCTATTGTGATTTTCGTCAAATGATCGAATAGCGTTCGATTTCATATTTTGGTATTATGATTTTCGATTTTTTTCTTTTTGTTCGATTAAATCGAACAGCTGTTTCGATCACTTTTTTACTGACGAAACGCAATTTGTAATACGAAAAATATGAAAAAAAGATGGATATTTCAAAGAAAATGTAATTTTCAATGTTTTAAATGTAATAATAATACTAATTAAATGTGTTTTTATTAATTACTACATACATTATTTATTATTTTAATAGGAAAAATACGGTAATAAGAAGCAATTAGAAGAGCTTGTGAATATCATGAAAATTCTGACATAAATTAATTTTTCTCACAGAAATCCCCAAAATTGTTACAAAACAATAAAATACTTGCCTTACTAATAACATTTTTTTAAAGTCGAATTTAACAAATGTCGACTCTAAAAACTGAGTATGCCTTTAACTTCTGTACACGAATACATACTTGAAAAATTAAAATCTTCAACATATTTTGTAAAATAGCATACTCAGTTTTTAAAGTCGACTTTTGCTAAATTCGACTTTAAAAAAATGTTATTAGTAACTTAAAACAATTTATTCAAATATCTTCAAATTTTAACAGCTGAAAAATCGTTTAACGAAGAAAATATTCACAATAATTCACGATAATGACGCTTGTAACCAATGTGTATGATGCAACGCTTTTTGGTTCGTTCGATTGAGTTACACAATACCGAAATTAAATTCACTCGAATCGAAGAAGATTCTTCGATCAACCTACGAATCGTAAATCACAATAAGCCCCATAATTGCAAAATCCTATGAAATACATTATTTTACTCCGTCCTCATTTTCCATATAAAATTGTCTAATTACAGTTTTGAGGATTTTTGTGTATGTTAAATTTTTTTTTATTGCAAAAACGGTCATAACGTATTTTTAAATCTAATGTTCTAAGCGATTCCTTCTTGTCTGTCCGCTCTATGAACAGATTTAGAACTAAAAATTTATTTTTCAACAGCTTTTCTGTTCTGGAATATCAACTTCTTATTAATTATCTTTGTTGTAATGTTGTTAATTATTGGTACTTGAATTGAAAACAAAATATCTTAGTTCCCTTTTTCATTTGAAAAAAAAATATATACCTATATAGTTACATAAAATAAAAACAAAAAAAAAGCGGGATCTGGATTGTGGTTTTCAGTAAAATTTCTCGTAGCTTCAAAAACTATAAAAAAAAATAAAAATAATTGGATAAATTTTTCATATCATCATGCATTCAATATTCAGAAAACAAATTCTAATTCATATTCCTATACAATACAATATATATTTACATACATAATGTATGTATAATACATACATATTGATATTCTATGGATGAAAAAATAAAAAATATTATATTAACCGGTGAAACAAATTTTAAAAAAAGAAGAAAAAACACAAATATTAAATGAAATGTGTGCAGACGGTAAACACGTATTTGTGTACATGCAAAAATATGTACCAATATATATGTATATACATTGTTATATATATTATATAAATATAGATATACACAAAGTTATACTGGAAACTGGTTTGATTTGGTTATACACAAAAAAAAAAAAAAAAAAACAAGAGCATGAGCGAATATGGATAATAAAAAAAAATCACCTGACTCGATCATTTTTTTTAAGTTTGAATTTCAAATCGTTAGTTCTATTTTTGCTCGCCAGATAGGACAGACAAGAAGGTTTCGTTTAGGAGCCTTTAATGAAATAGAGTGAAAATACAAATGTACTACGCGAAATATCTATTGTGTTAATCTATAATTATTGGGAGCAGTACAAAATCCCCAAACTCAAAATCCCCAAGTAACAAAATCCCCACGTTTTTTAGTATACTCAAATACAAAATCCCAAAATACAAAATCCCCAAATACAAAATCCCTAAATTCAAAATCCCCAAATACAAAATCCCCAAATACAAAATCCCCAAATACAAAATCCCCAAATACAAAATCCCCAAATACAAAATCCCCAAATTCAAAATCCCCACAAAACCCCCAGCTTTAATGTTAGGAAAACAAAATAGAATTTAAAACAATAATACTTAATTCATATTTGACTAAATATTGTTTCTTATCAATTGCAATATTTCATATTTAATATCGTATTTAACCATTTTTTAAATTTTACTCTAAAAATATGATGATATGTGTACACGTTTACCTAAATATCTTTAATAGAGGTAAGTATTCAAAAAAGAAATTTAACTATGTACTTTTGTTAAATTTTTGTTCTTTTGTATTTATTGCTGTAATTCTCTTTCTTAGACTGTAATGGACAGTACAGGTATGACATATAAATGGCATAGGTATTATATCTGAATATTTTATTTCGTGAATATGAAGATTTTTATTAAACGAAAAAACCTGGAACTCGCTTATATGAGAATCTAGTTATTGAGTTGTATCTCTGTAACGACAACATATTATTAAATATTTATACAAAAACACACAGCAGCCTGCACACATTTACTGCAATAGAAAAACCCATTCTGTAATATCCTCATTCATATACCATGCAGGTAGGCAATTGATTGATAAATTCTAAGAATAACAAGAGAAAATTTTCATACTTTCAATTTTGAATGATTTGTATACCTAACATAATTATCTTTGAGACAAAAAAGAGGTCACACATTTGCTAATATTTCTATTTTCTATAATATTCCATTTATAAAAAGTAAAAATATGCAGTGGATTAGTGATATAACAACTTGCAATATTCCAAGAAATTTTAATTTTTTGAATTTCTTAAACTAATAATAGAAAGGATATCAAGGATCACATAATGTTCTAATAATTTGAAAAAAATATTTTCACTCTTTAAGTAAAACTCAATGATTAAACATCTAGATTTTATTTGAAATTTGAAAAAAGTGTATTTAGAAAGATGGAAATTTTAGTCCAAAAATCTAATAAAGGAAACGACAAATTATTCGTTAACGGCTACAGTTACCATTTTCATTCGAAAACGAGAAATAATTTATTTAGATGGTCATGTTCGCAAAGAAAATCGGTATTTTGTAAAAGTGTCATTGTGACAAAAAAAATTGATGAAGTTCATAACGTGTATAGAGAGCCAAGTGAGCACAACCACGAAAATATAAATCATGAAAAAACAATTTGTAAATCAAATAATAATTTAAAAATTCGTGCTTCAACATCATCATCAAATCCTTCACAAATAATCAGGCAAGTGACTTGTGAAACTAGTTCAGACTGTAGAGTATATTAATTTACCTTCTAAAGAAGCCCAGAAACTGAAAGTGAATCGTGTTCGTACAAAAAAACTAAAATTTAACGAACCAGAAAACTTAGAATCAATAAATATTCCAGAGGATTTATTATATTTAGAAGGTGATCTTTTCGTTTTAAGCCAAAAAAATTTCGGCAGTGGAGTGAACATAATTTTAGGTTTAAAAAACTCACTAAAAGAACTGGGGAAAGCAAAGTGTTGGCTTTTGGATGGTACATTTTATGTTGTGCCATCCATAATGAGACAACTTTTTACCTTCCATGGTTTGGTTGATGGGCAAATCTTGCCTTTAATATTTTGCCTAATGAGTGGAAAAAGTTTAGTGGCATATAGTGAAGTTTTTTATGAGCTTTGTAGAGTAGCTGTTGAAGAAGGAATAAACCTTAAACCACAAAGAATTATTACTGATTTTGAAAAAACAATTTCTTCAGCGGCTAAATCGTTTTTCCCAAATGCTATGTACAAAGGGTGCTTGTTCCACTTTGGACAAAATATTTGGCGAAGAATTCAAAAGGAAGGTTTAGTGAAAAAATATGGTACTGAAGAAGACTTTAGTATACAACTAAAAATGTTAAAAAGTTTAGCTTTTGTGCCATCAGGTGAAATTCAAGAATATTTCACTTCATTAGTAGAAAATAGCAATAATGAATGCTTCAGACAATTTTCTAGTTGGTTTGAAAAAGTTTATATAACGGGCAAGAGAAAAAATAGTGTGCCAAAATATCACCCAGAGTTCTGGTCTGTAGAGGATTCGGTAAAGGAAAATCTTCCACGAACGCAAAATAGTGTGGAAGCGTGGCATAGAAGACTTAAAGTTTTAGTAGGAAAAAAAAATGTGGGCTTGTATAAACTAATTCAAGAACTAGCTGGAGAAGCAATAGTGGTTAAAACTAGATTAGAAAAAGTTAAAACTGGTGAAAAGGCAAAAGTTAAGAAAAAAAACGTAGAAAAATATAAAAAAATTAAGCAAATATGCGAAAAGCGTAAAGATATAGGAAAAATTGAATATTTGAAAGCAATTGCTCATAACATTACGCTATATTAAATTATGTTGAAGGTAAAAAAAAAAAAAAACAGTTATAAAAAAGATGAATTATAACAAAAAAATTCTAAAAAATAATATAAAATACAAAAAAAAATTCTAAAAAATAAAAAATATAAAAAAAAATTCTAAAAAAATAATAAAAAATACAAAAAAAAATTCTAAAAAATAATAAAAAATACAAAAAAAAACTTAAAAAATAAAAAATGTACAAAAAAATTCTAAAAAGTAAACTAAAGTGAAAGTTGACATATAGGTCCTCTTCAGGACCAGCAAATTTTTACCACAAAGAGTAGGTATAAATCAAATTTAATTATTATCGGATATTAATCCGATATTTTTTTAAAAATATAAAATCAAATATATTATTCCAAATACAAAATCCCCAAAACGTTCGTTGCTTGATTCTGCCCACGTGCCGTTTTGGGGATTTTGTATTTGGGGATTTTGTATTTGGGGATTATGTATTTGGGGATTTTGAATTTGGGGATTTTGTATTTGGGGATTTTGAATTTGAGAATTTTGTATTTGGGGATTTTGTATTTGGGGATTTTGTATTTGGGGATTTTGTAATGGGGATTTTGTAATGGGGATTTTGTATTTGGGGATAACGTACCCAACCCATAATTATTGCCTATATCGAAACCTACAAATTGTGATCAATTAGGTTCATGGGCATGGTGTAAGAAGTAAGTCTTCTTCTTGAATTGCCATCTTAGGTAGTTGTCAAATAACGTAAGATTGAGTACCTTTTTATAAACAAAAAGTTGTTTATGAGTGATTTATAATTTAATTAATATAGTAAATAGTAATTTAAATTTAATCGGATTCAAGTGAAAATAAGTAAATTACAATAAAAATATACAGTTTTCGAAGTTTTGTGAAAATATAATAAGATACAATGGTGTGGTGCAGTGTAGAAGGCTGCAAAAATATTAGAAAACAAAAACTTAGTGATAAACATATTGGGTTTCAGCTTTTTCCAAAAGATATAAACCTACAAAAACAGTGGATAAAAGCATGTAATCGCAGCAATATTAATTTAAAATATGCGAAAATTTGTTCGACTCATTTTGAAAATGAATGCTACAAACTAAAAGACCGGTCTTTTAAATACTGCATTACAAAATCGGAAATTGAATGAAAATGCAATTCCTACATTATTTTTGCCAGTTCAACATAAAGTTGATAAGAGAGATGAAAGATTGGCAACTAGAACTAGAAGAAAGTTGTTCAAGAATTGTTGTGTGAGATTAAGTATGAGAATTAGTTTACATTAGTTAAATTTAGTTAAATTTACAATGTTAGAATTCCAAAGCTAAAACCTTTGATTTCAGAATTCAAAACCAACAAATCATCGACGATGAACGAACTGGAGAAGATGTTAATGGTGTTGAAGTTCAGACTGAGTACTTTAATAATTTTATTTCATAATTCAAATATTTTAAAGAACAATTATTTCTAGGGGTGATTCAAACTGCACTACTCTGTTGGAAATTTATGATTTAAGAAAACAATTGAAGGAAATTAAACAAAAGTGTACTGAACTGGAAAACAAAAATAAAAAGATTGAAACTGAAATGAAACAAACGTCCGATTCTCTTGAAAAAATTTTCACAAGTGGACAGATTATTAAATTGAAAAATCCTGGCAAACAATATAAGTGGACACTGGATGACATTTCATCAGCGATTTCTCTTTACTCCGCAGGACCTCGATCACATAGATTTATGTATAAAAGTGGATACCCGTTACCCTGTGTTAGTGCACTCAAAAAGTGGGCTAAAAAAGTAAGCGTGAGAAACGGCATTTTGAAAACAGTTTTAAAAGTAATGCAATTGAAATCTTTAACCGAAAAGCAAAAATTATGGGTACTCTCTTTCGATGAGATGAGCATAAAAAATAATTTCGAATATGACCGAGTAAATGATATCATTCTTGGTCCATCATCAAGCGTGCAAGTAGTTATGGCAAGAGGTCTTCTTGAAAAATGGAAACAACCCATTTTTTATGATTTCAACAGTAAAATGACATCATCAATACTAAGTAAAATAATAGTGGAATTACACAATATTGGTTTTACTGTAGTTGCAGTGGTTTCTGACATGGGTACTGGCAATCAAATGCTATGGAAAGAATTATCCATTGGAATCATGAAAACATGATTTCCGAACCCAGCAGATCCAAGTAAGAAAATATTTGTTTTGCTGATGTACCACACTTGCTTAAACTTATCAGAAATCACTTTCTAAATTTTTACTCAAGTATTTTATTTTATATTTTTGAACACAGGAAGGAATAAAACAATTTTTAGTTCTTCAAACATTGAGGGAGATTATGACGAAGAAGAATTCATGTTGACGGACGGTATATTTCAAAAAATTGCGGGCAATGATGCATCAGACGAAAGCGAAATTTCGTTAAATGTTTGAGAAGATGAAAAAGAGTTTGACGAGATGCATCTCGATGCAGTCAATGATTATAGATTAACACAATAGATATTCCGCATAGTACATTTGTATTTTCACTCTATTTCAATAAAGGCTTCTAAACGAAACCTTCTTGTCTGTCCTATCTGGCGAGCAAAAAAAGAACTAACGTTTTGAATTTCAAACTTAAAAAAAAGAATCGAGTGATTTTTTTATTATCCATTCGCTCATGCTTTTGTTATTTTTATTTTTTGTGTATAACCAAATCAAACCAGTTTCCAGTATAACTTTGTGTATATCTATATTTATATAATATATATAACAATGTATATACATATATATATATGTACATATTTTTGCATGTACACAAACGCGTGTTTACCGTCTGTGCACATTTCATTTAATATTTGTTTTTTCTTCTTCTTTTTTTAAAATTTGTTTCTTCGGCATCGGTTAGTATAATATTTTTTATTTTTTCATCCATAGAATATCAATATGTATGTACATACATTATGTATGTAAATATATTGTATTGTATAGGAATATGAATTAGAATTTGTTTTCTGATTATTGAATGCATGATAATATGAAAAATTTATCCAATTATTTTTATTTTTTTTATAGTTTTTGAAGCTATGAGAAATTTTACTGAAATCCAGAATCCAGACCCCGCTTTTTTTTGTTTTTATTTTATGTAACTACCTATAT
Source organism: Bombylius major (assembly GCA_932526495.1). NCBI lineage: Eukaryota > Metazoa > Arthropoda > Insecta > Diptera > Bombyliidae > Bombylius > Bombylius major. The sequence goes on from OW052045.1 coordinate 19,049,993, forward strand.
ATTTTTTTTTTTAAATGAAAAGGGGAATTAAGATATTTTGTTTTCAATTCAAGTACCTAATTAGCAACATTACAATACACATTTAAATACATTTTATTTACCCATATTTATATTTCAAAATGTTACATAATGTGAGGTAGTTAGATATGTTGGACTCTATAAGTTTTGATCAATTAGGTGTATGTACCTATAAAATTTTATTAAAACCTTGCAGCCGGGATATGATCACAGTCATTATTAGAAAATTAGAAAATCCCTAATGCTTGCAAAGTGTTATTAACATTATAATTATAATGTACGTGCATTATAATATACAGTAGCGGTCATGAAAGTCGCCTAAGTAATAATTTGTAAAAACTTTTCTCGATACTATCTTTAAATTTTTGTGGGGATGGATGATGGTTTGTTTTTTAACTAAGTATGTGTGTTTTTTTAAGGTATTTTTTATAAGAAAAGAAAAACCATATATGATTCTGTAATACAGCTTAATAAATAAATTATTTTTAGAAAAATGAAAATTACTTGAGTCATGTGTTTTTTCCGCTACTGTATAAACTACAATCTGCATATACAAAAATACATACTTGTATATGCTAAATGGGAAAAATACAAAATTGAGAAAAAAAACAGTGACTTCAAGTTTACAATAAATTTTGTATTTAGGTACGAAGGAACAACAAAATTCAAATACGGTATTATAAAAAAATTGTAAATTTGGTTGGGTACTTGAAAAATGAAAAATAAAAACAACAATTATTTTTTTATACCTATGTGTGGTGTTGTTTTTGTTATTATTAATTATAAATTTTCATATAGTACAACATCAACAAAAAAATTGTATGATGATGTCATGCACATTTACTCCGTCCTCATTTTCCATATAAAATTGTCTAATTACAGTTTTGAGAATTTTTATGTATGTTAAATTTTTTTTTTATTGCAAAAACGGTCATAACGTATTTTTAAATCTAATGTTCTAAGCGATTCCTTCTTGTCTGTCCGCTCTATGAACAGATTTAGAACTAAAAATTTATTTTTCAACAGCTTTTCTGTTCTGGAATATCTACTTCTTATTAATTATCTTTGATGCAGTTGAATATTTAACAGGATATACGAGTATCATTCGAAAATGTAAAAAAAAACTTAAAAGCCAAATTTAGTGAAAATTTTTTTCGAAAACAATAACAACATCGTCTGAAATGTATTTGTGTCTTCATTAACCCCCTCTAACTCCTAAACCGTTGAGATTGCCCCCCCCCCCCCCATCAATACGATTTTTTGTTCCCCTCGCCGAGACCTATCCATAGTTTCCCGGTCGGACACCGTAACGGAATCACCCTGTATAATATATTTTAATGCTTTTTGTGTATATAGAATAGAAATACACAAATAATGTAAAACAGCTGTTTTTGCTTGCGTGTGTGCATTCAATCTTCAGAACATAACGTAAAACAAAATTAACTATTGAAAGCTTTTTCTTTTTCATAAAAAAGACAAATGTGATACCTCCTTCTTTGCCCGCACAGGGCCTGTTTACGGTTTTGTTTCATTTCCTTTTCGCATCTCTGTTATATATATACTTTTTGGTACCAAGACTGAATGCTCAATTTTATTTTATTGTTTATATGTGTTGGAAGTACCAAATTAACATTACAATTTATTGTTTTTAATCAACTATAGCATTTTTTTTTTCTATAATTTTTAACAGTACCAAGAGCAAGTTAACACTTCGTTCTATTTCAAATTTTATACCCTTGTGAACTTTTGCCCTAGTGAAGGGAATTAAACCGCAATCATACAATATTAGACCGTTCAAGGAATATTCTGGCCAAATTTCAACTTCCTAGCTCCACGGGAACAAACTGTTCTAAAGAATCAAAAAATGTAACATTTTGTTACTTAAAATTGATTCGAGGGTATAAAATTTGAAATAGAACGAAGTGTTAACTTGGACTTGTATTTTCATGTTAATATTTATTTAAAAGAAAAGAAGCAAAAATTATACATACATACAGTATGAGCTCGATAATTTGGACTGATTAAAATTATTGGATAGAAACCGATATGCACATTAAACACTATTTTTGAAAAACTACAAACTCTTTCGTAATAAAATTAGTTTTTGTTATTATAAAAACCGATTATGATAATTATAAAATGAATTATTTATACCAAAATCGGTGATTTAAATTAGGCAGTACATGTTCAGCTTATTTTAACTTTATTCTATTTTATAAAATAAAAATCACCGAAAAACCTTCACCTTGAAAAAACCAAAAGTTGAAAATAAGAAGGGAAAAATTATTGAGCGTACACTGTAATCTGAAATAAAATTCTTATTCTAAAAGTTATTTATTTTACAATTCTTATTTACGCGAGCGATTATTATACAATGTATATTCATTGTAGCAAAGTACAACAACAACAAGAAACATAGAAAAATTAAACAGAAAGAAACAACAACAATAACCATTTATTTCAGCTTTAAAGAGGGCATGCATGCTGTATTAAACAGGTATACATAACCAACGATTCCTATAGTACCAAGACTTAATGCTCAATTTTAAGTACCACTTGAAGAATTTTTTTATTCATTTGTTTATTTCTTCTTTCAAAAATATTATTCATAAACAAAAAAAAATTTTTCAAGTGGTACTACATTTTCAGAGGTGGCTGTTAAAAATGAGAAATGAGAGAGATAATTGTGATTTTAATAAAAAATTATCATTTTTCTTCAATAACTTAATTTCTATTAATTTTATGATATAACAATGTTTGGGAAAAATGTTTATTTAATAAAAATATACAAATTAGTAGAACATTATAATTTGATACTTTTAGTAATTTGGGAGATTTAAGGAAAAATTGATTTTCAGTTTTATGTTACTTAATATTTAGCACGTTTTTTCTTTGATTTACGTTGCTCGTAGATATTTAATATATTCGATGAAAATAAAGCTAAGGATCTTCTCTACATTTCATTTGAACATAACTTTCATGTAACTTTAATCTCAACTTAGTTATTATTGATTAAAAACAATAAATTGTAATGTTAATTTGGTACTTCCAACACATATAAACAATAAAATAAAATTGAGCATTCAGGCTTGGTACTATAGGAGTCGTTGACATAACACTAGATGTATAAGCATGTGGACAAAAAGAAATAGAAAAGAAAAAACTATACCATCAATATATGTACATAAGATATAGGCACCTATTGTGATTTTCGTCAAATGATCGAATAGCGTTCGATTTCATATTTTGGTATTATGATTTTCGATTTTTTTCTTTTTGTTCGATTAAATCGAACAGCTGTTTCGATCACTTTTTTACTGACGAAACGCAATTTGTAATACGAAAAATATGAAAAAAAGATGGATATTTCAAAGAAAATGTAATTTTCAATGTTTTAAATGTAATAATAATACTAATTAAATGTGTTTTTATTAATTACTACATACATTATTTATTATTTTAATAGGAAAAATACGGTAATAAGAAGCAATTAGAAGAGCTTGTGAATATCATGAAAATTCTGACATAAATTAATTTTTCTCACAGAAATCCCCAAAATTGTTACAAAACAATAAAATACTTGCCTTACTAATAACATTTTTTTAAAGTCGAATTTAACAAATGTCGACTCTAAAAACTGAGTATGCCTTTAACTTCTGTACACGAATACATACTTGAAAAATTAAAATCTTCAACATATTTTGTAAAATAGCATACTCAGTTTTTAAAGTCGACTTTTGCTAAATTCGACTTTAAAAAAATGTTATTAGTAACTTAAAACAATTTATTCAAATATCTTCAAATTTTAACAGCTGAAAAATCGTTTAACGAAGAAAATATTCACAATAATTCACGATAATGACGCTTGTAACCAATGTGTATGATGCAACGCTTTTTGGTTCGTTCGATTGAGTTACACAATACCGAAATTAAATTCACTCGAATCGAAGAAGATTCTTCGATCAACCTACGAATCGTAAATCACAATAAGCCCCATAATTGCAAAATCCTATGAAATACATTATCTATTCTGTATACACTATACAGTATAATATATGTATAAATATGTCATATTATTTAATGATCATTATTTTAACAGACAAGTATATAAATACCTATACAGGGTGATTCCGTTACGGTGTCCGACCGGGAAACTACGGATAGGTCTCAGCGAGGCGAACAAAAAATCGTATTGGAAAGGGGAGGGGGGAAATCCCCACGGTTTGGCTGCTAGAGGGCGTTGAAGTTTTTTTGCACTTTTTCCACCAAACACCACATAACTTTTTGCAAGAGTACTCTAGGGTCACTTTGTATTAGAAGAAAATATAGAGAACCCTTTTTCCTTTCTAACGATGCCTTAATTGTTCCTCTATTCCTAACTTTCAAAAATATATACGCCCTTAAATTCAAAATTTTGTGAATTTTTACCCATTTTTTGTGTTTAACCCTGCTTTACTCAAAAAAGGCTTAAATTAACCCTCATTTTTTATTGCAGAAAATGAAAGCTAAATTGATTCTGCATCGATTTGCTATCTTCAATTTTTGCTAAAAACGCATAATTCTCGAGAAATTAAGGAATACCTTTTGAAAAAACTGAAAAAATAAGTCTGAAATTAATTGGATTATTGGACACGTGTTTTTATTGCAGTGTAAATTAAAAATAGGAGCTAGAAGTGCTAATTTACAAACGCAAATATCTCGAAAGTTATGCATTTTTCGTAAAAAATGAAGATAGCAAATCGATGCAGAATCAATTGAACCTTTATTTTCTGCAAAAAAAAATTAGGGTTATTATCGAGTACTTTTCGAGCAAATTAGGATTAAAGTTAAAAAATGGGTGAAAAAATGACAAAATTATGAATTTGAGGCCTTATAACTTTTGAACGGTAAAAGATACAGTGGCAAGTCAGATGTTTATAGAAAGGCACAGGGCTCCGTTATAATTTTGCAAAAGGGTAGATGAGCCTAGCGTGCCCCTGCAAAAAGTTATAGGGTAAAACAAGGAAAAAGCACCAAAAATCATTCTCCCTCTCTAACTCCGTAACGGTTGAGATTACCTCCCCACCACCAGTAAGATTTTTTGTTCGCCTCGCCGAGACCTATCCGTAGTTTCCCGGTCGGACACCGTAACGGAATCACCCTGCATAGTTTTTGAATGTATTGATATTAGCTGCTTTCGATTTGCCACTTTCAAGTACTTGCGAGTAGATAAGGTGGAAGTCTGTGCTAAATCATCTACTCGTAGCTACTCATGTGAAATTTTTCAAGTAGAGGCAAAGTTTCAAAGCACACTCTAATTCTCAAGCCGAAACTATTTTAGTTTTAAAACTAAAAAATATTTATTAGTAAGGCCCATTGTTTCTGTACGTTTTTAATTTTTGCAATCTGTATTTTTTGTTTTTTTGTCTACGCAAATTCCATATTGGCTCTAAACATCCACGTTATTATTATTGTATATGTTTATACACTCAAACACTCATACTGTTGATTTCGATTCACACAAACATTTTTCTTTCTATCAGAACCTCCTTGGATGGCCATCTGCAGGGAGAAAAATATTTTTTTTCAAGAAATTTTCATTTCGATGTGTCTATATGGTATTATATATTATATGGTTATATGTTTTCAAAGAACAGATGTTCGAGAATATGTGCAGAACCCAATGAGGTGCGTGCTGTGCCAGAAAATTGGTCACACAAAGAATAAATGTACGAGTGAAGCAAAATACTGCTCAAAATGTGACCTACCGGCTGATCATGAGGGCGATGGTAATGGTAAGTTTTGCTTCAATTGTAACATTAACACTCATTCTTCTGCGGACAAAAGCTGCCCTACTTTTGTAAGAAAAAGAGAAATTTTGAAGATTATCAACAGGACAAAGTGCAGCAGGCTCGAAGCTAGGAAGCAATATTATGACACTTATATTATACCAACAACTAATACTAATGATAACAGTAATTTAAGTCAAAACAGGGTAGCATCTTTTGCTCAGGCGGCTGCAAGTTTCAACTCGGGAATAAACGCAGTAAACAAAAATCAAGTTAACGTCCGAATAACTCCTAATGGCAACAAATCTCTTGTCAGCATTTCGATAACTTGACTTGAGTGGCTTGAAGCCAAATTTGGTTAGGCCTTAAATACCATTAGCATTTTTAGCTGCTATTGCTATTAGCAGCCATCACTAGACGCTTCTTTTGAAGTCTTGGTCTTGGATAAATGACGCTTTTTTGAAGTCGGTTGAAAAGTTTGTACTATGATGTCAATTTAATTTAAAAATAATAATAGAAAAAGTGAATAAACTAAATTAAAAATAAAGAAAAATTGATAGTATTAAACATTAGTATTAAACATTATTTTTACCATATACTATATTATATGAACTCCAGCATATTGATGTGTGAAGTTTTTTGTTAAAATTTAAGCATTTTTAATAAAACTATTTAAAAACTATTGCCTTATTCGCATATCAGGAATATAATATAATAAAAGTAAAATGTCTTTATTCTACTTACATTTTTGAAACAAACACTTCAACGTAAATTTACTTCAGGCTCCTAAACAAAAATTTGAAAATCACAAGTTAACAAAATCACAATAAATATCACACTTTCCTTTAAACTTTCCTTTGTTCGATAACAATTTCATGATCGTTTTACAAATACAATTCATTAAAATTGGATGAGAAAAACAGAAAAATCAATTTATGTAATTCAAAAACGATAAAGAAAACGATTTCTCCCGATTGATCGTTTGTTTTATGTAATTCAAAAACGATACAACAAACCAAATTTTTCGATTGATCGTTTTATGTAATTAGTACCATGGTAAATAGAATAGGAAGGTATGCTGAAAAGCAATATGGCGGAGATTTTTTTTCGTTTTTTAGTGACATTACAATAAGTTGATGACGTACCTGCGACGAAAAACTTTTTGTTTACATTTTGTTTATATGTTGTTTTCATAGCGGCTAATGGTTAACTATTTATTTTATAAATAAAGTGCCTTATAAATAAATTAAAAAACTATAATTGACTATATATTGTTATGTTCCCATAACCACATTACTATCTTCCCACAGAATTTTGCTAATCTTTCAAATAATTATGATGATAATATAGTTATGCAAAAGAAATATAACACCCCGCCTCCGCTAAAATAAAATTTAATAAGAAAAATATAACGATAAAGAAATTATTTTGTTAATTTATAGAGCAATGCATTATTAATAATTGTATTAGCATCATTGTTGAGATATGAAGCTGAACACCTGATGAACACTTGAAATTTTTTTTGTTGTTAACTGGAATGATTTGGTTGACTCCCTGTAGAATATAGAGTGATGAACTCGTTTCTGGATTCAGTGGAATTAGTAGATTTATATGATGTAATTAGCTAATATCAATTTGATGGCTGATTTTTGTTGAGAAGAAATTCAATTAAATTTTAGTTTGACAGCAATGCAATTTACGCAGTGTTTGCACTAATTCCGTTTTCTTTTCTTTATTTTTTTTTCACTTTCAATTTTACTACAAATATTTTTATTATACATACTATACTATCATACAAGTGAAAAAAAAAGGTGTTTTAATTTTATAGTAACATACATATTAATTATCTAAATTAACTCAATGTGTTCATTTGCCATAGAGTATATTCAATATACGTAATTGAGATAGAAAATTTGAAATTTATACAACAATATATAGAATCAAATACGGAATTAAATATTTTATTTTAAATATATTTTTAAATTTGTGACTTTAGGAAAAAAAAAAAAAAAAAAAATAAAAAAAAAAAAAAAAAAAATTTCAAATATAACGAAAAGAAAGAGGAACATTTTGAATATTTATAGTAACACATCTATTATATAAATTTCCTTAATGCGTTCATTTGCCATAGAATATATTCAATATACGTAATTGAGATAGAAAATTTGAAATTTATTTAACAATATATAGAACCAACGAAATACAGAATTAAATATATATTTGAAAATTTGTGATTTTAGTAAAAAATTAAAATATAACAAATTTTCATAATAAAAAAAAAAAAAAAAAAAAAACATATGTAGGTACTATTGTAATACAAATTATTATACAAATAAATATTGCAAATAATAATTGAAATAGGAAATCTTAAATTTTAAAAGAATTTAACAAAATTAAATTTGAATTATATTTGAACACTCAGTGATTAAAAAAAAAAAAAAAATGCCTACAACAAGGTCAAAGACAACAGGGGGACAAGACAATAATCCTAACCCAAATGTTACTAGAAGATCAAACGAAGGAATTACTGATGAGACACAAAATACTGCCGTCGTACCCAAAACTCCTAGTAATCCAAGAATTGAATCTGCTAATCCGCATTTAGTCGGTACTCAGTCTACCCCAGCTCATAGTATTAACGATTTTTCAGAAGGTGCCAATGAATCTCTAGTTCGTAATCCAAATTTTCAAGTTCATCAAAGAAATAGAAATATTGCACGGTCAAGACCTCAATCTCCTGTTTTATCTAATGAAGGTCGTACAACCTGTGAATTTTAAAATATTAATACCCTTTTTAAATTTATAAAGAATTTCGATGGCGATCGTGACAAATTAATCCCATTCTTAAATAATTGCGATGCCGCATTTAATTTGGCAAGTGCAGAGCAAGTGCCTGTACTCCTAGCCTACGTTAAGGCTCAGCTTACTGGAAAAGCGGAATCCGCTTGCTCAAACCATATTTTCCATTCGTGGACTTCCTTAAAAGAGTATTTAAAAACCATGTATTCTGATAAAAAAAACCCATGGACACTTGTTAATGGAATTACTTAGTTGCAAACAACAATCTTTAGAATCTATCACCCAATTCATGCTTCGAATTGAAACTTCTCTCAAAAAGGTTTTAACTTCAGTACATCAAGGAAACCATGATCCTAGAGAATTGCCAGGACGTTTAGCTTCAATGAACGATCTTGCACTCCATACTTTTATTCTTAATGTCAAACCTCAAATAAGTCAAATGTTAAGAGCAAGAGAAATAAATACTCTAAATGAAGCTTTCAAATTTGCTCTAGAGGAAGAAAAGGTTTCTCTACTTTTAAACAAACACAGCCATAAGGAAAAATATTGCAACATCTGTAAGAAAATAGGCCATAATACTCAAAATTGTTTTAAACAACAAAAACAAATTTTAAACAAAAATACTGGCAAACAAAATCCGAACATTCTTTTAACTTCAACAAAAGAAAAACCAGTTAAAATCTGTAAGTATTGTAAAAACAAGGGACACGAAATCTCTGAATGCAGGAAAAGAATGTGGGCTAATAATAATAAACGGAATCTTAAATCAGATTCTTCAAACTCAAATCAACAATCACATTCATCTAATACCAAATCACAATCAAATGCGCCCAATTCGGGAAACATACAAACTCTCGATGTGACTGCAGCAACATCTCGAGAGTTGGGTCAAATTGCTGCAATCAATCTAAATTAGTTTTAAACCACTCAAATACTATTCATACTATCATTCCTTGTCAAGAATCGAAAACCAAAAATCTTAAACTTTTAATCGATAGTGGTGGAAATATTTCCATTTTAAAATCCTCCGCTTTGAATCCGAGAACTGTGTATCATAACAATGAAATATTAACACTTCGGGGAATCGACAACAATGATAACCCAATCAAGACTATTGGATATTGTTTTCTAAGTATTTCAATCGACAAATACCAATTATCTCATAAATTTCATATTACAGTCTGTAATTCAAACATTCCACACCAAGGAATTATAGGAAATGAATTTTTAGAAAAATACAAATCAGCTCTTAATTATGAAACCAGTGAATTAAAACTCAAAATCGACGGTATTAACACTGTTTCCATACCATTTTTAATTGATACAAATTCTAATACAGCTATCTTGCAAGCTCGCTCCGAAACTCTAATTGAAATAGAAGTCCTAAATCCCGAGATAAAAGAAGGTCTTTTACCAGATACACAAATAATGGATGGAGTCTATTTAAGCAGAGCTCTAACCTCTGTTAATGATAATAATAAGTCCTTTGCTACAGTTATCAACACTCTTGAAAATAGAGTCCTTATTACAAAAGCCAAAGTCACTCTTCTTCCAATTCCAGAAAATATATATACATTTCACACTGTTTCCGACTTTAATGTAAACCGTAACAAACTCGTTTTATCTCAAATTCGAATGAGACATTTAAATTCCGAAGAAAAAGAAAGTCTAACGAAAATCTGCACAAAATTCAATAAATTGTTTTTTATCGATGGTGACTCACTTACTTGTACAAGTTCAATCAAACATTCAATTAATACAGGAAATTCATAACCCATTTCTTCTAAATCTTATCGATATCCTGAATGCCACAAACAAGAAGTTAAAAATCAAATCGAGAAAATGCTTAACCAAAATATTATAAGACCCTCCACTTCTCCATGGTCCTCGCCACTTTGGGTAGTTCCAAAGAAAACGGATGCTTCTGGCAGACCTAAATGGAGAATCGTAATAGATTATAGGAAACTAAACAACGTAACAGTCGGCGATTCCTATCCGTTACCTAACATCTCAGAAATTCTCGATCAATTAGGTCACAGCAAATATTTTACAACATTGGACCTTGCATCTGGATTCCATCAAATAGAGGTATCCGAGGAAGACAGATGTAAAACAGCTTTCTCTGTTCCTGGTGGACATTTCGAATATAACCGAATGCCGTTTGGGCTTAAAAATGCTCCGGCTACGTTTCAGCGAATGATGAATTCGGTTCTGACAGGTCTCACTTCCACTCACTGTTTCGTTTACCTAGATGATATACCCGCATAACAAAAAGTAATTGTATAGAAACTCTATCGATATTCATTTCCCCTCCCAATATTGAAACATGCTAGACTCTATCGGAACATTTTCGACACTCGTTTAGTGTCGTTAGCCTATATTCTTTAGAAACTCTAGAAAAGCGATTTGAAATATCATTTAAATATTGTTTCTAAGTATCGGATGGGTATCGGATTTCATTATCTATACAATACCGAGTTCCAGATATTTAAAAAAAGTAAAAATGAATTTTAAATGTTTTTCTGTTCATTTTTCTGTTTTTCATTATTTTGAATATTAGCATAGTTCGAAGACATACTAAAAACACAAGAATTTTTTATTATTATTAACCAATTAAATTACCTGCACCACGGTTCGAACTCACGATTTGAGGGTTTCACATACAATATCTTCTCCCTAGCCGCTTCAGCCACATCACTGTGTTGTCGATTAAGATTTAATTTTGATTATAAGCTACACAGTTTCGAAAATCGGAATTCAATAGAAATTTAATGCTTACTGCTAGTAATGAGTTTCGATTATAGGTACTTATTCGATATTTAGCATACATAACTAAATAGTGCTTTATTCCAGTATTTACCCAATATACAAAGAGTATCGAAAACCGTAATTGTTTTTACAAAACTAATATCGCAAATCGATGTTTATCGGATATACTATCAATATCGGAATAAGATACTGGTTCTAAAAAAGTGAGATACGGTTTTCGTAACTTATTCAATATTGTATCGACATTTAAAACTAAGATAGCGAATTTGAGTTGCTGTAGACTATCGATTTTGGATACTGCTCACTCAGTATCGGCAAATTGTTATGCGGGTAGTTGTATATGCATCATCCCTTAAAGAACATGAGGAAAAACTTACCAAAATTTTCGAACGCTTAGAGTTCAATAACTTGAAATTACAACCAGACAAGTGTGAATTTCTCCGAAAGGAAGTCACATATTTAGGTCATATCATTTCAGATGAAGGAGTTCGTCCAAATCCTGATAAAATCAAGGGAATTCGGGAATTTCCAAGACCGTCCTCTCCTAAAGAAATCAAAGCATTTCTAGGTCTCATTGGGTACTACAGGAGGTTTATTCAAGATTTTAGTAAAATATCTAAGCCTTTAACAGCCTTATTAAAGAAAGAAAAAACTTTCGAATGGGGGTTCGAACAAGAAGAAAGTTTTAAAGAACTTCGCAACAGAATTATCCAAAATCCTATTCTCATTTATCCTGATTTTTCAAAGGCATTCTTAGTCACAACAGACGCATCTAACGTAGCCATTGGTGCTATCCTCTCACAAGGTTCCATTGGTAAAGATTTACCAATAGCCTTTGCTTCTCGAACTCTTAATCGTGCTGAAACAAATTACAGCACTACTGAACGCGAACTTCTCGCGATAGTCTGGGCTGTAAATCATTTTCGCCCATATCTTTATGGCAGAAAGTTCAAATTAATTACAGATCATAGACCACTGGTCTGGCTTTTTAATTGCAAAGACCCTGGATCCAGACTAGTTCGTTGGCGCTTGAAGCTCGAGGAGTATGAGTATGAGATTGTTTACAAGCAAGGAAGAGCAAATGCAAATGCCGATTGTTTATCTCGAATCTCTATTGCCAACGTAAACCTCATATCAAACATTCAAAAGGACTCATACGATGATTACATTAAATTCTTTTATAACTCTCTTACACCTCAAGTATATAGTTTTGAAGAAAATGATTCTCACATAACAAAGTCAAATCATCATGTGGCTTATATAACTAGTGTCGACTTACATGAATCAAATAAATTCTGTTCAGAATTCGTTTCTAAATCTCAAAATAAAGAAGTTTTGCAAAATATTCCTCACGAAATTTATTCTAACTTCAAATCTCTAAATAAATCAAATAAAAAATTTATATACCACTGTTTTATTAAACAATTCCATTGGGAAAAACCACAATATAAAGATCTTTTTTATACTATCCAAAATCTGAGAGACCAATTAATTAAAGACAAAATTGATACTATCTCATTGCCAGACTTTGAAGATTCAATCAATCAGTTTAAATTCTCAAAATTAAAGAATATGATTCAGTTTATTTTTCGTAAAACACAAATCAAAATCGAAATTTATCATAGTAAAATAATTACTCCCAATAAAGACGAAATCCCAATTATTCTAAAGGAATATCATGATGATCCATCCTCTGGTCATGGTGGTTTCCATCGAACTTACAAGAAAATTCGCTCAGTCTATTATTGGCCTAAGATGAAGAAAGAAATTAAAAGATACATTAAATCTTGTCAGTCGTGTAAATAAACAAAACGTCTAGGAAAACTTTCAAAGCTCCTATGCAGATAACTTCTACAGCATCCAAACCTTTTGAAAAACTTAATCTTGATGTCGTTGGACCTCTCCCTATCACCGAAAAAGAAAACAAATTCATCATCACTATGCAGGATGATTTAACTAAATTTTCTGTAGCATATCCAGTTCCAAACCACGAAGCTACAACTGTAGCCGAAATTCTAGTTCAATTTATTAGCCATTATGGTATACCTGATTCTATATTAACTGACCAAGGCTCTGATTTCACTTCCAAATTAATGAAAGAATTTTCAAAACTTTTAAACATCAAACAAATCCATGCAACAGCTTTCCACCCCCAAAGTAATGGTGCTATTGAACGCTGCCACTCTACATTGAAAGACTATTTAAAACACTATTTAAACCCAAATTTGAACAATTGGGACGAGTGGATTGCCACTGCAATGTTTTCATACAATACATCGATTCACAGTACAACAAAATTTTCCCCGCATGAGCTTCTTTTTGGATACAAGCCTAAAATGCCCAGCTCTTTAAACCATGAAACTCAACCAACATATTCCTACGACAATTATGTCGATCAACTTAAAATCCGTTTAAACAAATCATTAAAAATAGCTAAAGACAATATTGTTCAGTCCAAACATAAGTCAAAAGAAAGATATGATAGGAATGTTCATATTCCAGAATACCATGTAGGTCAATTTGTATACTTACGAGATGACGGAGCAAAACTCAGTAAAAAGTTAAGAGCAAATTATAAAGGTCCTTATGAAATAGTGAAGTTACATAGTAATCAAAATATTATATTAAAAATTAAAGGTAAAAACGTAAAGGTTCATAAAAATAGACTAAAACCCGTTGAATAATTCCAGGTTCACTGCAACTCCTGGCTCTACTGCGAATTTTGATCTGGAAACAATCTCAAATAGTTCCGGAATTTATTTCGAAAATATTGGATACACAAAATTTCAACTTTCTTCTTGGAAAATCGTCACATATGTAAACGTCACTGTATACCGAGAAAAATTTTCCCTAGTTAAGAATACATATTATAAATCAATTAACGCATGTAAATTAAATAATGTCACAGAAACTTATTACTGCAAACAATTTTTAAATTTTGTCGAAATTCAAATTCCTATATTAGAATCAAAATTTCGATTGTTACAAAATCTAATTGGCCACACTCGCATTAAACGAGGATGGTTCAATCTTGGTGGAAAAATATTTAAAACAGTTTTTGGCACAATGGATGCAGACGATGCCGAATATTATGAAAATGCAATAAAGGATGTCACAGAAAATGGAAAACGGAATTTAGACTTCATGAAACAGCAAACTCAAATCCTAAAAACTACAATAGAAAATTTCAAAGATATCGCAAGCACACAAAAACTTCGTGAACATGAACTCAACGAAAATTTAAAGAAAATCGAAAAATATAACAAACTAGTAACGGACGCAATATCAAATGTAAAGAGGAACGAGGTAATATCATTGGATTACTCAACTTCTTATCAAACGAAATAGACGAAGAAGTAGATAATCTCATTAATGTGATATTATTTGCCAAAAAGAATGCTTTACATCCAATGATCATAACTCCTACCCAACTGTTGAATGAATTATCTAATAACATTCAAAATTTACCTCATGATTTAGAATTTCCAGTGCCTTTGGAAATAGAATATATGCATTACTTATTCGATGTAGTAAATTTACAAGCTTACTATAAAAACTCGAATCTAATTTTCATTATTAATTTGCCATTAACTGATAAGAATCTTTTTACTATGTATCACTTATTACCATTACCAATTCCTTATAATCAGTCTTCCAATTTATTCGTTTATATTCAACCAACTTACAATTATCTAGCATTATCAAAAGATGAAGCATCATATTCAATTATTTACGATATAAAGGAATGTAAAAACCTTATAAATGAACATTACTTGTGTAAAAATGATGTTTTATATCCTACAAATCAAAATCCTGTTTGTGAAATAAATCTTCTTTCAACCATATCAAATAAAATTCCAAAAAATTGCAAAACAAAATTCTTATATGGAACTATCGAGGTTATACACAAGCTAAAATTCAATAAATGGATTCTAGTATCTTCAGAGAAAAAACCCCTAGTTATCTCTTGCAACAGATCTAAAGAAATATTCAAAGAATATCTTATCGGAACAAAACGCTTGTCTTTGGAAAGTCCTTGCGAAGCACATTTAAATTTTAATAAATTAATGCCAGATTACACGGTACAAACAAATTTTAAATCAGTTATACCTTCAGTAAATATTGTCTCTGATGATTGCTGTAATAAAAATAATTTTGACACTGAAAATGAATATGTTAAACTTTCTCCTGTATCTTTGACCAATACTAACTTAGATAAATTCAAAACAATAACCAATGATTTAGAAAATTTAAATAAAAGAATTAAAGAAGCAAAAGAATATCTCATATTGTTAAGAAAACCATCTTTATTTACAAATATAATTTATGTGATTATTACTTTAATGTTTATATATGTAATATTTAAGCTATATTGTTACACTAAAAATTTAAAGAAACCAGCAATACAAACTGTAGCTAATCAAAATATAGTAGTAAGATATGTAAATGATCAAAATTGTACTTCAACTATTAATTCAGTAGAGTTAAACGAAAATCAACCAATTAAGCAACCAGTAACTGTACCAAAATCTAGAACTAAACACATAAAAAAGACATACCAATCACAAAATTTAAAAAATTACTCATCTCATTCTACTTAAAATGATATCGAATTCAATATTAAAAATTGATTCAATCAAATACATTAAATCAATTTTTCCTAAGGGGGGAGATGTTATGTTCCCATAACCACATTACTATCTTCCCACAGAATTTTGCTAATCTTTCACATAATTATGATGATAATATAGTTATGCAAAAGAAATATAACACCCCGCCTCCGCTAAAATCCGCATCCGCATTTTTCTATTTTTGCTAACATACACAAAAAAAACTTATTTGATTTATTTTCGTTTAACAAATAAATTTGTAACAAATAAAAATTTTTAAAAACACAATCAGTTGAAATTCAGTCTCCAACCAGTAAATATTAACTAATTAGTTTTATAGTAATTTACGTTTTAAAGGTGTTTGTAATTTGTAATCTAATAAAAATTTTGCCAAATAAAAGTATTAAAGAACTGTAAAGAAAATATAGTTTTTTTTTTAAACGTGTCTAACAATATTTGAAAAAAAAATAAATACCTATTAAAATGGTTAAATGTGTGGTGATGTCCTGTAAAAATTATACAGGAAAAACAAAAGAAAAAGTTAAGATTTCCATCTGAAAAAAAATGTGAAACCAGTAAAATGTATTGAATACATGAGAAATAATTGTTATTATTATTATTGTTAATGTAAATGTTGTCAAATAAATATTTAAATGTTTATTTTTTTTTTCATATAAATTTCAAAGTATCTAAATTGATCTTGAAAAAATAAAAGTTGTAAAAATATGTATTACATGAGTACATTAGTTACAGAAGCACCAAAAAGAAATGTTAGCATTTTAAAATTATAAACCTTTCAGGTAAATTATTAATACCTACTGCACTTTAATAATTTCTTAATATTAATTAATTATACAAGTATTATAATAATAAATTATTATTAAAGTACAGTAGTATAAGTATTTGTGTTATTATTAGTAAGAATTGTAATATTTTTATCATAGAAATCATTCTGTTTAATGAAATAAAAAAATAATCATATTGTTACAAAATTGGCCTTGATGAGCGAAGAATAGAGAAAAAATGGATTCAAAAAAAAATGTAAAAGAAGAGAAATAAGGCGTCCGAGAGGGATTTTTTAGAAGAGTAGAAAAAGTAGAAAAAATATGGGCCAAAGACTGAAAAAATGGGAAATGATGAAATAAAAGGCAGTTTTACAATTTTATAAAAAGTTCTGATATTTATTATACAAAAAAAAGAATTTACAAATTTAGGGTCTATTACTAAAAAAAATAATCTAATTCAAAATGATAAAAACAACCGAAATTTAAATAGTAAAGTAAAAATAAAGAAAAATCTAGTACAAATGTTTTATTTTTAGCCTATTACACTAATATAGAATTGAACGAGGGGAGCGATCTAACTACAAATAGGTCTATGGTCAATGTAAAATGGGAAAAAAAAACAAATTTCAACAGACGAAAAAAAAATTTATTTTAAATCGAACGGAGTACCAAAAGAAAGAGAAAAATAAACTAATTCGCAATTTTAGGGTTTAAACTGGTAAATTGACAGTCCAAAAAAGGAGAAGTCGAATGATAAAAAAAAAATAATGAAGTTTAATATTTGGCTGTTCACTGCTATCTGTTTACACGAAGCTATTTTGGCTGTTCTTGACCAGCTGGCAACACCGATAAATTTTAATTAAGGTGAATTATTAATTCAGACACTGTGGCAACACTTGTTGTTTTGACAGATGTTTAACTGAATTGTAATTGATTGTAATTAGGTTAGTTAAACGTTAGCACGTTTGTTTACTTTTTAATTTTAAATTTTCTTTCGAGTTTTTTGATTTAATGATTCGATCGTGAAGTTATGTGAAAGAAAAGTGTACAAAAGATTAAAAATGTAAAAAAAAGTAAAAGAAAATCGCGAGTGAAAAAAAAAGGTGTATTTAAAAAACAAAACATGAGAAATTTATAGAACTGAAGATAGGTGAGGTTAGTGGAAAAGATAAAGTGAAAAGAAAATAAAATAAGATTAAAGTGTAAGGAAAGGAAAGAAAGGAAAAAGTAATAATAATAATTAGAAAGTGCAAATTAAGTAAAAAAATGTGTGCGATAAAAGGATAAAGTAAAAGTGAAAGTGAATTTAGGCAAGAAAGAAAAATTTTGACAAAAAGAGAAGAAAAGAAAAATTACGTACCTGTGCTGTGGTAGTAAAAAAAAAAATGATGTAAAAGAAAATGTTGTGAAAATAAAGAGAAAAGTGATTGTGTAAAGCAAAGAATTGAAAAACTTTATCAAAAAAAAATTTGAACTGTGTAAAAAAACTTGCTGAAAACACCAACTGAAACTGAAAACTAGGCTGAACTGAACTAAAACTTTTTTTTCGGGTGTTTCTTTATATAGGTTTTTGCAGAGATTCGCGAACTTTCGTTGGAAAGTTATTGTTACTTTCCAATATGAGAAAGTTATTTTCTTTCTCATATAAAGTGTCAACTTCTCTTGGAGAAAGTTCGCGATCTTCGAAATTCTTTTTTGTGTGAATTGTGTGTATTTGTGGTGTGTTGTGTTGTTGTTGTGAAAAGACATTTGGATGTGTTCTTTGTTGTTTCTGTTTTAAGTGTTTGTTTCTTGTGTTGTCCTTTTTCCCTTTTTATTTTATTTATTTTTTAATTTTATTTGTTTTCTAGGATTTATGGCTGGATTTAATAGGGACTTCTGGTTTGGGCACTATTTCATTGTATATTTCATGTAGTGTTCAATTGGAAGTTTCTTTTATTTACAGCCAACAACAACAAGTTTTTTCGCATTTAAAGTAAACTTTGTTTATTCAATTCTTTAATCAATTTTCTTATCTTTTCAGGAAAATAGGACGGCAGGATGGGTTCTTGATCCTGATGTAAAAGATAACTTCATTTTAAAGTAATTTTACTAAAATTTTATTAATGAAGTTCTTTTTTTTTTTAAGGTTTGTAATAATATAATTATTGTGAACGAAAAACAGTTTATATGTATTTCTAAAAATTCAAAAATTCGTCGCAGCTACGTCATCTGTAACTGATATTTTTTATTTTAGGTTAAAACCCCCTTTTCAGCATACCTTCTTATTCAATTTACCATGATCAGTACCATCGACTTGGCAACCCTGACTGCCACTCTGGATAGAATAGTGAATAGTGAGTAGTGACCATGGTAAATAGAATAGGAAGGTATGCTGAAAAGGGGGTTTTAACCTAAAATAAAAAATATCAGTTACAGATGACGTAGCTGCGACGACTTTTTGAATTTTTAGAAATAAAAACTGTTGTATATGCTATTGTAAGTTCACAATAATTATATATGTATACATTTTTAGTTTGCAATTCTTCAAATTTTTTTCATTTTCTGTTCAGATTGCTTTCAATTAATTAATTGTATAAAATTTATACAAATATTTTTCTCATCATTTCTATGAAATATCGAAAGTATACATTTTTTGCTACCTAAAATATTTTATATTATTTTAGGTAGGTATTTATATACATTTTATCAGAATCACATCCTCATATTCCATACTTTATAAGCTCATATTATAAAAAATCTAAAAATAAAATATTTGTTTTAATTGTGTAATTTTTTTTCTTTTTCATTTAATTTTATTTTATTTATTAACTGTGTCACACCAAAATGATTATGAAGATTTTTCAAAGTATATTTCAATTCCACAATATTATTTTTTAATGAATATAAATAAACATGTCCTTGACGGTTACATATTAAAAACCAACGATTTTTTATAATTTCTGCCGTTGTAAACCATTTTTCTTTAATTGATGATGGTAATTGAAAATTAATATGATACAATGGATTTTCAATATTTTCATATGAATTTATATAAATACAATTACCATTATCATCACATAATAATATTTCTTTAGTTTCATCACATATAAAAATTGATTTAATATAACTTTTTGTAATTTCAATTTGTTTAAATTTTAAATTTTTTGGTTTTTTACAACCATGTTCATAAATTAAAAGTTTCTTATAACCGCCAATTAAAATTAAACAATATTTTCATTTGTTACAAATGTTTCTAAAATTGTACAATTTTTCAATTGAATATTTTCTTTTATTTCCCAATTAAATGTTTTTATATAAATGTATTTGTAATCTGTTGTAATTCCAACAAAATTTTGTGAAATTATTAATATTGAATGAATTTATCACTGTTGGAATTTCTTGATATAATTTAACTTTTAAATTATCATCATCATCACCATTCACGCTGAATGATTTGAAAATTTTTTCTAATTCAAATTTAATTAAATTTCCGTCATTATTGGTTGTTAATAATGTTTTAGTTTTTTCATAATAATTTCTTTATTTTTCCAATCATCATCAACGGTGGTAGTATCATGGATCATTTTATTTTGTATTTTCCAAAAACGTATCGATCTATCATCTGAAGTTGTTGTCATCAACATAAATTTCATATTTACATCAATAGAAAATATTAAACCAGAATGAGCAGAAATACGATGTAAAACTGGATAATGATTGGTAATTTTTTCATTATTTATGGTCCAGATAATCACTTCACCAAATGCGTTTCCTATAAAATACAAAATGAAATTAATTTATTACGAAAAAAATTCTAAAAAGAATTCCCTAATTACCTCCAAAAATTGTTAAATTTGAATTTGATTCCATTAAATGCGAACAATACTTTGTGGATTTATCAATACATGAATATTTTTCTAAAATTTTAAATGCGTTTTCATGAAAACAATATTCAACAATTAAAAGGACACTATGAACTGTTAATAGATAAAATTTTACAATTTCTGGGTTTGTATTTTTATTTAAAAACAGCCCATTACTAATCCAATCCGTAATTTTCGAACAGGAAAGTAGTTTAAATTCTTCGTTGATATTTTTTCCTTCATATTTCTAAAAAAAAGAGCCAAAAAGACAATTTTCCTAAGATTTTAAATCAAAATATTTTACTACTCACACAATTATGAGAGATCAAAGAAAATTATTTTGCTCCATACGTTAAAAGAACATTATGATCTGTTTCATATTCTAGACCATGGATTTTTTCTTTGAATTTACAATGTAATTTTTCACGTTATTGTTGAACTTCATTCGGCTCATTCTTTGGGGAGTCTGATGATGATGTATTCAAATAGCTATTGTGCACCACATGAAGTTCATTTCCGATTGCTGTAGAAAAAAAGGAACTGATTAGAAAAAATAACTATCATAAGTATGTATAACAATTTGAAGATTTATAAAAAAAACTGTACATGAACCCTTAAGGAGTTTAAAAGGTTTTAAGGAGTTCGTTTTTGCAGAGGTGTATTTAGCAGTCTGTCTTTTAATAAATAATCTTCCTCCACAAAATGATTTGAACACACGGCCCAATTATTTTTCATATACTTAAAACATTTTACTGATTTCACACCACAGGCCCGAAGCCACTTCTCAAACATATTTTTTTCAGATGGAAATCTGCAAAATTTAACTTTTTCTTTTGTTTTTCCTGTATAATTTTTACAGGACATCACCACACATTTAACCATTTTAATAGATTTTTTTTTTTTCAATAATATATAGTCAATTATAGTTTTTAAATATATTTAAATTCACTTTATTTATAAAATAATACAATTTTATCACTAGCCACTATGCAAACTACATATAAAAAAAAATGTAAACAAAAACTTTTACGTCGCAGCTACGTCATCAACTTATTGTAATGTCACTAAAAAACGAAAAAAAATCTCCGCCATATTGCTTTTCAGCATACCTTCCTATTCTATTTACCATGAGTAGTGACTAGCTAAGGTACAGATTTAGGGCTACTTTTTCTCTGACATTTGGCGATTTATTGTTGAACAGTTCTGAGAACTCTGGACTGGAACTGGACGCAAAAAGTATCAAGTATTATATATATACTTTTTGTGGACGTGTAAGTGAAATTTAATAACAGATGCAGAAGTTAGAAAATAGTGTAGTAATAATAAGGTGGTAAAAGTCATGATATTTATACAAAGTATAGTTCGAAATGTTCCCAAGAACTTTAAAACGATTCAATTTATCAAAAATGAAATTTATGAAATTATTTATATGACAGGAAGAGAAAATTATCACACTTCACAAATTATTTACAAATTCAATTTGAAAGAGGAAGGTATTTTAGACAGTGATGAGTATGTGCCTTCGACAGTTTTTAATACACGGTTGTTAAAGCCAAAAACGCAATTGGAATCGAAAATAGGAATAAAACCATCTATGTTGGAGAAGTTGTATGAAGCTGACCCAGATTTAAGAAATGATATAAATTCTTTCAATTTGTCTAGAAATATTGATATTATATTAGAAAATGGTATTACCAAACAAAGCATTATCGAGAATCCATATATACTTAGAATGAATGCTGGTAAATATCTTAATTTGTAATTTAAATTACAATTCTATTACTGAAGAACTAAAATACTCTAAATTCCTATTCATATTAGTTTTATATGTATATTTATTTTAATTCATGAAAATTGGTAGATGAAACTGATGAGAGAGATTTGTAAATTGTTTTTTCCACTTCATCCACATATTTTAAAAGTATTACATGACTTTATTTTTCAGATACTCTACAACAAAAAATAACAGAATTAGAAAATATAAAATATAAACACATAAATGATGTTGTTCCTTTACTTCGAATATCTAAAAAACTATTAGGAAAAATTTCAGATATCACAAAGAAGGAAGCAGTTATTTTTAAAGGAACTCAAAATAGAATTTACTACCTTAGTGAAAAATTAGAAGTTGAACCGAAAATTGTTAGCAAATATTTATCAACACGTTTATTTATGTTTTGGATGCCTCTGAACTCATTAATAAAAAGCCTGAATAGTATGCTTGAATTTGGTATTGAACCAAAAAATTTATTGAAAGATTTGTGGGCATTTCGATATGCACCAGATTGTATACGTGAAAGATTAGAAAGGGCAAATCTTGCAAAAAAGGACAAAATAATGCCGTGGATGGTTAGGTGTCCAGAAACAATTTTCCAAAAGTATATACATATTTAAATTTATAATTGAGGTAAAGATACACGGTAATGAGAAGAATACTTAACTACATATTTTAAAAAGTACAATAACGTATAAAATTTTATTTTAAATTTTCAATGAATCAAACTTGATTTTGATTGATTCATAATTAATGAATTATTTTGCTGAATACTTAAGGCGCAAGATGATATATTTTACCGTGTTTCTTCTTTTTTTATTTTATTTTTAATTCAAAATAAAGTCACTTATTTTTAGATCCCTGAAATTGTCGTTAGATCAAAACCAATTATTAGGAGAGAAAAATTCAATTGTTGATTATTTGTCGCAACGATTAGGTTTTGACACGGGAACAACAAAGGGTATCATGTCTAAACATCCCGCTGTTTTTAAGGTGCGGATTAAAAAGGTAATAGGAAATGTTTATTTCTTATATTACTACTTTTCTTTAAATTTTCTTTTTAATTGCAGGTTAAAGAAGTTATTGATTATTTACTTGAAGCAGGGTTTTCAACGTATGATATTGCTCGTGTTCCACGAATTTTATGTCATAAATTAGAAACAACGAAATCACGTCTTGAAGAACTTAAAGCTCATGGTTGTACACCAAGTTCGCTAGTAATAGTTTGTAGAAGTAAACGAGAATACGAAAAATTTCTTCGAAAATGGATTACAGTTGAAAATAAAATAAAAAGTAAACTAACTACAGATACAAAAACTTTTTAAACATTGTACATTGAAGCTATAAACAATTTGAAGTAAGTTTAAGAACAAAGCTGTTTACACAAATATTTGTTCGTGTAGAATAAAATACTTTTTATAATGTGTATATTCCTAAGTGCCCACAAAAAGTATTGGCTCACCAACGAATATCAAATATAAACCGTAATAACGGAAAAAAACTAAGAGCTACAACTAAATGATGTACTAGAGATATTTTTTTTATTGAGTTTTAATTTGAAAAATAAAACAAAATTTCAATGTCACTATAGTATAAAATACAAAAACAACAATAACTTCATTTATACTTCGAATATCACGCATAAAAAGTATTGGCTCAGTTTAGGTTTAACGGTATTTTAAGGCTTTGTTTTGCAAGGATACTAAGTGAAATGGCCTCAATCTGTTAGGCATTGTAGTTCTGAGTTTGTTTTCATAACGATCAATCAATATTTAGTGATAAAAATAGTATAGTTCGTAAAAAATGAGTCGGAAAACCCGTGAACCTACTAAAGAAAAAATAAAAATAATTGATTTATTTAAATTATATATATATATATATTAAAATGTTTGTCAATAGATCGTATTCTACTATTCAAAACATAATTGATAAATTTTGTGAAATAAAAAAATAGTTAAAAATTCCTTAGGAACCGGTCAACCTCCTGTAAAATAATTTTATATTTAGTTGTAACTCTAATGCTGGATTTCTTCAGAAGTCTCAACTAGCTGGGTATCACCTAGGTGTAGGTGACACCTAGCTAGAGGTTTGGATTTCTTCATTAAAAAATTCTGCTAACTAGCTGTCACCTACATTTCTATACTTTATTTAACAATTAAAGTCAGTATTGTGCTTATGCAGGCAGTACCCGATGAGTTTTTTGCCTTGGTAATATTTAATTTAAAAGATTTGCCTCGATTGAAATTGAGATCTGATCACCCCACACACGAGACAGATTTATTCAAACGCAATGTAAAAGAATATAGAAAAGTATGCCTATCTTGCCTGTATTGACTTTAATTTTTAAATAAAGCATAATTCCCAAACCTGAAAGCATGAAATTTTAATCGAAACTTTAAAGCTTTTTAATGTCAAATTGACGTCAGCTGTTATTTTATGAGTATTTTTCAAGTTGTAACCAAAGATAATTAATAAGAAGTAGATATTTTAAAACAGAAAAGCTGTTGAAAAATAAATTTTTAGTTCTAAATCTGTTCATAGAGCGGACAGACAAGAAGGAATCGCTTAGAACATTAGATTTAAAAATACGTTATGACCGTTTTTGCAATAAAAAAAAATTTAACATACACAAAAATCCTCAAAACTGTAATTAGACAATTTTATATGAGAAATGAGGACGGAGGAAATGTGCATGACATCATCATACAATTTTTTTGTTGGTGTTGTACCATATTGAAATTATAATTAATATATAAACAAAAACAACAACAACACATATAAAAAAATAATTGTAATTTTATTTTTCATTTTTCAAGTACCCAACCAAATTTACAATTTTTTTATAATACCGTATTTGAATTTTGTTGTTACTTCGTACCTAAATACAAAATTGATTGTAAACTTGAAGTCACTGTTTTTTTCTCAATTTTGTATTTTTCCAATTTAGCTTATACAATACAAGTATGTATTTTTGTACATGCAGATTGAAGTTTATACAGTAGCGGAAAAAACCCATGACTCAAATAATTTTCATTTTTCTAAAAAGAATTTATTTATTAAACTGTATTACAGAATCATGTATGGTTTTTCTTTTCTTATAGAAAATACCTTAAAAAAACACACATACTTAGTTAAAAAACAAACCATCATCCATCACCACCAGCCATGGCAATAAGAATGCAATAGTATTTTCGTATTACAGAGGCAAGTGTTGCATATTGCGGCAATAGCAGTTTTCTTATCGAGGGCAATAAGGTTTGCTTGAGAAAAGGTTGACAGACATTCGTATTGCTGTGAGCTATTGCATTCTTATCTCCATTATGATAAGAAAGCAAGCCGAAATTATGATACTTTTTCGTTAAAAAAGCAATAGGAATGCAAGTAAAATACGTTTAGAATGTAATTAAAGGGCAATAAAAGTGATGATTCGAATTCTTATTGCCTTGTAGTGTCGCATTCTTATCGACATTACGATAAGAAAGCAAGCCGAAATTATGATACTTTATCGATTACAAAGTAATGGAAATGAAAATTGCTGAATTTCATCAATTGACGATCATCTTATGTTTTCGAAGATACACTTATAGAAATACATGGGAAACACTCGATTGTCGAGTTTACATTTATGTGATTTTCGCATTATTTTTCTTCAACATAAAAGTGAATAACATAACATTTTTGAAAGTCTTCGACTGAATAACTTCACTTCTAAACACAAACTGAACGATATTATCAAGAATAAAAAACGATGATGATTCACTCAATTCCGTTAGGTCACAAATTTTATTGCCCATTTATCGCTAGGTCGTATAATCTGCAATAAAAATAATTATTATTTCCCAC
Source organism: Bombylius major (assembly GCA_932526495.1). Lineage (NCBI taxonomy): Eukaryota > Metazoa > Arthropoda > Insecta > Diptera > Bombyliidae > Bombylius > Bombylius major. Next base: position 19,076,204 of record OW052045.1, read on the forward strand.
TTATCGCTTAGTCGTATAATCTGCAATAGAAATATTATTGCCATATTATTGCCCACTCGTTCTATTGCCCATTTATTGCCAAGTTCTTGCCCAATTATTGCCCGCTCGTTCTATTGCCCATTTGCTTGCTGGGTAGTATCGAGAAAAGTTTTTAGAAATTATTAGTTAGACGACTTTCATGACCGCAACTGTATATTATAATGCACGTACATTAAAATGTTAACACTTTGCAAGCATTAGCGATTTTCTAATTTTCTAATAATGACCGTGATCATCTCCCAGCTGCAAGGCTTTAATAAAATTTTATAGGTACACCTAATTGATCAAAATTTGTAGAGTCCAACATATCTAACTACCTCACATTATGTAACATTTTGAAATATAAATATGGGTAAATAAAATGTATTTAAATGTGTATTGTAATGTTGTTAATTAGGTACTTGAATTGAAAACAAAATATCTTAATTCCCTTTTTCATTTAAAAAAAAAATATATACATAGTTACATTAAATAAAAACAAAAAAAAGCGGGATCTGGATTCTGGATTTCAGTAAAATTTCTCATAGCTTCAAAAACTATAAAAAAATAAAAATAATTGGGTAAATTTTTCATATTATCATGCATTCAATAATCAGAAAACAAATTGTAATTCATATTCCTATACAATACAATATATTTACATACATAATGTATGTACATACATACATATTGATATTCTATGGATGAAAAAATAAAAAATATTATACTAACCGATGAAACAAATTTTAAAAAAAGAAGAAAAAAAAAAACAAATATTAAATGAAATGTGCACAGACGGTAAACACGCATTTGCAAAAATATGTACATATATGTATATATGTATATACATTGTTATATATTATACATATATTATATAAATATAGGTTTAGGTATACACAAAGTTATACTGGAAACTGGTTTGATTTGGTTATACACAAAAAAAAAAAAAATAAGAGCATGAGCGAATGGATAATAAAAAAAATCACTCGACTCGATCATTTTTTTTAAGTTTGAATTTCAAAACGTTAGTTCTATTTTTTCTCGCCAGATAGGACAGACAAGAAGGTTTCGTTTAGGAGCCTTTAATGAAATAGAGTGAAAATACAAATATACTACGCGGAATATCTATTGTGTTAATCTATAATCATTGTTGTAACGTATTATTTGAATAGCTTTCAAGCTGTAACGTATTGTTTGAATATTTTTGAAGCTGTAACGTTTATTTCGTATTCATTTGATCCAAAAAATTAAATTAATCTAATTTTTGTATTTTTATTATCAATTCATTGTAATCCTAGTACATATTTAAAAAAGAAATGTATGTACATATATTTATTAATGAGAATTTTATGCTAGATATTTTTCATGCTTCCTTTTCTCTTAAAATAAATTTTATAAGATGCCTCATATTAAAACTCAATAACTGGCGACAAATATTCACGATTTGAATAAATAGGTACATTCATAAAAAGGTCAGTACCTTGTACTTAATTGATAAACGATTGGTTGTAGATTATCCGTTTCTTCAAATTATTTCAACAACTCCTTATCACCATCTTTTGTGATTATCTATATTTTTATTTTTTCGGTTATCCTTGCTTTATCAAACTTTGAAAAAGGGAAGGCCATATACATGTTATCAGTTTCTTTTAATTTTCGTTAACTATATTAGAAAATATCAAATTCAATTCTTCGCGAATCTTCTAACTATTAGGTTTGTATTTTAATTAAATAATTAATAAGTAGTGATAAAAATTAAGAAGTGATAAAAATTTAACAGTGTATAATACATTAATATTGTAAAATGAGTGGTAAAAGATTGCAAAATTTTACAAAACAAGAAACAGAACTATTAGTAAATATTGTGTCTGAATATAAAAATATGTATAATAGAAAATAAAAAATCTGATGCCACTACGTAGCAAAAAAAAAAAAAACGAAGCGTGGGAAGAAATTGCATGTAAATTAAATGCAACTAGTGGATCTACCACGTTACTATTAAACAAAATGGAATCGAATAATATGTCATCCATGTCAATATAACTTTTATTTTAAATCACTAAAAAACTTTATTTTTACACAAAATATTTAAAAACCAATATACTTTACTTCATGCGACAACAAAATGTAAATAATAACTGTTGTAGTAACAGAAGTGTTATAAATAGTGAATGAAGATTCACCTTAAATACATTATACAAATTATTAATACCTACAGTCAGGTACAAATTTTTACCATATGTGAAGCAAAGACAAAACCCTTTTAATGATATTTAATAAAATTATTACCAACTCTTTTTAAGAAAAGACAATGGGCCTTACTTATAAACATTTTTTAATTTTAAAACTAAAATAGTTTCGACATGTAAATCAGAAAAATGTTTATAAGTAAGTCCCAATATTTAAGTACTGTTATAATAACATGTAAATAGAAATTTCTGCAATTTTATAGGAACATGAATGTGTATAGATTTCTTATGATTATGAAAAAAACAAATGTTTTTTCCTGTTTTTTGGAAAAAAAACCGATGAAAAGAAAAGGGTGAATGTTTAAATCATTTGTGAAAAAAGCATGCTTTTTATGAAAAAAAAATCGAAAAAAACAATTTTCAAAAAAGCGGCTTTTTTTCATCTGTATACAGAATGCATTACTATCTACTTAGGTAACACCTAAATAAATAATCAGTACTTCATCTGCCACCTAAACTTAGGTGGCAGCTAAGTGCTAATCAGAGGTGAAGAAATGCAAATCTCTTTATTATCTTACTGCTAAATTTAGGGACAAGAAAGTTGAGACTGAAGAAATCCAGCATTAGTTTTTTTCCCATTACGGTTTATATTTGACATTCGTTGGTGAGCCAATACTTTTTATGGGCACTGTACATAAGTATATTGAGTTGAGAGTAAGTAAAACTTTGTTAACCAATATTTTGTTTTAAAATTTTCATTGTGTTTGCTGAAATCTCACTATGATAATTGATAATTCATAGGTTTTACATTTGTCTTCCCCACGACACAGTTCGTTGGCCAGGGGAGTAGTTCAGTTTCCTCATCTTTCTTCACTTTTTCAACTAAAATGATTTCTATTTAAAGAGGTGAAGATACTAACAAATATACACAAAAACAAGTTTTTGAAGGATTTAAAATTCAAATACATTGAAAAATTTGTGTATGTACAATGAATTGAGAAGAAAGAAAGAAGCCTAGTGTAAAAGTAAAAAGAAGAGCTGTGTAAAACCCATCATTATAAGTAAAATAAAAAATTACATATAAAATTATCTACTGATATTTTCATTCATGTCTTCCATTACATGGTAAATAGAATAGGAAGGTATGCTGAAAAGGGGGTTTTAACCTAAAATAAAAAATATCAGTTACAGATGACGTAGCTGCGACGACTTTTTGAATTTTTAGAAATAAAAACTGTTGTATATGCTATTGTAAGTTCACAATAATTATATATGTATACATTTTTAGTTTGCAATTCTTCAAATTTTTTTCATTTTCTGTTCAGATTGCTTTCAATTAATTAATTGTATAAAATTTATACAAATATTTTTCTCATCATTTCTATGAAATATCGAAAGTATACATTTTTTGCTACCTAAAATATTTTATATATTTTAGGTAGGTATTTATATACATTTTATCAGAATCACATCCTCATATTCCATACTTTATAAGCTCATATTATAAAAAATCTAAAAATAAAATATTTGTTTTAATTGTGTAAATTTTTTTCTTTTTCATTTAATTTTATTTTATTTATTAACTGTGTCACACCAAAATGATTATGAAGATTTTTCAAAGTATATTTCAATTCCACAATATTATTTTTTAATGAATATAAATAAACATGTCCTTGACGGTTACATATTAAAAACCAACGATTTTTTATAATTTCTGCCGTTGTAAACCATTTTTCTTTAATTGATGATGGTAATTGAAAATTAATATGATACAATGGATTTTCAATATTTTCATATGAATTTATATAAATACAATTACCATTATCATCACATAATAATATTTCTTTAGTTTCATCACATATAAAAATTGATTTAATATAACTTTTTGTAATTTCAATTTGTTTAAATTTTAAATTTTTTGGTTTTTTACAACCATGTTCATAAATTAAAAGTTTCTTATAACCGCCAATTAAAATTAAACAATTATTTTCATTTGTTACAAATGTTTCTAAAATTGTACAATTTTTCAATTGAATATTTTCTTTTATTTCCCAATTAAATGTTTTTATATAAATGTATTTGTAATCTGTTGTAATTCCAACAAAATTTTGTGAAATTATTAATATTGAATGAATTTATCACTGTTGGAATTTCTTGATATAATTTAACTTTTAAATTATCATCATCATCACCATTCACGCTGAATGATTTGAAAATTTTTTCTAATTCAAATTTAATTAAATTTCCGTCATTATTGGTTGTTAATAATGTTTTAGTTTTTTCATAATAATTTCTTTATTTTTCCAATCATCATCAACGGTGGTAGTATCATGGATCATTTTATTTTGTATTTTCCAAAAACGTATCGATCTATCATCTGAAGTTGTTGTCATCAACATAAATTTCATATTTACATCAATAGAAAATATTAAACCAGAATGAGCAGAAATACGATGTAAAACTGGATAATGATTGGTAATTTTTTCATTATTTATGGTCCAGATAATCACTTCACCAAATGCGTTTCCTATAAAATACAAAATGAAATTAATTTATTACGAAAAAAATTCTAAAAAGAATTCCCTAATTACCTCCAAAAATTGTTAAATTTGAATTTGATTCCATTAAATGCGAACAATACTTTGTGGATTTATCAATACATGAATATTTTTCTAAAATTTTAAATGCGTTTTCATGAAAACAATATTCAACAATTAAAAGGACACTATGAACTGTTAATAGATAAAATTTTACAATTTCTGGGTTTGTATTTTTATTTAAAAACAGCCCATTACTAATCCAATCCGTAATTTTCGAACAGGAAAGTAGTTTAAATTCTTCGTTGATATTTTTTCCTTCATATTTCTAAAAAAAAGAGCCAAAAAGACAATTTTCCTAAGATTTTAAATCAAAATATTTTACTACTCACACAATTATGAGAGATCAAAGAAAATTATTTTGCTCCATACGTTAAAAGAACATTATGATCTGTTTCATATTCTAGACCATGGATTTTTTCTTTGAATTTACAATGTAATTTTTCACGTTATTGTTGAACTTCATTCGGCTCATTCTTTGGGGAGTCTGATGATGATGTATTCAAATAGCTATTGTGCACCACATGAAGTTCATTTCCGATTGCTGTAGAAAAAAAGGAACTGATTAGAAAAAATAACTATCATAAGTATGTATAACAATTTGAAGATTTATAAAAAAAACTGTACATGAACCCTTAAGGAGTTTAAAAGGTTTTAAGGAGTTCGTTTTTGCAGAGGTGTATTTAGCAGTCTGTCTTTTAATAAATAATCTTCCTCCACAAAATGATTTGAACACACGGCCCAATTATTTTTCATATACTTAAAACATTTTACTGATTTCACACCACAGGCCCGAAGCCACTTCTCAAACATATTTTTTTCAGATGGAAATCTGCAAAATTTAACTTTTTCTTTTGTTTTTCCTGTATAATTTTTACAGGACATCACCACACATTTAACCATTTTAATAGATTTTTTTTTTTTCAATAATATATAGTCAATTATAGTTTTTAAATATATTTAAATTCACTTTATTTATAAAATAATACAATTTTATCACTAGCCACTATGCAAACTACATATAAAAAAAAATGTAAACAAAAACTTTTACGTCGCAGCTACGTCATCAACTTATTGTAATGTCACTAAAAAACGAAAAAAAATCTCCGCCATATTGCTTTTCAGCATACCTTCCTATTCTATTTACCATGGCAAAACCATCTATAATACTGGCACAACTAACACAAACAAACACGATAAAAGTGTCGAAACGTCAAAACATTCAATGTTGGTAGTACAAATAGTAGTGTAAAGAAATAGTGTTTTAGTTAAATATTTTAGGTTTTTAAATAAAATATGATAAATTAACAGTGTTATAAATTTTAAAGTGCACAATAATCAAAAAATAAAATAAAAAGGTGGAAAATATTGTGCCTTCTTACCTTCTTGTAAGAGAAAAAATTAAAGTGTGACTACATACCTATATGGTGAGGTTATATTATAAAAGTGAATTCAAAACAAAAATAATATTTTTCGAATTTTAAACGGATATTTTAATTTTTCTTTCTATTGTTTACACAATTTTCTCCTTAGGGAAACCGACCACTTTATATCGGTTAACGCTCTGGACAGTCTGGACAGCAATACCAATACCTCTTACGTAGAGTGGAAATTCGTGTTTTAAATTATTTTGAATAAAAACAAAACATAACTTTAATTTCTTTTAAAAAACTGAACATCCGGAAAAAAACTACTGGCTCCGTCACTGTGGTATATGTATATACGATAGTATTTGGAGGAAAATAAAAATAACAGAAAAAAAATTATTTCATATTCAAAAAAAAAATTTTTTTTTCAAAACAAATACAAAAAGGATTGAAATATAATAGAGATCCGAAAAGGAAATGAAACAAAACCGTAAACTGGCCCTGTGCGGGCAGAGAAGGAGGTATCACATTTGTCTTTTTTATGAAAAAGAAAAAGCTTTCAATAGTTAATTTTGTGTTCTATACATATGACTTAAATTTTATTTTACTTATATATGCTGAAGATTAAATGCACACATACAAGCGAAAACATTATTTGTTTATTTTTATACTTTATTACAAAACCCTCTATATTAATTGTTAAATTATTGAATCAAATCAATTTCTCACATCATAACATAACTACAAAAATTTATATAAAAAAAGTCTATGAAAAAGTAAATATTTGATACTTAATCTTTATTGTGTAATGAAGGCGAATAGACACTTAATTTGTGATAACTAATAAATTAAATTCTATTAAATCAAATCAATTTATTCACTTTATTACATATAAATAATATAACCTCACCATAGATAGGTATGTACTATGTAGTCATACTTTAATTTTTTCTCTTACAAGTAGGTAATAACGCACAACATTTTCCACCTTTTTATTTAATTTTTTTGACTATTGTGCACTTTAAAAATTAAACACTGTTAATTTATTATATTTTAAAACTTTTATAAACCATATTTTATTTAAAAAACCAAAAATATTCAGCTAAAACACTATTTCTTTACACTAATATTCCACCACTCTTATTAAGAAACCATAAGAAACTAAAATGTCAAAACAAAACATGGCACTTCTTACTAATCCATACACAACACCAGTAGGAGGCTTTTATTGTAGAGGGTTTTGCTTTATTATAATGTATACATGTATATATATATTATATATGCACAAAAAGTATTAAAATATTTCTTTCTTCTCCCTTTTCGAGATTTTTAATGTATATTGAATATACATATATGTTGTTATCAGCGATGGGACTTTACTACAATTGTAGTAGATCTACTACTATTTTATCTTAAAAATCAAATCTACTACTCTACTACGGAAAATTCAAGATCTGCTACATTTTAGGAATACTATTTAATATCCACTACTATTTTCAATACTGACAGTAACTAATTACTACATTTACACTACATATATGTACTAAAATAAAACTAAAGTATTAGGTTTGATGATAGAAGTCACCACAAATTGACCAATCAAATTTGGGTAACTGTTATTTTTCGCTTAGTTTAGTATTTGTATTGTATTGTATAGTGCTTTTAGTATAAAAATAAGGACATATTTTATATAGGATGTACCTGCCATAGCATTCATTTATGTGCGTCAGCTGCAATGAAAAAGATGCCTGATTTTTTACATTTTTTCATTTTTTGTTAAGTTTTTTTAAAAAAAGAATTGTACTTGATTTTATTTTTTTTTGATAAAATTGAAATAAAATTTTCATATAAATATACATATACATTATATAGACATATTACTTTCAAAAATCTAACTGCTAACCCGAAGAAAACTTCAAGGTATAAACAAATTTAAGCCCCAAGCTAGCTCCAAAGCAATACAATCACAATGCAATGCAGAAACCTGAAAAAAGTATAGTTTCTATCATTTTTCTAATTTTACAAATCTACTACCCTTTTTTCAATTCTACTACTCTTTTTTGACCCTATCTACTTCACTTTTACATGAAGGAAGTCCCATCGCTGGTTGTTATACATATTATATGTATACATTATGCTTAGAACAAATGATTTTAGTTGTTGTGTTTTTTTTTCTTTATAGTGCTGTGTCATTTTTTTGCAGCTGAAAAAAATGATATTTGTTGTTGGTATTTTTTGGCTTGATTTTTTCTTTGCTTTTATGTTTTTTCTTTTTTCAAACATTTTTTATTTTTGTTTGCTTATTTCGATCCTATTCTTGACCTACCTCTTACAAATCTGTTTTACATTGATATTTAATTTTATGGAATTTTTAAATGAATTTATAATTATAATATTTTTCGTTGGTCAGTAAAATTTGATAATTTAAAAAGATTATTTTGAATGAAAATTTTAAAATATTTATTATGATGAGCTCTAATTTAGCATTTTGTTGAAGGGGCCTTTTTAAAACTATCCTTTACGTTTTTTTGTGTTTTTTGTTTTTGTTTTCAAGATTAATTTCAAAACAAGACAAGAAATACCTATAAAAACATTTAAATTAACACTTCATTCTATTTTTGATCGTTTTCGTAATTTTTTACGGATTTTTATCCGACTTGTAAAGGTAAATATCTCGGGACCCTGTAAAGGCATTGACTTAAAATTTCTGCACAATATTCTGCTTTTCATTCTCTACAAAACTCTTTATGACACAAAAAGATCACTGCAACAGGGCGCAAGTTATACGGCGCCAAATATAAAACTATTATGAAAAATTTGTGAGTTGCCAAATTTGAACTCTTATATCTCAAGCATTGTTGCACCGATTTAAATCAAATAAAATGTACTAGGTCCAAAACTGTTCAAGAATTGATCAAGGATCAACGTATGAACTAAAAAGGGCCCCATATAAAGGAAAAAAAGTTTTTTGTTAAAAAATAACTTGTTTTGTATATAACCCTATGACTTTTGCCCTAGATAACGGATTTACACCGTTTACAGTTTATGCAATGTTGGACCCTTTAAGGAATATCCTGGTCAAATTTCAGCTTCCTAGTCTCAAGGGAACATACTTCTCTAAGGAGTCAAAAATGTTACATTTTGTTTCTAAAAATTGATGAGAGGAAGTTTTATATTTGGCGCCGTATAACTTGCGCCCTGTTGCAGTGATCTTTTTGGTGTCTTAGGGAGTTTTGTAGAGAATAAGAAGCACAATATTGTGCAAAAAGTTTAAGTCAATGCCTTTACAGGGTCCCGAGATATTTACCTTTCAAGTCGGATAAAAATCCGTAAAAAATTACGAAAACAATCAAAAATAGAATGAAGTGTTAATTTAAATGTTTTTAGATTTCTTGTCTTGTTTTAAAATTTATTTTGAAAACAAACAAAAAATACAAGAAAAGCGTAAAGGATAATTTTAAAAATGCCCTTTCAAAATTATCTTTTTATATTATCAAATTTTACTGACCAACGAAAAATATTATAATTATAAATTCATTTAATAATTCCATAAAATTAAATATCAATGTAAAACAGATTTGTAGAGGTAGGTCAAGAATAGGATCGAAATAAGCAAAAGCAAACAAAAATAAAAAATGCTTAAAAAAAGAAAAAAACATAAAAGCAAAGAAAAAATCAAGCCAAAAAATACCAACAACAAATATCATTTATTTCAGCTGCAAAAAAATGACACAGAACTATAAAGAAAAAAAACACAACAACTAAAATCATTTGTTCTAAGCATAATGTATACATATAATATGTATAACAACATATAATACATATGTATAGTTTCATTTACAATATGGTTTTGTTTTTTCTTATTTTTCATATTGATCATTAAGCAATTTACAAACACATTCATCAATCCTCATTCATTCTATTCAATTCGACAGAGCTTCAGACCAGAGCTTTCTCAGACCAGTTTTTGAGCTTTCTCAGATAAATTTTTATAAAAATGTAAAAACTATGAATTTTGACGTTCCTCGTGAAGGAATCTCTTAATACTTGATACTTTTTGCAAATATGTATGTATTTTTATTCAAAATGAAAAGAAATTCAAAAATATATACATATCGTAATTTTCAATGTTGCCGTAGCAACGGATATTTGTTATGCATTTGTAAACAATGAAAATCAACGTCAAAGTTTTGAGAAATTTTAATATGCACGTTGAAGTTAGTATCTCATTTTATTCGAAAAAAAGTTTCCCCGTTGATCTTGGGATCTAACAAAGAGAATACATATACTACTATAGAGTAGAGATTTGATCTCAAGCTCTCTCAAAAATCAAGAACATAAAAACATACATAAATATTTGGCTTCGAATAAGCACTCAATATAGCTTTTAAGTCTTTCGAACTGAATTTAAATTTTTTCCGTTTCTATTTGAATTTTTTAATATAAATCAGCTGTTTTCGAAGTAGACAGCAGAAGTATATGAAAATTAAGAAAATAAAATAGAATGAAATAGAAACAAGTTACTTAAATATGTTGTACCTAATTTCAATCACTGATTTTTGCAATAAAAAATTAATTTATAACTTTTTCAGATAATTAATTGGTATTTTTGTTTAAAATAGTGTTGAAAGTGTAAATTGGTTTTAGTCTAAATTTTCAAATTTTAACAAGGTCGGTTTAAAATTAGTTCAAATTATCGAGGTTACACTGTTAAGTATATTTTATACTTCTTTTTCATTGAATGAAATATTGAAAATCATTGTTGCCAGTTTTATGGCGAGTTATTCTGGTTGGGCTTTAAAATACATGGGATAAAAATTTTATTTGGCAACAAATAATATCTCTTTTAATTATACTTCACTTTAAAAATATTTTACAAATTTTATGCATACCTATGTAAAATAATTTATATGGGAAATTTGTCATTTAAGTAAGGAGTTTAAAAAAAAAATATTCAGAAAATACTGTAATATATTTTAATAGTATTTTTTTAATACACATATCAAATATTACAGATTTTTCTTTCAATTTTGTAATTTTCATCAAAAATTTCCCAAATATGTAGGTACATACATACATATACATATACTCTAATTCATGCGGATGTATAAAAACTAATTTTTCTTCAAGTTGAAAATTTACACCTATATATAATACATTCTTTTTAATTAACAATATAATTTAGGAAAAAATTCATTACAAAGTAAAATTTGTACTTATAACAATATTTTTAGTTAAGTTTTTTCTTCTTCTGGTTTAATTTGTTATTTAAATGTTTTGAAAATTATTAGTACATATCATATACATATTTCCGAAACAAATGAATTAATATTTTATTTACCTAGGTAGTTAGTCATTTTTCTCATTTTACAAAACAGAAAAAAAAATGATGAAAGAAGCAAATTGTGCGAAATTAATATCCGATTCAATAAATTATCATTAATTTATAAGAATTATAGAATGCAATATAAAAATAATAGCAGAGTATTTTAAAAAACAAGGAGATTAAAAAATTTTTTTTTTCATACAAAATTCACGGCTTAAGTGAACCTGTTGTCGGAAAGATTTTGACGCACTTACATTTGTCGTAAATCCATGAAAATTCGTTTCATAGTAAATTTGGATGTCCTGAATTCGAATCTGAAGTCCTTTTTGCTGTATCTTTAATAGTTTTCGAGAAAAAGGACTTCAAAGTTGCTCACTTAAAAGCCCATTTTCAACCCCTTCCTGCAATTTTTTCCAAGAGGAAACGGTTTCTAAACCTTTATTGTTATGTTTCTTATAGATTGTAATGCATCCTTTTATTAAATTTTAAGAAAAACATGCAGAAATTCTGTTTAGAAAATATATCCTTTTGCCACTATTTCTCTGGTTGGTGTACTGATAATTGGTACTGCCATGAAAAATTCGTTAAATGAAAATTAAGTTATCAAAGACACAAAACCCTACGCAAGGTAGGGTCTATGTTCATCCCCTCCCAGTTACAAGCGTTTGAAAATTTTCAGCTAGGCAAGTTTCCATTACGGCTATTATGTATGATAACTACTGAACTATGTCATATATTTGAAAGTTGTTGACACTAAATTAAAGGGAACTAATTTCTCTCACAGCAGTGTGAATTTAATCGCCCTACGACAAACCATTCAAAAATTATTAGCATTCAAAGTTCAATTGCAAAATTTGCGAAGTTGTAAAATTTTCGCTTCGAAGCAAAATATGTCGAGAATTTACTTTAGGTATATTTATTTTTTTATATTTTATATTTCAAAATAAAAGATTATTCTCTTCTCTTTGTATTTGCCTTTGACCGCATTCAAAAATCTTCAACTGCTTCTGAGTTATTACACAATTAATATAAGTGTACCTATGTATTTCCAATATTTACACATTCATAAAAAAATCAGATTGAGTGCTTTTTATGATAAAATAAAATTTGAATTTTATGTTAGATTTAAATTTTTCTGTCTTTAAAGTAATTATCTTTTAAGAGCAATAAAACCAACTTCAAATGTTGCACTTGACACAGGGACATAAAAATATTCGAATAATAGCAAATAGAGTATAATTTAACATCATTTTAAAATATTTATTTGAAAAATTGACCAGAATTCACTTTTTTTTTATTACTAAAATGAATAAAATAATGTTTTGAAAAGTAATTTTCATTAAAGAATGTTTCAAATTCGATGAAATGTAAAAAATCGTAATTTTTTGAAGTTTTGTTATAGCATTAATTAGTCGATTGAGAAAATAATGAATTACTTGTATTTTTTTCAGGAAGATATTGATTGAATTCATTAATCAGTTTGTTTTTGAAGTACATTATGTTAAAAAATAAATCTTTGTCAGAGGTGGTGCCGTCTAATAGGCAAATACATATTCACATACATATTCAATCGCATTATATTTGTTTTCCGAAACAAAATATATAAACATCTCATGAGCTTATTCGAAGCCAAATTGGCAAACATACAGACACGAAAATTCAAAAAATTTGAATTTAACGGATAAATTAAACCTCTATTGTAGTATATATCAAAGATAATTAATAAGAAGTAGATATTCCAGAACAGAAAAGCTGTTGAAAAATAAATTTTTAGTTCTAAATCTGTTCATAGAGCGGACAGACAAGAAGGAATCGCTTAGAACATTAGATTTAAAAATACGTTATGACCGTTTTTGCAATAAAAAAAAAAATTTAACATACACAAAAATCCTCAAAACTGTAATTAGACAATTTTATATGGAAAATGAGGACGGAGTAAATGTGCAAGACATCATCATTCATCATACAATTTTTCTGTTGGTGTTCTACCATATTGAAATTATAATTAATATAAACAAAAACAACAACACATATAAAAAAATAATTGTAATTTTATTTTTCATTTTTCAAGTACCCAACCAAATTTACAATTTTTTTATAATACCGTATTTGAATTTTGTTGTTGCTTGGTACGTAAAACAATATTTATTGTAAACTTGAAGTCAGTGTTTTTTTCTCAATTTTGTATTTTTCCCATTTAGCATATAGGTACAAGTATGTATTTTTGTATATTTATGCAGATTGTAGTTTATACAGTAGCGGAAAAAACGCATGACTCGAATAATTTTCATTTTCCTACAAATAATTTATTTATTAAGCTGTATTACAGAATCATGTATGGTTTTTTTTTTCTTATAGAAAATACCTTAAAAAAACACACATACATACTTAGTTAAAAAATAAACCATCATCCATCCCCACCAAAATTTAAAGATAGTATCGAGAAAAGTTTTTTGAAATTATTAGTTAGGCGACTTTCATGACCGCTACTGTATATTATAATGCACGTACATTATAATGTTAACACTTTGCAAGCATTAGCGATTTTCTAATTTTCTAATAATGACTGTGATCATCTCCCGGCTGCAAGGTTTTAACCCTAGGATTGCCTGATCGTATACAAACGTATACACGCGGACTTTGACCCTTGATAAAAACGATCCCTTTGAGCTAGGACCTTGAAACCTTCACCAATTTCTTAATTGAAGGGTTCTCTCAAAGCACCACAATTTTCAAGACCCTAGCTCAAAATCGGTAGAACAAAATATCCTTTTTTATGCAAAATCACAAATTTGGCCGTGAGTATACAAATGTATACATTTTATATGGAAATTTTGAGTTTTTTTTTTTAAGAAACGATTTCTCAGCATCCCGTAGACCAAAAACCGTAATTCTTTGACCTAGTTATTTGCTAAAGTGTTCTCTTTGATTATTCTGTACAATTTTTTTCTAGTATTTTTACTTTTTGAGATAAAGTGCAAAACAAGGTGAAGAGTCGAAAATTTTCCATACATTTTTGAGACCAAACACAAATTTTACTTAAATTTTAACTTCAAAGATCTGTATCTCAGCATCCCGTACACTGAAAAGTAATATTTTTATACTAAAACATTTATCAAAGTGTTCTTTTTAGTATTGTTCTTTCTAGTTTTTTTGTAGTTTTTTTAGTTTTCAAGATAAAGTGCATAATAACATGAAAAACGTGAATCTTCCATACATTCTTGTAATCCATAAAAGCAAACATCTATTGTTGGCTTTGAAGTTCTATATCTTAGCATCCTCTGAACCAAAAACTAATATTTTTGGATTAAAATATTTACTAAAGTTTTGCTTAAGAGCTGTCTTATACACTAATTCTTTAAGTGCCATAGTTTTTAACCAAAAGGACAAAATAGGCGAAAAACCATTAATAAATATTAAGGTCAAAGAATTACGGTTTTTGGTTCACGGAATACTGAGATATCTTTTTTTGAAAAAAAAATTTCAAAATTTTCATATAAAATGTATGGTATACATTTGTATAGTCACGGCCAGATTTGTGACATTCTTGATCAGGCAATCCTAGGGTTAATAAAATTTTACATAATTGATCAAAATTTGTAGAGTCCAACATATCTAACTACCTCAAATTATGTAACATTTTGAAATATAAATATGGGTAAACAAAATGTATTTAAATGTGTATTGTAATGTTGTTAATTAGGTACTTGAATTGAAAACAAAATATCTTAATTCCCTTTTTCATTTAAAAAAAATATATATACATACATAGTTACATAAAATAAAAACAAAAAAAGCGGGATCTGGATTTCAGTAAAATATTTCTCATAGCTTCAAAAACTATAAAAAAAATAAAAATAATTGGGTAAATTTTTCATATTATCATGCATTCAATAATCAGAAAACAAATTCTAATTCACATTCCTATACAATACAATGCATTATTTACATACATAATGTATGTACATACATATTGATATTCTATGGATGAAAAAATAAAAAATATATAGTCAAAATAATATGAGTTGGCGAATCTCGCGTATGTCTTACATGTGTTAGTGATCTTCTTGTGTATACATATACGAAGGAAGAAACCTCTTTTTTAGAATTTACAACAATAAAAATGCGTGTGTGTAAGTATCTTTTCTTCTGCGCATAGTTTTCTAGTATAATACGATTTGGCATCTTTTTTAAATCGAGCTATACTAAGCGATGAAACAAATTTTAAAAAAAGAAGAACAAAAAACAAATATTAAATGAAATGTGCACAGACGGTAAACACGCATTTGTGTACATGCAAAAAGATGTACGTACAGTGACGTGCAGTGGTTCTGATATCTAGGTGTGCAGACATATGATCCTTTTGAACTACCCTGTACCTATACCTTTTAATATTGCTTTTTATGTTTTCAATTTTACTTCGAAAAATATAAATATAAGGTTTTTTTAGAAAAGAAGGTATTATTTAAAAATCATTGAAAGTTAAAATAAAGTTCTCTTGAAATATATCAATTAATTTTTACGTGTATTTACACATACAAAAAAATTATAACAAAAAAAACAACAAAAAAGAAATGTACCAGAAGATTTTAAAATGTTTTGTTGCTTGCATGCGCAAAAATATTTCTGCGCCTAGCTAATGTATTAAAAAAAGCAATAAACCAATAACCGTCAAGTTTTATTCTATAATACATTTCCTATACATTTGATGGTGCTGAAAATTTTCTGCGCTTGCAAGCAACAAAAAAGCATTTTAAAATGTTGTGGAATGTGGACTGTGGTACATTTCTCATTTCTCTTTTACATCAAGTCATGAGCGCTGATTTTTCTCTGCGCTGATTGATATACTTTATACAGCATAGTATATCTATATTTTTGTGTTGCTCTATACAAACACTTTGTAGTATATTATGTAGTGTGTACAGTATGATGTATGATGCATAGTACATGTGGATGTTACAACTTACAAGTCACCCATATAAAATTTGTTGCTAGAGAAAAAGCGCAGAAAATTTTCAGCACCATCAAATGTATAGGAAATGTATTATAGAATAAAACTTGACGGTTATTGGTTTATTGCTTTTTTTAATACATTAGCTAGGCGCAGAAATATTTTTGCGCTTGCAAGCAACAAAACATTTTAAAATGTTCTGGTACATTTCTTATAACGATTTTTTTTATTGATAGATTTTGATTTATTATTTACAAAAATATATTAAATTTAAAAACTTAATTTATAAAGTTTGGAGATTATTTCTGGCAAATTTTCAGGGTGTGCTCTGCGCGTTCTGCGCGTTAGATCGCACGTCGCTGTGTACGTATATATATGTATATACATTGTTATATATATTATATAAATACACAAATGTATACTGGAAACTGGTTGATTTGGTTATACACAAAAAAAAAATCACTCGATCATTTTTTTTTAAGTTTGAATTTCAAAACGTTAGTTCTATTTTTGCTCGCCAGATAGGACAGACAAGAAGGTTTCGTTTAGGAGCCTTCAATGAAATAGAGTGAAAATACAAATGTACTACGCGAAATATCTATTGTGTTAATCGAACTGCTGTTTCGATCACTTTTTTACTGACGAAACGCAATTTGTAATACGAAAAATTTGAAAAAAAGATGGATATTTCAAAGAAAATATAACTTTTAATGTTTTAAATGTAATAATAATATTAATTAAATGTGTTTTTGTTATTTATTACATACATTATTTATTATTTCAATAGGGAAAATACAGGTAAAAGGAAACAATTAGAATAGCTTATAAATATTATGAAAATTTTGACATAAATTAATTTTTCTCACAGAAATCCCAAAAATTGTTCTAAAACAATAAAATACTTGCCTTACTAATTACATTTTTTTAAAGTTGAATTTAACAAATTTCGACTCTAAAAACTGAGTATGCCTTTAACTTCTGTACACGAATACATACTTGTAAAAATAAAATCTTCAACATATTTTGTAAAATAGCATACACAGTTTTTAAAGTCGACTTTTGTTAAATCCGACTTTAAAAAAATGTTATTAGTAACTTAAAGCAATTTATTCAAATATGTATCTTCAAATTTTAACAGCTGAAAAATTGTTCAAAGAAGAAAATATACACAATAATTCACGACAATGACGTTTGTATCCAATGTGTATTTGGAAACGCTTTTTGGTTCGATCGATCGAGTTACATAATACCGAAATTAAATTCAGTCGAATCGAAGAAGATTCTTCGATTAACCTTGGAATCGAAAATCATAATAAGCACCAAAATCTTTTGTTTTTTGAAATAAGGCAAAATACGAGTATGACTAAGTATTAAAAAATAGCACAGAATAAACAGGTGGCAAGAATAATAATTTGAAACAACAATTTAACATAAAATCACCACTCCACACTTTTTATTATAAAATTTGTGAAACTTGAATGTACAATATAACAACAACGCACAATTTAGAATACATATGTACATATTATATTGTATGTGCATTGTGCACATAAAAACAGAATCAATCATGAAAAGACAATTTGGATGCGGAAAAAAAAAACAAACAGAAAACGGTTTCGATGTGTTACGGCAATATACACACAGTATACTTATACCTATATATACATACATCCATACATACTGAAGCAGAAACAAATGCGAGGAAAGTTTTTTGAAAATTATTTTTTAATTTTTGTTTTTTTAAACGAACAACCGACAATAATTTAAGCTTTTTTTTGTGTTATAAAAAATTAGAATTAGTGAATTTTGGTTTGCGTCACTGAAATTTGTTGAAATCTGTTTCACATGGTAAATAGAATAGGAAAACAGTCACCTCTGAAAATGTAGTACCACTTGAAAAATTTGTTCTTGTTTATGAATAATATTTTTGAAAGAAGAAATAAACAAATGAATAAAAAAATTCTTCAAGTGGTACTACATTTGTTAAAAAATGAGAAATGAGAGAGATACTTAATTGTGATTTCTATAAAAAATTAGCATTTTTCTTTAATAACCTAATTTCTATTAATTTTATGATATAACAATGTTTGGGAAAAATGTTTATTTAATAAAAATCTACAAATTTGTAAAACATTATAATTTGATATTTTTAGTAATTTGGGAGATTTAAGGAAAAATTGATTTTCAGTTTTATGTTACTAAATATTTATCACGTTTTTTCTTTGATTTACGTTTCTCATAGATATTCAATATATTCGGTGAAAATAAAGTTAAGGATCTACATTTCATTTGAACATAATTTTCATATAACTTTAATCACAACTTAGTTATAATTGATTAAAAACAATAAACTGTAATGTTAATTTGGTACTTCCAACACATATAAACAATAAAATAAAATTGAGCATTAGTCTTGGTACTATAGGAGTCGTTGAGTACCCAGTTAACCATCAAGGATATATATTCCACCTATCTAATCTTAGATATATCACTTCGTTACCTTCTCGGGTCTCACAATCAAATTTTTTCTAATAAACATCTACTAAATATCCATTAGATATATTTTAGATATATCATTTATGTATCCTAGTGAATATATATATCTTATCTAACTATTTTCTGATACATTGCTTCGTATTCGTAACGTAGTCGTGTTTCCCGAGTCAATTTGTTTCCATACATCTTTAGAGGCTTCATGTGATGAAATAGAAAAGAATAATGAAAATCATATTATTAACAATGGCAATAATAATCAACATGAAAGAGCGAACAATGAAATATCTATGCACTATGAATTAACAAACAATATTTAGAATTTACTTTTTTATTATTATTACTTTTGTTAAACTGATTGTTTTTGTGTTACTTGTTTGTTTAAAATTTAATAAAATTATAATTAAACTTTATTAACTGTATTACTTTCAAATTTTATAAATAAATAGAAAGCAGGTAATACGTTTGTTATTAATTATATTATGAATACTACTCAGCTAATTATAAATTTTCATTACATAGCTTTGAAAAATGTTATTCAACCATGCAATGAAATTTTTTTAAAAGTTAGTGAGTATATTCATAAATATTAACAAATGTATTGACCATTTTCTGTTCCATTTCCATTTTTGCTCCTATTCCATATATATCTAAAAGTATGTCTAAATGATATCTTAAAGTACATATGTCTAAAAGATATCTAAAAGTAAACCCGTGCAACCTGTCGTGAAGTAACTTTGTCCAACTATATAGATGTTTATAGATATTGCACGATTTTCAAAGACATACAAAGAAGCTTCACGTTCTTAATAGATATCTATATCCTGCTCTCAAGAAAATTACATTGCAGAGAGAGAAGAGAATTATAAAAATATTATGATATAGATCTATATCGACCCTTAACGAAGATTAAAGATAAACATTGCTGTCGATTAATCACGAAAGAATCTTTAAATATCTATATCGATTTACGCAGATATCGACGATAACGAGATTCAAAGACAAAATCTATATTGATCGTTATCGATTTTCAAAGTATTTCAAAGACGGACAACGATCTACAAAGAATCGTCAAGAATCGTTATCGATCTTTAAACGAACAATTTATATTTACAATAAGCTCTATAGTCGGTACAGTGATGAATGGTGCAATGCAAAGAGGATGGCTTTACACACGGAAGGTCCATGGTTCGAACCTCAAGAGTAAATTTTTCAAATTGAATTGTTTTTATATAATATAAATAAATATCAAAAAAAGCAAGAAAAAAAATCAAAAAAAAAAAAATTTTTTTTATGGTCTATAAATTCCGATAAAGATCTTTATCGAAATCTTTTACAGCTGACGTCGAATTTCGTGATTAAAATCGATGTCGATTTTAATCAAAACCTTGGTTTTTTCTATAAAGAGCTTCATGCAAATCTTTATAGTTCTTTATAGCTAGGTATATAGCTTGGTTGCACGGGTATCCTGCTCGAGTTTTAATTCTCTTTTCCCAAGACAACATAATATGTATATGTATGTATCAGTGGCGTTTCGTGACTTATTCACTTGGGTGTGCTGCAGGGTAATTGAGGAAATTTATATACAGGGTGATTCCGTTACGGTGTCCGACCGGGAAACTACGGATAGGTCTCGGCGAGGGAAACAAAAAATCGTATTGGTGGGGGGGCGGGGCAATCTCAACGGTTCAGGAGTTAGAGGGGGTTAAAGATTTTTGGTACTTTTTTCATATTTTACCCTATAACTTTTTACACGGGCACGCTAGGCTCACCAACTCTTTTACATAATTGTGAAGGACTCCTGTGCCTTTCTATCAACATCTTACTTGCTGCTGTGTATCCGACCATTCAGAGGTTATAAGGCCTCAAAACCATAATTTTGTCATTTTTTCACAGATTTTTGGACTTTAACCCTGCTTTACTCAAAAAAGGCTTAAATTAACCCTCATTTTTTATTGCAGAAAATGAAGGCTCAATTAATTCTACATCGATTTGCTATTTTTTTCCAAAAAATGCATAGTTTTCGAGATATTGAGGAAGACCTCTTAAAAAATCTGAAAATATTAGTCTGAAATTCATTATATTATTAGACACGTGCTTTTATTACAGTGTAAATTGAAAATAGGTGCTTGGAATGCTTACAGCAGCAGGTAAGATGTTGATGGAAAGGCACAGGAGTCCTTCACAATTATGTTAAAGAGTTGGTGAGCCTAGCGTGCCCTTGTAAAAAGTTATAGGGTAAAATATGAAAAAAGTACCAAAAATCTTTAACCCCCTCTAACTCCTGAACCGTTGAGATTGCCCCCCCCCCCTCACCAGTACGATTTTTTGTTCCCCTCGTCGAGACCTATCCGTAGTTTCCTGGTCGGACACCGTAACGGAATCACCCTGTATATAGATATTATGTGCGTATATAGTTATAAGTGATACATTCACTCCGCGTCACTTGATTACGGCCACTTATTTTTTAAAGTTATTTTGGATATTACTATAAATCTTGTTACGTGAGTATTAGTTTTTATGCTTGTATTTGAGAGTACGTTCTGTTACGAATATAATCACGTGAAAAAAATTTTAAAATAAATTACTGTTATTTGTGTAGTACTCATTAAGTACAATCTCTTCAAAAAACATGCATTTTAAACGCTTCACTTGATTACGGCCAGTATTGAAAAATAATGTTCTAACTACTATGACGAACAATTTTTCGACTTTATTCAAAATTATTTCGTTTATTAAATTGCTGGTGTTCATTAGCTACCAAATTATTGAATTTTTTGAAGAATGGGTGCAGAAAAGACATTTTCAGAAAGTAAAAAGGCAAAACACAACAGATTTAGAAACCCCCAATACTGATCCAGATTTAGTAGTGGAAGAAGAAGATTAAAAATAAAAATTCAATTGAGAAATGTAAAATAATGAAATGAAAATGTAAAAACTGTAAACTGTAAAATGTGAATAAAAAACTTATTTTGATTAAACAGTAGCATTTGATTTTATCAGAACAACTTAAGCTGGCTTAAGCTACCGCAACGCCTGTTATAAGCAAGTTATTAGTTTTGGTACAGTAGCTTAAGTGGGCTTAAGTTTTATAACTAACCAAAGACAAGATATAGAAAAATAGCTTACAGACAATTATCTCTATTTTCTTCGCCAATTCAGGCATTAGGAAGTTGATAGATGGTTCAAATTATTATAATACGATACTTAATAATAATGATAAAAGCCGTTCTCCATAAAGCTGAATACAATTTTTCAAATATTCAAAATAGCTTCAATTTAGCTCTCCTGAAAACTAGTGAAATTTGACTTAAGCTACTATGGCTTTTTGCCACAGAAATTATACATTGTACATATTTGTATATTGAATAAGGTTCGGTTCTACATCAAAACTGAACACCCTGGTTGTATATTATTTGTATTGTAACATTACTTTCAATTTCAATTTATATACGAATTTAATATATTTTGTTTGAAGTTGTGTTCTACATTTCAATAGAACACTTTAGTCATGAAAATTTATATTGAAGTTATAGCTGCGTTCCTTTTGGCTACTCCGGAGTAGATAATCGTATTTGAGCGTAGTTAGGCGTAGTTTGTGAATGGAACGCTAATTTTTACATTTGGTTCAAATTCTAACCTGTAAATTTGAATATCAAAAAATAAATTTCTGTTTTGTGACTGCTTCTGCAGCTGTTTTCTGACAAAATAATAATATCTGAAATAAAAAACACTGTTAATTGCACAGAAAAGTAGATAATTAATTAATATTTAATTAATTTAATTATTTTATTTATATTTATCACTAATATGTATTTAATTATGTAATTCAATTAATTTTTATTTTATTTATGTTTATCTCTATTCACTAATAACCAGTTTAATTATTAATACATTAGTTTATATTTTATTTATATTTATCACTTATTACAATTTTATTAATTTTAATAATTTAATTAATTTTATTTATATTTATCACTAATAATTAACAATTTAAATAATAATTAATTCATATTTTATTTATATTTATTACCAATAACCTAAAATTTAGAAAATGTAAACAAACTTTATAACCTCTAAAATGAAAAATCCATCTATTGTATAATAGAATAACTAAAAACCTGCTGTGGTGAATTTTAGTGGTGAAATATATCAACTACGCCAAACTACGCTTGCTTTCTACACCTGAATATGAATAGGGGTAGTTGAGTGTGGATGGGAGTAGATTCATCTACGCCTGAAATCCAAAAGGAACGCAGCTTATGATAATTGGATTGCCCTTTTTATTTATTTATTTATTTATTTTTTTTAAATTTCTTTAAATTATGTGGGTGTTCTGTGAACACCTTGAACACCCGGACGAGACGCAACTGGTATGTATGTACTTCTTTAACACTCGTTTCTATGGAATGACATTTTCGCCAAAAAAATCCGTTTTAAAATTTAAATATGCCTGAACTTTGTGATTTGATTGATTTAAAAATTTTGCATAGATTTTTTTTACAGAACTTCTTTTACACCAAACAGATCTGTTGAAGCCAGCGGTAAGGAAAACTCAATATTTTTTTACTATACTACCATGACTTCAACATACTTATCGACAATCACATCTGGTTTACCTATTTTTGCACTAAATAAATATAATTTTTGAGGAAAAATGGGATTAATTTCTTTAAATTTTAATCAGAAGTACGTAAAAATAAGAAATAAAAGTAATAAACTTAAATATGTATGTATTTGTTGAAGGCCATCTGTAAAAATTAAAATACTATTATGTATAACACTTATTAAAATAGCATAAGCCAGCAAACGTGGATGTGATGAAAATAGTACTTCCAAAGTACTTACCAAACCACCACCGGTCTGCTGAATCTTAAATAGGAGTCGGGAAAATTTTCACTTATATACTTCGTGTTTGTGATTGTGAATAAGCAAGACTGTTTCTGTCTTCTTTTTTCAGCGATAGAAGCACATTTTCAGCACTTCTTCTGCACTTTCGTTCACAAAGTTCTTTTGTTTGTAGTTGAATGCATAAGACTCAGCACATCCACGTTTGCTGGGAACTAAGCGACAATACTTATAAATGACTTCAACATACATACTACTAACCGCCATTAACCTTTGTGGTGAATTTATTTTCAAAAAAAGACAAAATTACCAAAAATACGGAGATTTGTGTTAATAAACTTATGTAATTATGTTTTAAAAATTATAACAAAAATTTAGTTTTTTCCATTTAAAAATAAAAATAAATCAAAATTAATTAAAAAACAAGAAAAAATACAAGTTCCACATATTATATGAACCAAGATGGCCGACTGGTACATTCTAAATGGTACACACAAACAATAGCCCCCAAACAGTATATAAACTCGGTAGAAATCAAGTATCGTCACTTCAATTTGAGTTATTGTCTTAAACTGAAGTCAGCCTTTACTAGCCTACCTAACCAAGTGGTGATTGGTAAGTAGTCTAGTAATTTACAATCTGTTTTTCAATCTTTGGATGGTGACCAAGGAAAGAAAAAAATGTAGGAATCTTACAAGAAAATTGCTCTTGTGAGAATTTTTTTTTATTAGATTTGTGATATTTTTATTTTTTGGAAATTGACCAAAGGATAAAAATTTTATATTCACTTGTTAATTTTCTATCTTTGGATACTGACCAAAAGATAGAAAATTTTTATTTTTTACTTGTTACTTTTCTATTTTTGGATACTGACCAAAAAATGGAAAAGTTTTAGGGAATTACTTGAACTATACACGTTCAATCGTTTTTTAAATAGAAAAAATTTAAAGTTTAATAATTTTTTCTAAGTTCAATTTAAATCTTAGCTGAAATAATATTCATTTCAACTACCTAACAATTTTCTGTCTGAATCAACTACTTATCAAACCATATCCTGTGTTTATACGTTAATCACGCAAATATTTTAAACTTAGATAGAATTTCTGACAATTCTATCTTTACGTACGTTGATTTGAATAAGTTTTTTATTTCGTTGAACTTTGAGAAAGATTTACAACCTTTCAACATAAGTTAGCAAAAAATTCAATTCTATTTAATACAAAGTCTTACATTTATTTAAATTGAACTAAAACATTTACTCAAAACCCCCTAGTTTTGCATTATTAAGACTTCACATGCAACTGATCAAGTGACCAATAACATCACTTGTAACTGATCAAGTGAACTGATAAAGTACTTGTCACAACCAACTATTCACAAGTCATATCACTTTGGTAGCTTGCATAACTACCAAAGACTATAATCACATAAGATTGACCACTCAAAGAATTTTTATATTACTTGTGTTCGTATAAAGCTAACGAATTTCTAATTACGTCAAGGGTATTTGTTTAATGTGTAAATTCATCACAATTTTGCAAATATTTATTTATAACTTCATCAGATCGGCGGTGCCATCTCGAACAATTCAGTATTTTGTATAAAATCACTTTATTATTAATTTTTTTTTTGAATTATTGAAATAAATTTTTTTAAACTTTATTGTATACATTTACATTTATTATTATTTTTTTGAATTCACTTTTCATTTAAATTTTTCATTTCATTTTTTGAAATATTAAATTATATTTATTTTTTTTGATTAATTTAAAGTTAATTTTGAAATTTGACTAGTTGTAAGTTGTTGAAATAAAAAATAAAAAACTGAAATAAAGAATTTTTATATTTTATACAAGCTTTGTGTTTTCTTTTAAAAACCTAATTCCTTTTTGCTAAATTTTCAAAAGGTAAAATTTTGCTAGTAATTTAAGGTGCCCTTTTGGGAAATTAAATTATTGCAAAATTTTCAAGATCCCTGCAACTGTACGCGAGTTACAGGGAACTAAACAAAAGCCCCACGTGAATTAATTTTAACGTAATAAAATGTTACATTTATTGCTCAGTACAACGTACAACAATACTGTTAAACACGGGTTTTACACAGTTCTTCCCCACGACCAAGTTCGGTAGCCAGGGGAGTAGTTCGATTTCCTCATCTTTCTTAACTTTTTCAACCAAACTGATTTCTATTTAACGAGGTGAAGATACTAACACGTATATACAAAAACAATGTTTTTGAAGAATTTAAATTCAAATAAATTGAAAAATTTGTGTATGTGCAATGAATTGAGAAGAACGAAAGAAGACTAGTGTAAAAATAAAAAGAAGAGCTATGTAAAAGGTATCAATGACAGTAATAAAAATTTTCGTTTCAGTTTACGAGATGCTGAGATACAGATCTTTGAATTTGAAATTTGAAATTTAAAATGTATGGTATATAGTACATTTGGATACGCACGGCCAATTTTGTATTTTTGCAAAAAAAAAGAGGACATTTTAGCCTATCAATTTTAAGCTAGGCCTTTGAAAATTGAGGTGTATACGTAGAACTCTTCAATGGAGGAATTTGGGACATTCAAGATCCTAGTTCAAAGAGATCATATTTAAATTAAGGCTCAAAGTTTATAGATTTTTGAAAAAAATGACGCACATACCACACGTATGTACATATGTAGGTAAATAACTGAAAATTAAAAAAAAAATTTCATAAATTCCAGATATTGTAGGCCTAGATGTGGAAATCTTTTGTTTTTTATCTATACCATTTTAAAAATAAAACAGTATCAGATCTTTTCTTTCTTATTTTCTTGTCCAAATTTTTTAATTTTAATACATAAATGATATATCTAAAATATATAGTAGATGTTTATTAGAAAAAATTTGATCGTGAGTATGGTGGCCATATGGTCTCTTTTAAAGGGAACGTGTTCTCTTTTTTCACCTCGATCTTTCTTTTTGTTGTCTACTCTTGAAATGCTCTATTTTTGGTCTCTTTTTTAAAAAATACTGGTATTTTGCAATCAGAATCAATTCACATGTTTTCAGAAACAATCTGATTCAAAAGATGAGGCATATTACAATACACAGTTTACTGTACACAGTTTGTAGCATCAAAGTACATATCTGTTGCTAATAAAGGTCGGTATGACCTAGAACAACATATTGCTTCACAAAAGCATATTTCAAATATTAGAGCCGGAGAAAGCAGAATTAATATGAAAAACTTTGTTACTGAAAAATTCTCCAAAATGGATGATGAAGTTTTGGCGGTTGAAGCGACTTTATCGTACTATACATTAGCCACCGCTTTAGTTTTCGGTCTTCAACTTGCACATCAAATCTTTTGAATGCAATGTTACAAGATTCTGCAATTGCTAGACGAGTGTCATCTGCGAAAACAAAAACGTGAGCTATTGCCAAGAACGTTATTGCACAGTACTGTATAAATGAGATAATAGAATTGATTGCAACAGTTCCATGTATATCGATATCTACTGATGGCAGCAACCATGGTGCAAGAAAAATTTTCCCGATTTTGATACAGTTTTTTGATTTTACAAACGAAAAAGGTATTGTAACAAAATTTATTTATTTAGATGAAGTTCCTAACGAAACAGCAGAAACGATCTCCGAGTTTTTGGTTAAACATTTAAAGAAATTTAATTTACTTTCTAAAGTTGTTGGGTACTCAGCAGATAATTGTAACACGAACTTTGGTGGTCTGAAAAGAACTGGAACAAAAAACATTTACACATATTTAAAAGAAAAAGTACATAATGATAATCTGATTGGTATTGGTTGCCCTGTGCATATTGTACACAATGCTGCTCAACATGGTATGGACTCTCTTAGCATTGACGTGGAATCAATAGTTATGAAAATTTATAACTTTTTTTCTATATATACTGTACGAACAGAATCTTTAAAAAGTTTTTGTGAATTTGTTGAAGTTCATTACAAAGATCATCTACTAAGCCATTCTAAAACAAGGTGGTTATCTTTGTATCCAGCAGTGAACAGGATTTTGCAAATGTATCACCCGTTAAAATCATATTTTCTTTCCTTAGATTCCTGCCCACAAATTATAAAAACATTTTTCGAATCAGAATTAAGTGAAGCTTTATTGTATTTTGCTCATTCCTTCATATATGTTTTTCATGAAAAAATAAATCAAATGGAATCAGAAAATAATTCTATTTTAGAAGTAACAACTATTATTAACTCATTGAAAACTGCTTTGACAGAGCGGGTCCAGCAAAAGTTTTTGCCCTTAAGTGTAAAATCTATTTTAAGAAAATGTACCAATACGGTTTTGAAAGTGAGGCAAAGTTATTTGAGTTAAATGCGATAACATGCTACCAAATTTCTTATAACTAAGTATTTAAATAATTGGTTTAAACATTTCTATTGATGAAAATAAATGTTTCGATCAATTTTGTAATCTTCAATTATTTGTAAAAGATCACTTAAATAACGACAAATTTAAAATGTTAAAGACGTGTGAAAAATGGGTCCAGTATTTTAAAAGTTAAAAAAACATTGAATATTATTCCGAATTACTAAAAATTTGCCAATTTTTTTTGCGCTGCCTGGTCAAATCAAAATGCTAATGTTGAAAGAATGTTTTCCATAATATCAGGAAAAAAGAGAGAAATGGTCTGAAAGCTTCAACAGTTAGAAGCATTTTATCAGTTGTATATAATTATAAAAATATTAAATGTAAAGAATTTTTTGAAAAAATAAAAAATAATGAAAAATTTTTAAATGTAGTTAGAAACTCAAGTAAATATGATACCAAAAAAAGTTCAGACGAAGAGAATATTAATGAAAACTTATATGAAGATTTATAAGATTATGAAGATTTATAAGAAATTTTTTGTATAAAAAATTAAGAACTTTTGCTAATTTTTTTTTGTTTTTTTTTGTTATAACAATTTCACTACTTTATAACTTGTTTTTGTCTCTATGAAGAAAGAGATTAAAAAAAATGAAAGTGTGCAATTTGTGTAAATTAATTATATTATAATAATTATAATAATTTAACATTAAATATTAAAAAAATATGTTTGTACTTTGAACTTTTGTGTTGATGGTCTCTTTTTCTTTACAACTGATCTGGCTACCCTAATCGTGAGACCCGAGAAGGTAACGAAGTGATATATCTAAGATTAGATAGGTGGAATATACATATATCCTTGATGGTTAACTGGGTACTCAATGACTCATATAAGTCATATAGTACCAAAAAAGAATGCTCAATTTTATTTTATTGTTTATATGTGTTGGAAGTACCAAATTAACATTACAACTTATTGCTTTTAATCAATTAAAACTAAGTTGTAAGTTACATGAAAATTATGTTCAAATGAAATGTAGAGAAGATCCTTAGCTTTATTTTCACCGAATATATTGAATATCTATAAGCAACATAAAACAAAGAAAAAACGTGATAAATATTTAGTAACATAAAACTGAAAATCAATTTTTCCTTAAATCTCCCAAATTACTAAAAAATCAAATTATAATGTTTTACAAATTTGTAGATTTTTATTAAATAAACATTTTTCCCAAACATTGTTATATCATAAAATTAATAGAAATTAAGTTATTAAAGAAAAATGATACTTTTTTATTAAAATCACAATTCTCTCTTATTTCTCATTTTTAACAGCCACCTCTGAAAATGTAGTAGGTACCACTTGAAAAAATTTTTTTTGTTTATAAATAATATTTTTGAAAGAAGAAATAAACAAATGAATAAAAAAATTCTTCAAGTGGTACTACATTTTCAGAGGTGACTGTTAAAAAATGAGAAACGAGAGAGATACTTAATTGTGATTTTTATAAAAAATTAGCATTTTTCTTCAATAACTCAATTTCTGTTAATTTTATAATATAACAATGTTTGGGAAAAATGTTTATTTAATAAAAATCTACAAATTTGTAGAACATTATAATTTGATATTTTTAGTAATTTGGGAGATTTAAAGAAAAATTGATTTTCAGTTTTATGTTACTAAATATTTATCACGTTTTTTCTTTGATTTACGTTGCTCATAGATATTCAATATATTCGGTGAAAATAAAGTTCAGGATCTTCTCTACATTTCATTTGAACATAATTTTCATGTAACTTTAATCACAACTTAGTTATAATTGATTAAAAACAATAAACTGTAATGTTAATTTGGTACTTCCAACACATACACAAAATGAGCATTTAGCCTTGGTACTATAGAAGTCGTTGCTCTAGGCCGACGATATGTAATGTTCTCATTTATATGTGTTATATGTACATATTATGTATTATTATTATTATTACAAAATACCTGTTCTGTTTTATATAATTATATATGTACATATAGATATACAACCAATGAAAACGTCATTTAAAAAAATATTAATAATAAAAATAATATTCATTCATTGCATTTGATTCGTAAAGCAAAAACCATCTATATACAAAGCCCTGAACCAACGACTACTACCTATATAGAATGTGTGTTGAATTGAGTAAATTTTTACTGCAATAGTAAATTTTGACATAAAACGTTGTGAATTTAACTGTCAAAATTTACACTAGCTCTGGAGCTAGTATAAATTTTAACAGTTATACTGTCAAAATTTACTATTGTAGTAAAATTTACTCAATTCCACACAGGCTCATAATAGTCAAAATAATATGAGTTGACGAACCTCGCGCATGTTTTACATGGGTTAGTGATCTTCTTCTGTATACATATACGAAGGAAGATACCTCTTTCTTAAAATTTACAACAACAAAAACGCATGTGTTTAAGTATCTTTTCTTCTGCGCATAGTTTTCTAGTATTATAATACGATTTGGCATCTTTTTTAAATCGAGCTATAGTAGTAACTTGGTACTAACCAAGACTGAATGCTCACTTTGGGTATGTTTTGGGCGTACCAAATTAACATGACAACTTATTGCTTTCAATCAATCATAACCACTGATATAAATAGACTGGATGAAACAACTGTAGGAAACACCATACTGTAAAAATGGAACAACATTTATATTGTTGTCTCACTCTTAGGGAATTCGTCATGTTTCAATGAACGAAGAATGATTTAAACATTTGATATTTTTAATAGATAGATGGAGGCACAATTTTAATTTAAATTAAAATGAAATTAACTGGATTTGAATTAAAATTAAATTTTAACTCGATAAAAATCAAATTCTCCCTAAATAAATCAGTAACTTACTTGTTAATACGTTATTTCAATAGGGGATTATCCAACGTTTTTAAATTTGAATATATTCAAATTTGACAGCTTTGACAATCAAGGAGTGAAAGTGAGGTGGGTAATTGAATGATCGAAAATAATGCATATATATTATATATGTCTCACTCTTAGGGAATTAACGAAATTTGTCTTGAGCCCACATGAAACAAGAAGTTCTACAGTCCATATTATATATAAAGTCATTGGCCAGTACCAGACCCGTCTTCTTTCAGCTTCAATAGCCGGTTTTTTATGCCCACATTTGGATAAAATGTACTACAACTCGCCTTCTGTCTTCAGAAAAAACCGGTTATTGAAGCTGAAAGAAGACAGGTCTGGTACTGGCCATTGATCATAACTAAGTTGTGATTAAAGTTACATCACAAACGTTAATATCTATACAGATGGCACAAGCAGTGCAATTATGATGTTTTCAGTAAAATTTCAGGTGGATTTTCGGAAACTACTAAATTAAAAATATATTTTGGTCTTCGAATCATAATTAATTTATTATCGGAGCTAATTTATTACTTTTTTATACGTTTTTTATATGGAGGTAATCGTTTTGGCAAGTGAGGCATCCATTTACTAATTGTTATATTATTTTTTTGTGTTAATAAAATATCATTGATGTAATAAGAGGACTATCATATGTGAAAAAAGGAATATTATTTTGTTCATCACTTTTTCTTTGGTCTTTTATACACAAATTTCTTTTTTTTCTTTCGCAGTCACTTTTCACTTTAAAAATAAATAAACAAATGATATTGTCAATTTTTTTTTTTTTTTTTTTTTTTTTTTTAATAATTATTAAAAAAATAATTTTTTTTCTTCTATTTGTAATTAATTTTTTTGCAAAAAACAAAATGTTATGATATGAGTTACAAATAAAAACAAAAATTATGAAAACTGTTTTACAAAAACAATTTCGAAAATAAAAAATATGCAAAAATGTGCATATGCATATTGTATTTCTGTATGACAAAATTAAAAAATAAAAATAAAATTCAAACTAAAATTAGATATTCAACACTTCATTATATTTGAAACCGTTTTCGTCAAAAATGCGTTTTCAAAGTTGAATATCTCGACATAATAGAATTTAATAAAAAGAATTCTCGGCAATTGGCAATTTTGAACTAAAGGCCAAAACACAATCAGGCTTTGAGGTTTCCTGGAGGTGTTGTCAAATTAGCCAACACATGTATTCAAATGAAGTTTGAAACTAAATAAGGTTTCAAAGCGTTCCTCGAGGCTGGCTTCGAGGTAGGCATTGCTCAATGTTGAATATTTTTTTCTTCATGCCTAGAGTTGTCAATTCTCATCATGGTAGGTGGCAGCTGACCTTTCAATAGAGGGATTAACATGTGAAATCGTAAAAGACCGATGGAGCATGCCGTAACTATTGAATTGTCGGAAGTCCAACTATGACCTCCACGCGGTGCCACTGGTAACAGACTCTCAGTACGGTCATGTCTCTGCTGAGAGTCTGGCCAACAATAGATTGGGCGTCCAATCCAAGGGTGGAACAGCATATGCCCAGGGATGCGTGGCTAGGGGAGAGCCTAGTCGTTAATATGCGAACTCTGGATACCAGGCGACCTCCAGTTTCAATAAAGCCTTCCTATGGTAATGCAGAGCTCTGCCATAGGTGACCGTACTTTCCCGTGCTACTCGTGGGACCAATTATGGAACTAAATACAAACAAAAAAACAAAAACAATAACTGAAGATGTAACTAGTGCATCAATTGAGACGAAAAAGCTCACAAACCCAGAAGAAGCAATTCTTCAAAACACTACCGCGAGACTTAGGGGACCTAGAGAGTTGTAATAGCTCAGGGGACTCAAGCGGCAACGAAACAGACAGCACAATTGTCTGTTCAGAAAAACCCCTAACGGCAGACAACCAGTCGACTTGTCCGACTTAAGAGGAAATCTAGAAAGCCTCAAGCTCGGTAGTAAAATAAAGCTGGATGGGGCTGCTCGTAAAAGGTTCAAGTGGTTAATGGTAAAGGGGCACACCCCCGAGGAGGCTAGACAATTAGCTCTAAAGCCTATTGGAAAGTCAACCAAGAGAGCCAGGCCAGACTCAAATCCCAAGTCTGCAACTGGTGGTTGCAAAAGATTCGAAGACCCCACTGGGAAAAGCATAAATGCAGAGGCAATGACCGCAACTTTCAAGGAAGCTGTTGAAAGCACTAAAGTTGGGATCATATCCTCAAAATTTCCAGAGATTCTCTTGTCAATGGAAGATTTAAACGCCGTACAAGAGAAAATCTTGGAACAAATTATCGAACAAAAAGAGGGAAAAATAAAACCAAAGTTCCTCAACACAACCTTCGCAGGCTGGTTAGTGATCACCTGCGCAAACAAAGAAACAGCAGAGTGGCTCAAAGGGGTGGAGAGTAAGTTTAAGCCCCGGGAAGAACTAGAAATAAGGGTAGTGGAAGAGGGAAACATTCCTCGAACACAAATCCTGGTAGGTTACTTCCCTAATAGCTCTACAGATCCTAGCGAGAAGATCTTGAACTTAATACAAGGTCAGAACGAGGGAATAAATGCAGGGGATTGGCGCGTTCTAAAAAGAACAAACGACAACACATCTGCATGCCTAGTTTTCTCGGCTGACCACGGATATGTGGAAGTAATTAAGAAAAATAGCTTCAGGGTGGTACAAAAACGCGACGACAGGCGGTACCAAAGGCGAAGAAGCAAAAAGCAAAGAGGAATTGCAAAAGACTTCAAGAGAGTCTTCGACTCACGCAGTAAAGGCTAGCACCTCAACTGCTACAACCTCAACACCAAAGGCACCAACTGAAGGAGCTATGTGCGCAAAAGGACCTCCCAACGTAGCTAAGGGTGAAAAATCGAGACCCAAGTTAGAGTGGAAATTACCACTAAAGGGCAGGGAAGCCAGTGGTAAAACTAAACCTTCCGTACCGAAAGGACAGGAAGGCGAAGCAGAGCCCCCGCCTAAAACATAATGGGAGGCATCAGGTGTATCCAAATAAACCTCCACCATGCAAAAGCTGCTTCGGATACACATAGCAGGAGGTTTATCAAAGACAACCTAGACCTGGCATTAATTCAAGAGCCATGGTTCTGCAGAGGAAGCATAAAAGGCCTCAGCATAAAAATTGTAAATTAATTTACAACACCACATGTAAATATCCAAGAGCAGCGATGCTTCTTCCTAGGTTAGTGAGGGTGTTTAGAGCCAGTATTTATCTAGGACACATCCCAAAGCCATGGAGGGAAACAAAAGTTGTCTTTATACCTAAAGCTGGCAAAAGACCGAGTGAAAAACCCAAATCATTTCGGCCAATAAGCCTAACCTCTTTCCTTTTGAAAACAATGGAAAAAGTAATCGACAGACACATTAGAGAATGTGTCATAATATCTAAGCCGCTGGAGCAAAACCAGCATGCTTACCAATCAGGAAAGTCTACTGTCACAGCGCTTCATAGCCTAGTCAGAAAGACTGAAAAAACACAAGAGGCCAAAGAAGTAGCGGCTTGCATTTTTATTGACATAGAAGGTGCTTTTGACAACACCTCATACAAATCCATGGGTGAAGCCATCTCCCGCAGAGGATGTGATTGTGATGTAAATATCACCAGGTGGATAATGTCAATGCTTGTACAAAGACTCATTACTGTCAACCTGGGGGACCAATATATCACCATAAAAGCCAGCAAAGGGTGCCCTCAAGGAGGAGTATTATCGCCCTTGCTCTGGTCTTTGGTGGAAGATGACCTATTAAGAAGTCTAAGAGAAAAAGGCTTCGACTCACAAGGCTACGCGGATGACCTAGTGATCATCATCAGGGGCAAGCACGACTTTGTTATATCTGAACTCGTGCAAAGTGCACTTGATCACATTAATGAGTGGTGCAACAAAGAGGGATTATCCATTAACCCTGAGAAAACAACCATCGTACCTTTCTCAAAGAGAAGGAAGCTGGATATCAAAAGCCCTGTTTGGAGAAATGTACGGATACAGATGTCTGAAGAGGTGAAATATCTAGGAGTACACCTAGATAAAAAACTTACCTGGAAAAAACACATCGACAAAGTCACAACAAAGGCCACTACAGCCTTGTTCTGCTGTAGTTGACTACTAGGCAGAACCTGGGGACTCAAACCACAGATGATGTTCTGGGCATATACAACCATTATAAGACCAATAATCAGCTACGCTGCTCTGGTCTGGTGGCCCAAAACCAAAGAGAAGGCAACCCAAAGTAGGCTCCAGAAACTACAAAGGCTAGCGTGCCTAAATACCACAGGTGCCATGAGCACCTGCCCTACAGGAGCTATAGAGGCACTGCTTAACCTACTTCCCCTATATATATATATATTAGGAAAGAGGCTGTAAGGTCTGACCTCAAGCTACAGGGTACCGAAGACCTGAAACCCGGAGATCTCAAAGGTAACCTAAGCATATTGGAAACAATATCTATGGATGACTATTATAAAGTCTCTGACGTTATGCCAGCTAGAATGAACCTCGGTATTAATTACAACATTCTACTGACACAACGGCAAACATGGAAAACTGGAGTATCAGTTTTCGAGAAAGGCTCGGTTATTTGGTATACTGACGGATCCAAAACTGGGTACTAATTACATAAAACGATCAATCGAACTTAAAATAAACGATAATGAAAACGATCACGAAAATTCGATTATCGAACTTGCATTTTATAAATCGATTTCATCGTTATCGTTTTACCGATTCAACCGTTTGAACTGACATTTGTAACATTTAAATTTAGTAGGAAACACAAAACCTTGGCTTCGCTTCGTAAACGTAAACCTTGGTAAACGTCAAATTTAGTTCTATACTTTTTCTATACTATGAGAGTAAACATAAAAGATAAAAATTATTCTAAAACAGAAAGATGGATAAATGACGCTTTTTTTGAAGTCATGGATAAATAACGCTTTTTTTAAGTCGGGTGGAAGGTTTGTATTGTGAAGTGAATTAAATTTAAAAATACTGATAGAAAAAGTGAATAAAATAAATTAAAAATAAAGAAAAATTGATAGTATTACACATTAGTATTAAACATTATTTTTACCATATACTATATTATATGAACTCCAGCATATTGATGTGTGAAGTTTTTTGATAAAATTTAAGCATTTTTAATAAAACTATTTAAAAACAATTGCCTTATTTGCATATCAGGAATATAATATAATAAAAGTAAAATGTCTTTATTCTACTACATTTTTGAAACAAACACTTCAACGTAAATTTACTTCAGGCTCCTAAACAAAAATTTAAAAATCACAAGTTAACAAAATCACAATAAATATCACACTTTCCTTTAAACTTTCCTTTGTTCGATAACAATTTCATGATCGTTTTACAATTCATTAAAATTGGATGAGAAAAACAGAAAAATCGATTTATGTAATTCAAAACCGATAAAGAAAACGATTTCTCCCGATTCATCGTTTTATGTAATTTAAAAACGATACAACAAACCAAATTTTTCGATTGATCGTTTTATGTAATTAGTACCCTGAGCAAGGAACAGGAGTTGGAGTTGTAGGCCCAGGGGCAAAAATACATAAAGCACTAGGGAAAACTGCAACAATCTTCCAAGCAGAGATACATGCTATAGAACTATGTGCCAAGAATTGTCTCGATAAGGGATATAAAAAGGCAAGGATCTATATCATGTCGGACAGCCAGGCAGCATTGAAGGCTATTAGTTCACAAATGATAGATTCAAAGCTGGTCTGGGACTGCACCACTACTTTGAAAGAACTGGCATACAACAACAGACTAACGATAGGCTGGGTGCCAGGGCACGAAGGCATAGCAGGAAATGAGGAGGCTGATCGCCTGGCAAAGTCAGGAGCGGAAGCCATCTTCATTGGACCTGAACCTTTCTGTGGATTACCCAAATCGCACAGAACGAACTTGATCAATGAATGGGAGGAGCAACAAAAGTCCTCGCACTGGTCAACAACACAAGGTGCCAGACAGGCCAAAAAATTCATAAAAATCAATAAACTTCCAAAAAATGAACTAAGGACATTAGTGGGACTTTTCACTGGACACTGTCCTCTAAGATACCATCTGAAAAAGATGGGAATAGAGGATAATCAAAATTGTAGATTCTGTGAAGAGGAACCAGAAACCTCAGAGCACATCCTGTGCCGGTGTAAAGGTATAATAAGTCCGAGGCTTGAGCATATGGACTAAATGTACCTAACACCGGACGAAGTGTGGCATCTACCACCTAAAAAAGTATTGGGTTTTGTCAAAGCCCTGAAACTTTAGGTCAAAACCAGCAATAGGGAATTACAAAAGATCCAAACGGGTCGAAGTAACAAGGGAACAACATCCCACCTCTAGGCTGGTTCTTTAATCTAAATCTAAATCTAAATCATCATGGTAAATAAAATACGGAGGTATGCTGAAAAGTACTGTATAACCTAAAAAACAACATATCTGTCTCAAATGACGTTCCTACGACGAATTTTTGAGTATACAATATTTAAATGATAATTTATTCATTTTATTAACAGTAAAAGATTTTAATATTAAAAATATGACAAAAGTTACTAATAATAATACCAATTTTAAAACACTAACACTTCAAAATTGGAAAAATCAATTTCTAAGCCAATCTAGTTTGTGGGTCTATAGGTTCTCTTTTTGAACTTTTTCTTAATTTATTTCCTACTAACGTGAATAAAACATCGAATTCACTTGGCGTCATTCTTGTTGCTTTTAGAAGTTGGTCACGATCGCGTTCTCTTATTATTAGAAAAGTTTGATTAGTGAATCCATGAAGCTTTATTGTAGTATATATTTCACGAACCCATATTCTCCTTTTTCTACTATTATTACTGCATGCTGCGTTTTTCAAGTTTATTAATAATAAAACAATTGAAATAATTGTCCCACTAACATCAAATAATTATATGCACTATTCATGTTCTTTTTATTTATTTACTTTTCTTCCAGTGACTACTTTGTTGTTATTATGTTATAATGTACGAGCAAAATGTCAAACTATATTGACAGTTCTCAGGTCACCTCAATGTGTTTTAACTTTTGTGCGGCTAGCTTTAAAGCGACCTCGAGGTCGGCGTCGTAGAAGCTTACTTTGAGGTAAGCTTGATTGTGTTTTTGCCTTAATATTTTTCTCTCAAACTACATAAACTAAGATATATGATATACATAATATGTATATAGTATTGAGAGGTATAATAAAAATAATAGAAAAAAAATAATATTTCACATTCAAAAAAAAATTTTTTTCAAAGCAAATATGTATTTTTATTCAAAACGAAAAAAATTCAAAAGTATAAATAGTAATTCGTAATGTTGCCATAGCAACAATATTTGTTATATAATTTACTATGCTGGAATCAAACAAGGCAAAGAGAATATATATACTACAATAGAGGTTTAATTTATCCGTTAAATTCAAATTTTTGAATTTTCGTGTCTCTATGTTTGCCAATTTGGCTTCGAATAAGCTCTTGAGATGTTAGACTATACAAGGGAGTAAAAGGAGAGATGTGAAAAGAAGAAACATGTAAAGGAAATTGTAGAAATAAAGAATATTGAAGAACACGCCCATAATTCTAATATTCATTTTATAATGCCGTATTTTGTTGTTGTATTTGTGTACCATATGGTATTTTTTTAGTTTTGTTTTGATTCTGGAAGTACAAAAATAATACAATAGAGAAAATTAAATTAATGTTCACTCTTTTTCTTTCACTCTGAATTTTCGTAAATATCGTCGAAATCTACCATTTTTATTTTATTTTCTATTTCATTCACACACATTATTGTATTAGTTGTTTTTGTATACCATATGATTTTTTTAAATTTTGTTTTGATTCTGATTGTATACATTTTTGGATATTTATATTTTGTTTGGAAAAACAAAAACAATACAATTGAGAATAATGATTGTTGATTATGATATTAATGTGTCTTGTGATATGTAAATTATGTATAAAATGAAAAAAAAAATTTAATTTTTATATTTTTTAACATATTCTGCTTCTAAATCATTTTTTTAATTTTTATAAAATAATGATAAATTTATTAAATCGGATATAAATTTTACTCCTTTTTATGATTTTTGTTGTTGTCAAATTTCATGTTTTTTTAAACTTATTTTCATTCTGAAAAGAAGAATTTATTTTAATTTTTTGTAGTAGATATACCTACATAATGTATGTAATTCAACTTAAGTTTAGGAAATTTTTTTATTATCATATTATGTGGGTATTATGAGTTTAACTAATAGATCAATTATTTTTATAATTTTTGAAAAATATGTTCATATATATTCGGAAATATAAGTATGTATAATATGTAAGTACATATGTACTAATAAATAAAATATTTAAAACAAAGTGAACCAGAAAAAGAAAAAACTTAACTAAAAATATTGTTATAGAAGCAGGTACCTACCTACAAATTTTATTTTGCAATGAACTTTCCCCTCAATTGTATTGTTATTTAACCCTAGGATTGCCTGATCAAGAATGTCACAAATTTGGCCGTGAGTATACAAATGTATACCATACATTTTATATGGAAATTTAAAAATTTTTTTTTCAAAGAGCTGTATCTCAGCATCCCATGGACCCAAAAACCAGACGCGGCTCTACCTTGAGGGCTAATGGGGCTAAGCCCCACCAAGAAATTGAGCTTAAACTGCATAATTTCATTAAATAAAATTTAAAATTAATTTTTAAAAAAAATTTGAAAAAAATCCAAAATAATTTGCTGTAAATTGTTTTCAAAGTACATGCAATATAGAAAGAGAATTGATAATAAATATATATATATATGTATGTATATGTATAACTTATGTACATACAATATACATAGTTAAACAAATTTTAAATTCTCTTGTATAGACTATAGCTATAGGTATTGATAGGTTTTACGTTTAAATTTTTTTTGTATAATCAATAAGATCATACTTATACATGCTGATACTCTATGGGGCAAAGTTTATCTATATATTAAGTTAGGAAACTCTTTTTTTACAAATACACATACAACTGATAACAACACATTAACAAAAAAATCCATTAAGTGGAAGTAGTAAAGATCTAATTACTTGGTTCATGTCCATTATCTTATACCATTTGCCTATAAGAACGAGAGAATACAATATGAGTCATAAAAAAAAATGATAATACGTGACTGTACATGCATATTTTTCATAATGTAATTTTAAAGGCGAGATGAAAGGTTTTTTTTGTATGCGTGAAACACGTAAAGTATAGGGAAATGTGAAAAATGGACTAGTACAAATACATACAAAGGCAATGTAAATACTGTATTTTTGATATTTTCCCATAATGCTTTTTTAAAGGCGAAATGAAACGAATTTATTTGTATTTTGGTTTTTGTTTGAATTATAGTACAAGGTGATACAGTATATTTTTGATAAAATTAGTGGATATTTTTTTTCAAAGTGAATTTGTGATTTATATATGTAATATATATATTTTTTTGAAAATAATACAAATTTTTTTTTGAAAAATATAAATAATAATAAAAAAAACAAAATAAACAATAAAAACAGTGAATTGTTGTACGTAGTTGATTTAATTAAAAACCTTAAACCTGCACCCTGTAATAATGTTTTGATTTCCACATTAAATGATGTCACTTTTTTTGAATTTTTTATCTTTTTCTTACAAACAAACTGATAAGAAAACATGCTTTCAGTTTCCTAACTTAATATATAGATAAACTTTGCTATGGGGCTATTTAACAATAGCCCTATAAAAGAGTAATATTTCATATATTTCGTGTATGAATAATTCTCTCTCTTTATTCAAATTTGTTCAGAAGAAATTTGTGTTCGTAGGGCTATTTCAGTTTAGCCCCTAAAGTGAGAAAATGTTCTAATACAAAAATAACAATACAACACAAATTTTTCTCTTAATTTTTTTTCTCATAGGATTTTACATAGTTAAAAATGTATCTCTCAAAATAAATTTTTTGTTTTAAAATTATTTTTGGAAAAATTGTTATAAATTCTGAAAACAATAAATATTCATATTTTTTTTATTTATTCATGATATTTATTTTATAATTATTGTATTAGTAAGTATAGTTAGTACATTTTTTTTTCTATTTTAAATTACAAATTTTACACCATTTATGAAATTAATATTCTACAATTAGAAAATATTAATTTGAAACAATTTGTTTAGTTTTATTAACATTTTTAATCAATTTTTCATAAACTTTATTATAACTTAGTGATGAATTAATATTTTACATAAAAATTTTTTACCATGTACGTAAATGTTCTAATAATACATATTCGTTTTTTTTCTCGTTTGATCTACACAATAGTGTATGATCATTTTATACTACGGGGCTGTTGGATTGATAGCCCAATGTTGTAAACCAACAATACAACAAAATGTTCGTTCTCATCTTGTTTTTTTTTCAATACAACATAATGTTTAAATTTTGTTGCTTTTTTTTTTGCATACATTTTGTTGTTGCATTTTTTTTTTAAATTTTTATATGGAATGATTCAAAACCATCTACATATAGAAGCCGTGCTATGGATGGCTGCACTAACACAATCAAACACGATAAAAGTGTTGAAACGTTTTGACGTTTGAAATGTTTTGACATTCAATGCTGGTAGTACAAATAGTGATGTAAAGAAAATGTGTTTTAGTTAAATATTTTTGGCTTTTTAATTAAAATATGGTTTATAAAAGTTTTGAAATATAATAAATTAACAGTGTTATAATTTTTAAAGTGCACAATAGTCAAAAAGTTAAATAAAAATGTGAAAAATATTGTGCCTTCTTACCTACTTTTAAGAGAAAAAATTAAAGTATGGTGAGGTTATATGTATTATTTATATGTAATAAAGTGAATAAATTGATTTGATTTAATAAAACTTAATTTATAATAATTCTGATACA
Source organism: Bombylius major (assembly GCA_932526495.1). Classification (NCBI taxonomy): domain Eukaryota; kingdom Metazoa; phylum Arthropoda; class Insecta; order Diptera; family Bombyliidae; genus Bombylius; species Bombylius major. The sequence goes on from OW052045.1 coordinate 19,118,206, forward strand.
TATGTATATGTATATTAATATGAATAATTAAAGTTTAAAGAATAATAATATAAACTTTTTTCTTCTATACCTATATATAGACATGTGACTAATGACTACATTACCTATGGTGAGGTTACATTATAAAAGTGAATAAATTGAAATGAAATGTAAACACAAATATATGAAAAAAATAAATAAAGTGAGCGAAATACAGAACAAATTCATTTAATTTAATAAAATTTTATTTATAAGTTTGTATTAATTGTTAAATTATTGAATCAAATCAATTTATTCACTTTATTACAAATAATATAACCTCACCATAGGTATGTACTATGTAGTCATACTTTAATTTATTATATTTTAAAACTTTTATAAACCATATTTTATTAATAAAACCAAAAATATTCAACTAAAACACTATTTCTTTACACTAATATTCCACCACTCTTATTAAGAAACCCATAAGAAACTAAAATGTCAAAACAAAACATGGCACTTCTAACTAATACATACAAAACTCCAGTAGGAGGCTTTTATTGTAGTAGGTTTTGAATGATTGCGATTTTCGACTAGGCAACTTTGAGATATTATATCTTGGGCTATGTTGCATCAATTTAAATCAAATAAGAAGCACTATTCAAGGAAACATTTCACCTGTGTATTTATTAGGCTTTCAAAAATACATAATGCAAATTTACAACCGGAATTGAGGAAATAATACATACATATTTCCTTAAAAAAATTTTCAATATTATCTTTCTTTTAATAAATTTTTTTTTTTAAAAAAGGATTTAAACGTAACTTTAGATTGACACAACTATTTTAAGTATTAAAATAAAGTTAAAAAACAAAATTTTAAAAAACGAATTTAATTTTAAATTAATTGAATTTTTATATTTTGCTAAGATCCTTTTTTAACATCAATTCTTGAATAAAAAAAAACATACATCTTCTTAAATATTTAAAAGTGTTGAAAACAGAACAGAAGTCCAAATAAAATGTCTTCTCAAAAACGTTTTTTCTGCACAACTTTCGAAACCTAAGCATTGATGCGAGTAGAGGAGATATGCCGCTTCTAGACCAGGGAGGTTTTTGTGCACAGCTTTTTTGTGCACAGCTTTTTTTTGGATGACGTCATGAGCTTTTGTGCTTTTTTGGTTGTGACGTGTGGTGTGCTTCGGAAGCTTTTGTGCTTTTTTTGGCTGTGGTATGTGGTGTGATTTTGGAGCTTTTGTGCTTTTTGGTTGTGATATGTGGGCAGTAGGTAGGATTGGGGAGTTCTGGCACCACCACCGAGTGTGTAAAAGAATGTGTTGTTGTTTTGTTGTTGTTTGAGATGAAGAAAAAATGAAAAAAATGTGATGTCGGTGGGATGCGTGCGAACTCGAGACCTGTAGCATGATAGTCCGTGGTATATATCATGGGGCTAGAGAGTATCTTAATATGTGGTGATTATGTTGTGTGTATATACGTATATGACGAATTTTAATACGTATGCTATTAGAAGAAAAAAAGATTGTGAAATAGTTGTGATGAGATTCGAACTCGCAAATAAAAATGGAAAAATGTTTATGTATCAGATTTTTATTCATTTGTGTATTTTTAAGTGTACTATTTGATGTTTTTATTTCGGATTTCATCAAGTTGTGAAATTATTTTTATATGTGTGTTTGTGTGTGTGTGTGTGTGTGTGTATACATTTTGTCGGCACTTGTAAGCAGTTGAAAAAGAGTGGGTATACGATTTTTGTCTATAAATGGAAACAATTTCTTGAAACGGTATCAGTCCATAGTGAAATTTCAAAGTGTTTAATAAATTAAATAAGTTAAATTCATAATAAAAAATGAAGTTTACATGTGAATTATGTAATAAAGATTTTTCAACAAAATCAGTTTTAAAAAGACATGTTAATAGCATTCATGGTGAACGCATAGTTTGTGATATTTGTGGAAAACATTTCAGTAGGCAAAACAAATTATTAGAACATAAAAAGAACATCCATTCTGACAAACTTTTCTGTGTCGTATGTGAAAAGGAATTCTCAAGGAGTGATCATTTATTATCTCATTTAAGAAAGAATCATACGGTTGAAGTGAAAAATCCAGTTGAGCCAATAGCGACAGCAAAATTTTGTGATGCATGTCAAAAAGATGTTTTAAAAAAGAATTGGTCATATCATGTAAGAACAAATTTTCACAAAAAAAATGCAGCTGAACCTTTAAATGAAAATTTGAAGGTAATCAAAAGTGCTTTTGAAGAAAGAGTTGAATCATATATGCTTGAAAACAAAGATGAAGGTGTATTAGATGTTTTAAAATTCTTTAATACATCAAAAAATCATATTTTAAATGCTTTAAGAAATCTGCTCGATAAACATTCATCATTCAAGTTTAATATGGAATTATTTTGTGAATATATGAAAATAACAAAAGGAAATGACGGCGAAGATGATATTACACTTTCAGTTAAATCATTTCAATCTTGTATGACAATTATACAGAAAATCGAAGATTTAAGTCAAGTTTATGAAGAGATGGTTGACAAAATTCATAAAAAAATGCAAGAATTTCAAGAAAGAGATAGCGGTTGGACTTTAATAAGAATTATTCATGTTGAAATTAATATTAATCAATGGAAGCCCTTACGAGGATCTCAGTACATATCACTTCCAAAATCTATACAAAATAAAAAAGCTTGTATAAATGTGAAGAATGAGGATGAGTACTGTTTTAAATGGGCTATAATATCTGCATTGAATCCAGTTGACATACATTCTGACAGGCCATCATCGTATCAGATTGAAAATATCAAGTCTAAAAAAAAATTTTAAAAAATGGCGTTAATCTTGATTTTTCTACACTAGAGTTCCCAGTAAAAACATCTAATATTCATAAATTTGAAATGCTGAATCCAAAAATCAGTATTAATGTATTTGGATTAGAAGATAATAGAATTATTGGACCATATCATTCAACTTCTAAAGAAAAAGATATTCATATAAATTTATTACTTATACAAGAAGAAGAAAAGGCTCATTACGTATGGATAAAAACATGTCTAGGTAATAGTGTTAGTGTAAATTATGAAATTTTATTAATTAACAAAATATTTTCAAAATTTCAGATTAATGAAAGAGCAGTTAACACATAATCAGCATCAAATCTATATATGTAACTCATGTTTATTATACTTTTCTTGCGAAAACGACTTGAATACTCACAGAATAGAATGTAATAAAATAGTGACAAGAATGCCAACAAAAGAAAAAAGTATTTTGAAATTTGAACATTATGAACGAGAATTAGATGTTCCTTTTGTAATATATGCTGATTTTGAATGTATTTTAAAGGATATTAGTACATGCATGCCAGATGCATCATCACCATCTACAACAAATGTACAGGAACATGTGCCTTGTGCTTTTGCATACTATATTAAGTGCAGCTTTGATGATAATTTAAATAAATTCAGAACTTACAAGGGAAAAGATTGCGTAAAAATATTTGTATCTTCAATTATTCAAGATGTAAAATATTTATATCACAATTATATCGAAAACTCAAAATCAATGAATCGTTTAACACTAAATGAAATGAAAATTCAAAGTGAGAGCACAGAATGTCATATTTGCAAACAGTTTTTAGATAAGGATAGAGTTCGAGATCACTGTCATCTAACTGGAAAATATAGAGGACCAGCTCATGAAAAATGTAATTTGCTATATCGCGTACCTAAATTTTTCCCAATATTTTTTCATAATTTTTCTGGATACGATTGTCATTTGTTTATAAAGGAGTTATCATTTTTTGATGGAGATATAAATGTTATTCCTCTGAATAAGGAGCTATATGTGTCATTATCGAAGAGAATTTTCGTTGATGAAAAGAATACAATAGAATTGAGATTTCTAGATTCGAATAGATTCATGCAGTCTAGTTTAGATTCATTAGCGAAAAATTTGACAAATGATATGTTAAGAATAGTTCGATCAGAGTTCAGCGATGATGATAAATTTAAATTGATGACAAGAAAAGGAATATTCCCATATGAATATATCAATTCATGGGAACGATTAGATAAAACAAGTTTACCAGCACAAGAAGATTTCAGCAGTAAATTGACAAATAGTGAATGTAATAACGAAGATTATAATCATGCGCGAAAGGTTTGGCGTAAATTTGAATGCAAAAATCTTTGGGATTATTTATTATTATATTTGAAGACAGATGTACTACTTTTAGCTGATGTATTTGAAAATTTTAGAAAAGTTTGCAAAAGTATTTACTCACTCGATCCTTGTCAATATTATACTGCTCCAGGTTTATCAAGGGATGCAATGTTGAAGGAAACAAAAATTGAACTGGAATTATTAACAGATATTAATATGCATAGTTTCATTAAAAAAAGCATTAGAGGTGGTATTTCTCAGTGTTGCCATAGACATTCTGTAGCAAATAATAAATATATGGATAATTATGACGAAAAAAAATTATCGCAATATCTAATGTATGTAGATGCAAACAATTTGTATGGTTGGGCAATGTCACAAGCTCTTCCTTATGGTGATTTTAAATGGATTGAAAATAAAAATATCGATATTAAAAATATTCCTGAAGATTCAGATACTGGTTACATATTAGAAGTTGATTTAGAATATCCTGAAGTATTACATGATATTCATAATGACTTACCATTTTGTTCAGAAAACAAAATTACTTCAAATTCAAAACATGTCAAATTAATCACAGATTTAACAAACAAGAAGCGATATGTTATTCATTATAGAAATCTACAACATTGTATTAAACATGGTCTTAAAATTACACATATTCATAGAGTTTTGCAGTTCAAACAATCAAAATGGATGAAATTCATTGATTTAAATAATCATCATCGTACGCTTGCAAAAAATGTGTTTGATAAAAATTTTTTCAAGTTAATGAATAATGCTTCATTCGGAAAAACTATGGAAAATGTTGATAAAAGAAAAGATGTTAAAATTTTAACAGAATGGGATAGTTATTATAGGAAATTAGGAGCTAGAGCTTTGATAGCAAGACCTAATTTTCATAGTGCTACATAATTCACTGATAACATGATTGCTATACAAATGAAGCGAATGCATACTTATTATGATAAGCCAATTTATTTAGGATTTTGTGTTTTAGAATTATCAAAATTAAATATGTATAAATTTCATTATGATTATATGAAACCGAAATATGGTGAAAACATTTTAATAAATTATATGGATACAGACTCTTTTATATATTCTATTCAAACTGAAGATTTTTATAATGATATTAAAAATGATATTGATAAATACTTTGATACTTCTGAATATGCATTCAATAATCCTTATGATATTCCATTAAAAAATAAAAAAGTATTAGGTTTGATGAAAGATGAAAATAATGGAAATATAATGACTGAATTTATTGGTTTAAGATCGAAAATGTATTCATTAAGTGTTAAAGATTCAAAAGATATAAAAAAAGTCAAAGGTGTAAAAAAGACAGTTGTTAATAATTTAAGTTTAAATAATTATAGAGATTGCTTGTTTAAAAAGAAATTATTCTATAGTAATAATATGTATGTGTTTAGATCTAAAATTCATAATATTTATACACAAATAATTAATAAAAAATAATTAAAATAAAAAAAATTTTTTAATATAAAACGTTTTTAAAACGGACTCAAAAGTATAAAATAATTTTTCCTAGCCACATACACATTCTCAACCCCGTACAGATAATCCTGAAAATTTGTGATTGCGAATTTTTAATAGCTATAAAAATACTTGTAAGATTAAAAACGAAAAACGTGGGGCGTTATTCTTTACACTTCTTACTATTAACATGCACTACTCTTTACACTTCTTACTATTTTATCTTGCGCCCCATGTTTTTCGTTTTTAATCTTACAAGTATTTTTATAGCTATTAAAAATTCGCAATCACAAATTTTCAGGATTATCTGTACGGGGTTGAGAATGTGTATGTGGCTAGGAAAAATTACTTTATACTTTTGAGTCCGTTTTAAAAACGTTTTATATTAAAAAATTTTTTTTATTTTAATTATTTTTTGCTTTTTAGTATTATGTGAAATTTGTCAATCGATTTTATTGACATTATTTTACATTAAAAAACAATATAAGTAAAACTAAAAAAGTTTTTTTAATTTTAAAAAACAAATATATTTGTATATACATATATGTAAAATACAGTCGCTCTCAAAACATTTGCAACTGAATAAATTTAACGTGTGTATATATTAAAATTGTGAAATTTTTTTACCTATTTAAATAATTATATACTTTTTTGGTATATTTTTGCCGAACGTTCTTTTCCTTTTTCTTTTTCTTGTAATAAATATATTTTATATATACATGTTTGGTATAGGTCATTGAACACTTATTTAAAATTAACAAATTTTCAGTATTGTTGAAACCAACGACTCCTATAGTACCAAGACTTAATGCTCAATTTTATTTTATTGTTTATATGTGTTGGAATGGAAGTACCAAATTGACATCACAACTTATTGCTTTTAATCAATCATAACTAAGTTGTGATTAAAGTTACATGAAAATTATGTTCTAATGAAATGTAGAGAAGATCCTTAGCTTTATTTTCACCGAATATATTAAATATCTATGGGCAACGTAAATCAAAGAAAAAACGTGATAAATATTAAGTAACATAAAACTGAGAATCAATTTTTCCTTAAATCTCCCAAATTACTAAAAATATTAAATTATAATGTTCTATAAATTTGTAGATTTTTATTAAATAAACATTTTTCCCAAATATTTATCTTGTTTATGCACAACAGTTAAAACGTTTTAAACATCGTTTTGAGATAATACACTTTGATTGGTGTTTATGCATAGTATAACATTTCGTTCCCACTCAAGACGTTTTAAGTAATGTCATTTGTTGTTCTGGTGTTGTTGTTCATACAGTGTTACCACATATATTTTTTTTATTCACTGTCATTCAAGTGAACTAACTGTGTTATTTTTTAAATCCAGTTAAATTTTTTATTATTCGTGCGATGCGATGGAGCAATATCAAGTTATCCTTAATGTTCCATTGTTAATTTTGTTGAAAAAAATAAGAATAAGAAGAATATTAAGCTTTTGCAATATTTTTACACGGAAAGACGAAGCCTTTATCAAAATTATATAAAAAAGAGAAAACTTTTACGGTATAATTTTATTACTCAGTTAGATGTACCTACAAAGTTTTTTAATGTTACTGTACCACGATTCACATCAATTTGCAAGAAATCTAGAACTGAAGATTTTTGGAAAAATTTTGTTTTGGGATTTGGTACAGATGTAGAGTTTTTTGAAATGTTTCGAATGAAAAAAAATACATTTTTCATGATCTGTGAAAAATTAAAATCTCATTTGGAACCTTCACCAAACTTCATTACCACACCTGTTTCTATAGAAAAAAAAGTGGCTATTACATTGTATAAATTAGCAAGTTGTGCTGAATATCGTGTTGTAGGTGATGTTTTTGGTGTACACAAAAGCCCAGTACATAAATATTTGTACCAGGTGGTGAGAGCAAAAAAATTAATTAATATAATACTTTATAAAGAAATTTATTGTACTTAATTTAAAGCCGCACGCACTTTGAACACTTATACTTGTTTATTTGTAAAGAAACACTTGATAATAAAAATAACCGCCCATCAAATGTCATTTGAAATTTTAAAGTGACGTTACTAACACTAAAGTTTATATTGATTTTCAGTGTGTTACCAACACTATTTTGAAATGTCAAATATGACAATTCACTTAAAACGAAGTAAGTGTTTATGCACATTTTAAAAACGAAATGAAATTTTAAATGCGGATTTAATAGTGTATTAACTCAAAACGACGTAGAGCTTTAATGCGTTTTGAAATTTTGTTTATGCATCCGTATTAAGTCAAGACGGAGTGAGTTAATGCGAAGTAACGCTTAGCATAAACAAGATAATTGTTATATTATAAAATTAATAGAAATTGAGTTATTAAAGAAAAATGATAATTTTTTATTAAAATCACAATTATCTCTCTCATTTCTCATTTTTAACAGCTACCTCTGAAAATGTAGTACCACTTGAAGAATTTTTTTATTCATTTGTTTATTTTTTCTTTCAAAAATATTATTCATAAACAAACAAAAATTTTTCAAGTGGTACTACATTTTCAGAGGTGGCTGTTAAAAATGAGAAATGAAGCATACTAAAATATTTTTGACTTGAAAATCAGAGTTTGCTTAGATTAAATTTTAGTAAAGAAAAATTAATATTTTATTTGTTTTAGACCAAATTTGAGGATCGAATATCATAAAAAGTAAAATCTTAAACCTTTCATTAGCGATGTAATATTGCATTGTCATGCAGTTCTGAGCTATGTTGAAAGTTTCAAGTCTCTATCTCATCAAAAAGTTGGTTAAAAATTAAAAATCAATTTCCAAATTTGTACCGAACACACAGACAAGAAACCAAGCTAATAAAAACATTTTAAAATAGCTTTAAGTTTTTCTGATGATAAAAGATTTATAAGAGAAAATGGGGTAAGCACATATGCTTGGGGGCATTTTAGGATTAATATAGATATAAATTAAAATAAATGTTTTTTAAAAAATTATATTAGTAGTACTCACAATGTGTGGAAGTTGATCGAAATTGTAGAAATAGTAGAAGAATGGAAAAATTCGAAAAAGAAACTTCCACCTCGAAATTATTTTATATGATTTTGACACTTTTCCATTCTTCTACGATTTCCATTGGTTACACCATGTTTTTAATCGAAAAATAGAAAAAAGTCAGCTGATCTGCATTATAGCAAATGTCAATTCGTGTATGTTACTTGACAGTTTCAGATTTTTCGATTTTTTCCACTTCGACTTCTATATATTCGAAAAGAGTCCTTCATGATCTGACTCACTTCGAAGTGTTTGATGTTCCACAATTTCGACTTCTACGGTCAACTTCTACCGATTGCGAGTACTACTATTAAATAAATTTATTATTACTAAAAAATAATAATACATTTTTTTTTCTTTCTTTCTTTACAATTCAAGTACAAGGTTTTCTTTTGTGAACTCTTCATCAACAAAATTTCTTGGAAGACATACATTTTCTAAAGCACAGTATCCTTTATGGATATTACAACGCAGAACATGCGGATAGTTTTGAAGCAATGTTGCAAATTTCGGACATTCTTCTTCTTCTTCTAAATCGTATACTTCAATCTTATTCTCAAATATATTACAAATCCATTTTCGTTTTTCATGACCTTTCACACATACTTTAGAATTTCTCAGATTTGATCGAAGAAATTTTTTAACACTTTGAAAAGATATTGATCCTTCATTCCAAGTTAAACCATGATGATTTTTATGTAACCAATTCACTTGTTTCTTCTCTTTTGTTGTTAAACGTGAAAAATCAAACGGTGGCTTTATAATAAACACTTGAAATTCACACGCATTGAAAGAAATAGCAAGTTCTTTAACAATAAACTTATTATTATAGTCTTTGAAACCTTGAACATCGATAATAATTTTATTAAACATTTTATGATATGTATATGTGTTTTTTCTCACAAGTTCTTTGAAATACTAAATAAATTTCTATATTATAATCCCATTTATATCAGTTTTCTAACTTCTCCATTCAGTGGATTGTACTCAATTATTCGATCATGCAGTAATAAACAAAATCCTGAAGTATTGTTAGGAATATTGGCGTTGCTTGCTAACTCAAACTCTATTCTAATATCAACAGGTCCTGTTTTTATTGTTTCATTTTGATGAGCGCAATCAATAACAACAATTGGTGCTATACTTTTGAAACTATCCCATTTTAATAACGGCTGACAATTCCTTCCATAATAAGTTTCTTGAAATTTTGTATACATATCATATAACAACGCATATCGATTACGTTCAAAAAGTATATTTAAAATATCATATGGATACGTCTCAGAGTTTAAATGAGCTTTAACGTTAGCTAGTTTACAGTGATCAAATTTACTAGCATCAGCTTCCTTTTGGTTTTGTCGATTGGTTTGTAATGCAAATATCAAAAAACGAGGTTTTTCTAGTTGTGTAGATGTTTTGATAGTCCATATGATGTGATTTGTATTTGGAATATTCGGATATTCATATAAATCCCAACTCCGAAAGCAAATACGAATTGGTTTCGCATTTCGAGTGATTTGAAGTAGTTTTAGTCTTTCTTTATCGTCTACATTTATATGAGGTACTTTCCATAAGACTTTTGTGAGTGTAATTTTATAGTCAGTAGCTGCAGCTGATACTTGAACCGCATTTGCATCATTTCTTGCTCTAATTAAAATCAGATCATGTCTTACATTAACAACTATTTTTTTATAGTCTTCAGCAAATCCTAATAGTATTTTTAGAGGTATACAAAAATTGAAATGTCCTGATGTAGATAATATATTACTATTTCCTGTCCATCCTGCATTATACAGCATTGTACTTTCACTTTCGCTTAATGAAATGTAATTTTTTAAAACACTGCTGATTCCTGCATTCCGACAACGATCAATTTCTACACCATTCAATTCATATCGTATTTCATCAAATAAGAAAGCCCCAGAATTATTATTTAATTTATAATCAACTATTACAGCTCCATCGTTTTTAGTTAAAGTTCCTTCAATATATATAAAACTTTCACTTGGTAGTAAGTATAAATCTTGGTTTTGAATAGAAATTCGTATTTCATCGCTATTGTTATACGATTCTACAAATGGTGAATATGTATGATATTCTTTTTTAGTAATACTTTCATCGAAGTGAGGTTCTTCTAAAATATCCAATATATCATTCATGTTTGCTTTTCAAAACAAACCCCAATGACTTTAAAAATTTTTTATTTTCAATTGTTAATGATGATTTCGTTGAAGTGAAGTCTCTTTGTGTTGTTGTTTGTTCAGTAGGTAATGGTGTACTAATGATATTATCACTTTTGAATGAGTTTTTATTATTATTATTATGTTTGTTGAATATCAGCATATCTAGTTCTTATCCACTTGACACTTACATAAGAAATAATAGCTTTAGTTATCAGACTACTTGTTTTATACTTTACGTCTTATTCTATTATTGTGGTTTCAAATGTAATCTAACTGTAATTATTTCGCCTCTGAAATTAATCAAATCTCCATCTTGATCTACAATTTTTATTTCAACAGAACTAATTCGTTTCACTTTTGCGGGTAAATATATAACATTCTTAGGAACTTCTGTTATTTTATACCCTGGTCCTACATCAGGAGAAAATTCATGAAGAGTGTGAACTGGAATATTATTTATATATGATCCTACTATTAGATTACATTCAATTCGTATAGCGTTAACTTTAGTTATATTCACAGGTAAATCAGACACATGCGTCGTATTTGACCCCAATTCTTTTTTACTGAAACCTAACAGTTGACCAATAGTTCTTTCTCTGTTAAAGTAGACGTTGTGTGAACTTTTAATTTCTGTTTTGAGTGTGTTGTTGTTCGCTTGTATTTTGATTGTAGGCTTAGTTTTCGTTTTCTCGAGCTCTTTTTGAATGAAATTCGCGATGTCATCAACTTCATAAGACCCCACAGGTATTTGAATAGTTTCATTACCTATATGAAATAAGTTATTGCTACTATCCACATTAGGTATTGAATTAAAGGTATGAAAATCAACAAGACCACAAAGATAGTCAGATGATAAATCAATGGGTGGAAAGTATTCAGTTGTTAATATAGATGTATTCCCACTTAAAGTTAATGTTACTGACATGTTGAAGGTTTTAAATGAAATGAATAATAGTTCCATGTTTACACATTTATTTATACTAATTCACATCAATAAAATTATACAGAAACTTTAAACATAAATGTCCACATTTAAATGAGTTGAAATTTTGATATCTATTATAATTATATTCTATATTATTTCCTAAATATTTTACAATTTCTAGAGGTGGTTGCAGATTACCATAACTATCAAAGTATTCAACACGATTTCCTTTTTTCTGATATGCTACCCAATGTGTACCAGGTCCACTTGTATTATCTAAATTTACTATACCACACTCATTTTTATAAGGTTTTGGTGGTAGTTTATCTTTCATGAATACAGCTCTAAAGTGCGGTATACTTTTACCATATCTCATTAAATCGATTTCACTGAGAGGTTTATCGGGTAGCTTACTTAAAAGTTTTTTGGATTTGGATTTAAAAAAAGACCAAGACCTTTCCTGTATGGTTTAAGTTGCAATCCTTTCCCCATTGCTACTGCCTCCATAGTTTTATTATGTCGTTGGTTTTCAGCTAGTTGTTCTCTAGCTTGTTTTGCATCATTGATTGCCTTTGCTATTGTCGCTGCACCGCCAGATAATGCTCCTGCTGCTGAGAGTCCCGCAAAAAGTAGAACTAAAAATGGTAAAATACCGCCTGTTTTTGGAACAGGTATGATTCGAGGTAGTTCAATTGATGACTTTTTTCCCTTTATGGTGTTCTTGGCTGCAGTTAATGCTATTCTAATGGCATTGTTCATTTCTTCTGGTTTTTGTGCTTTTAATATTTCACGAGCACTTTGAATAGCTTTTCGGAACATTTTACGCGTTTTTGCTATATTCTTCTTCTTATTTGTTGATTTCTTCATCTTCTTGATTCCCATACCTAATTTCACTTTAGCTTTCATTGCGTTTGTAACAAACCAAGAGTTTATACGTTCACTTATACTTGAATCTTTTGCCTTTACTCTTTCCCAAGCTTTTTCTCCTAATATTCTGTCAGCTGTATGACGTTGATTTTTGTCTTTATGTTTAGAATAAAATATATCGTGTTGTTTGCAAGCTTGATCCAAATGATTGATTCCTTGATCACCTCTAGCAAGACGTTGTTGTAGTTTTGTACCAGGTCCACAATATTGATAACCAGGAAGATGAAGCTCTACTGGTAACTTATTAATTAATGTATTCACTAATCCTTTACCTTTGCGAGTTTGAGTTCGACTAAATGTTTTTCGATTATATTTAATCATTTTATATGTTTTCTCATACAAAAAGATGAATAGAATGATGTTGAAAACCTATATATTGGATATTTATAGTTTTTTTCTTTAGTTCTTATCAATATGCGTTTCATTAAACAACGTGATACATTAAATGTGAAAAATATAGATTTTGTAACAAATACTTCAAATAAAATTAAACATAGTGAGCTATTACCTAACAATGTACGTGCCATTATTGTGGGTCCATCGAGTTGTGGAAAAACAAATGTAATGATGAGTTTACTTGAACATCCGAATGGTCTTAAATTTGAAAATATTTACATATACTCAAAATCTTTGTATCAACCAAAATATGAGTATCTTAAGAAACTGATTTCACCAATAAAACGATTAGGATACAACACATTTTCTGAGAATACTGAAATAATGTCACCAGAACAGGCTAAAAGAAACTCCATTTTCATATTTGATGATGTTGCCTGCGAAAAACAAAATAATATACGTTCATATTTTTGTATGGGACGTCATAAGGATATCGATAGCTTTTACTTATGTCAGACTTATACACATATTCCAAAACATTTGATACGTGATAACTCAAACTTTATTGTAATTTTTAAACAAGATGAAATGAACTTAAAGCATATTTTTAATGATCATATAAACACCGACATGTCATATGACAAATTTCGCGATATGTGTTCAAAATGTTGGAAAGATAATTACGGATTTTTAGTAATAAACAAAGATAGTTTATTAGATTGTGGACGATACAGAAAAGGATTTGATACTTTTGTATTATTATAAATAGATACGTATGTAAGAGTTGTATATCATTATTATTTCATCTACCGAGCTGTTAAAAGACCTGTTCAAGCTGTTTAAAGACCTGTTCAAGCTGTTTAAAGACCTGTTCAAGCTGTTTAAAGACCTGTTCAAGCTGTTTAAAGACCTGTTCAAGCTGTTTCAGAGCTGTTTAAAGACCTGTTCAAGCTGTTTAAAGACCTGTTCAAGCTGTTTCAGAGCTGTTTAAAGACCTGTTCAAGCTGTTTAAAGACCTGTTCAAGCTGTTTCAGAGCTGTTTAAAGACCTGTTCAAGCTGTTTAAAGACCTGTTCAAGCTGTTTAAAGACCTGTTCAAGCTGTTTCAGAGCTGTTTAAAGACCTGTTCAAGCTGTTTAAAGACCTGTTCAAGCTGTTTCAGAGCTGTTTAAAGACCTGTTCAAGCTGTTTAAAGACCTGTTCAAGCTGTTTCAGAGCTGTTTAAAGACCTGTTCAAGCTCTTTAAAGACCTGTTAAAGCTGTTTCAGAGCTGTTTAAAGACCTGTTCAAGCTGTTTAAAGAAATGTTCAAGCTGTTTAAAGACCTGTTCAAGCTGTTTAAAGACCTGTTCAAGCTGTTTAAAGACCTGTTCAAGCTGTTTAAAGATCTGTTCAAGCTGTTTCAGAGCTGTTTAAAGACCTGTTCAAGCTGTTTAAAGACCTGTTCAAGCTGTTTTTCAAAGCATTATCATGGAAAACGAGATAATTAAGAATATTATAAAAACAAGAAATGTTATTCGTAAAAAATATCAAGCTTTAAAAACTGGTAAAGCAGAAGAAGAAATACAATTGGAAAGTGTTTTTAAACCAATAACTCAACCTTTGGAGAAAATAGAAGATAAAACTAATTATTCGGATATTAAATCTGAAGTAAAAGAAGAATGTGAGACTTCATTTAAGCCTAAACGTTTGAAAACTGAATTCTCAAGTACACCACATGAATATTCCAATAAGTTAGAGCAAAACTTTGAAACACCTCAAACAATTAAACAACCTGATTTTTCACAGGAATCATTTGGTGAAAGTTTTGATGAATCACAACAACTACAACAACCAGCATTTTCAAACTCGCCAAATCGATTTTTGAAAGAAATGAAATTAAAAGAAGATGATATTGATTATAAATACGGACCACATTTAGATCATGATAGAAATATTTGGAAAATAGGAAACTCTTCTTTTGATATTAACGATAAAACTATTGTTATTGATGGAAATTTTTATTCTCTAACACCTGGTTTGATACAATTATTGTTTTTCAAACATCCTAATAAAACGGTATGCACTAACGATGACTTCAAAAACTATAAAAAGATCATAATACAAACAAGTGCAAATAAACGAGATTATGAGGACGGAGGACAGATATCTGGAAACAAAAGTACGAAGTATAGACTAATTAAGGGATTGTTCAAATCTCATTCTGGTTCTGGATTAATGCATTTACTAAAAGAAAAATCTAATTATGTATACTGGGATGATCCAAATGAATTAGTGAATAGATTGAAATTACTATTAGCATCTACACATGCAGGTCATAATAATCACAACAATGAGATAGTTTCAATAATTGAGGAGCTCAGAGAAGCAGACATTATCGTATAAATTTATATTCTACAACGTGAAATTTATTATTTACATTATGAGCGTTGACAAGTTTGGACGTTTCTCTATTCGGAGACATCACCATGCTACAATTTCATCTGAACGTGGGCCTCCTGGTCCTGTAGGTTTGCCAGGAATAGGTTTTATTTTAACAAATGAAGGAAACTTTAATATAAATTCAAAACGAATGGAAAATCTTGAAAATCCTTTAAATGATAATGATGCAGTGACAAAAAAGTATGTTGATAATGAAATCAATGCTTTACACGAAAATCTTATAAAAATAGAAACATTTCGTCAGGATCTTGCAAAGAATCAGGACATGTTAAAAAGTCACAGTGAAAAACTATATAGTTTAAATTATAATATTGAAAATATTCAACAATTTTTATTTGATGAAATAAAGAAAAAACATAAACCTGAAGAATCGATTTTCCCATTAGAAAGTGTACCAGAATAAATATGCAAAAACAACAACTTGTAGAAGAACTTCATAAACCTGCTAGAAAAAATTTTAAACGGCGACATGTTATAGTAAAAGGAATTAATGATTTGTGGCAAGCTGATTTAGTTGAAATGGGAAATTACTCTTCATTTAACAAAAATTATAAATATTTATTAACTGTAATTGATACTTTCTCAAAATACGCTTGGGTACACCCTGTTAAAACAAAAAATGCTAAAGATGTTACTGAAGCAATGAATAATATATTTAACATAACACAAACATCACCAAAAAATTTACAAACAGATTTGGGGAAAGAATTTTATAACACACAATTTAATCAACTTATGAAGAAACATAATGTTAATCATTATTCAACATATAGCACATTGAAAGCATCAATTGTTGAACGTTTCAACAGAACATTAAAAGAGATGATGTGGAAAGAATTCAGTATGAATGGATCATATAAATGGATTGATAACGTAAAAGCGTTAGTTACCAAATACAATAACACTATTCATCGAACAATAAAAATGCGTCTCGAAGATGTTAATAAAAACAATGAAAAATTTTTATTAAAGACAGTATACAATAACTTAAAAGTTTTTCATAAACCAAAATACAAAGTTGGAGACAAAGTACGAATAAGCAAATATAAACATATTTTTGAGAAGGGATATACACCCAACTGGACCACCGAAATTTTCACGATAAAAAAAGTTCAAAACACGAATCCAATAACATATCTTTTAGAAGACTACGAAGGACAACCAATTAAAGGAGGCTTTTACGAAAAAGAAATAATTAAAACCAATCACCCAGATCTTTATTTAGTGAAAAAAATTTTAAGAAAAAAAGAAAGCAAAGTTTTTGTGAAATGGCTAGGATTTTCTAATCAGCATAATTCGTGGATAGAGGAGAAAGAGTTATTAAAAAAATTAAATAAAAAAAACCTTTAACTGTTTTTGTTCTAATGATATTTTATTTTTATTTCATTAAATTTTATTATAAATTATTGAAAATAAATTGGTATTACATAAAAAACATTTCAAGTTGTGCTTTTCAATAAAATCTTTTATTACAAAATTACTATTTGCTTCAAAATTCCCTGAAACTCTACATACATTTACAGGCATGTATTTATGGTTTTTACAATCAAAACCAAAATTTAATATTTGTATTGTTTTCAAAAAATTTATTAAAATATTGAAAACTTATTTTATATGAGATGCCGTTGTAACCTTCTTCTTCATCTAAAAACTCCATGTTGAAATTGTTGATGTTGCTATTGAAATCTTCTTGTTCATCTAAAAACTCCATGTTGGAATTGTCGATGTTGCTGTTGCAATCTTCTTGATCGTCCAGAAACTCCATGTTGTTATCTTCTTGTTCGTCTAGAAACTCCATGTTGTGAGTTTCAAAAATTTCTTTTAGAAATTCCAAAATTTCTCGTGTTTCACTTATATTTTCCATTTTTAAAATTATAAAACCGACTAAGAAAGAATCACTTGCTTGACTAACAGGAGGTAAAAAAGTCTTGAAATTAATGAAGCATAAAAGTGATTCACATGTATTTTATATACCTAATCTCGAATGTATTTTAAAAGCTTAATAATCGATAATTCTAATATTAGTCATATAATCCAAAAGCAAAATACTTTGTTAGAAATTCTTTTCTTCTGAACTTAAAAACAATAACGCAGCTGGCAGCATAATCCGTCTGAAAAACAAAAGACTTCATTGTTTCATTTTTTTAAACAAGAACAAACATGTCTCAACATGAAAACTGATAAAGTAGCAACTATACAAAACGTATACATACTCAACATATATTATCATGCTATGAATATCATGAATTTGAAACAGATTGAATTCTAAGCAATGGTGAAATATAACTTGTACGATTTTAAGACTATAACTACAGAACCGATACGAAAATCGAAAATGTTAAACAAATAAATATAATCATTAATAAAAGTCAATTCATTCTCAAAATAATTAACAGTTAACCAGCATTATTCAAAGTATAAAGATGGATTTTGAAGGCGAGTTTTACACAGATTATTTAACGGACGAAGATAGGAGAACTCTTGTATACTATCGAAAATATATACAACAATATGAAAACATGGAAAAAATCACATCAATTCATGGATCTCATTACGTTGATTGTTGTTGGGCTAAAGATGATACAACTACAGGACCAGATACATGTATTTGTAGTTATAGACAAAATCAAGTTATCAAATTTAAAAATGAATTTGAAAAATTATTGAAATTTTACGAGAAATTGATTGGGTACTTAGAAGAAGGAAATCTGGATATAATAGATAATATTTCATTATTTTTAAATGAATTTGATACATTTTTTGGTACAGAATCATATGGAGAAGTTGTATTCAACAAAAAAGAAATTGAAAATATTCGAGAATATCTAAACAACAGCAAAAGTGAAGAATTTACATCTAACGGCCATTATCTTGCATGTTCTAATCCTGAAGACAATGAAAATATTTGTGAATGTGATTTAATAGAAGAAAAACAAAGAGAAAAAACAGATACAGCTAAAGAAGATATTAGACTTATAAAGATATTTCTTGGAAGAATATATTATAATTATTTTGCTGATTATTAGTTAATAAATAAAAACACTTGATATTCATTTTAAAAAAATCGTTTTTTATTGATTTTATATTATGTTATTATAAAAACCAGGTAAACTTATATCAAATTGTTGTGAAAATTCATCAAAATTTATATTAGCTTCCGTTTCTATTGAATATTGTTGATCTGGTTCTGATTGTACAGGTTGTTGCTCATTCTCTGTTATTTTCGGTTGTTCTTGAAATTCATTAGATATCGGAAATTCGGTAAAGTCTATACTGTAAGCTTTGCCTACTTGCCCATAGTTGATTAAGTGATATTTCCCCTTGTTCAATGCTGTTAACACATTATCTGATAATTTATTGTATTTTTCTGGTAAATTCAATCGTTGACTTCCTTCTAATTCAAGCGAAACTCGATCACCAAATTTTGTGTTAACTTTTTCTGCACTGATGATTTTATATGGATGATTTTTCACCATATTTCCCAAGTTTAAGTATATATTGTATCGAAATGATTTTAACTCCTCCAGCTCAGAAGCAAATACTTTGTTTAGTAGTTCATCTCTTACAAGATTATCTTCTTGTTTTCGTTTAACTACTTTTGATGTCTTCTTTGAGCCAACTTTTTCAGGTTTCTGTACTTCACTCATTTTACAAACTTTAAAATAAAATTTAATAATAATCACTTTGAAATTTCACGATAGAATGATACCGTTCGAAGAAATTGTCTCAATTTATAGGCAAAAATCTTATCCCCACCCTTTTTCAACTGCTTACAAGTGCTGACAAAATTCAAACACTCTCTTTTTCTACTACTTACAAGTGCTGACAAAATTTACGTACACACACACACACACACACACACACACACACACACACACACACACACACACACACACACACACACACACACACACACACACACACACACACACACACACACACACACACACACACACACACACACACACACACACACACACACACACACATAACAATAATTTCACAACTTGATGAAAACCGAAATTAAAACATTAAAACATCACATAATACACGTAAAATCAATCGTCAGAATAGCTCAGTGGGGAGAGCGTTACACTGAAACTCTAAAGGTCCCCGGTTCAAATCCGGGTTCTGACAATACGGTAAGAATTTTTTTTTTTTGTTAACTAAAAACAATAACACAGCATAAACAATATTAAACTACCACAAACATGTCTCAACATGCTTAGCACTGATTAAGCACACGTGAATCAGAACTGTACCAACAATTTTCCATTGTTTTTTCAATGATAACGCCCATAATTTTAACCCTCACTTATAAAAAAAATTTAACCCCCGCATGATCCATCACTGAACTGAAAAAATCATGACCCACGTGACCCCTCACTAGCCTTTCCCAAAGCACACCAAATGGCATAACCAAAAAGATGAAAATATCCTAAAGCACACCACATGCCACAACCAAAAAGATCAAAATATCCCAAAGCACACCACACGTCACAACCAAAAAGCCCAAAATATCCCAAAGCACACCACATGCCACAACCAAAAAGATCAAAATATCCCAAAGCACACCACATGTCACAACCAAAAAGCTCAAAATATCCCAAAGCACACCACATGTCACAACCAAAAAAGCACAAAACCTCATGACGTCATCCAAAAAAAGCTGTGCACAAAAACCTCCCTGGTCTAGAAGCGGCATATCTACTCTACTGATGCGCGTAGTTTTTTTGGTATATTATAACTCGCATCCCATTGATAGGATCTTTTTCGTGTCAAGGGAGTTTTGTAGAGAATAATAATAAAATACCTTAAAAAAATTTCAAATCTGTCGGTTGGATAGTAAAGTTCGGATATTTTCAAATTAAAAGAACAGACTTTTGAGAAAAATGTGTTAACATTAATTCGAGTGTTAACATCATTGAAACTTCAAGCAGCCCCACCAAGTGATTTCTTCACAAGCCGCCACTGCCAAAAACTATTATTTTTATATTGAAATCTTAATTAAAGTGTTCTCTTGTTGTTGCTATTACAGTTTCATATTTTTTCTAGTTTCCGAGATAAAATGGAAAATAAGGTTGAAAATGTTGAACTTCTTAATGGTTTTTCGCGTATTTTGTCTTTTTGGTTGGAAACTATGGCACTTACAGAATTACTGTATAGGACAGCTTTTAAGCAATACTTCAGCAAATATTTTAATCCAAAAATATTAGTTTTTGGTTCAGAGGATGCTGAGATATAGAACTTCAAAGCCAACAATAGATGTTTGCTTTTATGAATGTACAAGAATGTATGGAACATTCACGTTTCTCATGTTATTATGCACTTTTTACTAAATACTAAAAAGGACACTTTGATAAATGTTTTAGTATAAAAATAGTTTCAAGGTCCTAGCTCAAAGGGATCGTATTTTATCAAGGGTCAAAGTCCGCGTGTATACATTTGTATACGATCAGGCAATCCTAGGGTTAAAAAGAATGTAGGTAGGTAAAAATTTTCAACTATTGAAGAAAAATTAATTTTTACAAACATGATTTTCAAAATATCCATTCAATAAATATACATAACAGTATATTCTCGATAATTTGAACTAATTTCAAACCGACCTTGTTAAAATTTTAAAATTTATATAGAAATCAGTTTACACTTTCAACACTACTTTAAACAAAAACACCCCATAATTCTGTAATAAAATTCATTTGCATTATTTAAACAATAATTACGAAATTGATTATGACGATTTTAAAATTAATTTTTTATTGCAAAAATCAGTGATTAAAATTAGGTACAACATATTTAATTTGGTTTTATTTCATGCTATTTCATAAAATAAAATCATAAAAAACCTCTTTACAAAAATACAGAAACCGAAATTACAGAAATTTAGGTGTTGAAAATATAGGGGTTCAAATTACCGATCTAATACTGTATCTCAAATATAATTCATATTTCATTCCATATTGATCATTGAAGAAATTTTTCTTCTGGCTTTGTCTATCTTCAGAAAAGTGATAGCTATGCATTTATAATTTGTATTTTTCTTTTTACACATTTTCTTAATCCTTCCTACTTTTCTTATCTACTTTGAAAATAAACAAAAGTCAGCTGATATGCATTAGGATATTTAAAGAAAAAGAAGAAGTGAAATTTTTGAAGGATAAATCTGTAATAGTTTTATTTTATTAAAGAAAAACTTTCTAAACTATTTAAACTAAATTGATAAAATACATATTTTCAAAAAATATTAAACTGTAAGAAAAAAAAACAATAAAAGTATGTTTATCATTATTACATAAAACATTCATATTATATTTATAATTGATATTGATATTGGTCAATTCTTCTTCTTCTTCTTTGTCTTCTGTCTTTCTCTATCTTCAAAAAAGTGAAATGCATTTATAATTTGTATTATGTATTATTTTTACATATTTTCTTAACTCCTCCTACTAATTCGAAAATAAAAGTCAGCTGATTATTTAAAGAAGAAGAAGAAGGGGAAAAATGCAATTTAAAAATAAAAATCTGTAATAATATTATTAAACAAAAACTATCTAACTATTTAAACTACAATTAATAAATTATTTTAAGAAAAATTAAACTGAAGAAAAAATTATGATAAATAAAAAATAATTCAATTCATTATCACATAAAAAACATTTATACAATAATTAAAATTGATATTGATCAATTCTTCTTCTCTTTCTTCTGTCTTTGTCTATCTGCTTATAAGCGATATGCAGCATTGGAAATTTGTGTTGTATTATTCTTTTTGAACATTTTCTTAATTTTTACATACTTTTGCTGTCTCAATGATTATAGACAATGACTATATAATTACATCATAAAGACAGCCCACTTGTCCGTTACTGACAGTTACATTTCAAATCAGCATAACTTTTATCATTTTAGCGATTTCTCCTTGTCCCCAAGTGGTTGGACATAGAACTAAAATTTTTGTGTTTGTGTTTTTACATTACAATATATGTATTTATTAAACCATATACTGTACGTGTGATATTATTTTCTTAAGCATGTGTGAATTTTTGTTTTAGGTCGATTCTCTGTTAACATCGAAGACACTTTGTGAGGAATTTTATTAAAAAATTGTTGGATAATAAAAGTGTAAAGACTTAATACTTGTACATTTTTCTATACCTCACTTTTAAAACTATATAGCGCATTTCTATTATTCTGACCTTATGTTTTAAATTTATCTGAAATGAAGGCGGCAACGCAGAAGACTCGTACACAACCTTGTTAATACATTCTTAATATTTTCTTTAAGAATTCTGTGAATTGTTAAGTATTTAATAATTGTCTCATTTATAGTTTTATTGTAACACATGTCCTTTAAAAAAGTATTTTATAGAAAACTCATATAATTGATCTTTTACAATAAGCAATTAAAATCTATGAGGACATTTCAGGCAACGCAGAAGACATTTTGAAGTAATTGAAAAAAATAAAAATGTATATTGCATGTAATATTATACTAAAAATCAATGCCGATATCAGGTCAGCTGCCTATAAAAACAAAGAATTTTTTCATATTTAGCTATTCTTTTCAACATTTTTACTGAAGCAAGTGAAAATTTTGGTATAATTTTACAGAGCATCGACCTTTGGTTTTTCGTAAGCATTTTTTTCTTGTTCTATAATTTTTAACAGTACCAAGTGCAAGTTAACACTTCGTTCTATTTTAAATTTTATACCCTCGAATCAATTTTAAGTAACAAAATGTAACATTTTTTAATTCTTTAGAAAAAAATTCAACCTTTCAAAGTTCATGCAATATAAGACCGTTCAAAGAATATTCTGGCCAAATTTCAACTTCCTAGCTTCACAGGAACATTCTTTTCTAAAGAATCAAAAAATGTTACATTTTGTTACTTAAAATTGATTCGAGGGTTTAAAATTTGAAATAGAACGAATTGTTCACTTGCACTTGTATTTTAATGTTAATATTCATTTGAAAGAAAAGAAGCAAAAATTACACATACATACAGTATGAGCTCGATAATTTGGACTGATTAAAATAGGCCTTGTTTAAATTTTAAAATAGTTGAAATTATTGGATAGAAACCAATTTGCAACTTTCAACGCTATTTTTGAAAAAACAATAAATAGTTTTGTAATAAAATTAGTTTTTGTTATTATAAAAACCGATTATGATAATTATATAATGAATTATTTCTACAAAAATCTGTGATTTAAATTAGGCAGTACCTACATGTTTAGCTTATTTAAACTTTATTCTATTTTATAAAATAAAAATCATCGAAAAACCTTCAAAGTACCTATTGAAATTTGGGTGTTGAAAAAACCAAAAGTTGAAAATAGGAAGGGAAAAATTATTGAGCGGACACTGTAATTTGAAATAAAATTCTTATTTCAAAAAATATTTATTTACGCGAGCATATCATTAGCAAAAGTACAATAACAACAAGAAACAGAAAAATCAAACCAAAAAAAAAAAACAACAACAATAACCATTTATTTCAGCTTTAAAGAACGCTGTTTGCTGTATCAAATAGGTATACATACCTACATAACTATAATATATGCATGTGGACAAAAAAAAAAAAAGAAAAGAAAAAAACCATACCAGCAATATATGTATAATTATAGGATATAATTGCAAAATCCTATGAAATATGTATGTACATTATCTATTCTGTATATACTACAGTATAATATATATCTATATGTCATATTATTTAATGATCATTATTTTAACAGACAAGTTGTATACCTATATAGTTTTTGAATGAATTGACTCATAATTTATATATGCGCTTATACATATTGTTTCTGTACGTTTTTCGTTTTTGCGATCTGTTTTTTTTTTTTCTGTATACGCAATTTCCATATTGGCTCTAAAAAGCCACGTTATTATTATTGTATATGTTTATACACTCAAACACTTATACTGTTGATTTCGACTCATACAAAAATTATTCTTTCTATCAGAGCCTCCTTGGCTGGCCATCTGCAGGGAGAAAAATATTTTTTTTCAAGAAATTTTCATTTTGGTCTGTCTATATGGTATTTATATGGTTTTTGTTATAGATTAACACAATAGATATTCCGCATAGTACATTTGTATTTTCACTCTATTTCAATAAAGGCTCCTAAACGAAACCTTCTTGTCTGTCCTATCTGGCGAGCAAAAATAGAACTAACATTTTGAATTTCAAACTTAAAAAAAATAATCGAGTGATTTTTTTTATTATCCATTCGCTCATGCTTTTGTTATTTTTTTTTTGTGTATAACCAAATCAAACCAGTTTCCAGTATAACTTTGTGTATACCTATATTTATATAATATATATAACAATGTATATACATATATATATATGAACATATTTTTGCATGTACACAAACGCGTGTTTACCGTCTGTGCACATTTCATTTAATCAATGATTATAGATTAACACAATAGATATTCCACATAGTACATTTGTATTTTCACTCTATTTCAATAAAGGCTCCTAAACGAAACCTTCTTGTCTGTCCTATCTGGCGAGCAAAAATAGAACTAGCGTTTTGAATTTCAAACTTAAAAAAAATAATCGAGTGATTTTTTTTATTATCCATTCGCTCATGCTTTTGTTATTTATTTTTTTTTTTTGTGTATAACCAAATCAAACCAGTTTCCAGTATAACTTTGTGTATACCTATATTTATATAATATAATATATAACAATGCATATACATAATATATATGTACATATTTTTGCTTGTACACAAATGCGTGTTTACCGTCTGTGCTCATTTCATTTAATATTTGTTTTTTTTTCTTCTTTTTTTAAAATTTGTTTCATCGGTTAGTTTAGTACCTATAATATTTTTTATTTTTTCATCCATAGAATATCAATATGTATGTAGGCAGGTACATACATTATGTATGTAAATAATATATTGTATTGTATAGGAATATGAATTAGAATTTGTTTTCTGACTATTGAATGCATGATAATATGAAAAATTTACCCATTTATTTTTATTTTTTTTATAGTTTTTGAAGCTATGAGAAATTTTACTGAAATCCAGAATCCAGATCCCGCTTTTTTTGTTTTTATTTTATGTATAACTATATATATTTTTTTTAAATGAAAAAGGGATTAAGATATTTTGTTTTCAATTCAAGTACCTAATTAACAACATTACAATACACATTTAAATACATTTTATTTACCCATATTTATATTTCAAAATGTTACATAATGTGAGGTAGTTAGATATGTTGGACTCCACAAATTTTGATCAATTAGGTAAAATTTTATTAAAACCTTGCAGCCGCGAGATGATCACAGTCATTATTAGAAAATTAGAAAATCGCTAATGCTTGCAAAGTGTTAACATTATAATGTACGTGCATTATAATATACAGTAGCGGTCATGAAAGTCGCCTAACTAATAATTTCTAAAAACTTTTCTCGATACTATTTGGTGGGGATGGATGATGGTTTGCTTTTTAACTAAGTATGTGAGTTAACTGTGTTTTTTTAAGGTATTTTCTATAAGAAAAGAAAAACCATACATGATTCTGTAATACAGCTTAATAAATAAATTATTTTTAGAAAAATGAAAATTATTTGAGTCATGCGTTTTTTCCGCTACTGTATAAACTACAATCTGCATATACAAAAATACATACTTGTATATGCTAAATGGGAAAAATACAAAATTGAGAAAAAAACAGTGACTTCAAGTTTACAATAAATTTTGTATTTAGGTACGAAGTAACAACAAAATTCAAATACGGTATTATAAAAAAATTGTAAATTTGGTTGGGTACTTGAAAAATGAAAAATAAAAACAACAATTATTTTTTTATACCTATGTGTGGTGTTGTTTTTGTTTATATTAATTATAATTTCAATATGGTACAACACCAACAAAAAAATTGTATGATGATGTCATGCACATTTACTCCGTCCTCATTTTCCATATAAAATTGTTTAATTACAGTTTTGAGGATTTTTGTGTATGTTAAATTTTTTTTTATTGCAAAAACGGTCATAACGTATTTTTAAATCTAATGTTCTAAGCGATTCCTTCTTGTCTGTCCGCTCTATGAACAGATTTAGAACTAAAAATTTATTTTTCAACAGCTTTTCTGTTTTAGAATATCTACTTCTTATTAATTATCTTTGGCTGTCTACTTCAAAAACAGCTGATTTATATTGAAAAAGTCAAATAGATTTAGTTCGAAAGACTTAAAAGCTATATTGAGTGCTTATTCGAAGCCAAATATTTATGTATGTTTTTATGTTCTTGATTTTTGAGACAGCTTGAGATTAAATCTCTATAGTAGTATATTAATACCATAGCACAAAACCTACTACAATAAAAGCCTCCTACTGGTGTTGTGTATGTGTTAGTAAGAAGTGCCATGTTTTGTTTTGAAATTTTAGTTTCTTGTGGTTTCTTAATAAGAGTGGTGGAATATTAGTGTAAAGAAATAGTGTTTTAGCTGAATATTTTTGGTTTTTTAAATAAAATATTGTTTAGAAAAGTTTTAAAATATAATAAATTAACAGTGTTATAATTTTTAAAGTGCACAATAGTCAAACAAATTAAATAAAAAGGTGGAAAATGTTGTGCGTTATTACCTACTTGTAAGAGAAAAAATTAAAGTATGACTACATAGTACATACCTATCTATGGTGAGGTTATATTATTTATATGTAATAAAGTGAATAAATTGATTTGATTTAATAGAATTTAATTTATTAGTTATCACAAATTAAGTGTCTATTTGCCTTCATTACACAATAAAGATTATGTACCAAATTATTTACTTTTTCATAGACTTTTTTTATATAAATTTTTGTGATTATGTTATGATGTGAGAAATTGATTTGATTCAATAATTTAACAATTAATACAAACTTATAAATAAAATTTTATTAAATTAAATGAATTTGTTCTGTATTTCGTTCACTTTATTTATTTTTTTCATATATTTGTGTTTACATTTCATTTCAATTTATTCACTTTTATAATATAACCTCACCATAGGTAATGTAGTCATTAGTCACATGTCAATATATAGGTATAGAAGAAAAAAGCTTATATTATTTATTATTCTTTAAACTTTAATTATTCATATAAATACATATATGTATCAGAATTATTATAAATTAAATTTTATTAAATCAAATCAATTTATTCACTTTATTACATATAAATAATACATATAACCTCACCATACTTTAATTTTTTCTCTTAAAAGTAGGTAAGAAGGCACAATATTTTTCACCTTTTTATTTAACTTTTTGACTATTGTGCACTTTAAAAATTATAACACTGTTAATTTATTATATTTCAAAACTTTTATAAACCATATTTTATTTAAAAAGCCAAAAATATTTAACTAAAACACATTTTCTTTACATCATTATTTGTACTACCAGCATTGAATGTTTTGACGTTTCAACACTTTTATCGTGTTTGATTGTGTTAGTGCAGAAAACCACAACTCGGCTTGTGATATAGAGGGTTTTGCCATAGCACAAATAATATAATAATACAGATGGGTATTGTAAATGAACTGAAATGTTATTCAGTGGTAATAAAGAAGAAGAACAAACAATTTTTATGTTTGCGTCTTAACTATAGTTTTTTAAAAACTTAAAACAACAACAACATTACCGAACTTTGAGTTTTTTTTATTTATGTTTCCACTTTTCATTTCATCATGATTTTTTGATTTTTTCCATTTCTAACTTGTAGCTGACATTTACCTTGTTTATGCACAAAGATTAAAACGTATTAACTCTAAAACGTTTTAAGCATCGTTTTGAGATAATACATTTTAATTAGTGTTTAAGCGTAATACAACATTTCGTTCTCACTCAAAACGTTAACCATCTGCGTGTGTGGTGTAATAACAATTACTTAAAACGAATAAAATGTATATGCACACTTTAAATGCGCATTGAAATTTGGTTTATGCATCCGTATTTAGTCAAGACGGGGTGAGTTAATGCGAATTAATGTGTCGCATAAACAAGGTAATTGTTTATGATTTGTTATAAACATAGGTTTAGAAAGTGGGGCATCCAATTATCAAAAAAGCGAATACAGTAGAATCTCGATAATTTTACTACCTGATAATTTCCTATATTTACAGCGAAAGAAATTTTGCTTACTGTATAATTTCAACAGCCATAATTTATACATGAATTTACACATAAAATACACATTTGAACATGTTAAATCGCAAAAAATCTAAATTTGATTTGATTTGTGAAAGGCTTTATTTTTGATTTTTTTGTTGTGGTAATTAAAAATTGAGAAATAAATAAACTAATCTTTTTTTAATTTCATGTGTGCGTTTTACTTCCATACATACATACATATTTAGTTTAAATTTTGTATTCAATAATTTCTATTATCCCGTAATTTCATCGAGGGTAGTTTTAATTAGGTAAAATTATCGAGATTCTACTGTACATAAATCTAAAATACCTAATTCTTTAAACCATACAATGTCGGTTGAACTGAACAGTTACTTGTGCGTCAGCAAAAGTAAAATACAATATTTATGTACACAATATACCTACATACAATAATAATGTCTTTTATTTGCTTGTCACATATTTTTGTTGTTGTCGGTTAACAATTATTGTACCTAAAGGAAAAGGAAACAAAAAACTGAAAACTTTGTCAGTTTATTTTATTATATAACATCATGATAGGTTTATGTCTTTGCTAATCATATCACATTTGTCAGTTGATCGTTGTCAGTTAACCAAAATTCATATGCAACATTTTGTACAACAGTTTTTATATATCTGTATTATTATATTGTTTGTGACCATAGTGTAAGTTCTTCTTTATACTCTGATTAATACCAAAAAATATGTAATAAGAAGAACTCTCATAGCTTTGTAATTTCAAAATTCAAAAATTTTGGAACGAATTATGAGCAGAGGGGAAAAACAAAAGGGAAATGTATTATTTTACTCTCAGAGCTTTCAATTCAAAAATGATTTGAAGCTTTTTTGTAGTTTTCTCTAAACTTTGACGTCATACATTATGATTGCTTTGATCATGTTTTGGCATATTTATGTTAAAAATTTTCATTTTTTACAAATGTATAACAAATTAATATTTATCATAATTGCATTGTTGCTATGGCAACTTAACAAATTACGATTTATACTTTTTATTTCTTTTTTTCGTTTTGAATAAAAATACATATTTGCTTTAAAAAAAAATTTTTTTTTTGAATATGAAATATTATTTTTATTATACCTCTAAATACTATATATACATACATATGCCTATATATTTTAGTTTTTGTAATTTGTGAGGAAAATATTTTTTTTTTCAAATTTTAAAAATATATTTTAATATGTATATTAAAAAGATAATATGCATATTATTTAAGAGAAGATACTTTTCTACAGCGTTTTTGTTGTTGTAGATTCTAATAAATAGGTTTCTTTTTTCGTATTTATACACGATATATTAAATAATTTGCAAATATATACATATGTATTTAAAAAATCAATCAAAGTAGGGAAAAATAAAACAATTGAATTTTAATTTGATCTTGCAAACGAAAAAAAAATAAAAAGTATAAATCGTAATTTGTTACGAAATGAAAATTTTTAACATAAATATGCCAAAACATGATCAAAGCAATCGTAATGTATGACGTCAAAAAATCCTCTCAAAAAAAATGACGTCAAAGTTCAGAGAAAACTTTGAGAGAGAGTAACTAAGCTTTTAAAATAAAAGCTTGGGGTACTCGCGCCAGAACCCCAGAATAAAAATTTTTATATGAAGAAATTTTATATGAATAAGAGTTCTTCTTATTCCATATTTTTTGTTAATACTCTTTGGCTGACGTCAATCTACGTGTTTATGCCTGCTCCGAATTTAATACGGATTTTGGTTTACTCCCAATTTTTTGTCGTATAAACTCGATAATTCGGATTTTGGCTTAAGCCCAATTTATTTCGGTTTAATCCCAATTTTTTTATATGTATGTGTGAGGTAAAATGCAATATGGCGGATTCTAATTTTTATGGTGAAAGTGAAGCTGTCACGTTCTTCTTCTTTTTTTTATGTGGAAGAAGAATAATATGTATACTATAAGTGTATAAAAATATCAACGTTTGCATGTACTTTTTTAATCCCAATTTTACCGTTTCTACGCTACTCCCAATTTAATCCAAAATATGGATTATTTTTTCACCGTATAAACTGTTAAAATTTGACATGAAAAAGCTTTAAAGACTTTTATTTTCGAATTAGTAGGAGGAGTTAAGAAAATATGTAAAAAGAATACATAATACAAATTATAAATGCATTTCACTTTTTTGAAGATAGAGAAAGACAGAAGACAAAGAAGAAGAAGAAGAATTGACCAATATCAATATCAATTATAAATATAATATGAATGTTTTATGTAATAATGATAAACATACTTTTATTGTTTTTTTTCTTACAGTTTAATATTTTTTGAAAATATGTATTTTATCAATTTAGTTTAAATAGTTTAGAAAGTTTTTCTTTAATAAAATAAAACTATTACAGATTTATCCTTCAAAAATTTCACTTCTTCTTTTTCTTTAAATATCCTAATGCATATCAGCTGACTTTTGTTTATTTTCAAAGTAGATAAGAAAAGTAGGAAGGATTAAGAAAATGTGTAAAAAGAAAAATACAAATTATAAATGCATAGCTATCACTTTTCTGAAGATAGCCAAAGACAGAAGTTATGTATGTATTAATATATGTATAAATATTTTTGTGAACAAAACACTTTATTTTATATGTAGAAATATTACTTTTATTTTTCTAAATGATTATTACAATTTTACACTCCAAAATCTAAATTCAGACTGACTAAAATTTATTTTATCAAAAATTACAATAAGATCTTCTATTCTATATTTTATTCTATTCTGCAAATTATTATATCTAAAAAATTCTTAGAAATAAACGATGATTATGGATATGGGAAAATTTACAGGTTCCCATCGGTATATTGTATTTTCTTGCTCAGGTGGATTGCAGTCAGCAGATTTGTTGTTCCCATGATGAAAGATTATTTAATTGGTTTGGATGGTGATAAGTACAGGGTGTGACGTACTTGTGTACGTAACTCCTCCCTCCTTTGAAGGATCCTTACGTATGTAGGTTTTATTCATCTATTACTTCGATATCGAATTCTGATTGAGAAGGTTTTTCTTGTTCTCTAGTTCTTATTTTTTGTACGGTAGTGTTTGTTTTGTTGCAGATTTTGCGTATTTTGGTAATACTTTTCATCACTAGTATACTTATTAGTGAAATACTGCAGCATAATACGATTATCCACTTATACTCTTTTTCTTGAGGTAGACTTTTTAAACTAATTTCTTGAATATGTTTTTGTTCGTTGTAGATTTCGTGAATTTTGTTTAACGGGATTTTATTCAGGACAAACTGTTGACTGTGTTGTGGTTGTATTTTAGGTATTTTCACTGACGGAAGTATTAGAGGTTGTCCAAATGGCATATCATTGTTGTTGATGAAGCGATTCTGTACTGTTTCGAAGCTGCATGATTTTGGAGTTTCTATTAAATAAGTGCCTATTAGAGTAGTAAAGTCTGTTTTTCCACAATTTAGTTTTATTTTGGTTTCGGTAGGAAAAATGGCAATATAATGGCTTGTTGTTATCTGTTCTACAATTTCATTTGTTGTAGTCACTGGAACGGACGTGCACATTGAAGATGTGTTTCCTTTTAAATGCAAGAGTTGATGGACACAATCTTTTTCTTTTATCTCTCGGACTGAATCTTCTTTAGTACAGAAGTAAAATGGTTTGATATTTCTGCACTCGTTGTCTTCGTAGAAAAAGTCAGTATCACTCAGAGTCAGATAAGGTTTTGGGGGAATAATAATTGTGTAATTTTTTGAGGGGATAGGGAATAAGTGGAATAACGAATATGTTTCGGAAGACATAATAGGGAAATGAACTATGAAAACAATTTTATAATTTGAATAGTACGCGTCGACGCCTAAAATATCATAGTACCTGTGGATACTTGAAGTGTCAGATCCGAAAAACAGTTGATCTGAAGAATAGTGCCTTTGAAGTTCTTTGGCCATGAATTCTAAATCTTTTATTTTAACAATGCTATTATGTAGAACTTTGAGTCTAGTGAACGTTATAGCATTTTCAATATTATTTAGTATTTGTAATATGATATGTAGTATTCCACTGATTTCATCGAATGCGTTTTTTGCTAATAGAAAGTCATGAACTTCAATTGAATCCATTTGTGCTATTTTCTGAACTTGTGTTAACAGTCGATACTCATTTTGTTGGATTATGGTTAGGGTTTTGTTATATTCTTCCATTACGCGAGTTGACAACGATATTTGTTTGTTGACTTGTTTCGCTATGTTTTCTTGGTTAGTTTTTAAAGTGTTTATAGTTTCATCGAACCTTTTTCCGTCTTCTGAATCTAGGTTTCCCGTTATACTTTTGAATATTGTGCCTAAGCCGTTTAGAATTCCTCTTTTAGATCTCGATCTTGAGAAGTGATGTAAGGAATTGAATTTATCTATAGCTTGTTCAAGTTGAAATGCAATTGTTTTTCTTATAGATCGTATCCCTGTATAATAAGGTTCTTTATACAGACCAGTTAGATATATTTTGTTGAATTGTTTGGAAATGTTATTAATTTCGTCTTCAAGTGGCTTTAAATTAAAAAAATGAATAAAATTATGTTCAGTTTGTTTGACCTTAGCATCGCCTAATTTGAAGAGTAATATTCCTGGGTTTGAGTTTAGATTGGTAATTTTAATCTCCGATGTTTTTGTTGTCACCACAAGGGTGAGAATGATCCTGAAAAATTATAGGTTTTTGATTAATTAAGGGTCTTTTCAGATTGTTCTTATGATATGTGTTTGTGGGTGTTTTAATTTTGATATTCTGGTCTTCTTTTACTAAATGGGGTTTAAAGCGTGGACTAACTTTATTTCGAGCTCGAGTTTTGTGATAAACAAGAGTATCTGGTTTGTACGAAAGAGGTTCTTCACGAGAAGTATTAATTTTATTTATAGTACTGTTTGCGCGTTTAGATGAATTCGTATTCAGAAATTTATAAATCTCTATCATTTTGTGTTTATGTTTATCAATGTAGTTTGAATACAAGATTTTATTAGTATCTATATTGAACGGATCTGTGAGATCTAAGTGTCCATTGATAATATCTATTGGGCGGTGTTTGGTTGTGGAATGAATCGAGTGGCTGTAGCCTAATATTGCATATGCCATTTGGTTTATTATATTTGGTTCTTTTTTTGTTTGGTTAAGTATTTGAATATGTTCAATAATTGTGGAGTGGAATCTTTCAATAGTACCGTTTGAATTTGGATGGAGGGGGGTAATATAGTGAACATGAACTTTATGCAATGCTGTAAGGTCTTTTATAATATTGTTTTTTAATTCTGTGCCATTGTCAAGAATTAACATTTTTGGTATACCATGGTGAGTCATAAAATTTACAAAAGCGTGTGTTACGTGAATTGCAGTTAGGCTATCTAAGGGATAGGCTTGTCCGTATTTTGAAAATCTGTCAACAACTGTTAGGAATTTTTGATTTTTGATAGTAAAGGTATCGGCGTGTATGATTTCGAAGGGCTTACTTGGTGTGGGGGTTATACTGAATTTCTGTAAGGGAGGGTTGCGATCGTATTTCATTTGTTGGCATAATATGCAGTTGTTTATAAAGGTTGTGACGCTGTTTCTAATGTTTGGCCAGTAATAATTCTTTTTTATATGGGACTTCGTTTCCACTATACTACTGTGGTTCGTTGTATTTTCATGTTGCTGTTGTACTATGTTTTCCTGGTGTTGTAATTTTACTACATCTTCCAATATTTTGGTGCAAAGTAAGAGTTTGAAACCAGGATTTTTAAAGGTTTCCCTTAAAATGTTACAGAGTTCGGGTATGAACTTTTCTTTATCTGTATACAGTGCAAATGTTTTATTGGTCATTGTGAGTTCTTTAAATATATTAAGGATGTCTTTCGCGAAGTTATTTTCGGATACTTCGATTATGGTACGTATCTTGTTTTAGAATAAACGCAAGATTTTAGGTGGATTGTTGACGTGCAAGACGACTTTTAGGACTATTTGATTTTGAAAATAATTTAATGCTGTTTCAGATATTGGTACATTGAATATTGGGTTTTCTTGATTTGTGTGTATTGTGTTACCATCAGTATCGTCTTCAATTTCTTCATTTAAGACATCGTCCAGGTTTGGATCTTCATTTATGTTGCCGGTAACAGATAGTGCGTCAGAATCAGGTTCTTTATAATTATTTTGTGCAGTGTTTTTTTTTGAGGCGGTTTCTACAGAATTTGTATTTATTTCATTAATTTTAATGCGAGATAAAGCGTCAGCATTGGAGTTTAATGAACCTTTCTTGTATATGATTTGGTAATCGAATTCGTCTAGTTTGAGGCGCCATCTTGTTAGTTTAGCGCTTGGATCTTTAATTGAGAACAACCAATTCAAAGGTTTGTGGTCGCTAAAGATATAAAATTTTCTGCCATATAAATACGGTCGAAAGTATTTTGTTGCCCATACTATAGCGAGGAGTTCCCTTTCGATTGTACTATAATTTTGTTCTGTATCATTTAAAGTCCTGGATGCATAGGCTACTGGTTTATCTTTGCCTGGAGGCCCTTGTGATAGAACCGCGCCAATAGCAAATTGACTAGCATCTGTAGTTAAATTAAATGGTAAGGAAAAGTTAGGGTATTGTAGAATTGGTTCGTTGGTAAGGAGTTCTTTACAGGTTTCGAAGCATTGGATGTAGTCTGGGCTTTAGTTTATCTTATTTCCTTTTTTCAAACAAGTGGTCATTGGTTTGGTGATTTTTGCTAAATTGGGGATGAATTTTCGGTAGTATCCTATTAGACCTAGGAAACTTTTTATCTCTTTTGTGGTTTTTGGTATTGGAAATTTTTGAATGCATTTTACTTTGTCTGGGTTAGGTTTTATGCCATCAGGGGTTATAATATGACCTAAATAGGATGTCTCCTTTTGTAAGAATTCAGATTTGTCTATCTGAATCTTGAAGTTGGCTTCACGAAGTCTTTGGAATACTTTCTTTAGGTTGACGAAGTGTTCTTGAAGAGAAGTGGAGAATACTATGATGTCATCGACATATACAAGACAGATATTGTTTTGCAAGCCTTTGAGGATATTGTCCATAACTCTCTGAAATGTGGCAGGAGAGTTTTTTAGGCCGAAAGGCATTCTAAGAAACTCATAGTGCCCGTTTTCGACATTAAAAGCATTTTTTTTGTTGCATTCGAATATTTTGAGGTTATGCTCATTGGTATTGGTTTGCTCTGGTTAAGAGTTTGATTTGGTTTTGGTTTCCAGACGTTCTTTGTTTTTCCGAATACTTGCGTATGTGTGGGTAAATGCTGCTGGGATTGATATAGTTTTTGCTGAAAAGGAACAGGGCCTGACGGGAAATTATATTTTTGCATCGTGTTTGGGCTTCTTTGTATGATGTTTTGGTTTGTGTTCTAATTTCCATTGGTTGATTGGGGGTTTAAGACAGTGGTATTTTGTAATTGGCTGTGATTTGCATTATAAGGGGTTAAATTTTTGTGTACTAAATTTGTTTGAGTTGGTAAAAAATTCATGTATTGGTGGGAATATCTCGTTTCATTTAGTTGTCTGCAGGACGCTTGTTTATTTTCAAAATTTCTTCGGTTAAGGAAATCTAAGTTTGTATATATTTTCGACTGATTACGATTTATGTTTATAGCATTTGAATGAGAGGCTTGTAAATATTGTATATTTTCTTCTTTTTTTAGAAAATTAATAGCTTCGAGCATTGTTTTTGGTTCTCTTGTGCGAACCATGAATCCATATGGATTTTTCAACCCAGCTAGAAAGACTTCAAGGGCTTGATTGTTATACATATTTTGTTTGAATTTTCTGATGTTAATATCTGTTTCATGAATTGCGAGGTAGTTTGAAATAGTATTTAAGTGTTTTCTAACTCTATCATGAAATTGAAATGGCGATTCATTTGAAGTTTGGCGTAAATTATTCAAATCTAACGATAGACACGTTTCATCGCGAGGGTCACTAAAATTTGCAATAAGCTCTTTTTTTATTTCATCGATTGTTTCCGCACCACTTATATTAATCACTTCTCTAGCTTCGCCTTTTAATTTGCTTACTACCGTTCGAAAAATTACTGTATTCTGATAATTTTCTTTACTATTGATATCGAAAAAATTTTTGACGATACTGTCGACACTTTCTAGGAAAAATTGAAGTTCATTTGTATCTCCGTCGAAATCAGGTATTGTCTCAGCATGGACTTTTAAAAAGGCTGGGATTGACATTTTAAAAGATTTAGAATTCACTTTATCACGAATTTTTGTATTTTCTTCTGTATCACTAATTTCTAAGGTGTCAACTGAATTTCCGACGGATGAATTTCTTAATAAATTTAAATTATTTTCTACTGCGTTTTCTTCTGAATTAATACTATTCAAATTCAAAATTAGATTTTCAATCTCTAGATCTGCGTTTTCTCTTAAGGAGGCTTGGATGCTACAGGAGTCTGACATAGAATTAGAGTGAAAATATTTTTCTACTTACAGGAGAGTCTTCTTATACATTGATTTCTTCCTGCTGAATATGTAGTTCAAGTTGTATTGTTTGTTCTTAGTGGCCTTTTCTTCCTTTTTTTTTTT
Source organism: Bombylius major (assembly GCA_932526495.1). Classification (NCBI taxonomy): domain Eukaryota; kingdom Metazoa; phylum Arthropoda; class Insecta; order Diptera; family Bombyliidae; genus Bombylius; species Bombylius major. The sequence goes on from OW052045.1 coordinate 19,155,465, forward strand.
TTTAGTTTGTAACGTTACAGTTACATGCAAAAATTGTTTTACTTAGCTCACTTCACTGATGATGTAATAATTTCTTTTGTTTTCTCTTTTTCTCTTTTTTTTTGTCACAGCAATATATATATATATTTTTTTTTTTTTTTTTTGTGTTCACAATCACTGTTTTATATTATTTTATTATTTTTTATTTATGTATTTATTATTATTATTATTTATTTATTTATTTATTTATTATTTTTTTTTTTATTTTTTTTTCACAGTCACTCCTTTTTATTTATTTATTTTTTTATTTTTTATGTTATTTTTTTTTTTTTTTTTTTTTATTATTATTTCTTTTTTCACAATCACTCTTTTTTTTTTTTTTTTTTTTTTTTTTTTTTTATTTTATTTTAATTCACTTTAGTTTAATTCAATTAATTTGAACTAATTTAATTTAATTAATTTTATTTTTTTTTTTAAATTTATTCTTAAGTATTTTTATTTTATTCTAACTTATTTCACGTTAGGTTCAATTTATCACTTAACTATTTAAATAGAAAGACTTTCCACGGTGGATGTCTTGTGATAAGCCGTAAGACTGCGCCAGTTATATATGTATTAATATATGTATAAATATTTTTGTGAACAAAACACTTTATTTTATATGTAGAAATATTACTTTTATTTTTCTAAATGATTATTACAATTTTACACTCCAAAATCTAAATTCAGACTGACTAAAATTTATTTTATCAAAAATTACAATAAGATCTTCTATTCTATATTTTATTCTATTCTGCAAATTATTATATCTAAAAAATTCTTAGAAATAAACGATGATTATGGATATGGGAAAATTTACAGGTTCCCATCGGTATATTGTATTTTCTTGCACAGGTGGATTGCAGGCAGCAGATTTGTTGTTCCCATGATGAAACATTATTTAATTGGTTTGGATGGTGATAAGTACAGGGTGTGACGTACTTGTGTACGTAACTCAGAAGAAAAATTTGTTTAATGATCAATATGGAATGAAATATGAATTATATTTGAGATACAGTATTAGATCGGTAATTTGAACCTCTATATTTTCAACACCTAAATTTCTGTAATTTCGGTTTCTGTATTTTTGTAAAGAGGTTTTTTATGATTTTATTTTATGAAATAGCATGAAATAAAATCAAGTTAAATATGTTGTACCTAATTTTAATCACTGATTTTTGCAATAAAAAATTAATTTTAAAATCGTCATAATCAATTTCGTAATTATTGTTTTAATAATGCAAATGAATTTTATTACAGAATTATGGGGTGTTTTTGTTTAAAGTAGTGTTGAAAGTGTAAACTGGTTTCTATATAAATTTTAAAATTTTAACAAGGTCGGTTTGAAATTAGTTCAAATTATCGAGATTATACTGTTATGTATATTTATTGAATGGATATTTTGAAAATCATGTTTGTAAAAATTAATTTTTCTTCAATAGTTGAAAATTTTTACCTACCTACATTCTTTTTAACCCTAGGATTGCCTGATCGTATACAAACGTATACACGCAGACTTTGACCCTTGATAAAATACGATCCCTTTGAGCTAGGACCTAGAAACTATTTTTATACTAAAACATTTATCAAAGTGTCCTTTTTAGTATTTAGTAAAAAGTGCATAATAACATGAAAAACGTGAATGTTCCATACATTCTTGTACATTCATAAAAGCAAACATCTATTGTTGGCTTTAAAGTTCTATATCTCAGCATCCTCTGAACCAAAAACTAATATTTTTGTATTCAAATATTTGCTGAAGTATTGCTTAAAAGCTGTCCTATACAGTAATTCCGTAAGTGCCATAGTTTTCAACCAAAAAGACAAAATACGCGAAAAACCATTAAGAAGTTCAACATTTTCAACCTTATTTTCCATTTTATCTCGGAAACTAGAAAAAATATGAAACTGTAATAGCAACAACATTAAAGATTTAATAAAGATTTCAATATAAAAATAATAGTTTTTGGTCCATGGGATGCTGAGATACAGCTCTTTGAAAAAAAAATTTTTAAATTTCCATATAAAATGTATGGTATACATTTGTATACTCACGGCCAAATTTGTGACATTCTTGATCAGGCAATCCTAGGGTTAAATAACAATACAATTGAGGGAAAAGTTAATTGCAAAATAAAATTTGTAGGTACATACATATGTACCTACTAATTTAACAATATTTTTAGTTAAGTTTTTCTTCTTCTTCTGGTTCACATTTGTTTTAAATATTTTAAAAATTATTAGTACCTACATATGTACTTACATATTATACATACTTATATTTCCGAATATGTATATACCTACATATTTTTCAAAAATTATAAAAATAATTGATCTATTAGTTAAACTCATAATACCCACATAATATGATAATAAAAAAATTTCCTAAACTTAAGTTGAATTACATACATTATGTAGGTATATCTACTACAAAAAATTAAAATAAATTCTTCTTTTCAGAATGAAAATAAGTTTAAAAAAAACATGAAATTTGACAACAACAAAAATCATAAAAAGGAGTAAAATTTATATCCGATTTAATAAATTTATCATTATTTTATAAAAATTAAAAAAATGATTTAGAAGCAGAATATGTTAAAAAATATGAAAATTAAATGTTTTTTTTCATTTTATACATAATTTACATATCACAAGACACATTAATATCATAATCAACAATCATTATTCTCAATTGTATTGTTTTTTTTTTCGAAACAAAATATAAATATCCAAAAATGTATACATACAATCAGAATCAAAACAAAATTTTAAAAAATCATATGGTATACAAAAACAATAATTACAATAATGTGTGTGAATGAAATAGAAAATAAATTAAAAATGGTAGATTTCGACGATATTTACGAAAATTCGAAATACATATTTAAAAAACTTTATACTTGTAGAATTGTATTTGTGTACCATATGGTATTTTTTTAGTTTTGTTTTGATTCTGGAAGTACAAAAATAATACAATAGAGAAAATTAAATTAATGTTCACTCTTCTTAATTAATACTCTTTGAATTGTACAAGTATAAAGATTTTTAAATATGTATTTCGAATTTTCGTAAATATCGTCGAAATCTACCATTTTTATTTTATTTTCTATTTCATTCACACACATTATTGTATTAGTTGTTTTTGTATACCATATAGTCATATATGGTCTATAATATGACAAATTCATGCGTCAACATTTTTATTTCCTTTCCCACATTTAGAATAAATTCCTAAAATCTAGCTAGAAAATAACATGTAGTACTAAACATAAGCTAAACTAATAAATGTAAATTTCGCAAAATATCAGATTGCACTACTGACGACACTTGCATAGTACAACCGTGAGAATAAAAGATTTTCGAAGTTTTCATAAAATTTACTTAGTAAGCATAAATTAGTTTTGTAAGATTTAATTGTATAATTTAGAAATAATAAAGTTAGTTCATTAAGCATGATTTACTTTTGTAAACTTAATTGTATAATTAAGAAAATAATAAAGTCAGTTCATTTGGAGACTCACAACAATCAAGTTGTTTAACTGGCGCAGTCGGCTACGTTTTAAGTTTTTCGATGAAGAATACCTTTAAAACTAGAACCTTTACAAGCCTTTGCTAACACTCCATTAACACTATTAACACTTTGTCAATATTCCGTTCAAGTTTATGTGAAAAGAAATAGTTCGTCTTATAAAAGTGATAAATTTATTAAAATACCATAAATTTAATTTGGTGATAGCAAATTAATTTGAAGTGTCATAGTTATAAAAAAAATAAATATTTAAAGTTTAAAAAAAAAAAAAAAAAAAAAAAATTAATCAACATCAATAATTAATAATAATCAAAAACGAACTTATAATAAATTAATTAATTCCAATTCAACGAAAAATAAGTAAATAAATAAAAATAATAATAATAAAAATATCACAACTACTTTTAATAATCAAATTGAATTTCAATTTCAACAACAAAAATAATCAGGTTTCAAAATAATAACACCAATTAACCAGTGAAAAAAAAAAAAAAAAAAAAAAAAAAAAGAGTGAATAGTAAGTTTTTGACATCATCAACAATTATCATTGTCATCAAATAAAATCGACAAATAGAAGAAGGAGAATTCATAAAAAAAAAAAAAAAACTACAACACACAACATCCAATCAACTGTAAAATTAAAGACATTTTGGTCCGGTGAGCGTATCTATTTTGGATTTGCATTTTTAAATTATTTATTAAACTTTCACTTCGCTTTCAATTTATCTTTATAGTATAGTTTTAGATTTAATTTTTGATTCTGAAATAAATTGATTCAAATAAGATCTTGTTTTTACATATTTAGAATATGTGCAAATAATTCTTAAAAAAAAAAAAAAAAAAAAAAAAAAAAAAAAATAATAACTACTAAGAAGTCGAATACAAATTTTTTTTTTTGTTTTTGTGTGAAACAGTGTAGGAAATTATAACTTTCCCTTCTTGTTTATTTTACCTCTTTTTATTTCTTTTTGGAAAATGGAAGAACTAAACCCAGCTGAAAAATTTAAAATTATACTCAATTTTATAAATAGCATTTCCCCCTTTGATGGCAAAGACCCAAACTGCCTTCCAGAATTTATAGAAAGAGTTGAAAATATTATCCCTTCAATACAAGTTTTTGATCAATTTAACGCTACGGTTTTAAATGGTTACATTAGGGACAAAGGCAAAGATAACTTGGCGATCATATGGTAGTCCTACTGAATGGTCAGAAATCAAAACATTATTGGTTAAAAATCATGGTGAAAAACTTTCTGCAGACATTTTACTAGACAAAATAAGATATTGCCGAGTGACGACCACGATTGAAGACTTTTATCAGACAATCAACAAATATCTTTGCAGACTTAACAACTATTATCTCTTAAATCCTGAAAACTTACAAAACCAGAATATTGAGAGCAATAGAAGGATTGCCCTAAATACATTTAAAAACAATGTCCCAGAACCTGTACGGAGTATTATATTTAGTAGAAACCCAAACACGCTAGACGAAGCTTATAAAATCGTTATCGACGGAAAATACCAAAAACTAGGCCCAAGAGGTACCGTAAATAAGCAAGGTTTTAATAAACCTAATTTCAAAAGTAATCAAACTAATCCAAATGCCCACAATTTAAACAATATAAACCCATCCCGAAATTTCAACTTACAAAATCAAACAAAAGATCCTCAGAATTCGAACAATTCGCGTATTGTACAAAATTACAATAATTCAGATAATTTTCGAAATCGATCTAATCAAAGTAAACAATTCTCACGAATGAGTTACAGAACTAGTAATCAAAACAATAATGTTCAACCAATGGATATTTCTATGAACGAAAACGAAAATTTTCAAGAAGGCCGTCCAAACAACTACCCTATATAGTTGTTAAAAACCCCATAAAGACTTTGCGTTTTATTATAGATACTGGAGCCGAATTCAGTATCATCAACCCAAATCTGTGCCAACCAAAATGGAAAATCCCAACAAAAATTGAGTGTCTAAAAACCTTAAACAATGATGTCTTTTCTAATATCAAATGCAGATTCCCACTTTTTGAAATTTTCAACGAAAAGGATTATTTGGTGGAATTTTTAGAATTAAAATTTCACAATTATTTTGATGGCCTCATAGGAAATAATATCCTAGTACCGCTTAATGCTGTGATTAATTATAAAAATCGTACAGTCGAGACAAGAAACGCAAAAATACAATTTTTTTTGAATAAAAACGAAGAAAATTATTCTACCTCCAGTTACACAGAAAATCTAATAGAACTTTTTTCCAATGAAATCAACAATTTCAACCTACTAGATTTTATTCAAACCTCTCACTTGAATGAAGAGGAGAAAAGACTGCTGCATAAAATCATCCTAAATAACAAAAAAGTATTCTACAAAGATGGTGACGATTTATCGTTTACGAGTGAAGTCAAGCACAAGATAAAAACAAAAAATGATATCCCGGTCTATTCAAAGCTATATCGATACCCTGAAATCCATAAACAGGAAGTTGATAGGCAAATAGAGGAAATGTTGAAGAATAAAATTATTCAACACTCAAATTCTCCTTATAATTCGCCAATTTGGGTAGTCCCAAAAAAATTAGATCGTAGTGAAATACAGAAGTGGCGTATAGTAATAGACTATAGAAAGCTAAATGAAATTACTATCGCGGACAAATACCCAATACCAAACCTTGACGATGCTTTCGAAAAACTGGGAAAAGCAAATTATTTCACTACACTCGACTTGGCGAAAGGATTCCATCAAATTGAAATGGATCCTGAAGATCGCGCGAAAACAGCGTTTTCAACAGCCAAAGGACATTACGAATTTCTTCGAATGCCTTTTGGATTGAAAAACGCACCCGCGACATTTCAAAGGTTAATAAATGAAGTGCTAAAAGAATTTATTAACAAAATCTGCGTTGTGTATATGGATGATATCCTTATATTTTCCACCTCACTCCAGGAACACATTGATTCCATACAAAAAATCCTTGAAAGACTGACAAAAGTCAACTTGAAAATTCAAATAGATAAATGTTCCTTTTTATGCAAAGAAACTGAATTTTTAGGGCACATTGTCACAGACAAAGGAATAAAACCAAATCCTAAAAAGATCGAGGCAATTCTCAAAATAAAATTACCCAAAAATCGAAAAGAAATTATAAGTTTTTTAGGAATAACAGGGTTTTACCGTAAGTTTATCAAAGATTACGCAAAAGTGGCTTACCCACTGACCAAATTTTTAAAAAAGGGCTCTAAAGTTGATCAAAAAGACAGGGACTACCAAAAAGCATTTGAAAAACTAAAAACACTCTTGACAACAGACCCCATTCTAGTGCACCCTAACTTCGAAAAAACATTTGTACTAACCACCGACGCATCTGATTATGCGTTAGGGACGGTTTTGTCGCAGAACGACCACCCTATCTCTTATATTTCACGAACATTAAACAAGCACGAGAAAAACTACTCAACTATTGAAAAGGAGCTTTTGGCCATCGTATGGGCCACAAAACTTTTCCGACCCTACTTGTTTGGACGAAGATTCTTGATCCGATCGGATCACCGCTCCCTCACGTGGCTTAATGGATTAAAAGAGCCCAATTGCAAACTTCAAAGGTGGAAAACCCGATTGAATGAATTTGATTTTAACATTGAGTACATAAAAGGCAAAGAAAACCTCGTTGCAGACGGCTTATCTAGAGTAGAAATGGGTAATACGGAAAAACAAGATAACAGCGAAGAAGCGTCATCTTGTTCCGATTTCAATTTCCTGCTCAATGAAAATAGTAACGATCAAGATTGTTATAACGATGAAGTTATTTCAACTGACGCTACCATTCACAGTGCACAAGAAGATGCAAATGACCTAATTTTCATTACTGAAAAGCCAATAAACCTCTACAAAAATCAAATTTATCTAGAAGAATCCGAAAAAGAATGTTTGTCCTTGAAAATCGTTCATAAAAAGTGCCAAAACAAAATCTCTGTGACAAAAGATAGTGATTTACTAAATCTTATGAAAAGAGTTATTATAGACAAAGGTCTAATGTGCTTATATTGTGAAAATATAACACTTTTTGTTAAATTTCAAAACTTGTATCAAAAATATTTTTCAAATAATAAAAATTTGAAAATCCTTAAATCTACAAAAAAGTTGATAGACATTATAGATAAAAATGAAATACTTAATATTATAAATAACGAACATTTAAATAACAATCACAGAGGCATTAATGAAGTATATTATGAAATAAAGCACAAATTTTACTATCCGAACCTTTTAACTGAAATAAATAGAATTATAAATAATTGTGATGTCTGTAATCTCGCAAAACACGATAGAAGTCCCCCCAAAATTGAGTATAACCTGACCGAAACCCCAAACAACTTCAATGACATAGTAAACATAGACATATGGTTCCCAGAAAGAAACAAACCGTACCTCACCACAATAGATAAATTCTCTAAATATGCCACAATCCATAAACTTGATGACAGGAACTGGATATCTATCCTACAGGCTTTGAAAGAAAGAATTAGGTTTCTAGGAAAGATGAAAAAACTTATTGCAGATGGCGAAAGGTGTATAATACATCATGAGGTCGCGCTATTTCTTAAAGAAAACGGTATAATATTTCACCAGACAACAGCCTCATTAAAAACGGGAAATAGTGACGTCGAAAGATTACACGGTACTTTAAATGAACATATGAGAATAATGAACGTGGAAAAATCTGTTCATAATTTAGACGACAAACTTTTCAAAATTCTAACTGCTTATAACAACACTATACATTCGACAACACGTCATAGACCTATCGACTTTTTTACAAATAACTTTGACAAAACAGAAATAGAAAATTTGAAACAAAACTTCTTACAAAATAAAAAACTAAGAATAAATAAGGCAAATGAAAATAAAGAGCAGCATCCAAAACTTACAGAAAATATAGTTAAAAACAGAAGTATAGTAAAAAACAGTCCTAAATATAAAAGATTAAAAACATATTCCAAAGACAAAAATTATATCATAGATAGAAGTAACAGAAGAAACACAAAATACTATAAAACACAACTCAGACGAAAACTAAAATACCAAATAAACACTCTTTTTTTACAGAAATGAAACCAACGATCCTGTTTATTTTGACCCTGGGGACGATTTGGACTACTTCAGAATCGCAAACACTGGACATTACCCGCGTATACGAGGACAAGGGCTATGTTATATTAAAACTGGACAAAAGACTACTCATAGACAACTATACCAAAATCCTACATGTCATTAACCTAACTGAGTATGTTACTTTAACAGAACTTATCGAATCAAACATTAAATCTCTCAAATTGGATAATGAAAACCCTAACTTCACCTTGCTTCAAAAAGAAATGGAAATATTAAAAAAGAACATAAACTCAGTTGTACCACATATCCATAGAAATAAAAGAGGACTGATGAATATTTTAGGTAAGGGTATGAAGATTTTAGCTGGAACGATGGACGCTGATGATGCGGACGAAATTTATAGCCACTTACAAAACCTGGATGCTAACAGTAAACAATTGACCGATCAGTCTAACAAACAAGTAGCAATTAATCAGGAAATAATAAAGTCAATTGACCAAATTAGAAACCACGTTAATGCACAACAAGAAAAAATTCAAAATTTTCTCAATAAAATTCAAAAAATAGGTCGCGAAATACAAGAAAATAGCTACCAACAATACGTACTACAAATTTTTGCAGACATTTCTAGAATTAATAAACACGTAGAAATGATAAAAGACAATATTTTACTAAGTAGATTAAATGTCCTCGGTCATGATATTTTAACGAACGAAGAAATAAAAATGTATAACATAACGGTCGAAACCCTACCTTTTATCAGAAGCGCTACTTTGCTAAAAGAAAACACTATAATTTTTGTAATCCAAATCCCCAAATTTACAAGTGAGATATATTACGATGCTTTGATTCTTCCATTTCCCAATTTAATGAACGAGGAGTTAGATTCTAATAATGAGAAGGTTATAATTTCTGAAAAAAACGTATTTAGTTATAGTACTAGTACTTTAAGTAAAAAAGAACTAAGATATCATAGGAATAATTGTATAAGAAATATATTAGCTAAAAATAATACTTGTGACTTTAGAATAAATACAAAAAAATCTGTTGAAGAAATTGAAAATGGAATTGTAATAACAAAAAACATTGAAAATACTGATTTGAAACAAAATTGTATAAAACAAGACATAATAATAAAAGGAAATAATGTCATAAAATTTGTAAATTGCGACATAAAAATTGAAAATTTTAAATTCGTAAACATCTATGAAGAACATCATGAACATTTTATTTTACATAATTCAGGATTTAATTTAACAAAAATTTTAAACAATATAACTTTAGAAACTTTGAATATTGACAATATCCGAAATAGAGAAACCATAAATTACATAGAACATAAAAGTAAAATAATTGGATACTCCCTTTCTTCTATAACTTTTGTATTAATAATAATACTGATTGGAGTTATCTATTATCTAATTAATACCAAAGGAAATAAAACTGTAAATAGTATCAAAATTTTTGAAGACCATACTCCAACAGAAAATAATAAAAATGATTCTTCCGGGACTGAAGAATCTCGGAAGGGAAGAGTCATATATGGTCTATAATATGACAAATTCATGCGTCAACATTTTTATTTCCTTTCCCACATTTAGAATAAATTCCTAAAATCTAGCTAGAAAATAACATGTAGTACTAAACATAAGCTAAACTAATAAATGTAAATTTCGCAAAATATCAGATTGCACTACTGACGACACTTGCATAGTACAACCGTGAGAATAAAAGATTTTCGAAGTTTTCATAAAATTTACTTAGTAAGCATAAATTAGTTTTGTAAGATTTAATTGTATAATTTAGAAATAATAAAGTTAGTTCATTAAGCATGATTTACTTTTGTAAACTTAATTGTATAATTAAGAAAATAATAAAGTCAGTTCATTTGGAGACTCACAACAATCAAGTTGTTTAACTATATGATTTTTTTAAATTTTGTTTTGATTCTGATTGTATACATTTTTAGATATTTATATTTTGTTTCGAAAAAAAAAAAACAATACAATTGAGAATAATGATTGTTGATTATGATATTAATGTCTTGTAATATGTAAATTATGTATAAAATGGAAAAAAAAATTTAATTTTCATATTTTTTAACATATTCTGCTTCTAAATCATTTCTTTAATTTCTATAAAATAATGATAAATTTATTAAATCGGATATAAATTTTACTCCTTTTTATGATTTTTGTTGTTGTCAAATTTCATGTTTTTTTAAACTTATTTTCATTCTGAAAAGAAGAATTTATTTTAATTTTTTGTAGTAGATATACCTACATAATGTATGTAATTCAACTTAAGTTTAGGAAATTTTTTTATTATCATATTATGTGGGTATTATGAGTTTAACTAATAGATCAATTATTTTTATAATTTTTGAAAAATATGTAGGTATATACATATTCGGAAATATAAGTATGTATAATATGTAAGTACATATGTAGGTACTAATAATTTTTAAAATATTTAAAACAAATGTGAACCAGAAGAAGAAGAAAAACTTAACTAAAAATATTGTTAAATTAGTAGGTACATATGTATGTACCTACAAATTTTATTTTGCAATTAACTTTTCCCTCAATTGTATTGTTATTTAACCCTAGGATTGCCTGATCAAGAATGTCACAAATTTGGCCGTGAGTATACAAATGTATACCATACATTTTATATGGAAATTTAAAATTTTTTTTTTCAAAGAGCTGTATCTCAGCATCCCATGGACCAAAAACTATTATTTTTATATTGAAATCTTTATTAAATCTTTAATGTTGTTGCTATTACAGTTTCATATTTTTTCTAGTTTCCGAGATAAAATGGAAAATAAGGTTGAAAATATTGAACTTCTTAATGGTTTTTCGCGTATTTTGTCTTTTTGGTTGAAAACTATGGCACTTACGGAATTACTGTATAGGACAGCTTTTAAGCAATACTTCAGCAAATATTTGAATACAAAAATATTAGTTTTTGGTTCAGAGGATGCTGAGATATAGAACTTTAAAGCCAACAATAGATGTTTGCTTTTATGAATGTACAAGAATGTATGGAACATTCACGTTTTTCATGTTATTATGCACTTTATATTGAAAACTAAAAAAACTAAAAAAATACCGTAAAGAACAATACTAAAAAGAACACTTTGATAAATGTTTTAGTATAAAAATAGTTTCTAGGTCCTAGCTCAAAGGGATCGTATTTTATCAAGGGTCAAAGTCTGCGTGTATACGTTTGTATACGATCAGGCAATCCTAGGGTTAAAAAGAATGTAGGTAGGTAAAAATTTTCAACTATTGAAGAAAAATTAATTTTTACAAACATGATTTTCAAAATGTCCATTCAATAAATATACATAACAGTATAATCTCAATAATTTGAACTAATTTCAAACCGACCTTGTTAAAATTTAAAAATTTATATAGAAACCAGTTTACACTTTCAACACTACTTTAAACAAAAACACCCCATAATTCTGTAATAAAATTCATTTGCATTATTAAAACAATAATTACGAAATTGATTATGACGATTTTAAAATTAATTTTTTATTGCAAAAATCAGTGATTAAAATTAGGTACAACATATTTAACTTGATTTTATTTCATGCTATTTCATAAAGTAAAATCACAAAAAACCTCTTTACAAAAATACAGAAACCGAAATTACAGAAATTTAGGTGTTGAAAATATACAGGTTCAAATTACCGATCTTGTTTGGATTGTGGTCTAGCCTTTAAATTTAGTTCATATTCAAATGTCAAAATTTCATTTTAACACTGGTTATTGTGATTTATAGTTCGTTGTTTTTTACTAACTTTAACGAAGCGTCTGTGTTGTAATAACCGGCGGCCATTACCTTACATAGCTTCTTCTTGGTTGGTGGTCAGTTGAAAAGTCGTGCTACTCTAGAAATTGTTCTTCTTTCTGCTTAAAAGTGTTTTTCTACTTAAATTGTGATTTTCTTCTAATTGTGTTTTCTTCATGTGTTTTCATCAATAAATATTTGAAATTTAAATAAAAGTATTTTTATTCAATTTTGATATCTCAAACATATTTTGGCGCCCGAGCAGGGACATGAAGAAATAATCATATTCGGTGATTTGTGAGTGAATTTCTAAAAGTTTGTCATTTTAGGGAATTATTTAGTGGTGTGTGCTAAGACAAAAATTCGAAATAAAAGTATGTATATATAAATATATACATAACAAAAGGAATTTAAACAAAAAAAAAAAAAAAAAAATCAAATCATAAATTACTATTGCATCGCATTGCATTGTATGAATCATATTTCATCAATATATACTTATGTGCTATTAAGTAGTTTTATTATGCGTAAACGAGACATGCAAATATCAATCCGGTTATAGTGCTTTCTCTTTCATATAAGAATATTGTAAAATATAAAAATAATTACTATCGTGAATTATTTACAATCGTTTCGGTGATAATATTCGGAGTATTGATTTTGAATTAACATTTGCTAATACAATTCGTTTGGTTCGGACATTTGATAAACTTTAGCTTTATTAAATTCAGCTTAAATATTAAATACAGCTTTAATATTACATTCAGCTTAAATATTTAATTCAGCTTTAATATTTAATTCAGCTTAAATATTAAATTTAGCTTAAATATTTAATTCAGCTTAAATATGAATACTGATGCATTGAAAAAAAGGAGAGGAATTATTAAGGCCTCTTTCACACGAATAGAGAATTCTATTAATAGTCTAATTGATAATGAAACATCAATAAAGGAAGATTTTGAGGAGCGAATTAATAGAATTGTAGCATTATTTAAAGATTTCAATGAAGTGCAGTTTGAAATTGAGAATACGTTAGAAAGTGATGAAGATATAGAAAATGAATCTTTACAAAGAGAACAAATTGAAGAAAAATATTATTCCATTTGTGCAAAGTGTAAAACTATGATAAACCAGAAATCAAATATTAATAATGATGCGATTATAACCACACCGATTGATACTTTAATATCCAATCAAAATCAATTGAGCACTATAATACAAAATATGGTTTCACAGAGTCCAGTTAGTACATCGACACCTCATTCACAAAATGTTCATGCTGCTGGAAATGCAACCAAAAATACAATTACCAACAATGCAGGTACCCACGTTCAACGGTGATTATAAAGCGTGGCCATCGTTTTATGATTTATTTTTATCGGTAGTACACAACAATTCTGCTCTATCCTCGGTACAGAAGTTTCAGTACTTGAAATTATCATTAAAAGGTGAAGCAGAATCTACAATTAGACACTGGAGTATAACGAATGCAAATTATGAAAGCGCATTTGAGTTATTAATAAAAAAATATGACAAGGAGGATTACTTAATAGAGTCACATTTACAAACATTAATGGAGTGTATATCACTTAAAACGGCCACTTCAAAAGGATTACGTAATTTGACAAATATTTTCGATGAAACGGTTCGAGCTTTGAAGGCAATCAATCTACCTGTTGATACTTGGGATTGCTGGCTCAACTATTTATTGGTATCTCGTTTAGACAAGGATACTCAACAATTGTGGCGACGAACATCAGCTTCAACCAAAAGACCAACTTTTGACACTCTCGTTCAGTTTTTGGAGGGTCGTATCTATGAATTAACATCAATAAACGACAACTCATCTTCGAAAGAAGTTAACAATTCCCGTCCGTTCAGTAGCAGTAATCATCGTGTTAAAATGGTTCATACAACATCGGTATTATCATGCGTACTTTGCAAAGGTAATCATTACATTTACGCATGTACAAGTTTTAACAACTTAAACATCAATGACAGGCAAAAAATTGTTAAAGAAAAGGGATTATGTTATAACTGCATGAAAGGTAAGCATTTTATGAGGGATTGTAAAACTCTTTCTAGATGTCAGAAATGTGGCAAAAATCATCATACTATGCTACATAACCTGCAATCAACTTCTTCTGTGTCTGCAACTACTAATACTACTACTGCTCAGGTCAATACTATAACCAGTTCTCCATCTCCAAGTTACATCAGTGTTTTACCTACGGCTATTGTTTACGTCAGAGATATAACAGGTCGGTTACAACCTTGCAAGGCATTATTAGACACAGGCTCTCAGGTAACCTTACTTTCTGAGTCATGTGCTCAACGTTTGGGTCTAAGAAGATTAAATTCTAGACTACTGCTTACCGGAATAGGTAACATAAGTTCACATGAGACTTCTACAAAAGGCAAAATTATTATCGATATTTCAACAAAAGATGGTGATAACTCGTTTTCCGTCACAGCCTACATTCTACATAAATTAACAAATGATTTACTCCCGCTACAATTAAATTTAGAAATGAAAAAATGGTGTGATAGCTTGGGTGATTTAGCTGATTCTAATTTTAATGTAGCTTCTAAAATCGACTTGGTGTTAGGTTGCGATATTGTATTCGAGATTTTATCTAACGAGAAACGTTTATACAAATCATCTAATCTGGTAGCTTACAAAACGGTATTTGGCTGGATTATAAGCGGAAAATTACATCAACAAGATAAATTTGTATGTTTAGTTTCTACTCTGGATATTGATAATAATTTAAAACGCTTTTGGGAACTGGAGGAACCTGAAGTTAATCTACCATTAACAGAAGAAGACCAAAAATGTGAGGACCATTTTAAAGATACTCATACACGTTTAAGGAATGGTCAATATATGGTACGTTTACCATTCAAATGTTCATCTTCGGTGTTAGGTCATTCCAGGGAAAATGCAATAAAAAGACAAGCGACAATGGATCGACGTTTTATTAAAGATTTCGAACTATTAAAACATTATCAAGAGTTTATGGACGAATATTTATCATTGAATCACATGTCAGAAATTGAAACTTCGTATGATGACACTGGATGTTTCTTTCTTCCACATCATGGTGTATGGAAGAAAACAAGTTCAAGCACAAAACTTCGTGTGGTATTTGATGGTTCTTCTTCTTCATCAACAGGTGTTAGTCTTAACGAAATTCTATTTACAGGTGCTAAAATACACAACAATGTGAATGATCTTCTTATAGGATTTCGTCTAGGTCAATTTGGATATGTTTCTGACATTCAGAAAATGTTTCGACAAATTTTAATACATCCAGATGATAGAAAATATCAAAGAATATATTGGAAAAATTCAAATAGTAAATCGCTCAAGATATACGAACTGAACACTGTGACATATGGCACATCATGTGCACCATTTCTGGCGTTAAGAACGCTCAAGCAATTATCTCAAGATGAGGGCTCAAATCATCCTTTAGGAGCAGAAATATTATGTAATTATTTTTATGTGGACGACTTAATGAAATCAGATGATACATTTGATGAAGCTTTAAATAATATAACAGATTTAATTGGGATTACACAAAAGGGACATTTTCCGTTACACAAATGGGCTTCAAATTGTAAGAAATTGTTAACTGACATTCCTGATTGTATACAGGAGCGTGAAAAATCCTTCAGTGATGAAAATGATACAATTGTTCAAACATTGGGACTTAATTGGCATGCACGAGAAGATGAATTTTCTTTCAAGGTTTGTCCAGTTAACAATAATACAACTACTAAGAGAACAATATTGTCATTTATATCCAAAATTTTCGATCCATTAGGATTATTAGCACCTTATACTATTATAGTTAAGATATTCATGCAACAGCTTTGGTTGGTTAAGATATCTTGGGATGATACTCTTCCTAGTCCTTTGGCATCACAATGGGCAGAAATTTATAATCAATTGGAAGTTTTGCAAAATATACGGGTAACTAGATGGTTATTCACACAAAAGAAATCAATAATACGACTTCATGGTTTTGCAGATGCCTCTGAACGTGCCTTTGCTGCGGTTATTTATGTTCGTGTACAGTATGATGATCAAACTAAGGTTAATATTCTGACATCCAAAACCAAAGTTGCTCCCATCAAACAAGTTTCTGTAGCTCGTCTCGAATTGTGTGCTGCATTACTTTTAGCTAAACTGTTTAAGCAAGTTCAAAAGGCTATTGAACTTAATGGTAATCAAATAGAATGTTTCGCATGGACAGATTCTACAACTGTTTTGGCTTGGCTGAACAGTCATCCACGAAGATGGAGCACATTTATAGGAAATCGAACGTCAAAAATTCTAGATATCTTACCCTTGGATAAATGGCATCACATTAGATCAGAAAATAATCCTGCCGATATAGCCTCACGAGGTCTTCTTCCAAATGAACTCTTAGTATCTACATTATGGTGGTATGGTCCGCAGTTTTTACATGAACCTAATGAATTTACAGTTTCAGAACGGACTGAATATCATACTGATGAAGAAATGAGGAAAAGTTGCTTTGTTACCAAGACGAATTTTGAAACAAATTTACATCCTTTATTTAGAATCCTGAATAAATTTTCAACTTTGACAATGATTTTAAGAGTAACTGCTTGGTGGTTGAAGTATCTACAAAAATGTAAAATGAAAATTAATAAGGATACATCTAACATTTCAAATTTTATAACTGTTGATGAACTACAAGGAGCATTAAACCTACATATAAAGCATACTCAAAGTGAAACTTTTGCCACTGAGATTTGGAAAATAAAACATAATCAGAATATAACCAATAAAAGTAAATTGTGGACATTAGAGCCTTTTCTTGATGAATATGATATTCTAAGAGTTGGTGGACGATTACATTTCGCTAGTAACATTTCATTTGAACAACGTCATCCTGTTATACTGCATAAAAATGATAAATTGAGTGAGTTGATTGTAAATTACTATCACAAGAAATTTCTACATGGTACAGGTCAACTTTTAGAAGCAAACATCAAATTAAGGTATTGGATTATAGGTGGCAAATATTTAATAAAAGGAATTACAAGAAATTGTACAATATGCACACGTTATCGTGCTGAAACTTGCAAACAGAAGATGTCTGATTTACCTGAGTTTCGTTTTCAAATAGGGAAAGCGTTTCTGAATACAGGAATTGACTATGCTGGTCCTATTACGGCACTTACTTGGAAGGGTAGAGGTGCTAAACAAGTAAAATGCTATATCGCTCTGTTTGTTTGTTTGACCACTAAAGCTCTTCATTTAGAACTGGTTATGGACCTTTCGACTAATAGTTTTTTAGCTGCCTTCAAACGTTTTCTCTCAAGAAGGGGATTGGTGCAAACCATATTTAGTGACAACGGCACAAACTTCCATGGAGCACTTCGATATTTAAAAGAGTTGTACGATTATTTTAAGGATTCATCAAAAAGGGATATAATCTACAAGTTTTTCCTGGAGAATGGCATTAATTGGAAATTTATTCCTCCTTCTGCGCCTCATCATGGCGGTATTTGGGAGGCAGGTGTTAAAAGAGTAAAATATCATCTTCGTAGAGTTGTTGGTAATGCACACCTTACATATGATGAGTTGAACACATTGCTATGCCAAATTGAAAGTTGCCTTAATTCGAGACCTTTAACTTCAATGAGCAACGACAAAAATGATTTTAGAGTATTAACACCCAACCACTTTTTACCTGGAGGTAACGTAATGCAAATTCCTGAAATACCATTACGTGACGATGTGAAATGTTTCCGAGATAGGTGGCAACTTGTTCAAAAAATCAGACAAGATTTTTGGAAAAGCTGGCAGAAAGAATATTTGTCAACACTAGTTCAAAGGTACAAGTGGATCAACAAACAGCAAAATCTTCAAGTTGATGACTTAGTGTTAATTTCGGAACAAAACGTTTTACCTGGAGACTGGTTAATGGGTAGAGTTAAGGAAATACATCCTGGGAAGGACAAACTAGTCAGAGTCGTCACAATTCGCACTAAAAATGGTATAGTGAAAAGACCAGTAACAAAACTGATTCGGTTGTTCGATGATAACAAGGATTGTACTAATTATTGTATTAAGTAATATAATTTGAGCATAATTCATGTTATGTATAGTTTCGTAACATTTTTTAATTTTAAAGGTACGACTTTTCAAGGCAGGGGGTATGTTTGGATTGTGGTCTAGCCTTTCAATTTAGTTCATATTCAAATGTCAAAATTTCATTTTAACACTGGTTATTGTGATTTATAGTTCGTTGTTTTTTACTAACTTTAACGAAGCGTCTGTGTTGTAATAACCGGCGGCCATTACCTTACATAGCTTCTTCTTGGTTGGTGGTCAGTTGAAAAGTCGTGCTACTCTAGAAATTGTTCTTCTTTCTGCTTAAAAGTGTTTTTCTACTTAAATTGTGATTTTCTTCTAATTGTGTTTTCTTCATGTGTTTTCATCAATAAATATTTGGAATTTAAATAAAAGTATTTTTATTCAATTTTGATATCTCAAACAGATCTAATACTGTATCTCAAATATAATTCATATTTCAGTCCATATTGATCATTGAACAAATATTTCTTCTGTCTTTGTCTATCTTCAGAAAAGTGATATGCATTTATAATTTGTATTTTCTTTTTACACATTTTTTTAATCCTTCCTACTTTTCTTATCTTCTTTGAAAATAAACAAAAGTCAGCTGATATGCATTAGGATATTTAAAGAAAAAGAAGAAGTGAAATTTTTGAAGGATAAATCTGTAATAGTTTTATTTTATTAAACAAAAACTTTCTAAACTAATAAAATATTTTCAAAAAATATTAAACTGTAATAAAAAAAAACAATGAAAGTATGTTTATCATTATTACATAAAACATTCATATTATATTTATAATTGATATTGATATTCGTCAATTCTTCTTCTTCTTCTTTGTTTTCTGTCTTTCTCTATTTTCAAAAAAGTGAAATGCATTTATAATTTGTATTATGTATTCTTTTTACATATTTTATTAATTCCTCCTACTAATTCGAAAATAAAAGTCAGCTGATATGCTTTAGGATATTAAAAGAAGAAGAAAAAGAAAAATACTATTTAAAAATAAAAATCTGTAATAGAATTATTAAACAAAAACTATCTAACTATTTAAACTAATATGTATTAATAAATTATTTTAAGAAAAATTAAACTGAAAAAAAATTATAAACAAAAAATAATTCAAGTCATTATCAATCACATAAAAAACATTTATACAGTTGTAAAAAAAATACATATATGCATACTCATAACAAAATTCATATAAGCATATTATTACACATACATAATAATGATCGTATGGGTAATGTAAACAAAATTGCAACATTATACAAAATTATCGAATTTCGAAATCAACGAAAAAATCAAAATTTTAAATTCAAAAATGAGCTTTACCATTGGAATTACCTGGTTGCGCCATCTATTATTGCTTGGAAAACTAAAATTTTATAATTTCAAAAAAAATGTAAACTGGAATCTCTAATGATTTTATATACTTTTTGGAAGAACTCAAGAGCTTTACTATTGGAAAATAACGATCAAATTTTGTTGATTGTTTAAGAAATTTGAAATGTAACAGTCAAGTAACGGAAAAATTGATCGTCTAATTATATATGGTCTTTGCAGAATGTTTTAATGAAGAAATCCAAACCTCTAGCTAGCTGTCACCTACACTTAGGTCCTTAGGTGATACCTAGCTAGCGGAGACTTGTCAAGAAATCCAGCACAAAATTCATACATTGTGTATGTATATGCCTATATAAGAAACAGGTACCTTGTACCATATATAAAATAATATTATATATGACCAGCCCGTATATAAAACATTGTAACCAAAATTCTTTGCTAACTGACTTCAGGTAACCGACAAACGCTTTTTCATGAAAGCTATATAGCAAAGTTTCAATAAAGTTCTCTCACAACTTTGACGTCATTGATATTTTTTGAGTTTATTATTTTGTGTTGTGACGTTGTGTTATGAATATGATGAGAAAATGAAATGAATAATCATCATGTACATGTACATAGCTAGTTGGTTAATATTAATAATAATGCTTATCTACCTACATTGTTTTATGATTACTTCGATCATGGTTTGCTAGATTTCTGTTAAAAAATTTCATTTGCTTTAATTTATTTGAATTTCTCTTTTGTATGGGTACATTTTTGTTTTAAAAAAAAAAATCCTTTTATTATTATTCAAATTATAAATATAGGTACTATGTTTTTTTATTATTATATACCTATACATATATGTATGTTTATATGGAATATATAGGTATTTATTATACAAACATATTATGTAAATTTACATATGCTTTTATTATTGTCCTATTTCAATGTACAAAAAATCATATAAATTTATTGTATTTCTACTGATTTTTTATTTTTATTTATTTATTTTGATCCTATTTTTTATAATTGAACATTTCAGTATTTTTTTTGTTTTGTTTTTTTATTTTTCGCATCCAAATTGTCTTTTCTGTTTTTTTGTGCACATATGTATGTACAATATGTTATATGTATGTACCTATTCTAAATTGTACATTGTTGTTATATTGTACATTCAAGTTTTACAATTTTTATAATGAAAAGTGTGGAGTGGTGATTTTACGTTGAAGTTGTTGTTTCAAATTATTATTCTTGCCACCTGTTTATTCTGTGTTCTTTATGTTCTATCAGCTCATTATTTTGTTGGATGTTGAATAGTAAAGACTAAAGAGCGATTTTATTTGCGTTTTTATCAAATCTGTATTTTTCAATACAATTTATCTATACTTATACATCAATTCTGCCGTACAAAGGCTAATCGCGTCAATTACATTTTCACTCATTTTGACTTAGATATATTTATGATATAATATATAGTTATATATATGAACTGAAGGAAAAATTCTCTATTAAAAAATATGTCTATATATTATATATTATATATATAATTTAATTTTTCCACTAGTTCATATGTATAACTATATATTATATCATAAATATATCTAAGTCAAAATGAGTGAAAATGTAATTGACGCGATTAGCCTTTGTACGGTAGAATTAGTCTTCTTTTAAATATCAAAAATCAGTATTTTTTAATACTTATTCATACTCGTATTTTCCTTTTTATTTTGAGCTTTTTTTTTTATTTTCATTTGAAATTTGATTTCATTTTGAATTATTTTTTAAAATGTCGTGGAAGAGAAACCGGTGTACAATTATAACCTGTAGGGATTCAATCCAAGAAGTCCCTTCAAAAAAGTTTTTTGAGTTCCCGAAACCTGGGACTTCCAAATATGATAAATGGCTCGAAGCTGTTGGTGAATCAAAAGAAGCTATTCAAACAAGAAAACGTCCTTATATATGCGATGCTCATTTTGAAAAACAATTTTTTTCCAATAAGTACTTAAAACCAAATGCAATACCAACTTTAAATTTAAAAGATATCTGTGAAAATAATAGCAATGTTGAAATTATTGATTTACCAATGGAAACCGGTAATGAGCATCGAAATTTGGAAACTGAAAATGATCCTTATAATTTTGAAGAATTACAAGAAGAAAGTTTTTGTTTTAACCCAAACAGAGTTACGAAAACTTATCAAAAAAAATCTATGAATCCAAATGTTTTCTTCGAAGACCTAAATAAAGCGGCTTCATATTTTGAAAAACAAAAACTTAATCAAGTAATACCGCCAGTATGCTCTGAATGTGAAAAAAAATGTAAAACCATTAGACTTTACAGTAAGAAAATTTGCCGCCTTGAAGAAACAATAGTTGCATTAAAGTTTTATAAAAAAAGGTCGCCAAAAATTCATAAAAAACTGAGAATTAAAGTACGACGATTGAGTAAAAAATTGAAAGAATTTAAAGAAAACTCTGAAATATCCTTGGAAGAGAAAATTGATAATTTAGAAGACGTAAATTTAGAAAGTAAAGTGTTTGTAAAGCTAATATTATGCTTAAATAAGCCAATTTATACTGCGGATGAAAAATGGATATCGCAGTGCATCTTTTTTCGCTCATCTGCAGGATATAATTTTTTACGGGATCAATTGGGCTTTCATTTGCCAAGCACTTCATCTTTACATAGTTGGATTGAAATTAAAAGCCTATCTCCTGCTTTAAATGAAACGGTACTTAATGAAATAACAAAAAGTGTAGGGCTCCTTTCTGAAAGAGAAATAATTGTTATACTTATTTTTGATGAAATGTCAATTCAAGAGGACATAACATATGATAAATATAAAGACCAAATTGTAGGGTACATTGATTATGGCAGCGGTGAAAGAAATACAGTAAGTGCTAAATCTGTTTGCGTATTTTCTATTAGAAGTATTTGTGGAAGCTTGTGATCAGGGATCTATAACAAACAGAAAGTTATATAGCATTAAAAATGTGTCAATGGAACATGTATTTTTTACGTTTAAAAATAGGATTGTTTATGCACTGTTTTATTATTGTCACTTGATCAAAAATATAAGAAATAATTTGTCGAAATATGATTTTTTTACTCCAGACGGGATTGCATCGTGGGAAATAATTGAATATTTATTTACTTTAGAGAAAAATGAATGTACTAAAGTATGTACCAAGCTAACTGCAGCTCATATTTATCCCACGGAGTTTCAGAAAATGAGTGTAAAATTAGCCGTTCAAGTACTAAGTAGAAGTGTAGCAATTGGAATCCGTACTGCTTTTGCACTCGGTAAATTTCCTGACAAACTTAAAGGAAAAGCAATATCAACTGCTAAGTTCGTTGATTCTGTTAATACTTTGTTTGATGTTTTACTAAAGTATTTCAAACAGTTTTTGAAGAAAAGTCTCACATAGAAAACATTCGTAAATTTATTTTTAATCAATGCATTTCTCATGTACAAATGAAGTCAAGTTGGTTTGCTGAACGTGACAAATGTTTCGAGCATCGCTCTAAAATATTAGACTTCATGATAACAAACAGTCCTTTTATGGAAGAACTGTAAGTGGATGATGGATAGTAAGAAACAATCAAATAAAGCGAGATATAACAAAAATCAAAAACTTTCAAATTTAAAACATGTTTGATTTTTTGTACAAAAGAAAAATGTGACAGACTACAAATTTATAAGTATGTATGTACAAATATACCTACATGATATATGTAAGAAATGAAATATAAGTAATAAGTAAAAACCCAAAAACGTCATATGTATATCGATCACATAAGTATATCCAGTAATTATTAGTGGAAAGGATTACGGGTTTTTTGTTTTATAACTGATCGTATGTATAAATAAAATTAAATCGTATAAATTAAATAAAGATTTTAATATAAAAATAATAGTTTTGGTCCACGGAATGCTGAAATATGTTTATTTGAAAAATTTTTTTTAAATTATAGTATGTATACATTTGTAAACTCACGGCCAAATTTGTGACATTCTCAATCAGGCAATCCTAGAGTTGAGAAACATTCTAAAACTTAGAAAAAATACTTTTCATTATAAAAATTGTAAAACTTGAATGTACAATATAACAACAATGTACAATTTAGAATAGGTACATACATATAACATATTGTACATACATATGTGCACAAAAAAACAGAAAAGACAATTTGGATGCGAAAAATAAAAAAACAAAACAAAAAAAATACTGAAATGTTCAATTATAAAAAATAGGATCAAAATAAATAAATAAAAATAAAAAATCAGTAGAAATACAATAAATTTATATGATTTTTTGTACATTGAAATAGGACAATAATAAAAGCATATGTAAATTTACATAATATGTTTGTATAATAAATATATATTCCATATAAACATACATATGTATATATAATAATAAAAAAACATAGTACCTATATTTATAATTTGAATAATAATAAAAGGATTTTTTTTTTAAAACAAAAATGTACCCATACAAAAGAGAAATTCAAATAAATTAAAGCAAATGAAATTTTTTAACAGAAATCTAGCAAACCATGATCGAAGTAATCATAAAACAATGTAGATAAGCATTATTATTAATATTAACCAACTAGCTATGCATATGTACATGATGATCATTCATTTTATTTTCTCATCATATTCATAACACAACGTCACAACACAAAATAATAAACTCAAAAAATATCAATGACGTCAAAGTTGTGAGAGAACTTTATTGAAACTTTGCTATATAGCTTTCATGAAAAAGCGTTTGTCGGTTACCTGAAGTCAGTTAGCAAAGAATTTTGGTTACAATGTTTTATATACGGGCTGGTCATATATAATATTATTTTATATATGTCCTTAGGTGATACCTAGCTAGCGGAGACTTGTCAAGAAATCCAGCACAAAATTCATACATTGTGTATGTATATGCCTATATAAGAAACAGGTACCTTGTACCATATATAAAATAATATTATATATGACCAGCCCGTATATAAAACATTGTAACCAAAATTCTTTGCTAACTGACTTCAGGTAACCGACAAACGCTTTTTCATGAAAGCTATATAGCAAAGTTTCAATAAAGTTCTCTCACAACTTTGACGTCATTGATATTTTTTGAGTTTATTATTTTGTGTTGTGACGTTGTGTTATGAATATGATGAGAAAATAAAATGAATGATCATCATGTACATATGCATAGCTAGTTGGTTAATATTAATAATAATGCTTATCTACATTGTTTTATGATTACTTCGATCATGGTTTGCTAGATTTCTGTTAAAAAATTTCATTTGCTTTAATTTATTTGAATTTCTCTTTTGTATGGGTACATTTTTGTTTTAAAAAAAAAAATCCTTTTATTATTATTCAAATTATAAATATAGGTACTATGTTTTTTTATTATTATATACCTATACATATGTATGTTTATATGGAATATATAGGTATTTATTATACAAACATATTATGTAAATTTACATATGCTTTTATTATTGTCCTATTTCAATGTACAAAAAATCATATAAATTTATTGTATTTCTACTGATTTTTTATTTTTATTTATTTATTTTGATCCTATTTTTTATAATTGAACATTTCAGTATTTTTTTTGTTTTGTTTTTTTATTTTTCGCATCCAAATTGTCTTTTCTGTTTTTTTGTGCACATATGTATGTACAATATGTTATATGTATGTACCTATTCTAAATTGTACATTGTTGTTATATTGTACATTCAAGTTTTACAATTTTTATAATGAAAAGTGTGGAGTGGTGATTTTACGTTGAAGTTGTTGTTTCAAATTATTATTCTTGCCACCTGTTTATTCTGTGTTCTTTATGTTCTATCAGCTCATTATTTTGTTGGATGTTGAATAGTAAAAACTAAAGAGCGATTTTATTTGCGTTTTTATCAAATCTGTATTTTTCAATACAATTTATCTATACATCAATTAGTCTTCTTTTAAATATCAAAAATCAGTATTTTTTAATACTTATTCATACTCGTATTTTGCCTTTTATTTTGAGCTTTTTTTTTTATTTTCATTTGAAATTTGATTTCATTTTGAATTATTTTTTAAAATGTCGTGGAAGAGAAACCGGTGTACAATTATAACCTGTAGGGTAGGGATTCAAAATTCATAAAAAACTGAGAATTAAAGTACGACGATTGAGTAAAAAATTGAAAGAATTTAAAGAAAACTCTGAAATATCCTTGGAAGAGAAAATTGATAATTTAGAAGACGTAAATTTAGAAAGTAAAGTGTTTGCAAAGCTAATACTATGCTTAAATAAGCCAATTTATACTGCGGATGAAAAATGGATATCGCAGTGCATCTTTTTTCGCTCATCTGCAGGATATAATTTTTTACGGGATCAATTGGGCTTTCATTTGCCAAGCACTTCTTGAGAAACATTCTAAAACTTAGAAAAAATACTTTTCATTATAAAAATTGTAAAACTTGAATGTACAATATAACAACAATGTACAATTTAGAATAGGTACATACATATAACATATTGTACATACATATGTGCACAAAAAAACAGAAAAGACAATTTGGATGCGAAAAATAAAAAAACAAAACAAAAAAAATACTGAAATGTTCAATTATAAAAAATAGGATCAAAATAAATAAATAAAAATAAAAAATCAGTAGAAATACAATAAATTTATATGATTTTTTGTACATTGAAATAGGACAATAATAAAAGCATATGTAAATTTACATAATATGTTTGTATAATAAATACCTATATATTCCATATAAACATACATATGTATAGGTATATAATAATAAAAAAACATAGTACCTATATTTATAATTTGAATAATAATAAAAGGATTTTTTTTTTTAAAACAAAAATGTACCCATACAAAAGAGAAATTCAAATAAATTAAAGCAAATGAAATTTTTTAACAGAAATCTAGCAAACCATGATCGAAGTAATCATAAAACAATGTAGGTAGATAAGCATTATTATTAATATTAACCAACTAGCTATGTACATGTACATGATGATCATTCATTTCATTTTCTCATCATATTCATAACACAACGTCACAACACAAAATAATAAACTCAAAAAATATCAATGACGTCAAAGTTGTGAGAGAACTTTATTGAAACTTTGCTATATAGCTTTCATGAAAAAGCGTTTGTCGGTTACCTGAAGTCAGTTAGCAAAGAATTTTGGTTACAATGTTTTATATACGGGCTGGTCATATATAATATTATTTTATATATGCTTGTACTCATTAAATAATGACGCGTACAAATGTATTAGCACCTTCTGCATATAAATATTGATGGAAAAGGAGTACCTTATACTAATTGTGAGATCTTTTGAATGAATGTACGCACGTATGAATGTTCGTAGGTACATTCATAAAAAGGGCAGTACCTTGTACCACAAATAAAATATAATAGTTATACAGATAACAACTTTAAATGGGCAAAGTTGATATATGAAACAGTTTTCAACAAATTTCAGTGACACAAACCAAAATTCACCAATTTTAATTTTTTAAAACACAAAAAAAAAGCTGACAGCTCCTTAGCAGAATTTTCTAATGAAGAAATCCAAACCTCCAGCTAGGTGTCACCTACACTTAGGTGATACCCTTGTATCTGAAGTTAAATAGTAGTGGCATCATTTATATCATCTTTGCTCAATAGGTGTCTCTACCATCAAAGATAATTAATAAGAAGTAGATATTTTAAAACAGAAAAGCTGTTGAAAAATAAATTTTTAGTTCTAAATCTGTTCATAGAGCGGACAGACAAGAAAGAATCGCTTAGAACATTAGATTTAAAAATACGTTATGACCGTTTTTGCAATAAAAAAAATTTTAACATACACAAAAATCCTTAAAACTGTAATTAGACGATTTTATATGGAAAATGAGGACGGAGTAAATGTGCATGACATCATCATACAATTTTTTTCGTTTTTGTTGTAGGTACTGTCAACGACTCCTATAGTACCAAGCCTTAATGCTCAATTTTATTTTATTGTTTATATGTGTTGGAAGTACCAAATTGACATCACAACTTATTGCTTCCAATCAATCATAACTAAGTTGTAATTAAAGTTACATGAAAATTATGTTCTAATGAAATGTAGAGAAGATCCTTAGCTTTATATTCACCGAATATATTAAATATCTATGAGCAACGTAAATCAACGAAAAACCGTGATAAATATTAAGTAACATAAAACTGAGAATAAATTTTTCCTTAAATCTCCCAAATTACTAAAAATAATAAATTATAATGTTCTACAAATTTGTAGATTTTTATTGAATAAACATTTTTTCCAAACATTGTTATATCATAAAATTAATAGAAATTGAGTTATTAAAGAAAAATGATAATTTTTTATTAAAATCACAATTATCTCTCTCATTTCTCGTTTTTAACAGTCACCTTTGAAAATGTAGTACCACTTGAAGAATTTTTTTATTCATTTATTTTATTCTTCTTTCAAAAATATTATTCATAAACAAAAAAAAATTTTCAAGTGGTACTACATTTTCAGAGGTGGCTGTTAAAAACGAGAAATGAGAGAGATATTTGTGATTTTAATAAAAAATTATCATTTTTCTTTAATAACTCAATTTCTATTAATTTTATGATATAACAATGTTTGGAAAAAATGTTTATTCAATAAAAATCTACAAATTTGTAGAACATTATAATTTAATATTTTTTAAGGAATTTAAGGAAAAATTGATTCTCAGTTTTATGTTACTTAATATTTATCACGGTTTTTCGTTGATTTACGTTGCTCATAGATATTTAATATATTTGGTGAATATAAAGCTAAGGATCTTCTCTACATTTCATTAGAACATAATTTTCATGTAACTTCAATCACAACTTAGTTATAATTGATTAAAAACAATAAATTGTAATGTTAATTTGGTACTTCCAACACATACACAAAATGAGCATTAAGTCTTGGTCAAAACCCTCTACAAAAAAAACCCTCCTACTGGAGTTTTGTATGTATTAGTAAGAAGTGCCATGTTTTGTTTTGACATTTTAGTTTCTTATGGTTTCTTAATAAGAGTGGTGGAATATTAGTGTAAAGAAATAGTGTTTAGCTGAATATTTTTGGTTTTTTAAATAAAATATTGTTTATAAAAGTTTTAAAATATAATAAATTAACAGTGTTTAATTTTTAAAGTGCACAATAGTCAAAAAAGGTGGAAAATGTTGTGCGTTCTTACCTACTTGTAAGAGAAAAAATTAAAGTATGACTACATAGTACATACCTATCTATGGTGAGGTTATATTATTTATATGTAATAAAGTGAATAAATTGGTTTGATTTAATAGAATTTAATTTATTAGTTATCACAAATTAAGTGTCTATTTTTTATAATAAGTGTCATTATTACCATAATTGGTCCGATGATAACCAATATTTACAAATTCAGTGTTTGAATTTATTCTTAACGCTCGTGGAAATACATTTATACAAATTGAGTTAAGAAGATCCGGAGAGTCTATCTGCCCCGTCAATAATTTAAAAATAAAAGAGGACTGGAAGGTCCTTCTCCTTTCATTTAAAGTGGGTAATAATATAAGCCGTAGCCGGTCTTCATAGGGTGGAAGATTTAATGAGTCAGACCACGGTAGCCTCCTCAGTGCTATTTTTATAAATTTTCGTTATATTGATTCCAAGCGATTTTTGTAATTATCATAGCAAGGATTCCACACAACGACACAGTACTCTAAGATAGGGCGAACCAGAGATACATATAGAGATTTAAATACATACGGATCATTAAAATCCTTAGTCCATCTTATAATAAAACCTAGCATACAACTAGCCCTGGAAACTGTTACATCCATATGTCTATGGAAGTTCAGTTTCGAGTCAAAATGTACCCCTAAGTCCTTAATATTATCTAATTTTTCTAATGTGATACCATTAATATGGTAATTATTAGAAAAAGGATGTTTACAACGAAAAAATTACATAAATTTACATTTTTCAACGTTTAGAGATAAACGATTGATACCACACCAATAATAAAATTTGTCGAGGTCTTGCTGAAGTAGCTCAGCGTCATTTAAATTATTAATTATTTTAAATATTTTTATATCATCGGCAAAAATTAGAATTTCTGAATAATTTAACACATTCATGACATCATTTATAAATAATAAAAACAGAAAAGGACCCAGATGGCTAACTTACGGAACACCTGAAGTCACTTCAATGTTACAAGATACATGGTTAAGAAATTTTACTCTTTGAACACGATTGTTGAGATAAGACTTGAGCCATAATAGAAAGTTCGTGGGGAAACCAAGACAATCTAATTTAAAAAGAAGCAATTTATGATTGACTCTGTCAAACGCTTTACTGAAATCAGTGTAGATACAGTCTACCTGCTTTTTATTTTCAATCGCATTCAGACACTCAGAAGTAAAAGATACTAAATTAGTGGTAGTAGATCTACCGGACGTGAAACCATGTTGAAAACTGCTAATGAGTGGTTTACATTTAAATGAAAGTTTTTTTAAAACAAGTTTTTCCAACAGCTTTGGGATTGCCGACAATTTTGAAATATTCCTGTAATTATTAATTAATTTTTTACAACCACTCTTATGGATGGGGATTGAAAATGAAATTTTCCAAATAGAAGGAAACACTAAAGACTTTACAGATAAATTAAACAAATGTGTGAGAACATTGGCCAGACTCAATCCACAGTGTTTCAAAATGACAGCTGGCACTCCATCTGGACCACATGAACAACTTTTTTCAAGTTGACGAAGATTTACCATTACTTCATCCACAGAAACTAACAAATCCTGTCCTGAGAAGAGATTTGAATTAGAACTGCTAATAGAAAGTGGTACTTCTTCAGTAGAGATATTTTCAATGTGAGGAGAGTAGGTGGTGTGAAAAAATTCAGCAAAGAGATTAGCGATAACTTCTGGATCATCACTATTTTTATCGTTAAAGGACATAGCTGAGGGATAGGTACAGGACTTTCTGCTTGGGTTCGGAAAGTTCAAAAAAGATTTAGGATTTGTTTTAATCTGTTGCTGGACTTTATCAATGTAATTATTATAGGCTACTTTGTTAAGAAAAAAGAATAGTTTACGATATTCAGAGTAAGCTAGATAGTCCCCTTCGACCTTAGTACGAACGTATTGCCTCCAAGCTTTGTTTCTTTTGTTTTTAATTTTTCTGATGTTATCATCGTACCAAGGATGGCTCAAATTTGAATTTTTAGATCGTCTCTTGGGTACATATGTTTCAAAACCTTCATGAACTTTAGAATAGAACAAACTAACAGCAGCATCCACATCCCTGCAATTAAGTACATCGTTCCAATCTAATTCACAAAAGTATTCATTTAAATTTTGAAATTTAGTCTTAGAAAAATTAAAATAATAAGAGTCAGACATAACATTTACAAAGTTAATTTCATAATCAAATAAAATACACAGCGCAGGATGATAAAGGTCCTCGGGAATTACCACAGGATCAGATCTGATTACACCACATTTAGAAAAGTCAGAGGTGTAAACCAGATCGAGTATTTTACCGAATGAATTTCTAACAGAATTCATTTGGTATAAGTTAGCACCAGCACAACCATCGGTAATAATAGCATCATTAATTGAAGTAACCTCAACAGGAATCGCAAAGCTTTCCAAGTCGTCATAAATCCAGTTTAATTTAGGAAGGTTGAAAGAGAGAAGAGATGCTACTTCATCAATTGCTTTCATATAAGCTATCAAAGTATCGGCCGATGAGTTCGGTGGAATGTACATTGTAACCAAATAAATTTTATTTTGTTCCAACTGTACTGAGCAGCAAATTATTTCTAAATTTGTAAAAGACTGCAATTCAATTTTATTGCAGCTAAATTTAGATCTAACAGCACAAAGAACACCACCTCCCACTGCAGTACTATCAGAATCAGCGTGACGGTCACGTCGAAAAACTTGAAAATTTGAACCAAAAAGTTCTTCGTCCTTTATAGAGCTACACAACCAAGTCTCCACCAAACAAAAGATGTCAAAATCTGCGTCAAAACAGGTGGAAAACAGTTGTTTAGTCGTTGTTCTTAATCCTCTTCCGTTTTGGTACAGGATTCTGATGACTGTTTCTGCCAGTTTTTTGGTTTTGAACTTAGAGCTTTCTTTGGACGTGAGAGGAACTCATGTATGACCAAACCTTCCGGCCATACAGTGGAGCAATTTAATTTATTAAAACTATCGTCAGATGATGATATTTTAAATGATGAAACTGCACTCATCGGATTATTGATTTTAAAAATTCCAATTTCATTCATCGATTCTTTTGTACAGTTCAAATAATTCGAGATGTAATTGAGAATATCGTCAGGAGTAGTTGATGGATGTAACCTCGACACAAACAGTGATTTTGGTTTATGTATTACTTTAAGTACCGGAGCGCTCCTGGTTCTTATGATTACATCTTCTGTCCTTACATTTTCAGAAACGTAGGTACAATCTTTTGTATCCCTAATTTCTGTAGTTTTGCTGGTGTCTTTGCTCTTTTTGATAGTTTTACTTTTCGTATTTTTATTTTTATTACTATTATTGCTATTTTTATTACTGTTATTTCTATTATTATTATTATTTTTTTTATTATGATTGTGATTATGATTATGATTATTTTTGTCATTATTAATTTTATTTTTACTATTATTATTATTGCTGTTATTATTATTATCATTATTATGATCAATATAATTATCATCATTATTATTATTATCACTATTATCATTATTATTATTATTATTATTATTATTATTATTATTAATATTATTATTATTATTTATGTTGCTTTGTGACACAACAACAGTAGCAAATGATAGATCCTGCAAACTATTCCCCGAGATTTCTGCAAGTTGGCTTTGATCTTGACCTTGAGCTCCTTTATTATCTGATAGTTTGGCATAGCTATTAGATAATGTCATAACTAAATTATCAGTCTCTGATGTAGAATAACTGGTACCTATGTTAAAATTTTCAATCTCAAGAATCTTGTTGAACATTTCTACATGTTGATGGAGAATCAATTGCATTCTGGCAAATTCCATATCGATGTTAAATAGAGATCCAGCCATTTCAGTAATTTTTGATAATAACAGTACCATTGGAGACCATTATTTTCCTTCAACTTGTCTGCAATCAATGCAGTGAGTCCTGCACACGTAGCATGGGAGAATTTTCCACAACCCGTGGGAGTGCATAAAACGACAGAAGCCCGTGGCTTATCAATTTGACATTTTACACAATTCATTTCAATTATTATAAATTAAAATTTGTTAATTAATTTAATTATAGTTTAATTAATTTAATTTAGTCAGTAGTTGGCAACACTATTAATTTAAATAATTCTATTAGATTTAAAAAAAATACGCCTGGGGATATGCAATACTACAATCGTCTAATATGTATACGAATAATACTACATAAATATAGTAATAAATGTTAATAAAAATCAATATTTGCACATTCCAAAATAAATTGCACTGTATAAATTATCAGTTCCAAACTTATTGAATAGCTATATGTATAACATTTCTCACATTCACCAACCAGTTGCTTTATAATTTATAAGAAAAACACTGATTTTATAAGCTAAAATTATTTAAAATCACGAAAAAAACATATAAGACACTAGATAATTAACTAATAAGTCACAATAAAATAAATAAAAATTTTTAATCACACTAATTACCGAAAATAATTTAAATATTATTAGCAACGAAACAAACAACACAATAATCAGAAAACAGTGTTACCAAAATATGGTGAGGTTATATTATAAAAGTGAATAAATTGAAATGAAATGTAAACACAAATATATGAAAAAAATAAATAAAGTGAAGAAAATACAGAACAAATTGATTTAATTTAATCAAATTTTATTTATAAGTTTATATTAATTGTTAAATTATTGAATCAAATCAATTTCTCACATCATAACATAACCACAAAAATGTATATAAAAGAAGTCTATGAAAAAGTAAATAATTGGGTACATAATCTTTATTGTGTAATGAAGGCAAATAGACACTTAATTTGTGATAACTAATAAATTAAGTTTTATTAAATCAAATCAATTTATTCACTTTATTACATATAATATAACCTCAACATAGGTATAGTCATACTTTAATTTTTTCTCTTACAAGAAGGTAAGAACGCACAATATTTTTCAACTTTTTATTTAATTTTTTGACTATTATATGCACTTTAAAAATTATAACACTGTTAATTTATTATATTTTAAAACTTTTATGAACCATATTTTATTAAAAAAACCAAAAATATTTAACTAAAACACATTTTCTCTACATCACTATTTGTACTACCAGCATTGAATATTTTGACGTTTCAACACTTTTATCGTGTTTGATTGTGTTAGTGCAGAAAACGACAGCTAGACTTGTGATATAGATGGTTTTGATAAAAACAAATGGCGATTGGCGACCAACGTAAAACTAAATTTATATAGTTTTTATAAATTTATAATTTATATTTTTTTAAAGTATGGACACTCGCCACGTGATTTTTTTAACAAATACATATGCAATTTTTGCGATCATTGAACTTCAAAAAATTCAAAAATTCCATTAGCAAAAACAGTATAGAAGCTATGACTTGTTTCAATACAATATTCTTCTAGAAAATGCAATGAGAAAGAATGCATTACAAATCTAAACACTACAAATCACAATCTTCTAATGAAAATAATATAACTAATGAAAACAACGAGAACGAGACTGAGGATACAGAAAATTTTGAAGTCATGCAATGGCAAGAGCTGAATTTTTTTGATTTTTAAACTATAAATTCAATTTTATATTTTATTTCAAGAAATGTTTTGAATACAAATTCAAGAACTTGCATAATTGTTTTTTTTTTTTAATTGTTATCTTTTTTTTTTGTAACTTGGATTTTTAAGTTTATTGTATAGAATTGAATATTTATAAAAATAAATATATTTTTTTAACCTACAAGTAAAATGAATTGATTAAATTTTTTGTAATAAACGTTTTAAAGTCGTATTGTTATACATACAATATATATCGTCGTTTTGCAAGAAAAGTGGCACAACTCAAAATCGAAATTTTTCACAATCGAAGTTTTAAAATAATGATTCAGTTCAATATTGTATAATAATATATAATATATTGTGTTCAATTTAACAACTTATGTTATTAGTAGAGTATAATGTTAACCAAAAAAATATCAGACTTTTTAACCAGATACAATGCCTCTTTTTCTTTTGCATCCTCGAGAATTCACGTTTTTGAGTTGTGCCACTTTTCTTGCAAACCGTCGATGTATATTTTTATATTCTTGTGCATAAAATTTTAAATTATAGTAACACTATATAAATTGATATGAAATATGTAGACATAAGACAGTCCACCAAGTTTAACACAGTAGTATCACAGAATAGATACTAACAAGAGGTACACTATATACTAGCATGAATATCATCAAAATTTTAAAAATTTCATGACCTGTGCGTAATATTACGTTTCAACTATACATATTGTATACAATTTATTTATCTCTTCCGAAAAATATACCTATATACCCACCTATATTTTTTTTTTTTCAAATTTTAAAAATATATTTTTATATTTTTCTAAAGTTCTATATCCAGAAAATTTTTCGTGGTTTGTTCATCTTCATTGAGATATATAAAAATTTTATCTGTAATGGATCAGAAGATCAGAATAATCAATAGGCATGTTTTTATTTTCTTTTACATTATAAAATTTTTAATGATAGTTCTTAAGATACATATATTTTAAAATATACACACAAGCAAACAAAAGCAAAATTTCATGTATATACATTTCTCATAATATATCGTCCTTCTAAAAACCAACAAAACACAAAAATATACCAATAATGTGAAAAAAAAAAAATGTACACGATCGTAAATAATATATGTATGTATGTGTTGACGACATATAAGTTAAAACAGTTCTTAGAATTTTCCAAGAAATAAACTTTTTCACACACAAAAACCGTCATATGCCTAAACAACGTGACAAATAATAAAAATAAAACAACAATAAAAATTTCTTTTTTTAAAAATCAACTTGCAAAAGTGTAATTTTATCCAGGAACGAGGTCCCTTAGTAGCCCAGGAAACAAAACAAACAGGAGCAGACAACCACGCTCCAGCCGCCAGGATACTTTACATAATCTCCCGGACCGGATCTCGAAACTTTGAGTAAAAAATTCGAACAAAGATGATAGGAATAAAATAATCCTACTACTGTAAGTCATAGAATTTAATTAAATTTTTTTCTCGGGATTTTTAAATATGTTTTATAAAGGAAACACATACAAATAAAATCTTAAATATTATATTTTGAAAATTTAACAAAAAAATTAAAGCTTAATAATTTTTCTAGTGAAAAAGTGGAAGAATAAAAAAAAAATTATTTTAAACATTAAATTTAAATTTTACTCAAAATAAAAGTAGCAAAATAAAAAATTAACAATTTTTCTATCATAAATAAAAAAATTATTTTAAACATTAAATTCAAAATTTACTCAAAATAAAAAAAAAGGGGAAAAAAGAAGAAAAATTAGAAATCTTCTAAATAAAAAATTATCTTGAACATTAAATTTAAATTTTTATCAAAATATAAAATTAGCAATATTTTTTAAATAAAAATTATTTCGAATATCAAATTTAAAATTTAATCAAAATATAATATTAATAATTTTTCTAAATAAAAATAAGAAGATAAAAATTTATTTTAGATATTAGATTTGAAAAGAAAATTTATTGAGAAACATAAAATAAACAATTTTTTACATAAAAATTAAAAGAAGAAGAAAATTATTTTAAAAATAAATTTGAAAAAACTTATTCAAATCATAAGATCAATAATTTTTTATATTAAAATAATAAAGAAAAAATTTTTATTTTTTTTATCAAAATTTATAAGAAAAAAAACAAAGGTCAAAATATCATATTTGAATTTTTTTTTTCTATACTGGAATTCAAGTCACAAGGAAACATTTAAATTATTGCTACTATTGAAAATTTTTATTAAAGTGTAATAAACAGTGAAGTGTATAGAAAATAAAGTACAGTAAAGTAATTTATTTAAAACCAAATGTTCAATCAAATTAGAATTCTCTTTATTATAATATAAAGTATAAAGTATTTTTGAATTGAACAAATTTTAATCATTTTTTTGTATCTTTTTTACTGTTTAAGTTTTTAAAATTATAATCGTATAGACTGAAAAAAAAGAAGATATTATAATATCGCTAAGTGAAACATAAATACAATCTTCATCAAGAGCGTAAACAATTTTTGATTAATTCTCTTTTCTACTACCCCAATAATAATAACATAATCTTATTTTACTCAATCTGATATTCTAAGAAAAAACAGCCCAAAATGCCTACCACTGGAAATAAT
Organism: Bombylius major; assembly: GCA_932526495.1. NCBI lineage: Eukaryota > Metazoa > Arthropoda > Insecta > Diptera > Bombyliidae > Bombylius > Bombylius major. The sequence goes on from OW052045.1 coordinate 19,192,880, forward strand.
ATTCTTATTAGACCACCAGTTCTAAACAATCCTGACGCAAATCCTCAACCTACCTCTGGCCCTGCAGGTATACCCTCACCAAATACGACAGCAATTGCTGAACTCGTAACTATACTTTATTTAACAATTAAAGTCAGTATTGTGCTTATGGAGGCAGTACCCGATGAGTTTTTTGCCCTTGGTAATATTTAATTTAAAAGATTTCCCTCGATTGAAATTGAGATCTGATCACCCCACACACGAGACAGATTTATTTAAACGCAATGTAAAAGAATATAGAAAAGTATGCCTATCTTGCCTGTACTGACTTTAATTGTTAAATAAAGTATAGTATTGACAAGTCAAGAATTTTCGTATTATCATCATTGCTCAAAAGAGGCGCTGGTGTCTATCAATATCGTCAATAAAATTTAAAAAAAGAGAGCTTAATTTTTTTTCTGAGCTTTTGTGCGTACACTATCACTTGATGTATGCGATATGATTCATGTATATATACTATGTGTACATATGTATTTGTATAGTTCATTCATATATTCATATTATGAATTATAAGCGAAAAAGAAAAACAAAAAAACAAATATTTTTTTTCAAAACGCAATAATAATATAGGTATCGTTATTATGTATATGATATTGGTAATACAAATATATCGCCTATTAATACATAATGTATACATATCGTATATACATACAGATAAGTATGTATATATATTTTTAAAAACCAAGTCAGAAAAAAAATTTTGAAGATATACATGTGTATGTATGTATGATTTTAAGATTTTTAAAGATTTGTTTCCACTTCTATTTTATATATTATAATGCATATTATCATATACTAATAAAATAATTAATATAAGCAACGTAGAACAAAATAGTGTGCCTAGTTTTTAGATTAACTGACAAATTAGAATAACCGAAAACTTTTTTTTCATCAAAGCTTTGACGTCGTTTTGCAAAGTTTTTATAAAATTTCTCTAAACTTTGACGTCGTTGATTTTGATAGGATTTTTTGACGTCATACATTATGAATATGATTGCTTTGATCATGTTTTGGCATATTATTTCTGTTAAAAATTTTCATTTTTTACAAAACTATAACAAATATTAATAATGATTGCATTGTTGCCGTATTGAATTGTTGCTACGGCAAAAATACAAATTACGATTTATAATTTTGAATTTCTTTTCGTTTTGAATAAAAATACATATTTGCTTTGAAAAGAAAAATTTTTCAATGAATATGAAATATTTTTTTTTCTATTATTTTTAATATACCTCTAAATACTACACTGTAAAAAAAATTTTCCCACATTAAAACTAGGAAATCAGGTTTCCTACTATTATTGTATTTAAATTACATTACGTTGAGTAATTTATAAAATTTTACTCTTTGTCAAAGTGATTTCTTTACTTTTTTTCTCTCTTTTTTACTTCTTCAATGGAGTAAAACTACTCGTTGTGGATTTAATATACATCATTCAATAGGAAAATTACAATTTTAACGAAGTAAATTTACTATAATAAGAATAATTTACATTAAATAATAGTAAATTTACTGAAACAAAGTAAATATACTCAAAATTTTACATTTTACCATAAACTAAAATACCAAGATGAGTAAATGCTGTATAAAAAAGTTGGACAAGTTGTTTCTATACTTTATTTAACAACTAAAGACAGTATTGTGCTTATGGAGGCAGTACCCGATGAGTTTTTTGCCTTGGTAATATTTAATTTAAAAGATTTCCCTCGATTGAAATTGAGATCTGATCACCCCACACACGAGACAGATTTATACAAACGAAATGTAAAAGAGTATAAAGCTGGAGAATTCGGGTCCTGGCGTAAGATCGTTGAACGTATTCTGACAATTTACGAGCCCCTTAAAGGTACCCCCAAATACTACGGAAGACTTAGTGTAATTCGCAATAAAATTATAGGTCAAGCTGATATCGTACTTGAATCATACAACACCCCTTTAAATTGGGAAAGAATATCTAAATGCCTTACTCTTCATTATGCCGACAAACGAGACCTAGAAACTTTGGAGTACCAGATGACAACATTGGTCCAAAGAAATAGGTCCATTCCTGAGTTTTACCAGGCCGTTTACCATCATCTGTCGCTTATACTAAACAAACTTTCGTCGATGGAAATGGGTGCCGAAAGTATAAGAAATCTTACCCAAACATATAGAGATAAAGCTTCAAATACTTTTATTAGAGGATTAAAAGGTGATCTCTCTAGACTATTAAGCATAAAGGAACCTGTTGACCTTCCTCAAGCCCTTCACCTTTGCTTGAAATTACAAAACGTAGAGTTTCACGCTCAGCATGCAAACCACAATAACACATCGAATCGTAGATATAACGTGCATCCTCCATCAATCCCTCCTAAACGTTACCCACAACAACCACCTCAAATGATCAGAAAACCATTTTATCCAGAATTATATTACAACCCCATGAACCAGTTTCATCAGCCAAATTACCCACAGAATCCGCAAAGACAACATCGAAACGAATCCGCTCCATTACCCCCTCCATTACCAAAACCAGAGCCTATGGATGTAGATCGCTCAATTCAATCTCGAATGGTAAATTACCAAAATCGCCCTAGACCTCAATTTGTTTCACAGGCACAGAAAAGGATGCCACCACTAAATTCTCAACAAGCCCATGTACCAAATAAGTACCAGAGAATTTTTAATACCGAACAACAGGAGAACGCTAGAAACCACGATGAACAAATGGATAGATACGCTGCTCAAATGGAACAATCAAATTCAAATTATGACCAAACACTAGCTGATTATACCAATAATCAGGATAACCACTACGGCTCAATAGAAATATCTGATGACATTAATTTTTTAGACTAAGCGGTTCTTCATTACCCTATATTGAGAAGGTAATGAAGAACGGAGAAATACTAAAATTCCTTATCGACACTGGCTCAAACAAAAATTACGTCCAATCTCGGTTAATAAGAAACCCTATCCCAAATCAGAAACCCTTTTATGCAAATTCGGTAGGAGGCAATATAAAAGTTACGCATCATGCTCTAATAGATTTTGTTGGACATAATATCAATAAAACCAAATTTTTCATACTCCCCAATCTCGCCTCATTTAATGGAATCATACGAAACGACACGCTGAAATCCTTGAACGCTGTATTCATACACAAAATAGCTATATGGTAATTGATTCAGGTATCAAAATTCCTCTTAAACAATATAAATCCGAATCAGTAAATACTATTGGCCTAAGAGCCAACCACCTTACGAAAGACCAACTAGAAAAATTGAAAAACATTTTCAAAAACGCCCCAAATCTTTTCTCTGACCCTAATGAAAAACTTACATATACTTCCAGAATCAAAGGTGAAATTCGTACTACTTCAGATGATCCTGTTTACTCGAAATCGTACCCCTATCCAATGGCCCTTAAAAAGTAAGTAGATAAACAAATACAAAAACTACTTGATGACGGAATTATGCGCCCATCCAAATCTCCATATAACTCTCCAGTTTGGATCGTTCCGAAAAAAATGGACGCATCCGGAGAAAAAAAATACCGCCTTGTCATAGACTATCGTAAACTAAATTCTATAACGATCCCCGATAAATATCCTATACCAGAAATATCTGATGTTCTAGCAAATCTAGGGAAAAACAAACTCTTCATTATTATACATCTAAAAAGTGGATTTCACCAAATCCCTTTAAAAGAGCACGACATAGAAAAAACTGCTTTCTCCGTAAATAATGGAAAGTATGAATTTACTCGAATTCCATTCCGCTTGAAAAATGCACCATCAATTTTTCAAAGAACTCTAGATGATATCTTAATAGTAAAGACAGATATCGGGTATATGGTGGGTATGAATATCCGGGTATTCACTATACCGATATGTGTCAGCGGGTATTCATTGGATATCCGGGTAAACATCGAAAGCAACCGAGTATGAAGCAAGTATCAAATACCCACATAAAACAGCCGAGTATTGACAGTGTTGTGAACTTGAAATGGAAAATTTTAGAATAAAAAGACAAATTGGAGCTAACTTCATATGAAAAAAAAACGTCAAATGTGTAGAAATGTGAATTTAATGAAAAGAAGAAGAAGAAGACTAAAATTTAAAAAAATCGTTATAATAAACATCAATATAATAAAATATCAATTATAATAATAATAATTATTAATATAATGATAATAAATTAAAAAACTAATAAAATTATTATAAATTCATTTAAAATTTCAATTTCACACAAATTCCAATCATATAATATACGTACGATACCCGGGTTATGTGTGTCACCTATGCGAGTATTGTCAATGCCCGGGTATTTATACCCGGATATTCATACCCACCATATACCCGATATTTGTCATTACTATAAGAGAACACATAGGCATTCGATGTTATGTGTACATAGATGATATCATTATTTTCGGCCGCGATGAAGAAGAACACCTCAAAAATCTAAATATGGTGTTCGAAACACTGGAAAAAAGCCAACATGAAGGTACAAATTGATAAGTGCGAATTACTAAAGAAAGAAATCGAATTTTTAGGTTTTGTAGTATCTACAGAAGGTATCAAAACCAATCCCCAAAAAGTTGAAACGATCGTCAACCTTCCACCACCCAAAACCTTGAAAGACCTCAGGTCCTTTCTTGGAATGTCAGGATATTACCGCAGATTCATCTGCGATTACGCTAAACTAGCAAAACCCTTGACATCCCTTCTCAGAGGGGAGAATGGCCGCATACCCAAAAACCTTTCCAAAAACAAGTTAATTAATCTTGAACCTCCAGCATTACAAGCATTCGAGAAAATAAAAAGCGCTCTCGTATCAAAGGACGTGATTTTAATCCACCCTGACTTTAGTAAACCTTTCGAATTAACCACAGATGCCTCAAATCATGCAATAGGAGCCGTTCTGTCGCAAGGTAATAAACCCATAACTTTCATCTCAAGAACACTTAGCAAAACAGAGGAAAACTACGCGACTAATGAGAAAGAGATGCTCGCAATTATATGGGCATTAAATTCTCTGCGAAACTTCCTTTACGGATCTAGAAAGGTTATTATTTTCACAGAACACCAACCAACCAATCTTTACTAAACCTAATTACACTGATAAAGAAATAATAGATATTTTTAAGAGGATTTATGTAAATCCTAGTACGATCAATGGACTTTTTTCTGAAGAACATATCATGGGACTGATACAAGAAGTATATCCAGTGCACTTCGGAAATTACAAGATTAGACAAACCCAACTACTCGTAGAGGACATACCAAATGAAGCTGAACAAGAGGAAAAAATATTGAAAATTCATAGAAGAACATACAGAAATGCAGAAGAGAATAGATTACAGTTGCTAGACAAATTTTACTTCCCAAAAATGAGCTCAAAAATAAGAAAATTAATTAAAAATTGTGCAACATGCAGAGCAAACAAATACGATAGACACCCTAATCACCCTGTTTTAGCTCCTACACCCATTCCCAACTATCCCTGCCATACAATTCATATAGACATATTAGTTGCTTTCGATTTGCCACTTTCAAGTACTTGCGAGTAGATAAGGTGGAAGTCTGTGCTAAATCATCTACACGTAGCTACTCATGTAAAATTTTTCAATTAGATACAAGTAGTTACGCACAATTTTTACACCAGAGGGCTTTATAGTTTAAAACTAAGAGCACTAGATGTGTTTTTCTTTTTTGTATGCATATTATGACAAAATAAAAATTATTTTTAGGTTTTGACACCTATCAAAATTTTTGTGTCATTCGATTTACCCATTTATCCAAGACACATTTTAGTACTCGCAAGTACTTGGAAATGGCAAATCGAAAGCAGCTATTTTCTACCGAAAAACATTTAGTCCTCACAGCTATAGATAAACTTACTAAGTACGCCAAGACAAGCATAATTCAATCCCGTTCAATTGAAGACATACGCAAACCTTTAAGAGACACCCTATTCTTTTTCTCAATACCAGAAATTGTTGTCATAGACAACGAGAAGTCGTTGAACTCAGCATCTATTACTTCCATGATAGAGGATGAACTTCGTATAAGAGTAGTTAAAACCCCACCTTATAGAAGCGAAGTAAACGGGCAAATCGAAAGGTTTCACTCAGCTCTTGCGGAAATCATGAGATGCTTAAAAGCAGACAAGACCCCTTGAAGAACTTCTCGAAAGGGCAACATATGAGTACAACTGCACAATCCACTCTGTTACAAAAAGAAAACCGGTAGAACTATTTTTTGGTCGCTCATCTAAACTTTCCCCCGAAGATTTTGAAAAAATCAGGTTAGATAACATAAAAAAATTGAAACTAAAACAGGAAAAGGACATGAAATATCACAATAAGAAACGGGAACCCCTAAAACAATACGAAGTAGGACAGATTGTCTACGTAAAACATAATAAACGAATAGGCTCCAAACTTACAATTAGATACATTAGGGAAGAAGTTAGGGAAAATAGAAACACTACAATTGTTACACAACCAGGTCGAATTGTACATAAAAGTAACATTAAAAATTAAATTCTTACAGATCAATCTTTACCGCCGAAAAAAAGCGAGGTGCAAATCCTAGATTATACGAACTCACAATTAGTAGCTATCGACTGCGGAAGAGCTAATACAGACTGGGAACTTTAAACTCATCCACGATATTGACTTACGGAAATATGACCAATTGATAAAAGAAGTAGACAACGCACTTAAAAATGACATACCAAGTGAAAACCCCATCTACCCCTATCTCAATCATGAATTAACTCAAATCAAGGAACTACTCGGAAACTTAAAACCTAAAATCACCAAAAGATCTTTAGATTTCATTGGCTCCGCCTGGAAATGGATCGCTGGCAATCCCGACAACGAAGACCTCATATTAATTCAGGACAAAATGAATTACGCAACACCGGAGGAAACCTGAGAATTTGCAAATGTTAAAATTGTAACTAATAATTTGTTCCTTTTGTACATTATTAATATCCCCATCACTATGAATGAGATTTTTGAAAAATTAATCATTAAACCTGTAAAAAGAAATAATTTCATGATATAAATAGAGAAAAATGTTGTATTAAAAAATCAAGATAAAGTTTATTCTGTAATAAAAAATTGTAAAGATTTTAATTCACTAATAATATGTAATCAAATGAATGTAATATCTAGACATAAGCAATTCTTCCTGTATCCCAAATTTACTTAGAAGCTCCAACTCAACTTGCAATATAATAGAAGGACAAAAAATTTCCACATTAGAGGAAATAACATCCGGTATGCTACTGTTAAATGAATTTAAAGGAACCGTTAAAATTAACAATGCATCTCGTGACCTCAACTGTACTTACCTTATAAAATTTAACAATGTTACAATCACAATCAATAACAAAACTTTCACATCTAACGAAACATCAATCCTAAGGATATTGCCAGCAATTATGCAGCCAACTCCACAAGAAAGTCAATATAAAGAAGTGTTATCTTTAGAGGCCATGAGAGAGTTACATTTGAACAACACTAAACAGATTAAACTTTTAAAAACAGAAGCCAAAATTGAAAGATGGACAAACTATGGGTTAATAACAATACTTACAATCATATTAGCAATAATAGTAAACAACAAAATAAAGATCAAATGGAGAACGAAACTTGTCATAAGTCAAAATTTCAATAATGCAACAGCTACAGAAGAACCGTATACCGATTTGAATTCATCCGTATTAAACCAGATTCCATTACCGAGCTTTTTTGATAAACCACAGCATCATTAATTCTCAAGCAGATGAGGACATCAGCATTTAAGCGTGGAGTAGTTAATACAGTTCTTAGAACTTTCTAAGAAATAAACTCTTTCACACACAAAAACCGTCATATGCCTAAACAACGTGACTACCTGATGGGAATCATAAAAATTGCTTACGACATGTCTGCTATGAAATATTTTAATTTTAATTTTTAGGTAATAAGAAATATTGTAATAGTTAGTAAGATTTATTGTAATTCAGTTTTTAATTGTCAATTAAAGAGTTCGGTTGTAAAACAATAAAAATTTCTTTTTTTTAAACTATTCCTATTAAAATTTGTTAACTTATTTGTATTCAATTTATTTCCTTCAAGAAAAATAAAAATTTAGTGTGATATTTTTTGTAAAATTTTTCTCAAACACATATACACATTTTTTTGTACGGTGATTAACTATGTATATTATTGGTCTTTTGCATTGAAAAATTCATAGAGGTAAAGGATGAAGGGTAATAAGGAAAAAGAATTTTTTTTTTATTATTTTTATTTTATTATTATTTATAATACTTCCAATTGTTTTTTACATATGTCGTCATTATATCTTTTCAAGCAATCCTATTGGCTATACGTAAATCACACAAATTGATACTATTGCCTATTAGAGATGATTTTGTTGAAATTTTTGTTTGCTAAGAATTATGATTTCCTATTACAAAAACGATTTTTAGTATTGTAAAATTAAGGATTTTTGATTGAATTTATGAATAAAATTATTTTCTAAAAGTATCGAAAAAATCCATTTAAAGAGTTTTGCTACTTTGCATTTAAGTTGTTATCATTACATTACCCTATTCCAATGCAGATATTGAGCGGATTTTTAGTACGATGAATATAGTAAAAAATAAAATACGAAATAAAATGAAATTGAAAACATTAGATTCTATCTTATCAATCAGATATGGCCTTCAAAGATACAACAAATGTTGTAACAATTACGAATTACCAAATGAAGTAATTAAAAAAATTGGAAATATAAAGACATGAAAATAGTGATTTTTTTGATGATATTATTCATTTACTGGATTGAAACTTGAAAGTTCCTTTTTATTTTATGTATATATTTCTAGGTATGTTTGTAATGAGTTTTTTAATAATTTTGTTAATTGTTATTTTACGCCATTTTTTTTATGGTTTAATTTTTTTTGTACTGAATACTCGATACAATTATAGGTTCTTTTTTAAATAAAAATGAATGAATGTTTCAGAAACAAATGAAAATTTTGTATTAGGCTAGTCGTACAGTGCTTGCGTATTTGCACGAATTACATTCGTCACAATTTTGACGAATATATGCGAACTATCCAAACAAGTTAAATTCTATTATAAATATGTCGTACATATGTCAGAATTTTGACAAAAAGTTGCAATTTGCAATGTGCGAACGATCCAATTTGAGCTGGATCATTCGAAATTATTATTTACTAAAAGCTATTAATGAACTTCTAACTTGCCGTAAAGTTATAACTAAACGATCTTCTGGTGAAATATTCACGATGTTATTTGAAATATAAATAATTGAAGGTATCTTCAGTCACTCGAAAATAATCGAAAAATTTCTTGTCATTTTTCATCAGAATGTAAATGGTGGGATTCGCCAAGTGTATTTCTTTTTTCAAAGATTTCGTTTACAAAAACTCTTTTACTTTGATACATAATAACTTTCTTTTAAGATAAGAACTCAATAACCACTTACCACCAGGCCCGTCTTATGCTTTAGGCACAATAGGCACTGCGAATTTTTAAAATTTAGCCACCCAATTTCTTAGATCTGGCTACGACTAGCCACCAAATTTCCTAGATCTGCGTACTAAGTAATTACATAAAACGATCAATTGAACTTAAAATAAACGATAATGAAAACGATCACGAAAATTCGATTATCGAACTTGCATTTTATAAATCGATTTCATCGTTATCGTTTTACCGATTCAACCGTTTGAACTGACATTTGTAACATTATTCTACGTGTTTATGCGTGCTCCGAATTTAATACGGATTTTGGTTTACTCCCAATTTTTTGTCGTATAAACTCGATAATTCGGATTTTGGCTTAAGCCCAATTTATTTCGGTTTAATCCCAATTTTTTTATATGTATGTGTGCGGTAAAATGCAATATGGCGGACTCTAATTTTTATGGTGAAAGTGAAGCTGTCACGTTCTTCTTCTTTTTTTTATGTGGAAGAAGAATAATATGTATACTATAAGTGTATAAAAATATCAACGTTTGCATGTACTTTTTTAATCCCAATTTTACCGTTTCTACGCTACTCCCAATTTAATCCCAAATTCGGATTATTTTTTCACCGTATAAACTGTTAAATTTAAATTTAGTAGGAAACACAAAACCTTGGCTTCGCTTCGACTTGGTAAACGTCAAATTTAGTTCTATACTTTTTGTATGAGAGTAAACATAAAAGAAAAAAATTATTGTAAAACAGAAAGATGGATAAATGACGCTTCTTTTGAAGTCTTGGATAAATGACGCTTTTTTGAAGCCGGTTGAAAAGTTTGTACTATGATGTCAATTTAATTTAAAAATAATAATAGAAAAAGTGAATAAACTAAATTAAAAATAAAGAAAAATTGATAGTATTAAACATTAGGATTAAACATTATTTTTACCATATACTATATTATATGAACTCCAGCATATTGATGTGTGAAGTTTTTTGATAAAATTTAAGAATTTTTAATAAAACTATTTGAAAACAATTGCCTTATTTGCGTATCAGGAATATAATATAATAAAAGTAAAATGTCTTTATTCTTCTTACATTTTTGAAACAAGAACTTCAACGTAAATTTACTTCAGGCTCCTAAACAAAAATTTAAAAATCACAAGTTAACAAAATCACAATAAATATCACACTTTCCTTTGTCGATAACAATTTCATGATCGTTTTACAATTCATTAAAATTAGATGAGAAAAACAGAAAAATCGATTTATGTAATTCAAAAACGATAAAGAAAACATACATACATACATACATATATGTGCTTTCTCCACATTTTCCAAAAAGTTAAAATTGCTTGTATTGTTCATGCTTAAAAACATGTGATAAAAGATTGTCATAGTCAAAGTTGTGTATATACGAGTACATTAGTTACAGAAGCACCAAAAAGAAATGTTAGCATTTTAAAATTATAAACCTTTCAGGTAAATTATTAATACCTACTGCACTTTAATAATTTGTTAATATTAATTAATTATACAAGTATTATAATAATAAATTATTATTAAAGTACAGTAGTATAAGTATTTGTGTTATTATTAGTAAGAATTGTAATATTTTTATTATAGAAATCATTCTGCTTAATGAAATAAAAAAATAATCATATAATTATTGTGAACGTAAAACAGTTTATATGTATTTCTAAAAATTCAAAAATTCGTCGCAGCTACGTCATCTGTAACCGATATTTTTATTTTAGGTTAAAACCCCCTTTTCAGCATACCTTCCTATTCAATTTACCATGATCAGTACCATCGACTTGGCAACCCTGACTTTCACTCTGGATAGGATAGTGAATACGAATAGTGATTATTGAGTAGTGACTAGCTAAGGTCAGGGTTGCCACGCTAAGGAAAAATAATGTGTCATTTTTTTTAAAAAAATGTGTCAAAATGTGTCAAAACGCTTAAAACAGGTTTTGCTTCTAAAACAGCATAAATTCCTCTTGATCACAGTACTATGTACTATGCTTAAGCAGGAAAAATAAGATACAATTAACATAATTCAAAATTTTTTATTTGAAAAAATAACAAATAACAAAAACAAATAAAATGAAAAAGGTCTTAAAATTGAAAACATAAATAAAATGGCAAAAAGAAATATTTGGGGACATGAAGAAACAGAAAACTTGCCCTAATATTTAAGTTTACATTCAAATATTAGGAAAAGTAAAAAATTCAAGGTTATAATTACTATATTTTGAACCACGTTTGAATCTAAACTGAACTCGATCTTTTGATCCAGGATACTGAAATACGCAAATCGAAGTTCGATCTTTCAATCGCTGGATCTTTGGATCTCATCATGTATACGTGGTAAGTGATACATTATCTTATCATACCAAAGAAAAATTGTTATGATGTTCTTTTGAAGAAAAATTTATTTTTTCGTAGTAAATACATCTATGGCTTATTTCTATTTCAATTCATATTAAAAGTGTGAAAATGTGTCATTTGGATAAGAAATGTGTCATTGAGTCAATTGTTAACTGATAAACTAAAAATGTGTCAGAAATGGCACAATTGTGTCAAAAAGGCAACCCTGGCTAAGGTACAGATTTAGGGCTACTTTTTCTCTGACATTTGGCGATTTATTGTTGAACAGTTCTGAGAACTCTGGACTGGAACTGGACGCAAAAAGTATCAAATATTATATATATACTTTTTGTGAACGTGTAAGTGAAATTTAATAACAGATGCAGAAGTTAGAAAATAGTGTAGTAATAATAAGGTGGTAAAAGTCATGATATTTATACAAAGTATAGTTCGAAATGTTCCCAAGAACTTTAAAACGATTCAATTTATCAAAAATGAAATTTATGAAATTATTTATATGACAGGAACAGAAAATTATCACACTTCACAAATTATTTACAAATTCAATTTGAAAGAGGAATGTCAATCTCCGCAAGGTATTTTAGACAGTGATGAGTATGTGCCTTCGACAGTTTTTAATACACGGTTGTTGAAGCCAAAAACGCAATTGGAATCGAAAATAGGAATAAAACCATCTATGTTGGAGAAGTTGTATGAAGCTGACCCAGATTTAAGAAATGATATAAATTCTTTCAATTTGTCTAGAAATATTGATTTTATATTAGAAAATGGTATTACCAAACAAAGCATTATCGAGAATCCATATATACTTAGAATGAATGCTGGTAAATATCTTAATTTGTAATTTAAATTACAAATCTATCACTCAAGAACTAAAATACTCTAAATTCCTATTCGTATTAGTTTTATATGTATATTTATTTTAATTCATGAAAATTGGTAGATGAAACTGATGAGAGAGATTTGTAAATTGTTTTTTCCACTTCATCCACATATTTTAAAAGTATTACATGACTTTATTTTTCAGATACTCTACAACAAAAAATAACAGAATTAGAAAATATAAAATATAAACACATAAATGATGTTGTTCCTTTACTTCGAATATCTAAAAAACTATTAGGAAAAATTTCAGATATCACAAAGAAGGAAGCAGTTATTTTTAAAGGAACTCAAAATAGAATTTACTACCTTAGTGAAAAATTAGAAGTTGAACCAAAAATTGTTAGCAAATATTTATCAACACGTTTATTTATGTTTTGGATGCCTCTGAACTCATTAATAAAAAGCCTGAATAGTATGCTTGAATTTGGTATTGAACCAAAAAATTTATTGAAAGATTTGTGGGCATTTCGATATGCACCAGATTGTATACGTGAAAGATTAGAAAGGGCAAATCTTGCAAAAAAGGACAAAATAATGCCGTGGATGGTTAGGTGTCCAGAAACAATTTTCCAAAAGTATATACATATTTAAATTTATAATTGAGGTAAAGATACACGGTAATGAGAAGAATACTTAACTACATATTTTAAAAAGTACAATAACGTATAAAATTTTATTTTAAATTTTCAATGAATCAAACTTAATTTTGATTGATTCATAATCAATGAATTATTTTGCTGAATATTTAAGACGCAAGATGATATATTTTGCCGTGTTTCTTCTTTTTTTATTTTATTTTTAATTCAAAATAAAGTCACTTTTTTTTAGATCCCTGAAATTGTCGTTAGATCAAAACCAATTATTAGGAGAGAAAAATTCAATTGTTGATTATTTGTCGCAACGATTAGGTTTTGACACGGGAACAACAAAGGGTATCATGTCTAAACATCCCGCTGTTTTTAAGGTGCGGATTAAAAAGGTAATAGGAAATGTTTATTTCTTATATTACTACTTTTCTTTAAATTTTCTTTTTAATTGAAGGTTAAAGAAGTTATTGATTATTTACTTGAAGCAGGATTTTCAACGTATGATATTGCTCGTGTTCCACGAATTTTATGTCATAAATTAGAAACAACGAAATCACGTCTTGAAGAACTTAAAGCTCATGGTTGTACACCAAGTTCGCTAGTAATAGTTTGTAGAAGTAAACGAGAATACGAAAAATTTCTTCGAAAATGGATTACAGTTGAAAATAAAATAAAAAGTAAACTAACTACAGATACAAAAACTTTTTAAACATTGTACATTGAAGCTATAAACAATTTGAAGTAAGTTTAAGAACAAAGCTGTTTACACAAATATTTGTTCGTGTAGAATAAAATACTTTTTATAATGTGTATATTCCTAAGTGCCCACAAAAAGTATTGGCTCACCAACGAATATCAAATATAAACCGTAATAACGGAAAAAAACTAAGAGCTACAACTAAATGATGTACTAGAGATATTTTTTTTATTGAGTTTTAATTTGAAAAATAAAACAAAATTTCAATGTCACTATAGTATAAAATACAAAAACAACAATAACTTCATTTATACTTCGAATATCACGCATAAAAAGTATTGGCTCAGTTTAGGTTTAACGGTATTTTAAGGCTTTGTTTTGCAAGGATACTAAGTGAAATGACCTCAATCTGTTAGGCATTGTAGTTCTGAGTTTGTTTTCATAACGATCAATCAATATTTAGTGATAAAAATAGTATATGTAGTTTGTAAAAAATGAGTCGGAAAACCCGTGAAACTACTGAAGAAAAAATAAAAATAATTGATTTATTTAAATTATATATATATATTAAAATGTTTGTCAATAGATCGTATTCTACTATTCAAAACATAATTGATAAATTTTGTGAAAAAAAACAGTTACAAATTCCTTAGGAACCGGTCAACCTCCTGTAAAATAATTTTATATTTAGTTGTAACTCTTCTGCTGGATTTCTTCAGAAGTCTCAACTAGCTGGGTATCACCAAAAATAGTATATAGGAAAAGATAAACATTTTCATATGTCGAAATGGAAGCAATTTTATTTTTGCCATTACCTGATATCAGGTGGCAACATGTTGAAAATTTTCATTAAACATTCTGCATACACTTCGCATCACTTGGATACATAATCAAAAATCTTTATCAACAATTTTCAAATTTTTGCAACACTTGATCATCGTCTATTAAATGGTAGCAGTGTAGGAATTTAGAAGAGACGGACAAAATTTTGAGGGGATAAGACAGCACAAAAAAAGGAAATGTTGCTGTTGTGTGAAGCAGTATATTATATATTATATATTATATAATGACAGCAACATTTCCTTTTTTTGTGCTGTCTTATCCCCTCAAAATTTTGTCCGTCTCTTCTAAATTCCTACACTGCTACCATTTAATAGACGATGATCAAGTGTTGCAAAAATTTGAAAATTGTTGATAAAGATTTTTGATTATGTATCCAAGTGATGCGAAGTGTATGCAGAATGTTTAATGAAAATTTTCAACATGTTGCCACCTGATATCAGGTAATGGCAAAAATAAAATTGCTTCCATTTCGACATATGAAAATGTTTATCTTTTCCTATATACTATTTTTGGTATCACCTTTGTATATGAATTTAACTATACTTTATTTAACAATTAAAGTCAGTATTGTGCTTATGGAGGCAGTACCCGATGAGTTTTTTGCCTTGGTAATATTTAATTTAAAAGATTTCCCTCGATTGAAATTGAGATCTGATCACCCCACACACGAGACAGATTTATACAAACGAATTGTAAAAGAGTATAGAAAAGTATGCCTATCCTGCCTGTACTGACTTTAATTGTTAAATAAAGTATAGTATTGACAAGTCAAGAATTTTCGTATTATCATCATTGCTCAAAAGAGGCGCTGGCGTCTATCAATATCGTCAATAAAATTTAAAAAAGAGAGCTTAATTTTTTTTCTGAGCTTTTGTGCGTACACTATCACTTGATGTATGCGATATGATTCATGTATATATACTATGTGTACATATGTATTTGTATAGTTCATTCATATATTCATATTATGAATTATAAGCGAAAAAGAAAAACAAAAAAACAAATATTTTTTTTCAAAACGCAATAATAATATAGGTATCGTTATTATGTATATGATATTGGTAATACAAATATATCGCCTATTAATACATAATGTATACATATCGTATATACATACAGATAAGTATGTATATATATTTTTAAAAACCAAGTCAGAAAAAAAATTTTGAAGATATACATGTGTATGTATGTATGATTTTAAGATTTTTAAAGATTTGTTTCCACTTCTATTTTATATATTATAATGCATATTATCATATACTAATAAAATAATTAATATAAGCAACGTAGAACAAAATAGTGTGCCTAGTTTTTAGATTAACTGACAAATTAGAATAACCGAAAACTTTTTTTTCATCAAAGCTTTGACGTCGTTTTGCAAAGTTTTTATAAAATTTCTCTAAACTTTGACGTCGTTGATTTTGATAGGATTTTTTGACGTCATACATTATGAATATGATTGCTTTGATCATGTTTTGGCATATTATTTCTGTTAAAAATTTTCATTTTTTACAAAACTATAACAAATATTAATAATGATTGCATTGTTGCCGTATTGAATTGTTGCTACGGCAAAAATACAAATTACGATTTATAATTTTGAATTTCTTTTCGTTTTGAATAAAAATACATATTTGCTTTGAAAAGAAAAATTTTTCAATGAATATGAAATATTTTTTTTTCTATTATTTTTAATATACCTCTAAATACTACACTGTAAAAAAAATTTTCCTACATTAAAACTAGGAAATCAGGTTTCCTACTATTATTGTATTTAAATTACATTACGTTGAGTAATTCATAAAATTTTACTCTTTGTCAAAGTAATTTCTTTACTTTTTTTCTCTCTTTTTTACTTTTTCAATGGAGTAAAACTACTCGTTGTGGATTTAATATACATCATTCAATAGGAAAATTACAATTTTAACGAAGTAAATTTACTATAATAAGAATAATTTACATTAAATAATAGTAAATTTACTGAAACAAAGTAAATATACTCAAAATTTTACATTTTACCATAAACTAAAATACCAAGATGAGTAAATGCTGTATAAAAAAGTTGGACAAGTTGTTTCTATACTTTATTTAACAACTAAAGTCAGTATTGTGCTTATGGAGGCAGTACCCGATGAGTTTTTTGCCTTGGTAATATTTAATTTAAAAGATTTCCCTCGATTGAAATTGAGATCTGATCACCCCACACACGAGACAGATTTATACAAACGAAATGTAAGAGAGTGTAGAAAAGTATGCCTATCTTGCCAACTCACTAGCAGACAAAAAGCTTTTTTCTTCATAGCAATCGTCATAGCAGACAACCACGGCATGGCATAACCGCTTATGTCTAAAAATGCAATTTTAGGTTTATGCGTTTTTGCCTTGACAACATAGAATTGCTTACCAGTAGCAGACTTACTTAGTACATAGTAGCAGACAGCAACTATCAACTATGATTTCTATCTATTATATTGTTCTTACATCACATCCCAGCAGCGCCCTCATCGATGGCAACATAGATGCTTTCATCAATGGCTATAACTGACCATAGCTGACTCTTTCGATAACAACATCGATGACTTAAAAAAATCAATAAATGAAACATGCTTAAACTACGTTTTTATATATTACTCATAATATATTAAATTTATTATATTTGTTTCATTTTTCTTGTTCATTGATGACAACATTGAAGAAAATGTCATCAATATTAAATATCGCCGCTGGGATGCTCTTTTACTTCGAATAGTTTATACATATATTATTATACATTTATGTATCCCATATTGTATATACAGGGTGTCCCGTTTGGTTTCCTTAACCTTGATACCATAGATAGGTCTCATCAAGACAAACAAAAAATCGTATCGGTGGGGGGGGAGGGAATCCCAACAGTTTCGCCGCTAGAGGGCGCTGAAGTTTTTTTGCTCTTATTTCACGATGTACCCTATAACTTTTTACAGGGGCACTCAAGGGTCACTTTGTGTTAAGAAAAAATGTAGAAGACCTTTTGACCTTTTCAACGATAACTTACTTGTTCCTCTTCTTCCAACTGTTGAAAAGTTACACGCATTCAAAATCAAAATTTTGTGAATTTTTCTCAAATTTTTGTGTTTAACCCTGTCTTTCTCAAAAAAGGCTTAAATTAACCCCAAGTTTTTATTGCAGAAAAAGAATGCTCGATTGATTCTGCACCGATTTCATTTTTTTCAAAAAATTCATAGTTTTCGAGATATTTGCATTTGAAAATTAGCACTTCTAGCTCCTAATATCTCGAAAATTATGCATGTTTCGAAAAAAATGAAGATAGCAAATCGGTGCAGAATCAATCGAGCATTCTTTTTCTGCAATAAAAACTTGGGGTTAATTTAAGCCTTTTTTGAGAAAGACAGGGTTAAACACAAAAATTTGAGAAAAATTCACAAAATTTTGATTTTGAATGCGTGTAACTTTTCAACAGTTGGAAGAAGAGGAACAAGTAAGTTATCGTTGAAAAGGTCAAAAGGTCTTCTACATTTTTTCTTAACACAAAGTGACCCTTGAGTGCCCCTGTAAAAAGTTATAGGGTACATCGTGAAATAAGAGCAAAAAAACTTCAACGCCCTCTAGCGGCGAAACTGTTGGGATTCCCTCCCCCCCCACCGATACGATTTTTTGTTTGTCTTGATGAGACCTATCTATGGTATCAAGGTTAAGCAAACCAAACGGGGCACCCTGTATATAGGGTAAATACCCAGTAACGAGCCCTCTTAAGGAACATTTTTAACCTTCTCCTTATATCACGCTTAAAGTATTTATTAAATAATAAAGAGTAAAATAAATTTACAATTTAACGCAAAAAAAATGTTTTTATTTCAATAAAATTATTAAAATTAAGAAAATAACTCAAAATTTGTGAAGACCAGCAACCAGCCCCTGAAAAGAGACAGTAACGAGCCCTTCATTTTGAACTGAATTAAAATGATTTTTTTTTTTTTTAATTTTTTGATAAAAAATATTTTTTATTGCTTTTATAGATCTCCTGAACGAAAACGTTGAGAAAAATGCCATTTTTTGTGGCACTTTACATTTATTAGAATTATATTTAAAATAAGAATTTGTAATGATAAACCATCCACGCATTGCAAAGATAACATATTTTTCTAAATACAATATATAGCAAAAATTCACATATACATATAGAGTAGAATAAAGCCAACGCCTAATTGGGCATTTTCCCCTATGTATATTTAAAAACTATGAAATTCGAATCATTTAAATTATATGGGTGACGTCACGCACATTTTAACGGTTCTCTTTTTCCATACAAAGTCAAAATGTGCAAAACAATATTTTTTTAATTTTATTCAATATTAAATGCGTAATCGCATTTCACAACACACATTTATATTTCCTATCATTTGTACCACGAGACGAAAGTTTATTCTAAAGCTTTTTAGAATTTTTATTTTCATACATCATTTTTTGTCTTCCTATTTACTCATCTTGGTATTTTAGGCCCTTATTATGTAAGTCGATTCGCGGTAGACTTAAAGTCGAGTCACAGTATTATAAGTTTCTATCAGTGTAGACTTTTTTCTATTCCATAGACTTGTCAAGTCGACAGCAATTTTGCCAGCGACTTCGAGTCTATTGTATGTGATTTAAGTTATATACACAATTTATGAGAGTTTTTTTTAATAGTTACATTGTGAATAGAACATTTATAACATAAATTATATAAAATAAATCTTAATAAGCACGCAAGTTTTAAAATGTTTGGTATAGATGAGGATCTTTGTGACCTTCTCAAATAAGGTTCTCGTTCTATATCTTCTAATAATTTTAGAAAAATCTCTTTCGTCAATCTAAAATTTTTCTTAAATCTGAAATATTTATGACAAACTTTAATAATAATAAGTATTTTTTATACCGAAAACAGGAAATTTACATGATTTCATCCATATCCAGAGGATTTGAATTTACTCTCAAGCGCCTTCTTTTCCGAATTATTGACAAAATCTCAGCTCGACGATCTTCATTAATTTCATTTTCAAAAACATCAAACCAAATAAAAAAACTCATGATTTTATATTTTGTCCGTTTTTATTTTATAAATTTATATGTAAAAAATAGCAAAATATATAGACTATTCACTTGAAAATATTAAAAATTAGTTATAAACAACAAAAACAAACGTGATTTGACAGATGTCTAGTAGAAAATTTTCCTATCAAACGGTAACTCTTTTTTAAAAAGTCTATAGGCTTACATAATACCATGACTTATTTCAATAGACTTGAAAAAGATGAGTCGATTCTATTCGCATCGACTTACATAATAAGGGCCTTAGTTTATGATTTTACTTAGAAAAAATGTAATGTTACACATTTTTGGGAGTATTGCTACAAGAATAGTTGTAAAGTTTACTATTAAAAAAATAGTAATTTTCAACGCATTTTTTAGATATACGAGTATATCATATATCTTAGTTTTTTTTTAATTTGGGAGTAAAATATGAGTTCAAAATAGCCAAATGTTTTTTCTGTAAATTTTATTATGTCGTTTTTTAAAATCGACAATTTTACCTCATATTTTTCGACAAAAATATGTTTATAAAATTATTCCTCTATTTTGATTTTGTTTTATTTTTTTTCACCATAATATGGAGAACTTTTTTGAAACCGATTTTGGGTTGCCAATTTGAATACTATGTTATAAATAATCATAAAAATTATTATTAATTAATTATTATTATAATACTTATTATTATTATTTAAACTTAAATAACGATTAAATTTCCCTTCACACTTCATCCAGACTTAGGACTGGCAACTTACAATAGTTGGTGTGTTTAAAAATTTGTGAAGTTCAAAGAGTTATTTAAATATGAACAGATTTTGTAATTATTTTTTGTCTTATATTTGTTTTTGCACTTGTTATATTTTAAATGTCAAAAATAACTTAATATGACGCATTACGCGTTTTTTAAATTAGAAAGTTTTTGGTTTTTATAAGATTTTCTATTGTTTGAATTCTTTTTAGCATCCATTATCCATTCACAATTTTTCCATAGAAGAACTGTAATCATGAATTCTATTATTTTATGATGATGTTAAAAACACTTTCATTTTATGTATTACTTATTGTATGTAATAATTTCACTTTCAAGAAAAGAGGTCATAAACTTGAAATTTATGATTTTTTTTTTTAAATTTTCTCAATTAATTGGGCTCCTGAAAAAAAAATTCACTAACGAACATTTTTTTATATTTATTTTGAAAGTTAATATTATCACCCATGTTCTGAATTCCACTTTTTGGGAATTCTTCAAGTGGTACTACATTTTCAAAGGTGACTGTTAAAAACGAGAAATAAGAGAGATAATTGTGATTTTAATAAAAAATTATCATTTTTCTTTAATAACTCAATTTCTATTAATTTTATGATATAACAATGTTTGGAAAAAATGTTTATTCAATAAAAATCTACAAATTTGTAGAACATTATAATTTAATATTTTTAGTAATTTCGGAGATTTAAGGAAAAATTGATTCTCAGTTTTATGTTACTTAATATTTATCACGGTTTTTCGTTGATTTACGTTGCTCATAGATATTTAATATATTCGGTGAATATAAAGCTAAGGATCTTCTCTACATTTCATTAGAACATAATTTTCATGTAACTTTAATTACAACTTAGTTATGATTGATTGGAAGCAATAAGTTGTGATGTCAATTTGGTACTTCCAACACATATAAACAATAAAATAAAATTGAGCATTAAGGCTTGGTACTATAGGAGTCGTTGACAGTACCTACAACAAAAACGAAAAAAATTGTATGATGATGTCATGCACATTTACTCCGTCCTCATTTTCCATATAAAATCGTCTAATTACAGTTTCAAGGATTTTTGTGTATGTTAAAATTTTTTTTATTGCAAAAACGGTCATAACGTATTTTTAAATCTAATATTCTAAGCGATTCTTTCTTGTCTGTCCGCTCTATGAACAGATTTAGAACTAAAAATTTATTTTTCAACAGCTTTTCTGTTTTGAAATATCTACTTCTTATTAATTATCTTTGATGGTAGAGACACCTATTGAGCAAAGATAATCTAAATGATGCCACTACCAAAGAGTAGATACTAATAAAGAGGAATAACTTTCGGGTAACGGTATATGAAAAAGGACGCAAACAAAAAAAGAGTACGAATATATACTATTATCACTAAAAAAAAAATTAAATTAAAAAAAAAAACAAAATCTCTTCAAGCGAGAATGAAATATCCCCTTTGTTTTTTCTTATAAATGAAAAACATGCATAAGACTGAAAAAGACAAGAAAAAACTAAGCCCAACCTTTTTTGTTATCTTACAAACATTTTTTACTTGTATAGGTTTATATTCTACACGCAAGTAAACACGTGCTCATCACTTTAACATGTGTTTGTTTATTTACTAGAAAAATTGCTCATCACTAGCACGTGGCTTCTAATTTTATTAGAATTTTTAGATCGCGCCAAATTTTGTAGGTAAAAAGCAAAGTATACGGTATGATATATATGATTACCTTATCAATATCAGTTCTGTTGTGATATATTAAAGTTAGTTTTTCTAAGTGATTTTTAAAAAAAATAATATAAAGTGTATTAAAATAATATTTAGTGCGTAAATGATAATATTATAAAATATTATTATTGCGAATTTTCATAAAATAAACTAGTGTACGAAAACAATTAATAAGACTATAAATAGAAAACCAAGTGCATTTATTTTTTAAAGATAAAGGGAAAAAAACCAAAAACTTTACTTAATTATAAAGAAATAAAATTTAATAAAATTAATTAAAAAGAAATAAAATTTAATAAAATTAATTTAAAAGAAATAAATAGTTTTAAAAAATACAATATTTTATTATTATTTTTTTAAAATATGGGTCGTCACTTTATTAGGTGCATTATATGTGGAGAAAAAAAAGATGGAGATGGAAAAATGTATTTCAATGATTTTTATAAGTGAATAAAAACACTAACTAAATTTACAAATTACGAAAAAGTCTTTTATTTATATTACTCGACGCAACTCTGGTGCTTTACCCTATATATTTCTCATCACTAATACAACTTTAACGAATCTTCTTTTTCAGTTCCTCATCATGATTTTTCTTGCTATCTATTTTTAACTCAGATACATGTGTATTAGTGCAGAAATTGCGCATTTATTTGAGATCTTATCAGTTCTTGTTCCTAGTTAAAACACTACCTTACACTATGCCACTACTATTTAACTTCAGATACAAGGGTATCACCTACGTGTAGGTGACACCAATGACTATATAATTACATCATAAGACAGCCCACTTGTCCGTTACTGACAGTTACATTTCAAATCAGCATAACTTTTATCATTTTAGCGATTTCTCCTTGTCCCCAAGTGGTTGGACATAGAACTAAAATTTTTGTGTTTGTTTTTTACATTACAATATGTATTTATTTAACCATATACTGTACGTGTGAAATTATTTTCTTAAGCATGTGTGTATTTTTGTTTTAGGTCGATAGGAAGGGAAAAATTATTGAGCGTACACTGTAATTTGAAATAAAATTCTTATTCCAAAAAATATTTATTTACGCGAGCATATTCATTGTAGCAAAAGAACAACTAAAACAAGAAACAGAAAAATCAAACCAGAAAAAAAAACAACAACAATAACCATTTATTTCAGCTTTAAAGAATGCTGTATCAAATAGGTATACATACATACAACTATATGCATGGGGACAAAAAGAAAAAGAAAAGAAAAAACCGTACAATATATGTATGTATAATTATAGGATATAATTACAAAATCCTATGAAATATGTACATTATCTATTCTGTATACACTATACAGTATAATATATGTACATATATCTATATGTCATATTATTTAATGATCATTATTTTAACGGACAAGTTGTATACCTATATAGTTTTTGAATGAATTGACTCATAATTTATATATGCGCTTATACATATTGTTTCTGTACGTTTTTCGTTTTTGCGATCTGTATTTTTTTTCCTGTATACGCAATTTCCATATTGGCTCTAAAAAGCCACGTTATTATTATTGTATATGTTTATACACTCACACACTCATACTGTTGATTTCGATTCATACAAAAATTATTCTTTCTATCAGAGCCTCCTTGGCTGGCCATCTGCAGGGAGAAAAATATTTTTTTTCAAGAAATTTTCATTTTGGTCTGTCTATATGGTATTTATATGGTTTTTGGCAGCTGTCAGCTTTTTTTTTGTGTTTTAAAAAATTAAAATTAGTGAATTTTGGTTTGTGTCACTGAAATTTGTTGAAAACTGTTTCATATATCAACTTTGCCCATTTAAAGTTGTTATCTGTATATCTATTATATTTTATTTGTGGTACAAGGTACTGCCCTTTTTATGAATGTACCTACGAACATTCATACGTGCGTACTTTGCGTTGTTTTCAAATTATGAGTAAAATTTTTTAAAACCATATACGAGTATTATATTATTGTACTTGAAGAAATTTGAAATTTTTTTTGTTTTCTTATTTTTGTTGTTGTTATATTTAAATCCAGTTTCAACCACATTTTTTCTTTCTTTTTTAACTTTTTGCAGGTATAAATACATTTTATACTTTTCTATTTTCATGAAAATTCGCATATAATTTTAAAAAAAAGTTATTTCATATTTTTTGTGGAAAGATATGTGATTTGTCAGTTTTGGACTATTATATTTCGGACTGGCCAATAATTTATTATATTTTGAGTGGCCAAAATTATAAAAATTAAAAACAATTGAGTTATTTAAAAAAATGATAAATATGATTAAAAAACTAAAATTCGTCTTTAAAAAAGTCATATAAATTTAAAAAAAAAAAATACAGTGTGTTTCACCAAATTTGTACATCTGTTTTTTTGCACTTTTTTCAAAAAATGCCCTATAACTTTTGAAGGGTACATTATGTGCCCTTGACTTTCTACAATAAAGTGAAGAAAACTTTTTGTCCTTTTATAATTGCCATGTATTAGCTCCGTATCTTTTACGGTTCAGGAGTTATAAGTGTTCAAATGCAAAAATTTGTGAGTTTTTACCCAATTTTTAGGGTTCAACCTTGTTTGGCTAGAAAAAATCCTGAATTAACTACTACTTTTTATTCCGGAAAATTAAAGCCCAATCGATTTCCTATCAATTGTTTTATTATTTTTACTGAAAAGAGAATAGTTGTCGAGTTATAAAGCATTTTATGGTGATGAATGTGCGCAAAACTGGACATTTTTCAATAAATATATAGAAAAATTCCCATTTTGATGGATTTTTAGACATTTTTTACTATAATATGCCTGATATCTCAAAATTTTATACTGCCAGTAATTTCAAATTTAAAAAAAAAAGTGGCCCAAGTTGAAAAAGATTAAAAACAATTGATTGTTCTTCTTATGACTTGTGATAAACATTTTTTAAGCTGAATTTTGATTTTTTAATTATATCTATCATTTTCCAGAAGAATTGTTTTTAATCTTTTTCAACTCAAGATATTGAGGAAGACCTCTTGAAAAATCTGAAAATATTAGTCTGAAATTCATTATATTATTGGACACGTGCTTTTACATATTACAGTGTAAATTGAAAATAGGTGCTTGGAATGCTAGTTTTCAAGTGCAAATATCTTGAAAACTATGCATTTTTTGAATAAAATGAAGATAGCAAATCGATGTAGAATTAATTGGGCCTTCATTTTCTGCAATAAAAAATGAGGGTTAATTTAAGCCTTTTTTGAGTAAAGCAGGGTTAAAGTCCAAAAATCTGTGAAAAAATGACAAAATTATGGTTTTGAGGCCTTATAACTTCTGAATGGTCGGATACACAGCAGCAGGTAAGATGTTGATGGAAAGGCACAGAAGTCCTTCACAATAATGTAAAAGAGTTGGTGAGCCTAGCGTGCCCTTGTAAAAAGTTATAGGGTAAAATATGAAAAAAGTACCAAAAATCTTTAACCCCCTCTAACTCCTAAACCGTTGAGATTTCCCCCTCCCCATTACCAATACGATTTTTTGTTCCCCTCGCCGAGACCTATCCGTAGTTTCCCGGTCGGACACCGTAACGGAATCACCCTGTATATGTACATATTTTTGCATGTACACTAATGCGTGCTTACCGTCTGTGCACATTTCATTTAATATGTATTTGTTTTTTTTTCTTCTTTTTTTTAAATTTGTTTCATTCGGTTAGTATATTTTTTATTTTTTCATCCATAGAATATCAATATGTATGTACATACATTATGTATGTAAATATATTGTATTGTATAGGAACATGAATTAGAATTTGTTTTCTGATTATTGAATGCATAATAATATGAAAAATTTATCCAATTATTTTTATTTTTTTTATAGTTTTCGAAGCTATGAGAAATTTTACTAAAATCCAGAATCCAGATCCCGCCTTTTTTTTGTTTTTATTTTATGTAACTATATATTTTTTTTTCAAATGAAAAAGGGAATTAAGATATTTTGTTTTCAATTCAAGTACCTAATTAACAACATTAAAATACACATTTAAACACATTTTATTTACCCATATTTTTATATTTCAAAATGTTACATAATATGAGGTAGTTAGATATGTTGGACTCTACAAATTTTGAGCAATTAGGTGTACCTATACTACCTAAGTTATATCAGCATTTATGTAAGATCTATATTACAATATAGAACACGCATGCTGTGTAACCTCTTTTCCATGAAGTGCGATCAAGCACCTTTTGTTACATAAAATATATTAGCTATAAATCATACCAATAGCATAGTATGTCCTTACTCTTAACGGTTGTTACTTGTTATCCTTTAATCCTTTCTCCAGGAAATGCGATCAAACATCTTTTATTACACAAATTATATTAACTAAGATGATCATAAATCATAACCTTAACGGTTGTTATCCTTTAACCCTTTCTCCAAGAAATGTGACCAAACATATTTTATTATTATTACATAAACTATATTAATTACGATGATCATAAATTATGCTAACAACATGATATATCCTTACCCTTAACGGTTGTTATCCTTTAACCTTCTTTCCAAGAAATATTAAAACTATGAATTAAACTGTAAAGTATAAACTGTATTTTATGTAACAGAGTATGTAGTATTATTTTCACTTAAGGAAAAAGTATATATAAGAACTTATTAGAAAATAAGATTGGAATTGTATTTTAGACTCAAATAAGTTAAGACTCTTTTTGTCACTACTATATCGCTGAATAAATTTATATTTTTTAAACTTTGAATTTCGAGTTTTATAATTGGCGCAGTCGGTAGGTTATCTCAAAAATCGTGAGATATCTTTTTAAGAAATTTAAAGAATAAAAACATTTTTCGAGTAAATGATTTTAAATTCACTTGGAATCGTGATTTAAAGTGATGTGGTGCAATTAAGACGAATATATAAAAAAACAAAAATAATAATAATAATAGATAATAAAAAAGAATTATATTGTATATATAAATAAAATAAAAGAAAATAGTGAGAAATAGTTTTGTGTTTGTTCAAATAAAAATTTTTTTTTGTGATACATAAATATTATATGTTTGTGAAATTAAATTGAATTATTAAAAAAAAAAAAAAATAAAAAAAAAAGAAGAAGGAAAAACACTAATTTTCCAAAATTACAAATTTTATTAGATTGTAATAAATAAAAATTATACACTTTGAATAAGTTGTACTACATATATCCTAAAAGTTTTAAATGATAAAAATGCTATAAAGTGCTCGCAGTTTATATGATATGTATGATAAAGTTAAAAAAAAAAAAAAGTTGAAATATATATAATAATAATAATAATTTAATAATAAAGAAAAAGAAAAAAATAAAAAAAATAAAATAAATAAATTATATAAAAATTTATGTGGGTGTCACAGTTAAAATCTAAGAAAAGTGAAGAAATCCGGAGACCTTCCCTTACAACAAGTTCCAGTACAACAACTATTTCTACAATAACAACAGCAAAAGCTATGGCGGTAACAACAAATACAACAGGTATGTTAAGTTTATCTATAGAACCCCTTAAATATATAGAAAAATTGCCGGAATTCAGTGGTAGAACCGAGGAACTGACAACCTTTGTGGATGCAGTAGATGACCTCATGCCAACCTTTTTAAAATATGATGCAAATTCCCAGAAAATATTATACACTATAATTAAGTCTAAAATTATTGGTAGAGCTAGAACAGTTATAGAAATACATAACCACATAAAAAAGTGGATAGATTTAAAAGAAGTCCTTTACAATAGTTTTTCAGACCAACGTACTTCATTTCAGTTATATGATGAATTACGAGGGATTAATTTTAAGAATAATACCTTAAGTTTTTATAACGAAATTCAATGTGTGCTTCGCAATTTAAATAATAAAACAAATATTGAGTGCAAAAAAGCAAATTTATCTGAAACAGACACAAAAGAAAAAATTAAAAATAATATACAAATAGGGCTCCAAATTTTTAAAAATAAAATAACGGAACCTATGAAATCCATATTAATAAGTAGAAATCCCGAATCTATAGAAGAAGCATTAAGGATTCTCAGTGATGGTGGTTACCTTTATCAAGACAAAAAAAGCACAACAATGCAAAATAAAAGTAAGCAAAACCACCATCTTCAGTATCCAAGTAATGTAGCGCACCCTCAAAGTTACCAATTTTCGCGTAATGTTTATCAACCTCAACCTGTTAATAGATACAGGAACGGGAGGGACAATAATTCAGCTTTTTCCAGAAACTTACGGTACAATAATAACCCTTTTAATCAACGAAATAATTTACCCCCTCCTGAACCTATGGATGTAGATCTTTCCACAAATTCTAGGACGTATTTGTCAAGGCCTGTGCAAAATTTTCCCTTAATTGCTTCGGAAACTTTAGACCAAACAGTGAATTACCTTATATAAAAATCGAAAATAAAATAAGGCCCTTAAAATTTATAATAGACACTGGCGCTTGTATGAGTATTATTAATGAAAAAATTTGCAACCCTAAATACTTAATTAAAGCAGATCCAATCATACTAAAAACATTAAAACATTATGTAGTATGTGATAAACAAGTAGAAATTCCAAGTTTTAATGAATTCGGTGATAACCAAACGTTAAAATTCCTAGAAACTAATTTCCATGATAAATATGATGGTCTCATAGGAAATAATATTTTAATAGCCCTTGAAGCTAGTATAGATTATAAAAATAGATGTATAATAACAAAAAATGAAACCCGAATCCCATTATTCTTCAACGAAAATGAAGAACGTCAATATGAAATATATAATACTTTTAGTGCTAATTTCCAAAATCCAGGTGAAATTAATAAAGTAAAAAGTAATATATTAAGTGAACTTAGAATGGAACACTTAAATGAAGAAGAAAAAAATATCTTAATTCCGATTATCAAGGAATATAAGAACATTTTCTTTTACGAAGGTTCAAACCTAAGTTTTACTCATGCAATTAAACATGAAATTAAAACTAAAAATGAATATCCCATATATACACGCACATACCGTTATCCTGAAATACACAGAAGGGAAGTAGACAAGCAGATAAGAGAAATGCTTGACCAAGGTATCATTCGACCAAGCCAATCTCCTTATTCATCTCCAATTTGGGTAGTTCCAAAAAAACCAGACGCATCGGGAGAGCAAAAGTGGAGAATTGTCGTCGATTATAGGAAATTGAACGATGTCACCGTAGACGATAAGTTCCCTATCCCAAATATTGACGACATTTTAGACAAGCTAGGCAGATCACTGTATTTCACTACATTAGATCTCGCAAAGGGATTTCACCAAATTGAAATTTTAGAAAATGATATCCCGAAAACTGCTTTTAGTACCACCAATGGTCATTATGAATTTACAAGAGTTCCCTTTGGATTGAAAAATGCTCCTTCAACGTTTCAAAGACTTATGAATTCAGTGTTAGCCGAACACATAGGTAAAATTTGTTTAGTGTATCTTGATGACATAATTATTTTCAGTTCAAGCTTAGCTGAACATGTCCAATCCATAAGAAAAGTATTTCAAACTTTGAAAAAAGCAAATTTAAAAGTTCAATTGAATAAATGCGAATTTGCGAAAAAAGAAACTGAGTTTTTAGGTCACATTGTAACCACGGACGGCATTAAACCTAACCCTGATAAAATCAAGGCGATAGTAAATTTTCCAATCCCGAAAACTGTAAAACAAATTAAAAGTTTTCTAGGTCTAGTTGGGTACTATCGAAAATTTATTAAAGACTTTGCAAAGGTAGCAAAGCCATTGACTCTGAGATTAAAAAAGAATAGAAAAATCAATTTCCAAGATTCTGATTACAAAGAATCTTTTGAAACTTTAAAATTACTCATTCTAAACGACCCTATCTTAAAATATCCTGATTTTTCCAAATATTTTACCTTAATAACCGATGCATCTGACTATGCACTTGGAGCAGTCCTCTCTCAAGAAGGACATCCTCTCTGCTTTGCAAGTAGAACTTTAAATGACCATGAGAATCGGTATTCTGCTATCGAGAAGGAATTATTAGCCATAGTATGGGCCACTCAATATTTCAGACCATATCTCTATGGTAGGAAATTTACAGTCAAAACTGATCATAAACCATTGCAATGGCTTAGCAACCTGAAAGAACCAAATTCAAAGCTCCAAAGATGGAAAATTAAACTCGAAGAGTATAACTTCGATGTAGAATACATCAAAGGTAAAGAAAATGTCGTTGCTGATGCATTGTCGAGAATAGAAATTAATAACAATGAGATTCAAGAACAAAATTCTACAGCTGCTACTATACATAGTGCAGACGAGGACAATCAAAGACATATCCCTATATCAGAACGTCGTTTGAATATATACAGAACCCAAATTATAATAAAAAAAGGAAAACAAAACCACACCGAAACAAAAAAAATTTTCAATAGAAAACGTCTCATTTTTACAAGTATCGAACCCAACGAGAAGCACTTTTTATACATTCTTAACAACCACATGCCTAAACGGGGACTCGTGGGTGTATATATTGAAGAGTTGGACTTGTTTAAAATATTTCAAGAAACTTTCATTAAATGGAGAAACGACAGAACTCCAGTTAGAATACATAAAGTTTCGAAAATATTACATGACGTTAACAATCGATCAGAACTTCATGAAAGAATACTTAAAGAACACAACAACAATAATCACAGGGGCATAAATGAAGTTTACACAGAATTAAAAAATTTTATATATTTTCCTAAATTTAAAGATGAAATACAAAGAGTAATCAATAATTGCCACGTTTGTAATCTTGCTAAATATGAACGTCATCCAGTTAAAATTCCATTCCAAAATACAGAAACTCCAGACAAACCCTGCCAAATAGATCATATGGACATTTGGTTCTATCGAAAAGACAAATTCTATCTTACACTTATTGATAAATTTTCTAAATATGCACAGGTAATCCCCATTAGATCAAGAAACTGGATAGATCTTAAAAATGGATTAATTCAGTATATAGGAATAGCTGGTAAGCCTCAAAAGATAGTGACAGATAACGAAAGAGGTTTTGATAGCTTAAATTTACGAAATTTTTTTAAAAATGAAAATATACAGATTCATTTTACCACACCTGGTCTACATACGGGAAATTCTGACATTGAAAGATTCCACAATACCTTGAATGAGCATATAAGGCTCCTTAAAGTTCAAGAAACGTTAAATAAATGCCCGAATGAGGAAGACTTAGTTAGCTTAGCATTAAAATATTATAATCATACCTATCATTCAAGTACTGGACAAAAGCCCATAGATTTTCATACTGGTAAAATCTCACATGAAGAATATGCAAAAATTCAAAAAAAACAAAAATTATTTAAAGAAAACAGAATTAAATACCACAATAAAAGTAGGAAAGAAGTGAATTTAAATCCAAAATATGTCAAAAATCCACAAAGAAACAATAAACTAGATCCGATAAATATATCAAAAGTACTTACTCCCCATAATGATACTCACTACAAAGATCCCCGAAATAAATTTATTTATAAATCACAATTGAGTAAAAAAAAGAAATATCAATAGTAACAAAAATTTCTTTCATTTCCCTAGGTTTTATCCTTTTAATACTGATTGTACCAACCTTTCAACAATTCATCGAAATAACAGAAATAAACAATGGAAATGGGTTCACCCTAATTCGACTTGACGAAGTCAAAATTATCCAGAATTATACTAAAGTAATTCATCAAGTTAATTTAACTGAACTTCAAGTTAGTATTGAATCAATCGAAAACACCATTATTAATACGTCACTACCAATCCCACATTCTCTTAAATATAAATTAGAAAATCTAAAAAATGAATTTACAAAGTTATTACCTCACAAAATAAAAAAAAAGAGGACTGATAAACATTTTGGGTAGTGCCTTACATTTTATCGCCGGAACAATGGATGCTGATGATGCTCAAGAAATAGCAATTCGTTTTAAAGCAATTGACGAAGGTAACCACGAAATTATAAGAACCATAAATAGTCAAATAAAAATCAATGAGCAATTATCAAAAGAAATGAACAAAATAACAGAACACATAAATACCCAACAAACTCTAATACAAAACAAAATAAATGTTCTAGAAAAAAGTTTATATGGATTAGATATTAAGTTTGAAGAAAATATTGTATTTAGTCACCTAAGCGAAAATATTGATATACTAATGAATTATGTTCAAAATATTAAAGAAATAATATTGTTAAGTAGGTTAGAAATATTAAGTAAAGATATCTTAACGTACGAAGAAGTAGAAACCTATAATATTAATATTGAAAAAATGAAATACATTAAACTAAGTGTAGCACAAATGAATAACCTAATTCTTTTTATAATTCAGATACCAAATTTTGCAACTCAAAAATTCTTTAAAATGTTAATAGAACCAATTCCAAATAAAGACAAAAACTATCAAATTGTAACACCATATAAGAATGTTTTAATAGAAAATAAGAAGGTATATAAAATACCAGGAAAAAATAATAATGTAATTAAATATCTACAACCAATAGGCGATAAGTGTATAAGTAATATATTTAACAATGATCTCATTAATTGTAATTTTGAACTTAATAAAAAAAGAGAAATAAAGCAAATTACAGAAAATATAATTGTAACCAAAAATATTAATATAACGACATTATTTCACACATGTAATGATCAATATGAAATAAATATTACTAATAACAATATAGTAAGATTTGAAAACTGTGAAATAAATATTGAAAATGTAAAATTTGAAAATAAAATCTCAACATATATGGAGCACATAATACTACCAAATACAATAAAAAATATTCAATATAAAGTGTTGAATAATTATACAATAGAAAAAATCCATGTACAAAATATTGAAAATATCAAAGAAATAAAAGAAACGAAAAGTCAAAACATAAAATCACATTACATAAGTATAACCACTGATACATTAATAATTGTTAGTTTAGTATTAATTACACTTTACTTGTATTTAAAAATTAAAAAACCCAAAAATAACATAAACATAAAAATTTCTGATCACAGTACTCGCCAGGAGTCGAATCTTAGGGATGGGGAAGTTATATCAGCATTTATGTAAGATCTATATTACAATATAGAACACGCATGCTGTGTAACCTCTTTTCCATGAAGTGCGATCAAGCACCTTTTGTTACATAAAATATATTAGCTATAAATCATACCAATAGCATAGTATGTCCTTACTCTTAACGGTTGTTACTTGTTATCCTTTAATCCTTTCTCCAGGAAATGCGATCAAACATCTTTTATTACACAAATTATATTAACTAAGATGATCATAAATCATAACCTTAACGGTTGTTATCCTTTAACCCTTTCTCCAAGAAATGTGACCAAACATATTTTATTATTATTACATAAACTATATTAATCACGATGATCATAAATTATGCTAACAACATGATATATCCTTACCCTTAACGGTTGTTATCCTTTAACCTTCTTTCCAAGAAATATTAAAACTATGAATTAAACTGTAAAGTATAAACTGTATTTTATGTAACAGAGTATGTAGTATTATTTTCACTTAAGGAAAAAGTATATATAAGAACTTATTAGAAAATAAGATTGGAATTGTATTTTAGACTCAAATAAGTTAAGACTCTTTTTGTCACTACTATATCGCTGAATAAATTTATATTTTTTAAACTTTGAATTTCGAGTTTTATAATTCCTATAAAATTTTAATAAAACCTTGCAGCCGGGAGATGATCACAGTCATTAAGTGCGTTCGAATCACACGATTTATCTGATAATTATCACTTCCACAGTTCCACATTTGTTCTACATATGTTCCACCAAAAACCATATAATACCATATAGACAGACCAAAATGAAAATTCCTTGAAAAAAAATACTTTTCTCCCTGCAGATGGTCAGCCAAGGAGGCTCTGATAGAAAGAATAATTTTTGTATGCACCGAAATCAACAGTATGAGTGTGTGAGTGTATAAACATATACAATAATAATAACGTGGCTTTTTAGAGCCAATATGGAAATTGCGTATACAGAAAAAAAAAATACAGATCGCAAAAACGAAAAACGTACAGAAACAATATGTATAAGCGCATATATAAATTATGAGTCAATTCATTCAAAAACTATATAGGTATACAACTTGTCCGTTAAAATAATGATCATTAAATAATATGACATATAGATATATGTACATATATTATACTGTATAGTGTATACAGAATAGATAATGGACATACATATTTCATAGGATTTTGCAATTATATCCTATAATTATACATACGAGTATATTGCTGGTATGGGTTTTTCTTTTCTTTTTCTTTTTGTCCGCATGCATATAGTTATGTATGTATACCTATTTGATACAGCATTCTTTAAAGCTGAAATAAATGGTTATTGTTGTTGTTTTTTTTTCTGGTTTGATTTTTCTGTTTCTTGTTTTAGTTGTACTTTTGCTACAATGAATATGCTCGCGTAAATAAATATTTTTTAGAATAAGAATTTTATTTCAAATTACAGTGTACGCTCAATAATTTTTCCCTTCCTATTTTCAACTTTTGGTTTTTTCAACACCCAAATTTCAACAGGTACTTTGAAGGTTTTTCGATGATTTTTATTTTATAAAATAGAATAAAGTTTAAATAAGCTAAACATGTACTGCCTAATTTAAATCACCGATTTTTGTAGAAATAATTCATTATATAATTATCATAATCGGTTTTTATAATAACAAAAACTAATTTTATTACAAAACTATCTATTGTTTTTTCAAAAATAGCGTTGAAAGTTGCAAATTGGTTTCTATCCAATAATTTCAACTATTTTAAAATTTAAACAAGGCCTATTTAATCAGTCCAAATTATCGAGCTCATACTGTATATATGTGTAATTTTTGCTTTTTTTCTTTTAAATGAATATTAACATTAAAATACAAGTGCAAGTTAACACTTCGTTCTATTTCAAATTTTATACCCTCGAATCAGTTTTAAGTAACAAAATGTAACATTTTTTGATTCTTTAGAAAAGAATGTTCCTGTGAAGCTAGGAAGGTGGAATTTGGCCAGAATATTCTTTGAACGGTCTTATATTGCATGAACTTTGAAAAGTTTAAATCCGTTCACTAGGGCAAAAGTTTAAATTTAAAAAATTAAATATGTAATTCAATATTTTTAACTTTTACATAAAAACCTTTCAACCTTCAAACCTTTAGACCTTTCAAAGTTCATGCAATATTAGACCGTTCAAAGAATATTCTAGCCAAATCTCAACTTCCTAGTTCCACAGGAACATTCTTTTCTAAAGAATCAAAAAATGTTACATTTTGTTACTTAAAGTTGATTCGAGGGTATAAAATTTAAAATATAACGAAGTGTTAACTTGCACTTGGTACTGTTAAAAATTATAGAACAAGAAAAAAATGCTAACGAAAAACCAAAGGTCGATTCTCTGTAAAATTATACCAAAATTTTCACTTGCTTCAGTAAAAATGTTGAAAAGAATAGCTAAATATAAAAAAATTCTTTGTTTTTATAGGCAGCTGACCTGATATCGGCATTGATTTTTAGTATAATATTACATACAATATACATTTTTATTTTTTTTTTAATTACTTCACAATGTCATCTGCGTTGCCTGAAATGTCCTCATAGATTTTAATTGCTTATTGTAAGAGATCAATTATATGAGTTTTCTATTAAATACTTTTTTAAAGGACATGTGTTACAATAAAACTATAAATGAGACAATTATTAAATGCTTAACAATTCATAGAATTCTTAAAGAAAATATTAAGAATGTATTAACAAGGTTGTGTACGAGTCTTCTCCGTTGCCGCCTTCATTTCAGATAAATTTAAAACATAAGGTCAGAAAAATTGAAATGCGCTATATAGTTTTAAAAGTGAGGTATAGAAAAATGTACAAGTATTAAGTCTCTACACTTTTATTATCCAACAATATTTTAATAAAATTCCTCACAAAGTGTCTTCGATGTTAACAGAGAATCGACCTAAAACAAAAATACACACATGCTTAAAAAAATCATTTCACACGTACAGTATGGTTTAATAAACACATATTGTAATGTAAAAACACAAACACAAAAATTTTAGTTCTATGTCCAACCACTTGAGGACAAGGAGAAATCGCTAAAATGATAAAAGTTATGCTGATTTGAAATGTAACTGTCAGTAACGGACAAGTGGGCTGTCTTTATGATGTAATTATATAGTCATTGGTTCCACTCACCTAGTTTTCCATTCTTTTCAGTAGATGTCGCTAGCTTTTAACTAATCTTAAAGTGAAAAAAGTGATAAAAATTTTTTTGGTTCACTTGCTGTGTGGAACTAATCAAAAAAGAAGAAGACATGTTTAAAAAGTTGACTGTTTATGAATTCTAAATTGTCAAGATGGAATATGAAGTAGAAGTACTTACTCACTAAATTTGATTAAGTTTTTCACTAAAAATCAACTGCCTATGTACATAAAAGAACTCGAAACTTCGACTGACAGTCAAAAATCAGCTAGCTGATATTTTTGACGTTCCAGTCATCCAAATTTTTCAGTTTAATATCAATTTGTACGATTTGAAGCTTCGCTTATTTTAAATCAGAACCGAACTAATAATATCAGATAAATCGTGTGATTCGAACGCACTTATTATTAGAAAATTAGAAAATCGCTAATGCTTGCAGAGTGTTAACATTATAACACAAGGCAATTAATAATAGATACACAATTTCATATAAGCAAATTGTTGTACATTTGCTTGGCTATTGAAAAATCTGATAGCCAAGTAAAAGCTTTTGTGTTTTGTTATTTGCCGTTCTAGTTCACCTAAAAGTTTGAAAATTAAAAATTTATATGATTTCACCACAGAACAAAGAATTACTTGGCTTATGATTTACCAATACTCGTGTTTCAGGCTGAAATTTTTTTCACGTATCACATATGTATGTACTTATGCATGCATGTTTATTTATTTAGTTTTTGTTGTTTAATTGTCATTCAAAATAAGTTATTTAATTTTTTTTGTTAAGCAACTACCTACGTAGTATTGTAAATGTTTTGTCGGCTTAGTGCTTATTTGTTCAATTGACCATGCATCAAGTTTTGAGAAAAACGAAATTAGTTTGAAACAGTAAAATTCCATACAAAATAAAAAACAACAGAAATTATTTTTTGGGTAAATGGAAAAACACTGGGTTAGCTTTATCCTAGTTCATTTTTTTTATTTTAATTTGCATTTTTCTACAAGTTATTCATCAATATTTAGAGAGATATACGTTTGGATATTGAACAAACTTCTATGAGCAACAAATACCTATTTTTAGTAGAGGGGTATAGAACAAAATTGAATTGAATTAACACCATATTCATTTTTATATAAAAAAGTCGCAATAAAACAAAAGATAACAAAAACATTAACATTATTTAAATAATGGATATTGAACAAATAAGCACTAGGCCGACGATATGTTCTTTTTTATACCTAATTAATGGGTTCGTAACGAAATCCGGAAAGACAAAATCCAGAAAGACAAAATCTAGAAAGACAAAATCCAGAAAAGACAAAATCCAGAAACGACAAAATCCAGAAACAACAAAATCCAGAAACGACAAAATCTAGAAACGACAAAATCTAGAAACGACAAAATCTAGAAACGACATAATCCAGAACGACAAAATCCAGAAAAAATCCAGAAGAAATTAGTTGGCGCCGCCAACTAATTTCTTCTGGATTTCTTCTGGATTTTTTTATAAACTCATAAAGGTACATATCTTGTGTTATATTTTAATAAAATCAGTTATCACTCATTTAGTTTAGCTCAGCAACATCAAAGTAACACACAAAATCACTGTAGTAACAAAACAATACCAAAGTAACACACAAAATCACTGTAGTAACAAAGCAACATCAAAGTAACACACAAAATCACTGTAGTAACTAAGCAACATCAAAGTAACACACAAAATTACTGTATCAAGAAAAGGTATAAAAACCTTACACTTAAGCCTTGATATCCTCATTCTAAGGTTTTTATTTTTGGTGATTAGTGAATTATTATAAAAAAAAAAGTGATAGACTGCATATTTTAAATTTGAAGAAATTTCAATTTGAACTAGTTTGGTGTTAATTTATTAAGAAATTAAGTTACTTAATTAATTGAATTTTTTTAATAATATTCTGTGTATTAATTGAAAAGATGAACGATAACGAACCAGTTTTAGAAATAATAGCTTCTAATAAAGGTGGTATAAAATTATCCCTTAATGGGTTTATATACCACGTAGACAAAAAAACGGAGAAAAGCATTAATTGGATATGTGAAAAAAGAAAATCTTTTCACTGTAAAGGAAGAGTTACAACAAATTATACAAGTGAAGGTCTACATACAATTGCACGATCTCCAACAATACATAACCACGATCCCATGGCGTCTGATAAAAGTGTTTATACAACAAATAGTTTAGTAAAAGATAAAGCAGCAAGAAGCGGATTGAAGTCATGCCAAATATTATCTTCTGCTACAACTAACTGTGAACCATTATGTAGGAAATATCTACCTTCGAAAAAAGCGCAAAATAGAAAGATTCAAAGAGTGCGACGTAAATTACTTTTCAAAGAGCCGAAAACCATTAGTGAAATAGATATTCCCGAAACATTACAAGTAGTTGAAGGAGAAAGATTCCTTCTGTCTTATAAAACTTTTGATGACGACTGCATAATTCTTATGGGAACAAAAGAAAATATTCATTGGTTGGCACAATCAGATATATGGATTATTGATGGAACATTTAAAGTAGTTCCGTCTTTGTTGCGACAACTTTTTACAATACATGGACGCGTTGGGAATCAGTCAAATAATGAAACAGTACCTCTTATTTACTGTTTAATGTCTCGTAAAAACATAAACTGTTATAATGAGATGTTATACGAATTATTAAGATCGGCAGCTGAATTCAATATATCTTTAAATCCAAACATAGTATTGTCAGACTTTGAAACAGCTAGTGTAAAATCTTTTAAAAGCTTTTTTCCGGATGCTATATATAAGGGCTGTTTCTTTCACTTTGGAAAAATTATTTGGCGCAAAATACAAAAAGAAAAGCTTGAGCGAAAATATGGAACAAACGAACAGTTCTCACTACAAATTAGGCAACTAAAAGCACTTGCTTTCGTACCTTCGGAAGAAGTTCCACAATACTATGAGGCAATAAAAACTTCTAATGCAGATTTCAAAAAAATTGCTAGTTTCCTTGAAACAAATTATATATATGGAAAAAAAAAAAACGAGGAGTGCAAAATCCACCCGTATATCCTCCGTCATTTTGGTCAGTTTATGAGAACATTATAAACAATTTTCCACGAACGCAAAACAAAGTTGAAGCGTGGCATAGAAGATTGGGTTCA
Source organism: Bombylius major (assembly GCA_932526495.1). Classification (NCBI taxonomy): domain Eukaryota; kingdom Metazoa; phylum Arthropoda; class Insecta; order Diptera; family Bombyliidae; genus Bombylius; species Bombylius major. Next base: position 19,232,799 of record OW052045.1, read on the forward strand.
TTAATAGGAACACACGCAAATTTATATAATTTGATACAAAATCTTCAAAAGGAGCAGATAATGATAAAAACATTAATAGAAAAAATTAATTCCGGAGAAAAACAACCAATAAAAAAGGCATATCAAGAAAAAGAAGAAAGAATTAATCTGATTTTATCTGAAAGAACAAATTACTCCAAAGAAGAATATTTAAGAAATATTGCCAAAAACTTTTCTTTGGCTTAATTTTTATTTTACTATATTAGAATATATTCAAATTTAGCTTATGTTTTTTTATTATATATTTTAACTATTTTATATTTAAATTCCTTTTATATTTTATCTATATTACACCTGAATTTAAAGTGTGATGATTTGAAACAATGTATCTTAGTATTTAAAAAATAGGTTTTATCTTCGTATGAAGTGCAATGTTTAAAAATAAAATTTAAAATCAAATAAATAAATAAATTAATATGTATTTTATTCAACATTTTCTCAATATTTTAGAAAATAAAAAAAAATTTTCATTTTTTGTTTGTCGCTCTGGATTTTGTCGTTTCTGGATTTTGTCGTTTCTAGATTTTGTCGTTTCTGGATTTTGTCGTTTCTGGATTTTTTCGTTTCTGAATTTTGTCGTTTCTGAATTTTGTCGTTTCTGGATTTTGTCTTTCTGGATTTTTTAAAAAGTTCTGAATTTTGTCGTTTCTGGATTTTGAAAATCTGGATTTTGTATGGATCCCCTAATTAATGTTTGAATTTGTAAAATGTAAATCGATGAAAATTCGAGGTTTTTTTTTACCGTGTTGCACTTTATCTCGAAAAGTATGAGAAATACAAGAATTACGGTTTTTGGTCCACGGAATGCTAAAATATCACTTTTTCAGGAAAAAAAATTAAAAATTTTCATATGAAATGTATGGTATACATTTGTATATGGGGAATTCCATGTGTAACGGGTGTGACATTTTGGCTCTTAAATATTGAAAAACTCGTGCAACAATTGCATTCTAATTATACTTTTATGTTCCTTATATGCCTTCTAGCTTCTGGTGAAAACAAACGACTATTACGATTAAAAAGAAAACTTCAAATATCCTTAATCAGAATCGTCATTTTAGTAGCGTAACGGGTGTGACGCTGACGATTTCGAATTTCACGGATTTACGTGTATTTCACTAAATATCCTAAAATTTTCATATGAACAATTCCAAAAATTATTTTTTATTATTTCTTAAAGCTAAATTATTGTCTTGTTCTTATTTTATTTATTTATTATTTTTTGTTGTTTTTTTTTTTTTTTTTTTTTATCTTTTTCTTAATGATTTAATTTATACTAAAACTTATGGTTATAGGGCCCAATACTATACTAAAATAAATGAAGCTTCAAAGTGTCTTAACTTAGGACCTATGATTTAATTTACACTACGTTAATTTTTTTTTATTTGATATATTTAACTATTCTATTCTTGTGTACTAGCATCTCTTCCTCCTTTTCAGGATTTTTAATCTTCACATTAGAACCCTCGATTTCGGTAATTATATATGGACCAGTATAGATAGCATCGAGTTTGTGTCGAGGCTCTTTTTTTAATAGTATTTTTTCGTTAATTTTGAAATCAAAATTTTTAATATTATGATCATGAATATTTTTATTCCTTATTTTGGAAGCGTGCAGCAATTCTTGAGCGACTTTGTGTATTGTATGCAGTTGAAATTTTAGTTCCTTGGAATAGTTGTCAAAGTTGTAAAGGGGTTCAACTTTGCCATTAAGTAAGAATTCCGGTGTATTTGGAATTTTGCCGAAAACTAGTTCAAAAGGCGTGAATTTTTCTTGAAAACAAGCATTTGGTGTTGTATTGTGACAATAAGTAAAATATTTTAGATAAATGTCCCAATTATTTTTATTTTCGTTTATATAGGATCGGAGATATTCGTTGAGTACGCGGTGGTTTCTCTCGACTGTTCCTAACGTTTCATGATGGTAAGCTGTTGATATTTTATGTTCAATGTTAAGGAGATCAAAAATTTCTTTGTTAAGTTGGTTTTTATATTCGGTTCCTCTGTCAGATAAAATAACTTTCATCGGACCGAAGATTAAAATGCAACTTTCAACAATAGCGCGGGCAATTGTTTTAGCTTCCTTATCTGGGACAGGGGACGTTATTAAAAATTTGGTTAGGTTGCAGATTATTGTGACTGCGTATCCATGGCCAGTAGAAGTTTTTTGAAAGGGACCGATAGTGTCAATAACAACTGTGTCGAATGGTTTCTGTGGTGTCTCTGTAATTTGTAAGGGTTCCGTGTTTTTTGCTTTTATTTTATTAACTTGACATTGTTTACAATTTTGAACGAATTTAGCTACGTCCTTGTGCATGTTTTTCCAGTAAAAGTTCGATTTTAGTTTAGCATATAACCGTTTTCGTCCGGGATGTCCACCAAAAATTGGATCATTATGGTATCTTTCTAGTAGTTCTTCAATTTTATTTTTATTACATATTAGTTTAGGTTTATTTATTATCACGATTTTTATATTTTTCAAACATTTGTTTCCCGTTTCTTTAAAGTAACTTATTTTAAATAAGGCGAATATGCAATCATCATTATTAATTTGGACTTCTTTAATATTTAATCTGTCAGCTTCTTTTTCTAATTCCAGAAGTAATAACTCTAATGTTATTTTCTGCTTGACAGAGAATTCGTACGAATCAATCTTTATTATGCATTTTCTTTTACTAAATACTTTTAAGATTATTTGTTCTCTTTCATAATTGACATAAAATTTTATTTTTGGGCTTGACCATTTATTTAGTCCTTCATAAACTTTAATATTACATTCAATGTTACAATTTTCCTTAACGAATTGTAAATCTTCATATTTATTGTTTTGATTTAAATTATTTTTATCACAATTTCGCTTACGAAATTGCGAACCTTTAAAGTTTAGATTTTTGTCCTCACTTTTGTTTATATTATTTAATTTATTTTTATTTATGGTATCAGTATCAACGTTTTTATTGGTCATTGACCTAGTTTGGATGGCAAAGACTTTAACAATGTTAGTATGGGTAATTTTCAAATCATCAATCGTTATACGAGAAAGTGCATCTGCAACAACATTTGATTTTCCTTTAATAAATTCTACCGTAAAGTTGTATTCTTCTAAGTCTAGTCTCATTCTAGTTAGTTTTGAAGAAGGATTTTTTAATGAAAAGAGGTAAGTTAGTGGTTTGTGATCGCTTCTAACTAAAAAGTGGGTTCCGTATAGATATGGTCTGTAATGTGAAATTACGAAATGAATCGCGGTCAGTTCCTTTTCTATAGTAGATTTATTTATTTCTCCCTTTGTAAAAGATTTGGATGCGAATGAAATAGGTAAGTCTGCGCCGTCTATATTTTGAGACAAAACTGCTCCTGCTGCGATATTTGACGCATCTACTGTTAGTATGAATTGTTTTGAAAAATCGGGATAACTAAGGATTGGTGGGTTTATTAAACTTTTCTTGAGTTTTTCGAATGAATTTTGGCATTCGTCGTTCCAGATAAAAGGAGTGCGTTTTCTCGTGATATTATTTAAAGGTCGGGCTAACTCAGCGAAATTTTTAATAAATTTTCTATAATAATTCATAAATGCTACGAATCTTCTTGCCGAGTCTTTATCATTAGGTTTTGGGTAGTCTATTACTGCCTGAATTTTTGAATCGTCTGGAATAATGCCCTTGTCGGTGCATTTGTGTCCGAGGTAAGTTACTTCATTCTTAAAAAATTGACATTTTTCAGGGTTGAGTTTCAAATTAAATTTTCTACAGATTGAGAATATTGTTCTTAAATTATTTAGATGATGTTTTTCGGAACATCCAATTACAATAATGTCGTCGATATACAAGAAGCATTGCAGAGGTGTTGCGCCTGCAAAAGCTAGTGACATCATACGAGAGAATGAGTTTGGAGAAATATTAAGTCCGAATGGTAAAACTTTCCAACGATAAGATCCTGAGTTAGTGCTAAAGGAAGTTATGTCGCATGAGTCTTCATCTAACGGCACTTGATGGAAACCAGAATATAAATCTAGAACTGAAAAGAATTTTGTTCGCCCGAGGTTGTCCAAAATATCTTCGATACGTGGAAGCGGAAATTTATCTGCAATTAACTTTTTATTTACTAGACGGTAGTCAATGCACATACGCCATTTTGAGCTTTGGCCTTTCTTTGGCACTAAAATTAATGGGCTATTGTAATTAGATTGGCTTGGTTCAATTAGTTTATTTTCAAGAAGGTTATTGATTTGTTTTTCGATTTCCTTCTTTTGTGTGAATGGTAAACGGTAGTTTTTTACATAAACTGGTGTATTGTCTGTTATTCTAAGTTTCTGTTTATAGAAGTTATTAACAGTCATAGGATCAGATTCTAAAGCAAACACATCAGGAAATTCTTTAACTAAATTTAAAAGTTTGTTTTTATAAAGATCGTTTGTGTTTTTTGAAATGATTTCAGATAATTTTTGAATCCTATTAGGGTTAGTAGTTGTTTGAATATTTGACAGTTGTAGAACATTAAAGTCGGATAAGGGTTGTGTTTTGAGAGTGGTGTTGGATGGAATTAGAATATCTGTCGTAGTATTCATGACGCGAATCAGAGGTGTTTTTGAAGCTACTATTGTTCTTGGTATGAATACTCCTTCCGATATTTCTTGGTCAAGAATGACACATTCTTCGTCTATTGGTAAGGAAAATTTTCGAACTACTTCGCAACGAGCAGGAATTGCTATTGTTTCTCTAGTTGGTCCTTCAAAGATTGGTAAAATTAACTTTTGTGCACCTGTTTTTATTGTTACAGACATATTTTCATAATTCAGATTACATTTATAGAATTTAATAAAATCTTTGCCTAGAATGCCGTCCGCTGGAATATTGAATTGATCAGAAACTACATGGAATTCGCAGAAAAGTTTTTTATTTTGAACTAAAATATTTGTACCGACTGTTCCTAATGATTTTATTGTATTTGAGGTAATACCTTTAATATTCATAATGTTATTTTTGTTTACGCAAAAAGGTTCTGTGATAGCGGAATGTTTAATAATTGAAATATCTGCCTGAGTGTCTAATAAGAAGGTTTGATCGGAAAAATTTAGTTCAGTTTGAATAATGATGTAGTCAGATAGATTTAAATTTAACGTATAAACATACTTGGCTGGATTGATGATTGAATCGTTTAAAGTTTTGAAGTGCTTTCGGCACGAGCCTCCTCCATATGCCCATACCATTGGGGGGCTGTGGCGTTTTCCGAATATCTAACGTTTTTGTTATTATTTCTGTTGTCGTTATTGTATCTATTTAAATTTTGACGTTGATAATGATGATTTGGTTTATAATGATTGCTATTACAATTAATATTATTTCGGTAATAATTGTTATTAAACTTTTTTCTGCTATTGTTACCGTGAGAATAATTTTTTGCAGGGTGAAAATTTCTTTTCGAATTTTTATTTTGAAATGCGCGATATGCTAATACTTGACGTTCTTTACTTTCAGAATCTATTTCTGTTATAAATTTCGAGACAACTTCTTTTGGGTCGTTAAACTTACTAGAAGCTAAAACCGATTTTACAAGATCAGACCTTGCTGAAGCTCTACACATTTCAACGGTTTTTTCGATGGTCATTTCGTCGGCTTTATTACCAGCAATACCTTCCATCACGAGTGATCTTCTAAAAGATTCCGCTAATTCTTCAGCTTGCTTAGTAAAGTCTTGGAGGGTCATTTTGTCAATTCGAAGTGCTCTCATTCTACCTTCCACTACTTTCGAGCTTACATTTTTTATTTTGGTTTTTAGACAGTTTACTATTTCTTCAACTGTTGCGTTTTCGTCGATACATTCTCTTGCTCTACCAATTAATTTAGATATTACTACATTTTTCAAAGTTCTTTTTAATCCCTCAGTTGTGGCTAAATCTTTCATGATGTTGACAGAGTCTATAAATGATTGTAAAGTCAATGGGTTGCTATCGTAATTATTGAGAGTTGAAGCTAATATTTTAAGAAATTCGGGAATAGAAATGTCCGTCATTTTGTTTATTTCTATCGCGGTATTGGAACTCTTAGAATTATTTTCTAGCTGATCTGGTAAATCTTTAGTTTCTGTTTCAGTGTCAGAATTGTCACTAATATTCTGTAGAGTGTCTACTACGGTTTCAGTTTTATGACTCGTTGACGCGTTCGCGGGGAGGATAATTAGACCTGCAATATCTTCGGGAAGTTTATAGTCACAATTCAAAATTTTAAATGCTTGTTCAACTTTTTTTCTTGCAAATTTTAAATTTTCCGAAAGTATTTGTTTGTCGTTAGCATTTACCTGATTCCAAAGATTTCTTATTTCAACTATATACCTATTGTAGGTGCTTATTATTCTATCTCGATTTGCATTCAATGTAGCTTGATTTGCTGATATACTTTCTTTCAAAACTGTCTTTGTTGCTTTGACGAACTCTTCTCTTAATGCCTTTAAATTTATGTCCATTTATTTCAGAAAATTTGCTTCAAGAAGTGCTACGTGCTTCAACTTTATTTTCACATTAGCTTAAAATTTAAATAAAAATTAAAAATTAGAAATTTGCATATACTTAGTTTGTAATAAAATTCTTATAAAATAATTAAAAGAGTAAAAAAAAATTGTATCAGATTTCAAAATGAAAAAAAAATCTTTCGAAATTTTTCATACATACAATATATTAGCTATCAAGTTGACTTGATATAATAAAATGCCAACACATCACTTTTAAATAAATTCTTCTTTGTCTTTAATATTATTTTTCACATTGTTTTGTAATAAACTTTTCCTTTTAACAAACTTGTCGTTACATGCTTTAAATTTTATTTTGTTAACGTATGCAAGATTTATCTATGCTAAGAAAAAAAAATTTATAATGAAGAAAAATAAAAAAAAATGTTTTTGCGTTTAAATATTTTCGGAACGATACTTAAATTTTGCTGGTTTTCAAGTACTGGCGACAATTGTGATGAGTACCTCTTCCTTAAGTATCTGCGATGTGAGTTGTATACCATTTGCAATAATTCAATAATTTTTACAGCCGCGATAATAGCCAATAGTATGATGATATAAGCATTATGGACTGTAACTTCTTCTAAAACTATATTATTGTTGACCTGACCTGTTGATGGGGCATCTTGAGTTGTCGTCTTACTTTGAGTAGTTCCCATATTTGTTTATTGATTTGATAGTTTTTATTATATATTTCACTATTGTTTCACTTATGACTTCTCCGTTAACTATTATATTTCTCTGATGTATAATGTATATTTATATGTTTTAATGGAAAACAGGAATTAAATTTCTGTATCACTCAAAATTAGATATTAATTGTTCTTAACAAGTAACATATTATCGATAAGTTCTTTTTTTTTTTTGAGAAATAAATTTAAAACATAAGGTCAGAAAAATTGAAATGCGCTATATAGTTTTAAAAGTGAGGTATAGAAAAATGTACAAGTATTAAGTCTCTACACTTTTATTATCCAACAATATTTTAATAAAATTCCTCACAAAGTGCAATGACTATATAATTACATCATAAAGACAGCCCACTTGTCCGTTACTGACAGTTACATTTCAAATCAGCATAACTTTTATCATTTTAGCGATTTCTCCTTGTCCCCAAGTGGTTGGACATAGAACTAAAATTTTTGTGTTTGTGTTTTTACATTACAATATATGTATTTATTAAACCATATACTGTACGTGTGATATTATTTTCTTAAGCATGTGTGTATTTTTGTTTTAGGTCGATTCTCTGTTAACATCGAAGACACTTTGTGAGGAATTTTATTAAAAAATTGTTGGATAATAAAAGTGTAAAGACTTAATACTTGTACATTTTTCTATACCTCACTTTTAAAACTATATAGCGCATTTCTATTATTCTGACCTTATGTTTTAAATTTATCTGAAATGAAGGCGGCAACGCAGAAGACTCGTACACAACCTTGTTAATACATTCTTAATATTTTCTTTAAGAATTCTGTGAATTGTTAAGTATTTAATAATTGTCTCATTTATAGTTTTATTGTAACACATGTCCTTTAAAAAAGTATTTTATAGAAAACTCATATAATTGATCTTTTACAATAAGCAATTAAAATCTATGAGGACATTTCAGGCAACGCAGAAGACATTTTGAAGTAATTAAAAATAAATAAAAATGTATATTGTATGTAATATTATACTAAAAATCAATGCCGATATCAGGTCAGCTGCCTATAAAAACAAAGAATTTTTTCATATTTAGCTATTCTTTTCAACATTTTTACTGAAGCAAGTGAAAATTTTGGTATAATTTTACAGAGAATCGACCTTTGGTTTTTCGTTAGCATTTTTTTCTTGTTCTATAATTTTTAACAGTACCAAGTGCAAGTTAACACTTCGTTCTATTTTAAATTTTATACCCTCGAATCAATTTTAAGTAACAAAATGTAACATTTTTTAATTCTTTAGAAAAAAATTCAACCTTTCAAAGTTCATGCAATATAAGACCGTTCAAAGAATATTCTGGCCAAATTTCAACTTCCTAGCTTCACAGGAACATTCTTTTCTAAAGAATCAAAAAATGTTACATTTTGTTACTTAAAATTGATTCGAGGGTTTAAAATTTGAAATAGAACGAATTGTTCACTTGCACTTGTATTTTAATGTTAATATTCATTTGAAAGAAAAGAAGCAAAAATTACACATACATACAGTATGAGCTCGATAATTTGGACTGATTAAAATAGGCCTTGTTTAAATTTTAAAATAGTTGAAATTATTGGATAGAAACCAATTTGCAACTTTCAACGCTATTTTTGAAAAAACAATAAATAGTTTTGTAATAAAATTAGTTTTTGTTATTATAAAAACCGATTATGATAATTATATAATGAATTATTTCTACAAAAATCTGTGATTTAAATTAGGCAGTACCTACATGTTTAGCTTATTTAAACTTTATTCTATTTTATAAAATAAAAATCATCGAAAAACCTTCAAAGTACCTATTGAAATTTGGGTGTTGAAAAACCAAAAGTTGAAAATAGGAAGGGAAAAATTATTGAGCGGGCACTGTAATTTGAAATAAAATTCTTATTTCAAAAAATATTTATTTACGCGAGCATATCATTAGCAAAAGTACAATAACAACAAGAAACAGAAAAATCAAACCAAAAAAAAAAACAACAACAATAACCATTTATTTCAGCTTTAAAGAACGCTGTTTGCTGTATCAAATAGGTATACATACCTACATAACTATAATATATGCATGTGGACAAAAAAAAAAAGAAAAGAAAAAAACCATACCAGCAATATATGTATAATTATAGGATATAATTGCAAAATCCTATGAAATATGTATGTACATTATCTATTCTGTATATACTACAGTATAATATATATCTATTTGTCATATTATTTAATGATCATTATTTTAACAGACAAGTTGTATACCTATATAGTTTTTGAATGAATTGACTCATAATTTATATATGCGCTTATACATATTGTTTCTGTACGTTTTTCGTTTTTGCGATCTGTTTTTTTTTTCTGTATACGCAATTTCCATATTGGCTCTAAAAAGCCACGTTATTATTATTGTATATGTTTATACACTCAAACACTTATACTGTTGATTTCGATTCATACAAAAATTATTCTTTCTATCAGAGCCTCCTTGGCTGGCCATCTGCAGGGAGAAAAATATTTTTTTTCAAGAAATTTTCATTTTGGTCTGTCTATATGGTATTTATATGGTTTTTGCAAAGTGTCTTCGATGTTAACAGAGAATCGACCTAAAACAAAAATACACACATGCTTAAGAAAATCATTTCACACGTACAGTATGGTTTAATAAACACATATTGTAATGTAAAAACACAAACACAAAAATTTTAGTTCTATGTCCAACCACTTGAGGACAAGGAGAAATCGCTAAAATGATAAAAGTTATGCTGATTTGAAATGTAACTGTCAGTAACGGACAAGTGGGCTGTCTTTATGATGTAATTATATAGTCATTGGTTCCACTCACCTAGTTTTCCATTCTTTTCAGTAGATGTCGCTAGCTTTTAACTAATCTTAAAGTGAAAAAAGTGATAAAAATTTTTTTGGTTCACTTGCTGTGTGGAACTAATCAAAAAAGAAGAAGACATGTTTAAAAAGTTGACTGTTTATGAATTCTAAATTGTCAAGATGGAATATGAAGTAGAAGTACTTACTCACTAAATTTAATTAAGTTTTTTACTAAAAATCAACTGCCTATGTACATAAAAGAACTCGAAACTTCGACTGACAGTCAAAAATCAGCTAGCTGATATTTTTGACGTTCCAGTCATCCAAATTTTTCAGTTTAATATCAATTTGTACGATTTGAAGCTTCGCTTATTTTAAATCAGAACCGAACTGATAATATCAGATAAATCGTGTGATTCGAACGCACTTATTATTAGAAAATTAGAAAATCGCTAATGCTTGCAGAGTGTTAACATTATAACACAAGACAATTAATAATAGATACACAATTTCATATAAGCAAATTGTTGTACATTTGCTTGGCTATTGAAAAATCTGATAGCCAAGTAAAAGCTTTTGTGTTTTGTTATTTGCCGTTCTAGTTCACCTAAAAGTTTGAAAATTAAAAATTTATATGATTTCACCACAGAACAAAGAATTACTTGGCTTATGATTTACCAATACTCGTGTTTCAGGCTGAAATTTTTTTCACGTATCACATATGTATGTACTTATGCATGCATGTTTATTTATTTAGTTTTTGTTGTTTAATTGTCATTCAAAATAAGTTATTTAATTTTTTTTGTTAAGCAACTACCTACGTAGTATTGTAAATGTTTTGTCAATTGACCATGCATCAAGTTTTGAGAAAAACGAAATTAGTTTGAAACAGTAAAATTCCATACAAAATAAAAAACAACAGAAATTATTTTTTGGGTAAATGGAAAAACACTGGGTTAGCTTTATCCTAGTTCATTTTTTTTATTTTAATTTGCATTTTTCTACAAGTTATTCATCAATATTTAGAGAGATATACGTTTGGATATTGAACAAACTTCTATGAGCAACAAATACCTATTTTTAGTAGAGGGGTATAGAACAAAATTGAATTGAATTAACACCATATTCATTTTTATATAAAAAAGTCGCAATAAAACAAAAGATAACAAAAACATTAACATTATTTAAATAATGGATATTGAACAAATAAGCACTAGGCCGACGATATGTTCTTTTTTATACCTAATTAATGTTTGAATTTGTAAAATGTAAATCGATGAAAATTCGAGGTTTTTTTTTACCGTGTTGCACTTTATCTCGAAAAGTATGAGAAATACAAGAATTACGGTTTTTGGTCCACGGAATGCTAAAATATCACTTTTTCAGGAAAAAAAATTAAAAATTTTCATATGAAATGTATGGTATACATTTGTATATGGGGAATTCCATGTGTAACGGGTGTGACATTTTGGCTCTTAAATATTGAAAAACTCGTGCAACAATTGCATTCTAATTATACTTTTATGTTCCTTATATGCCTTCTAGCTTCTGGTGAAAACAAACGACTGTTACGATTAAAAAGAAAACTTCAAATATCCTTAATCAGAATCGTCATTTTAGTAGCGTAACGGGTGTGACGCTGACGATTTCGAATTTCACGGATTTACGTGTATTTCACTAAATATCCTAAAATTTTCATATGAACAATTCCAAAAATTATTTTTTAATATACTGTAGACACTTGAAGGAATCTTAGGGAAAAATTTTATAATGATTAATGCGATAATTTTTTTACAATTAAATAAAAAGTAACGTAACGGGTGTGACATATTTTGTAACGGGTGTGACAGCGTTACAAATTTCTATTAGTGAGTAGCAAAAAATTTGTTTTTAACATTATGTTTCATCTTAATATCATCAATAATTTAAAATTAATAGTGTTTGGGAAAAATATTTATAAAATAATATATACGTAATTGTTACAATAGAGAAAAATTCGCTATACCTGAACCCCTTTCATTTTACCTGGACTTTTGGTTGACCTGTCTTTGCAATGTCTTTATGACAGCAACTCTTGTTTCAAAAATATTTAATATAAACCAAAACGCTAATTTGGAATAGTAAATGTTCTTAAATAACTTTATTTAAAGTAATAAAAAGATTTGTACACGTATTTTATACTTATAAACTAATGTTGATACTATAAAATGTATTGATTGATTTTCAGATTGAAAGTGGTCGTTTTGCTTGGAATTCCCCATATGTAAGGCTAAATTTGTGTTTTTTCATGTTTTTTTACGTATTGCTTCCTTTTTAGCGTCCTATCAGCCAAGTCACACAGGTAGTAATGCGCTAGATGCAATAATTGTTTTCCAACTTGGTATAATAAGAATAGCCTAGAATAATTTTATCTGACTGTAAAAAAAAAAAAATTTAAAGAGGATGCTTTAACAAATATTTTAGTCAAAGAATTACAGTTTTTGGTCCACGGGATGCTGACATAATAATAAATTAATTTATACAATTTTTATTTTAAAGTATTTTTATTATGTTTATTAGATTATTTATAGTATTTTTATTTTTGGAAGTTAGTACAGGCAAGATAGGCATACTCGCATACTTTTCTATATTCTTTCACAAATTGTTTACAGATCCCTTGAAAATAATTTTCCGAATAACAACAAATAGCACTTGATCAAAATCAGCAAACTAAATAAACATATATATATGTAGGTGGTCGATTCTCTGTAAAATGAAACAAAATATTCGCATTCTTCAGGAAAGGTTTTGAAAGGATACCTAAATATAAAAAAAAAATTTGTTTTTTATAGGCAGCTGACCTGTTATCTTTAGGCTTTGATTTTTAGTATATTATTAATACAATATACATTTTAATTTAGTCTTCATAATTTCTTCTGCGTTACTTGTAATTTTTCTTCTGCGTTACCTGGAATTTCCTCATAAATTTTGATTGTTTATAGTAAAAGATCAATTATATTAGATTTTCTTTTGAGTACTTTTTTAAAGGAGTTACAATAAAACTATATAAGTGATAGTTTTTAAATACTTAAATTCTTAAAGGAAATATTAAACATGTATTAATAAGGTTGTGCGATTTTTCTGCGTTACCACCTTTCTTTTAGATAAATTTAAGACGTGAAATCAAATAAATAGGAATGTGCTATGTAGTTTTATCCAATAATTTTTCAATAAAATTTCTCATAAAAATGTCTTCTATGTTACTAGAGAATCAACCATATGCATAATGATGTAACTGTAAAATGTAAATACACACAAAACTACATAAAAAAAATTTCAGCCTGAAACACGAGTATTGGTAAATCATAAGCCAAGTAATTTTTTGTTCTGTGGTGAAATCATATAAATTTTTAATTTTCAAACTTTTAGGTGAACTAGAACGGCAAATAACAAAACACAAAAGCTTTTACTTGGCTATCAGATTTTTCAATAGCCAAGCAAATGTACAACAATTTGCTTATATGAAATTGTGCATCTATTATTAATTGTCTTGTGATTATAATGTACGTGCATTAAAATATACAGTAGCGATCATGAAAGTCGCCTAACTAATAATTTCTAAAAACTTTTCTCGATACTATCTTTAAATTTTGGTGGGGATGGATGATGGTTTGTTTTTTAACTAAGTATGTGTGTTAACTGTGTTTTTTTAAGGTATTTTCTTTAAGAAAAGAAAAACCATACATGATTCTGTAATACAGCTTAATAAATAAATTATTTTTAGAAAAATGAAAATTATTTGAGTCATGCGTTTTTCCCGCTACTGTATAAACTACAATCTGAAAAAAAAATACAAAATTGAGAAAAAAACAGTGACTTCAAGTTTACAATAAATTTTGTATTTAGGTACAGAGAAACAACAAAATTCAATTACAATTATTTTTTTATATGTGTATGTGTGTTGTTGTTTTTGTTTATATTAATTATATAATTTCAATATGGTACAACCAAAACCCTCTATATCATAAGCCGAGTTGTGGAGTTTTGTATGTATTAGTTAGAAGTGTGTCATGTTTTGTTTTGACATTTTAGTTTCTTATGGTTTCTTAATAAGAGTGGTATAATATTAGTGTAAAGAAAATGTGTTTTAGTTGAATATTTTTGGTTTTTTCAATAAAATATGGTTTACAAAAGTTTTAAAATATAATAAATTAACAGTGTTATAATTTTTAAAGTGCACAATAGTCAAAAAAATTAAATAAAAAGGTGGAAAATATTGTGCGTTCTTACCTACTTTTAAGAGAAAAAATTAAAGTAAAAAGTAAAAGTAAAGTAAAAATTCAATTATTGTACATCGATATTTCAAATGTAAAAACTAACACTTTTTTGTCAATAATAGTTGCGTTTTCTTTGTGATCTGATCCGGATCAGATCATAGTTTTACATGTAATACAACAACAACTCAAAATCCAAAAAGGTTCTTTGATTATATTTAAAGATATGGTTTTTAGTTTCAATGCTCAAATGTAGGGGTAGTATTTATTGAACTTTTAGTTCCTAAGAGTTGGCGACTATGAAAAAAAAAACAAATTATTTCCAGTAACTGACAATTTGTTGTTTTTGTATTTTTATTATTAGCTGCGTTTAATTATGCTACTCCGGAGTAGATAAGCGTTAGTTAGGCGTAGTTGGTGAATGGAACGCTATTTTGACCGTAGATGGGAGTAGATTCATCTACTCCTGAAATCCCAATGGAACGCAGCTCTAATTTTTTTAAATATTTGTCAAATTTAGAGATCCGTGTCGTTTTCTTTGCTTTTGATCTGATCGAGATCAGATCAAAAGCAAAGAAAACGCAGCTAATGTTGTTCTTATAAAAATATGTAGGTACATAAATATAATATATACCGAATATTTTAATACTGCTTTTTCGACAAGCTATTTTCTAGAATAAATGATAGAGCTTCATCTAATGTATAAATTTATTTAATTGATTGTTTTTGTGGTGAAGAGATAATTTTTTGTATTTTAGAAGGGCGTGTGGGACTTTTCGTTGTTTCTTCCAGCACTTTGGCTAAATCTGTTTCACATTTCTTGCGAGCTATCATACTTGCTGCTTGAACCATAAGTATTAACTCGTTTTCTTTATCTTTAGATAGGTCGGAAGTATCTTTTCTCTTCGATCTCTCAGTTTTATGACTAAAATCAAGTCATCAGCAGTTTTATTTATACATTCGTCAAGCACCATGTCGGACTTCAGCCAATTATCACAGGATTTCTTAAAGTCGTGGCAACATTCCCACTTTTTGGACAAATCTAAGCAAAAAAGTCGTGCTTTTTCTTGAATATAGCCTCTACGGGATTCTGTAGGATAATTTTCCTTGATGCTGTTCAACATAAAATGTAGTACAGTCGATACTTTTTTCGTCTTGACTTTTTCTTCATACTATATTTTGAATAGTTCTAGATTTTTAACACGGTAGTTACCTGAAACAAATAATGATTTCTCCAAAAACGCAAAAAATCGCAAAAAGTAACGAATCTGCCAGTGTTCACAAGTAAATTTCCTAAAAATTACTTATACTAGTAGAGCTACAATATGTAAACATTTTTTTAAAAGACTACTTGTGTCTAATGTTAGCTACAATTAAGGTTATATTTCTACAGCACTCAAATATCCTGTACAGGTAGCCCGTAGAAGGGTAGAAGTACAATATAAATAAATTTAATAATGTGTTTCTGGATTACGTACTTGAAGTTTGATTTTCCATATTTGAAATAAATTGTATTACTTTTCACTTTCACTTTATCGTGTTTGATATTCCGATGTGCACTTCTGAAAATTTAAATTACAAATGAAGATAGTTTAAAAATTCTATATTTGGATGCGTTTTACCGACACGGTAGAGTTACCAAGTTATGAAAATTTCAACAAAATTTTTCGATTTAGAGTATTTGGTTTTCAGAAACAGTGTTATTTTGAAAATACAATAGATTTGAAAAATTAGTTTTTGCCACATAATTGGAGGTTTGGCCCCATAGTGCAATGTGGACCTACCAATTGATATCTCAGGCATCGGCAAATCAAAATTAAAGCTCAACAATCGTGTCAACATAACAATAACATCAAACGTTAGCAATTATAGCAGTCAATTGGAAGCTTATGTTATTAAAGAAATAGCTGCTCATCAAGTTGGATAGTACTAGGTAAGGCAACAATAAAAGAAACCGAAGATTTATTTTGTGGCATAACAAATGTGGAACTGGATAAACAATTGCAAAATTTATGGCACATGGAAAAGTACTATGAAAATCCCGTATTAACTATTGCAGAGAAAAAATGCGAAGAATATTTTGATTCAACAACCACTCGTGATAAGGCAGGACGATTTATAGTAAGTTTACCAATTTTAAGTGTCACAGAGTTACTAAAAAACTCAGAAGGCACTGCTTTTAAAAGATTACTAAGTATCGAAAACAAATTGGCGAAAGATGCGTCACTCAAACAACAATATTGCGATTTTCTAGCTGAATACTTAAAATTAGAACATATGGAGGAAGTTAAAAAGGACGAAATAAAAGGTCCTAATTACTTCCTACCACACCATTTTGTATTAAAACCCGACAGCAGTACTACCAAATTAAGAGTAGTATTCGATGCATCTGCCAAAACAGCTACAAATTTATCATTAAACGATTTTATGCTAGCAGGACCTAAGGTACAGGATGATTTGATTTCCATTATAATAAGATTTAGAATGAAACGATACGTGTTTACGGCTGACATAAAACAGATGTACAGACAAATCTGGATAACTGAAGAAGATAGGAATTTACAACTTATAATGTGGAGAAACAACCCTGCAGATCCAATCAAGTACTATCGACTTTGTATGGCAACATATGGGACAAAATCAGCGCCTTATTTAGCCACCAAATGCCTACAAATGTGAAATGAAATACAATCATTATTAGAAACTGGCGGATTTGAACTGCATAAATGGTATGCTAATCATCCAGATCTTATTAAAAACATTCCTAACAATAAATTAGAATTGCAATTACAATTTTTTGCAAAGGAAGATAGCCATATAAAAACATTAGGACTTCTGTGGCATCCAGTCACAGACCATTGCAGTATATCAACAGTTTCAAAATTTCACCATCAAATCACAAAACGCAATATTGTTTTATTACACACGCAGGTGTTCAACGTTTCGAGTGAGAACGAAATGTTGTATTACGCATAAACACCAATTTAAATGTATTATCTCAAAACGATGTTTAAAACTTTTTATCGTTAAAACGTTTTAACCTTTGCGCATAAACAAGGTAACTGATAATTAAGCCAAAAAAACACAAAATGCTGAGATAACAAAAGAGCAAGTAAAAACGGCAGTAAATCCAGCTGATATAGGTATTCCTATATCAGCAGTGAAGAAACTAAACCCAAGATAAATTGAGAACACAATAAGGTATGTTCTGACGGGCATCGCTCTCTTCTCTCATGATATGACGTCATTTAGTTGAAATATTTGAAAACGACATTTGAAAAATAAATTTGTAGATAATAACCATTTTACGTGGAAATAAAAATAAAATACAATGTTAAATTATGTACAAGTTTTTTATTTTTTGAAAAATTATATGTTAATGATCTATTTAATTTTCTTATACGAAAATATAGCCTACATCTAAAGAACAACGTTTTAATCTTATTGTCCAATGGAACCAATATAGATATTTAACAACTTGTCCATATATCCACTACAAATACTTAAAGAATTTTTATTTTCTTCATTGAAAATTTTTTCAAGAGTTTTTAAATTATTTAAAAAATTTTCCTTAGGCTTTATAAGTCCACCCTCACTTATTACATCTATCCATGAAAACGCACTACATTCCCGTTGTTTATATACATAATCATTATTCAGCTGTAATTTTTGGCTATAAATCCGGCCACATATT
Organism: Bombylius major; assembly: GCA_932526495.1. NCBI lineage: Eukaryota > Metazoa > Arthropoda > Insecta > Diptera > Bombyliidae > Bombylius > Bombylius major. Next base: position 19,250,784 of record OW052045.1, read on the forward strand.
CTAATGCGTCTTCATGGAGCTCGTCGTCATCTGCGTTTGGAACATTTTTCGAATTTTCCACCAATGTAATGCATTCATCTTCTTCGTCTGTTGAATTAACAGAAACTTTCTTTGGTCCATTATCTTTTTGAAAAATACTGGAAAATAATCCTGTTGAAAGAATTTTTTCATTAGATTCTAAATGTTCGGTGTTTGAATCAACACTTATTTACAAGGTACTGTCTGATCTTCCTGTGAAATTTGGAAAATATTATGGTAGAAAATTTGTGATTTATAATTAGTATTATTTTCCCATTTATATTTATGCATCTACCACCAAAAAACTTACTTCAAATCTGTGATAACTATAATTAGAAAGGACAATCACGAACATTTGTACTAAATTACTATATAAAGTTACCCAAAACAAACGATCGCAGACGATATTTAAATTCTATCGCTGATGGATGATCGTTTTTTTATTTGTATAATTTTTACAAGAACTTACTGCACAGTTCACCATAATTAGTATATTATATTATATAAATTAATAAACTAAATACTTAAATAAACTTCAACTTTAAAAGTACATACGTTTTTCTCACACAGTTTGTTTTTACTTTTTTTAATTATTCCTTATAAAACTTCACTTTCTAATATTAAAATTCAATTTTATAGTTCACAAATTAATATTCATAAAAAATTCATATAATGTTATTAACAAATTAATTTCTTATTTATTAAATTTAACACGATAATAATAAACCACCATAGAACATAATACAACTTTAATTTTCAACCACGACAAATTTCAACTGGCTGACGTTTGTGAGAGTCGAAAAAAGAGACAGAAATTAATTTCTATACGAATAAGAACATACCTTATTGTGTTCTCAATTTTTCTTGAACTAAACCGTAGTGCGGTGATTGTAAAATGTGATACTGATGATAATGCAGTCAAATTAAAAGAGAACATTGAAAACAAATTAAGAGAAAATTATAATGTAAATAAATGTGAAAATATAAAACCTCGTATTAAGGTGTTAAGTGTTAAGTACATATTAAAGAATGTTTAGAGGAAAGTAGATTGTTATTGGCGCTGAAAAATCAAAATGAATTTTTGAAAAACTACGATGTTGGTAAAGAAAATTTGGAAAAATAAGTCGATATATGAGAACTATACAGCAATAATTGAAATGGACGTTACTAGTTTTGATGAAGCAATGAAAAGAGGTAAAGTGAACATTGAGTGGGACAAGTGTTTGGTGAAAGATGGAGTGAATGTAAAAAGGTGTTCAAAATGCTTAGGTTTTAACCATAGTAGTGAAAACTGTAGGGAAAAGGATAAAATATGTTGCAAAGCCAAATTTTTTATTGCTTTCAGAGACGCATGTCACTGAGGATAAATGATTTTAAACTAAATGTAAAGAACTATGAATATGTTAGGTGCGATTCTTCTTCACGTCATACTGGAGGTGTTATGTTGTATAAAAAAAAGGGATTAATTATAATATTGTGAACAAGTATGTAAAGGATAAAGTGATTTGGATACTGGCTGTAAATACTAAAATAAATAATGAAAAGTGGTGCATTGTAGTAGTTTATAGGTCTCCGAGTTCGTCAATAAAAGAAGCATATGTAATATTTGAAGAGTGGTTTAATCTATATCTATGTAATAAACGAAACATAGTAATACTGGGTGACTTCAATGTAAATTATAGCATATTAGATTCAAACCGATCGTTAGTTGATGCATTTTTAAATGTAGTTTATAGGTCTCCGAGTTCGTCAATAAAAGAAGCATATGTAATATTTGAAGAGTGGTTTAATCTATATCTATGTAATAAACGAAACATAGTAATACTGGGTGACTTCAATGTAAATTATAGCATATTAGATTCAAACCGATCGTTAGTTGATGCATTTTTAAATAGAAGTTGACTTAGGCAGATTGTAAAAGATGTGACGAGAATAACAAATAAATCCAGAACCTTGATTGATTATGTCTTAGTAGAAACACATGATGTTAGAATTAAAACTAGAACTTGTCCAGAAAATAAAGTTAGCGACCACGAAACACTGTTAGTAACTATAAATGGTGAAGTGAAAAATAAACAGCAAAAGGATAAAAAAACACGCATTTGGTATACAAAGCAGAGAATGGATAATTTACTGCGAGAAAGTGGATTTGAGGCAGTTTTCTTTAATGAAGTTGTGAATGAAGCAGCTTATCAGTTTCAAAACAAACTAAGATGGTGCATGAAAAATCTGACAGAGGAAATAAAGAATGGAGGTAAAAGTATTATACTATCATACCATGGTATTCAAAGGAGTTGGAAGAAATGAGACAGATTAAGGTAAAATTATATGAAATAGCTACATTAACAAGGAAAGAAGAAGATTGGGAGCAGTACAAACACAAAGCATTCAGAAATCTATTTAATAAAAAAGTGAAACAGCAGAAAAACGATTACGTAAAATGTCATATATTCCTTTGTGGAAATGATCAAAAAAAATTATGGCGTAAAATCAAAGATATGGTGTTGGAACAAAATGATATGAAAGAATTAAAATCTATAAAGTTTGGCAATTCAACTATAGATTGTTCCAAAGATTTGGCCCAGAAATTTAATGAATATTTCATAGAAAGTATTAAAACTATAAACAGTGAGATTGCATATGTTCAGTATAAAAGAGTAGGTGATGTAAAAGACTGTTCATTTAAATTTAAAAAATGTGATAAAAAGGTGTTATTTCAAACATTGTCATGATGTAATGCGAAGAAAGATTTTTATGGTATTAGCAAAGACATATTATTAGATTCCATAGCACGGCATACATACACAAGGCAATGTAAACAAAATTTGACAACTATGTCTGACGTCATCACTATCGAATTGTTGATAAGTATAATAAAGTGAAGAAGTTGAATCTCTTGTCTTTACATTTAAAATAAAATAAAATTCACTATAGATTTTTTTACTTATATTTATATTCATTTTCTTTCATATTTTGTCAAAGTAGAAGCTAAAAATTATTTACATTATGTAATTATTTTCATCAACTTTCTTTTTTTCGTTTTAGTTTTTGGCATATTTCTATTTAAATTTCGAATTCTTATATGTAATCTTGTTTTAAAAAATAGTTTCCTTACTTCTACAGGTAGTAAAATATTAGAAGATTTGTTTATATGGTAATCAAGAAATCTTCCATTTGTAAATAAATTTTCACCATTAATGCTTAAAAAACTCTGGTCACATTGTTTTATTTTATTTTTAAAATTAGTACTTGGTTTTATAAGCCCTCCTTCTGATACTTGATCTACCCATGTGAAAGTAGGCTCATTGGATATTTCATTTTTTAAATTTAGTTTTTTGATAAAATATCCAGCAAGATATTCTATTGAGTCTTCTTCCAATTCATCCAAATCGGTATCAATACGAATACTGCAGAGTTCTTGTATTTCTTGTTCATGACCTGGACTGTCCAGCGATTCATTGGAAATTTAACTTGACAAATTCTTCAATAAATGTCCTGTCACATGATGGTCTTCAGATATATCTTCCTCTTCTACGTTACTGTATGTACTTACTTGTTGAGAGATATCTGATCGTTCTACGAATATATAATGCTAAATTTAATAAAATGATACCGATTGCAAGTAAGATAATATTAATCTTTGTAATATGTAATCTTTACCTTCTCCAATAAAAACATTAGATGTTAGAAGAACACGAGGAAAATTTGCACAACACATTAGCTGGAATAAAAATATGTAAATAAAAATTACCTAAAATGCATAGTTTTAATCTGGGGTGAGTTTTTGTAAAGTGATGGTGATGATCACCTGTCACCACTTCCATATAAAATCTCAAAAGCTTTTGAAAGCTTTCAGAATTTTATATGGAAGTGGTGACAGGTGATCATCACCATCACTTTAAAAAAACTCACCCCTGTATTTAAATTCTAATGCACTAGGATGGTCATGAAGACCTCCTTTATATCTAATGTAGCCAAAAAACCTTTCTAAATCGTCTTGATTTAGTCTTCTTGTTAAAATGTACAAAATGTTATAATTTTCGTGTAAGTAAGTATATAGATGTGGTAATGAGCAATTATTCAGTAAAATAGTTTTTTGAAAAGGTAGCAAATTTCTATGATTTTGAACACGCATATTTTCTATCAATTCATTCATCGATGAAATTATTTTACTGTGTTCTTCATGCGATTGGCCATATGCTTTTAAGCGCTCTCTAGAGTCAACTGAAAAGGAGCAGAGGGTCTATTCTGTTTCGTCGAAAAAATGAGAATGAGAAATTTCCAAAGTTTTTCCCAGTGTTCCGATTCTAATTCAATGAGAAAATGACAAAAACTGTCAAATTATTTTCATATGAGAAAAAAAGTTTCATCACTATATCAGCGTATGAGAATTTTGAGAACAGTGTTTGAAGTGAATTTTTAAATTAATAAGTTAAATAAATAGTCGATTTGGTAACGAAGAAGACATTTTTTATGAGAAATTTAATTAAAAAATTGTTGGATAATAAAATTGTAGAGACTTGATACTTCTACATTTATTATAATTTACCTTCACTTTTGAAACTATACAGAACATTCCATTTTTTTGACCTTATGTTTTAAATTTATCTGAAAAAAGGCGGTAATGCAGAAGACTCGTACACAACCTTATTAATACATTCTTAATATTTCCTTTAAGAATTCTGTGAATTGTTAAGTATTTAATAATTGTCACTTTTACTGAAGAAAGTGAAGACTTTGTTTTCAGTTTACAAAGAATCGACTAAATAAATAAAATAAAATGACAATTTTTATTTTTATTAAAATAATTTTGAATGCAAGTAATGTGATATATTTCATATTTTTGTAATTTATTAACTATACATTTTCTAAAGTCTATTATGATTAAATTTTTTCGTATTCAAATATTTCACGTATTATTTCAAGTACGAAAATGTAGTTAATGTATTACATTTTTACAAACCGATCAAGTAATGAAGTAAATAATATGTATGTATACATAAGTATCTAAGAATTTAAATAGTATAAAATGCTGTCAAATGTCAAAATTCTGGAAATTCAGCAACAATGTTTCATTATGCAAAACAGAATCGCTTTAATGAGAAAAATGAAAAAATAAAATGAGAAATTGGAATGAGAAATGAAATGCGAAGTTTTTCTCATTCTCATTTTTTCGACGAAACAGAATAGACCCCCAGGAGCTTAATAAACCTACTACATTCTAGTGCATTTTGTGCTGTTATTTTGCCAAGAGTTACACATCTTTGGGTGAAAATACACTGGGGATGATTACAACCGTCGGAATCCTATTAAAAACCGGTTATTATAGGTAAATCAGTTGCCCTTTCAGTTGCTTTTGCTACAGTATAAGACAATAGCTGTGCAGCCAATTTTACTTTCTGCCGTGCAGTATCACGAACATTTAAATGTTGTAACCAGGGATGCCACCCTGGTACGAAAGTACCAAATTTGGTACTTTTTAGTAAAATCGGGATTTGGTACGAATCAAAATGATTTGGTACTTTTTCATTCATTTGTTCATCATTAAGTGTTTTGTTTTTATTTTGTTGTCGTTATCAATATTAATTAAATATCAAAATTTCTAATTCGAACTTTATAATCAGTAAGGTAATAATGGTTGTATTTATATAAATAATAACTGGCAAGTGTCAACCATAGAACAATTATGGTGAGTTGATCAATATTGCTGGTAAACTTTTCTCTGGCCTTTATTCTGGTGACATAAGGCGACGCTATCGTTCTTACGAATGTATAATTTATATATATAACTACAAATATATAAAAACGTATGGTACGTTTTAAACTGATTTGGTACTATTTCTTTAGCTCATTTGGTACTTTTCACTAGAGGCATGGTGGCAACGCTGGTTGTAACGTGAGTTTATGACTTATTTTTAAATCATTTTCTTGGACATTTAAAGAGTTTATACATCACAAAAATAATCCGTATTTTGGATTAAATTGGGAGTAGCGTAGAAACGGTAAAATTGGGATTAAAAAAGTACATGCAAATGTTGATATTTTTATACACTTATAGTATACATATTATTCTTCTTCCACATAAAAAATAGAAGAAGAATGTGACAGCTTCACTTTCACCATAAAAATTAGAATCCGCCGTATTGCATTTTACCTCACACATACATATAAAAAAATTGGGATTAAACCCAAATAAATTGGGCTTAAGCCAAAATCCGAATTATCGAGTTTATACCACAAAAAATTGGGAGTAAACCAAAATCCGTATTAAAAGCGAAGCAGGCATAAACTCGTACATTTAGAAGCTGTACAATAAGTAATGAATTAATGGGAGCTATTCTGTAGGTTTCTGCTAATTTGACATTCTGCTAACTTTCATACAAAATTTTGACAGCTCGTAAAAAAAACCTGCTAAGATAAAAATTGGTATTCTTATTCTGGTACGAAAAATTAACAGTAAAATCTGCTAATTTTTCGTTAATTTAGCAGGTCCTATTTTCGATTTCGTTAATCGTTATATGTAGTTTAAGTTTTCTGCTAACTTCTGTCATTTTTAAGTTTTAGTACAAAAATAGTGAATTCAATAAAATGTGTGATTTTTTAATGTAATTACATAAATATATAAATTAAATAGAATAAATACGAAATACCTACCTTATGATTTTCATTATTTTTCATTTTTATTTAAAAATGAATTTATGTACATATTTAAAAAATGTAAACAACAAATAGTATATAAACAGGCAACAGCTTCATAATGATTTCGAAAAATCTTAGTTAACCAGAATACCTACGAACTTTTAAGAGTCAGCTATCATAATCTGCTAACTTTTTTAGCAGAAATATTCGTTAACTAAAGAATTTGTGTAGAATAGCTACCAATAATATCATTTTTAATTAGAAAACCATTGTCAATGAAATGGTTACGAATTAATTTGATTAAGTGCGGAGTATCTGCAAAGACGAAAACCTTTTGCTTCTCTACTACTGAGAAATATGGTTTGTCAGCTGAAATTTGGAGTTCTTTCCACAAGCCCATGTTTCTCGGACCTAGATCAGACACTACCGCAACAACCACAAACTCTATTTTCTTTAATTCTAAAATTATTGATGATAATATAGAGGCGGTTATTGTTTTGTCGTAGTCGTAATATATCACTTGTTTCCAATTTCTACAAAGGCCGCGGACCATAGCAACTTGTACATATTGAATTGGTTTTAACACTTTGTCATTCTTTCTATCGTATTCAAATGACGCTTTGACTTTCATTTCATCAAAAGACAAAATGCATAATTTATCTTCTTTGCTATATTTACAGGTTGCTATTAGGCCTAAAAAATTATTTAAAATTCCTGGACTTAGTTCTAACTTGCCTGCTCACTTTTTTAAAGTGGAAATTGATGGTAAAGGGTGTTTGTTTTCTTTTGTAAAACAGTCTGTAGGACTTTGCTCCAGCGGAGTACAATGAAATTGCTGAAGATATATCTTCAGAAGTCCATCTTAACTTTCTCTCTTTTTGTTCAAGCCTTCTCATTTGACCTCTCGTAAATATTTTGCTCACGGACTTATAAATTGCATTTTTCGATTAATTTAAAAAAAATATATAGGATCTACAATACAACTAACAACCGCATCTATACTACACGTAGCTTATTTGAACCAAATCTCAATACAAAGAAATAAATTCATTTAACAAATTCAGTCCAATTCATTTATTTAATAACTCAACAAAATAAAATTAACAAAAAAACCATTATTTCCATTACAAAAAAGAATATAAACCTAAATAAAAACGTAAAAGTAAACAATATAAATAAAAAGAACAAAAACAAGAATAATAAATCATATAAATATAAAGAATTTAAGTTTTGCGTGTAAAACTCTATCTGATCTCTAGATCAGCAAAAAAAAAAACACAGGGCCCTATTATGATTTTCGATCAAAATTCAATCAAATCGAATGAATATTCACAATATTTCGTGTCATTCTCAAACAAATGCTAATATACGCTATAAGAATTTCATTTAAAATATCTAAAATGACACGAAACCAAAATAGCAAAAATCATTTTGCTCGATTATCGAAGAAAAAATAATCGATTATCAGAGAATTTACGATAATCGATGTTGTCTAACAATCGAGTATGAATTAACGCAATAATCGATTTACATCGATAATAATCGATTGTTATTTGACATCCCTAATCTATCGTACGGTGTTGTGTTGATATATTTTTTTTACACTTCAAAATTTCAAATCAAACTAAAAAATTAAGAATGAAAAGTAAGAAAAAGTACGATTTTGAATAAAATGCCATCGTTCTGTGTTGTCTCGAATTGTGAGCAAAAATATACTCACTCTGAAAATATTTCTTTTCATAAGTAAGTACACTTGAAATATCTTATGTAGTATGCATTTTAATTTATTTAAATTTATATAATACTTAACACAATATTCAATGCTTTTTACAGTACGAAGATTTAAGGATTACGAAATCGCATCTGTGAAACATAATTTCTAATATGATGTCACAGATATCTTTTAATTTAATTTAACTTTAAATTATTATATTTTATATTGATCATTTGTTTAAGTTTTCATCTAATTTTATATCATAATTTCATTGATTTTTTTAGTATTGAAAATAATATTTATTTATGGTCAGATTTCCTCATCATTCAGAAGAAATTTTAAAAAAATGGATTGATTTTTCTGAAAGAGGATATGATTGGAAACCATCAAAGTGGAGTACGATTTGTAGTCGACATTTTCTACCAAGTGATTTTCGTGATTTAGCTACACGAAAATGTTTAAAACGTAATGCAGTGCCATCAATAACAATGAAACAATTTAATTTTAAATTTAATTTAGAGGATTTAAATTGCAATAACAATGAACAACGAAAATTTAAAAAGGTTTGTTAACAAAATAGTTTTTTTTAATGAAAGATTGTTTATTAAACTTTTGACAAATAACATATAATGTTTATTTTTTTATCAATATTTCAGAATTCTGAGAATGTTTCTAATCTTACATTAAGTTGCCGTTTATGTGGGCATCATTCTAACTTCAATTGTACAAACTTTTCAACAAATTCCGAAATTTTTTATTTAATTAAAAAATGTTTTCCAACAATAAATATAGAACAGAATGGTGATAAATTACCAAAATCTGTATGCCCACAATGTTTAGAAAAATTGCATAAATTTTCTGATTTTATTGATCATGTTGCAAGAACACAAAAGAAATTTCAACAAAAATGTAATAACTTAAACAATGCTATTGTAGAAACTAGCAATAGTAACAACAATAATTGCAATATTGTAATTGCAGAAAAACAATTAAAAATAAAACAAGAACCAATAGTTAGAATAAAACAAGAAAATTTCGAAAGTGTTAATGGTAATAATAATATTCAAATGATAAATGATGTTATTAATAATAACTATGAAGTCGATAGTTACAGCAATGATAAAGAAATAAATCAAAATTTTTATGGAGAACAAAAATCAAAAAATCAAAACTTACCGTTATCGGTATCGTCAACAAACAATAAGTTATCTTCTTCATCATTATTAAATTCATCACAAGACATAAATAACTGTGAAATTATGGAAATCATATCATTAGATGATATAGCATTTATTGATATTCCAGACGATGATGTTCTTGATAATTATACTAATAGCAATCAGAATTCCTTAGAAAAAGAATCGAAAGTTGTCCACCAATATAATGTTTTGCCTATTTTTAATTTAGATAAATGGGATCATAATTACACAAAAAAAACTGCAGATTTACCGACTTTGAATGATTTAAATTATAAAACTGAAATATTTGATGAAAATGAAACATCGTCTATCACGATACAACAACAAAATGAATCTTTAGAAGAATTTTCAAAAGACAAATATAACACTTCTGTCTGTAATATTCCTTCACAAGTAGCACATGATATAATCGTCATAAATGATGAAATTATAAAATCAGTTGTACCAATTTCAGCAGCATCAACAATTTTTTCTACTCCTTTATTTCAATGTAATAAATGTCAAATGAAATTTTGTTCAGAAAAAACTTTTGGAAAGCATATGAAATGTGAACATGTTTTAGAAATTCCACTTAATGGTACTACAGTTTCTTCAGAAGTTGATATTATTGAACACAATTATTTTATATGTTCAGTATGTGATTATCAATCTCAAACAATATATGAACTTTTACTACATAAAAATCAAAAACATCGGCCTGTAACTAATAAAAATAAAAAATTATTGACTAGAAAAAAATTCTTCACACATTCATGTCCTAATTGTAATAAAATATTCGTAAATAAATTAGCATTAAATAATCATCGAACATATATTTGTAAATTTAATAAAAACAAATTATATAAATGTCGATACTGCAAAGGAAAAATAAAACGTTGGATTCTCTTAAAGAAACATGAAAGATTTTGTAAAAGGAAAATTAATATTAGAAAAGGTAAGTGAAATAGAATTTTGTAATGTAAAAGTATTTTAAAATGTTTTTATTAACTTGCTTTCTTGTCTGTCTGTTCGGTACAAATTTAGAAATTGATTTTTAACCAACTTTTTGATAAGAAAGAAGTGTTCAATGGCCTATACCAAACGTGTATATACAGGGTGTCCCGTTTGGTTTGCTTAACCTTGATATCAGTGATAGGTCTCATCAAGACAAACAAAAAATCGTATCGGTAGGGGGGGGGGGTAAATCCCAACGGTTTCGCCGCTAGAGGGCGTTGAAGTTTTTTTGCTCTTGCTGAAAAAGAAAAAATTGAATTTTTAAAAGGTATTGCAAACAATTTATCTTTGTGTTGAAAAATTTAAAGTTCAATTTTATAGTGTGATAAAAAACAAAAAAAAAATTAAAAAAAAAACAACAAAGGACAAAAAAACAAAAAAAATATATATAATAAAATAAAGTTAAGATACACTTAATATTTTAGTAAAGTTTAATTTTATAGAGTAATGAAAAACAAAAAAAATTAAAAAAAAACAACAAAGGACAAAAAAACAAAAAAAATATATATAATAAAATAAAGTTAAGATACACTTAATATTTTAGTAAAGTTTAATTTTATAGAGTAATGAAAAACAAAAAAAATTTCGGGGCTCTCCCGTTACGCTAAGAGTGAAACATGAAAGTAATTTATACATTTACATATACATTTATCTTTTGGTATAAATATATGTATTAGAAAAAATCCCCAAGCGAAACAATTATCGAATTATCTCGAAAATTATGCATTTTTTGAAAAAATTGAAGATAGCAAATCGATGCAGAATCAATTGAGCCTTCTTTTTCTGAAATAAAAAATGAGGGTTAATTTTAGCCTTTTTTGTGTAAAGCAGGGTTAAACACAAAAAATGGGTAAAAATTCACAAAATTTTGATTTTAAACGACTCTAACTTTTTAACAGCTAGGAAGAAGAGGAACAAGTAAGGTATCGTTGAAAAGGGCAAAGGGTCTTCTACATTTTTTCTTAACACAAAGTTACCCTTGAGTGCTCTTGTAAGAAGTTAAGGATGTAAAGCAAAATAAGAGCAAAAAAACTTCAACGCCCTCTAGCGGCGAAACCGTTGGGATTTACCCCCCCCCCCCTACCGATACGATTTTTTGTTTGTCTTGATGAGACCTATCACTGATATCAAGGTTAAGCAAACCAAACGGGACACCCTGTATATACACGTTTGGTATAGGCCATTGAACACTTATTTAAAATTAACAAATTTTCAGTATTGTTGAAATCATGGTATTAATACCATGGTATCCATACTATGTGTCTGTCTTTAGCATACTAAAATATTTTTGACTTGAAAACCAGAGTTTGCTTAGATTAAATTTCAGTAAATAAACATTATAGTATTTTATTTGTGTTAGACCAAATTCGAGCACCGAATACATATAATAAAAAGTAAAATCATAAAACTTTCATTAGCGATGTAATATTGCATTGTCATCCAGTTCTGAGCTATGTTGAAAGTTTCAAGTTTCAAGTCTCTTTCTTATCAAAAAGTTGGTTAAAAATCAATTTCTAAATTTGTACCGAACAGACAGACAAGAAAGCAAGTTAATAAAAACATTTTAAAATACACAAAATGTAGGGCACTACTCTTTACACTTCTTCTATTATCTTGCGCCCCACATTTTTGGTTTTTAATCTTACAAGTGTTTCCATAGCTATTAAAATTCGGAATCACAAATTTTCAAAGAATATGCAAAGAATTTAGAATACTTATATAAGAAGTCTCAAGTTGTAAATTTTGAATAAAAGAGCTTCGAACATTAGATCCCAAGATCAACGGGGAATCTTTTTTTCGAATAAAATCAGATACCAACATAATAAAATTTCTCTAAACTTTGACGTTGATTTTCGTTGTTTCCAAATGCATAACAAATATATATTCAGTATATTCAGGGAGAGGCAAGAAATCCCCAAAATAACATCTTCATACAAAAAATCCCCGAACACAAAATCCCCATAAGTCAGAAAAATCCATGAAAATCTAGAATATAACAATTTTTGAAAGAGATAGATGGGAGAGATTTGTTTGTAACAAAATCCAGAAACATAAAATCCATAACAACAAAATCTAGGAAAACAAAATCCAGTAACGTCAAAATCCAGGAACGACGAAATCCAGAAACGTCAAAATCCAGAAACGACCAAATACAGAAACGACACAATCCAGATAAACTCCAAAAGAAATTAGTTGGCGGCACCAAACCGGAACTACCAAAATATTATACAAAGAGAAAACCTTCAATTTTAAATAAATTAAAAATCCCCCAATTTCGTGTTTGGGGATTTCGTGGTCAACCCACTTATTCAGGACTTTTTTTTATTACTGGCACTAACAACCAATTCTTTACAAAGTCCATGCAAAATAATTTTTCAAGCTCCGAAAACAGATTTGTACGATCTCATGAAGTTAATTAGCTTTATAAAGAGTTTTATCTAAAGAATTGAGATTTCATCTAAAAAAGCTTATACAGGGTGCGGTAATCTCAACGGTTTCCGAGGTACGGCGGATTAAAGATTTTTGCGATTTTTTTGTGAAACATCCTGTATCTCTATACTTTTTTTACAATACGTAAAAAGCACAATTCTTCCTCTACAAATTAGCTTTGTGCTATATGACTACCTGCCTTTGTTCAGAAGCTACAGCCTATAAAATGAAGTTACACTTTTTGTCATTGAAACCCATGTTTTCGATTGAACCCTGATGCACTTTGCATCAAAAAAATAACTTGTTCTTTTTAGTTATTGTAAAAAAATTGTATGTTGATGAAAAATTGAAAATTTTTAACTTTGATCGCTAATAACTTCTGTGGTAAGGGGGCTGAGACCTGTATGGGGTTAAATTTTGTAACACTTTGAACCGGACACCCTGTATACATAAAAAGAAGTGATATTTCATCGAGAACATTCACAAAATATTATTTATAAATACAAAATTATGGTTATTGAATAAGAATAACTTGTTGAATAGAGAGTTAATCGGTAATAACGCAAGACTTGGCTCTACAACAAGAATCGTGGCTTAACTTTTTTTTACATTGAATGTTTTTGATGCGATTTAAATATACTACATTCGCTTTATAAAATAAATATATTTTTAATGTGAATTTTCGAAAACTTTAAGTTGAATTTTGTCAATTGACGAACCTTAGTCGTTTCATTGACGTTCATGAATATTCTTATGAATGTTAATATTTAGTTGATAAATCAAAATCCCACTAATACTAATTTTTTTACTTTTCCAGAATATTCGCCTCAGTCTATGATACAACAGTGTTTAGATAAAAAGCGTATTCTTCCAAATGATTGTGGACGTTACACTTGTCAAATATGTGGAAGAAGTTATTCACGTCGTAGTAATTTATATAAACATGAACGTAAGCATCGTCCAATAAGTCAATGGAATTTAAAATGTGGTGATTGTGAAAAACTTTTTGATCGTATTTATGATTTACGTCAGCATTTAAGTAATAATGAATGTGTTGGTAATAATGATAATAAGGAATTAGAACAAATTTTATATATTTGTACAATATGTGGAAAAGAATTTAAAACAATACAACGATTAGAAACTCATATTTCAATACATTCCGGTAAAAAACCATACGTCTGTGAACAGTGCGGAAAGTCATTTCCATGTTTTAATAATTTACATCAACATCGTATAACCCATACAGATTTACGTCGTTATAAATGTGATTTATGTGAAAAAAAATTTAAACGTAAAGGTGGTTTAAATCAGCACAAGAAAGCGTTTCATTTAAAATTAAAGCCACATGAATGTCCGGTATGTAAACATCGCTATGCATTAAAAACTGATATGTTAAGATGTAGGCATTCAAATTTAAAAGCCTAAAATATAAGACATGTGATGTAAATTTGGAAAGATTCGATTAAAAGTTGATTCTAAACTTATGAATTACAACGGAGATTATTATGAAGATTAGCACCAAGATATTTAAATTTATCAACACAATCAATAAGAAAGCACAAGCCACATATTCAAAATAGATAAGTCATTCTCTATTTGTTGTTTAATTAAACCTAGACCATAAACTTAAATACCCAGATGAGTAAATGCTGTATAAAAAAGTTGAACAAGTTGTTTCTAGTAGCAGACAAAAAGCTTTTTTCTTCATAGCAATCGTCATAGCAGACAACCACGGCAAGGCATAACATAACCGCTTATGTCTAAAAATGCAACTTTAGGTTTATGCGTTTATGCCTTGACAACATAAAATTACTTACAGGTATGTAGTAGCAGACAGCAACTATCAACTATGATTTCTATTGTATTGTTCTTACATTCCATCCCAGCAACGCATAGTGGTCCAACGTAGTACATACAAAAGGCTAGCCAAAATTAAATTTTTGATGTCAATGAAACAAGCCAAAAGTTTTTTTTTTTTTAGATAACACCTCGGAGATACCAAAAATGCAGCAGAGTATAAAATGTCGGCTCAAAAAACCACTGTGCAGCGCCCTCATCGATAACAACATAGATGCTTTTATCGATGACTATAACTAACCATAGCTGACTCTTTCGATGACAACATCGATGACTTTAAAAAATCAATAAATGAAACATGTTTAAACTACGTTTTTATATATTACTCATGATATCATATATTAAATTTGTTCTATTTGTCTTACGTTCATTGATATAATATTAAATATCGCCGCTGGGATGCTCTTTAACTTTGAAGAGTTTATACATATATTATTATACATTTATGTGTCCCATTCCCATATTGTGTAGGGTAGAATACCCAGTAACGAGCCCTCTTAAGGAAAATTTTTAACCTTCTCCTTATACCACGATTAAAGTACTTATTAAATAATAAAGAGTAAAATAAATTTTCAATTTAACGCAAAAAAATGTTTTTATTTCAATAAAATTATTAAAATTAAGAAAATAACTCAAAATTCGTGAAGATCAGCAACGAGCCCCTAAAAAGAGACAGTTAAGAGCCCTTCATTTTGAACTGAATTAAAAAGATTTTTTTTTTAAATTTTAAGATAAAAAATATTTTTTATTGCTTTTATACATCTCCTGAACGAAAACGTTAAGAAAAATGCCATTTTTTGTGGCACTTTACATTTATTAGAATTATATTTAAAATAAGAATTTGTAATGATAAACCATCCACGCATTGCAAAGATAACATATTTTTCTATACTATTTTTATTTTTGGATGTCAGTACAGGCAAGATAGGCATACTTTTCTATATTCTTTTACATTGCGTTTAAATAAATCTGTCTCGTGTGTGGGGTGATCAGATCTCAATTTCAATCGAGGGAAATCTTTTAAATTAAATATTACCAAGGCAAAAAACTCATCGGGTACTGCCTCAATGATTATAGATTAACACAATAGATATTTCGCGTAGTACATTTGTATTTTCACTCTATTTCATTAAAGGCTCCTAAACGAAACCTTCTTGTCTGTCCTATCTGGCGAGCAAAAATAGAACTAACGTTTTGAAATTTAAACTTAAAAAAATGATCGAGTGATTTTTTTTATTATCCATTCGCTCATGCTATAATTTATAATTTCAATATGGTACAACACCAACAAAAAAATTGTATGATGATGTCATGCACATTTACTCCGTCCTCATTTTCCATATAAAATTGTCTAATTACAGTTTTGAGGATTTTTGTGTATATTAAATTTTTTTTTTATTGCAAAAACGGTCATAACGTATTTTTAAATCTAATGTTCTAAGCGATTCCTTCTTGTCTGTCCGCTCTATGAACAGATTTAGAACTAAAAATTTATTTTTCAACAGCTTTTCTATTTTGGAATATCTACTTCTTATTAATTATCTTTGACTGCCTCCATAAGACATCATAAGACAGCCCACTTGTTCGTTACTGACAGTTACATTTCAAATCAGCATAATTTTTGTCATTTTAGCGATTTCTCCTTGTCCCCAAGTGGTTGGACATAGAACTAAAATTTTTGTGTTTGTGTTTTTACATTACAATATGTATTTACAAAACCTACTACAATAAAAGCCTCGAACAAGAGTTTTGTATGTATTAGTTAGAAGTGCCATGTTTTGTTTTGACATTTTAGTTTCTTATGGGTTTCTTAATAAGAGTGGTGGAATATTAGTGTAAAGAAATAGTGTTTTAATTAAATATTTTTGGTTTTTTAAATAAAATATGGTTTATAAAAGTTTTAAAATATAATAAATTAACAGTGTTACAATTTTTAAAGTGCACAATAGTCAAAAAAATAAAATAAAAAGGTGGAAAATATTGTGCGTTCTTACCTACTTGTAAGAGAAAAAATTGAAGTATGACTATACCTATGATGAGGTTATATTATATGTAATAAAGTGAATAAATTGATTTGATTTAATAGAATTTAATTTATAAGTTATCACAAATTGTCTATTTGCCTTCATTACACAATAAAGATTATGTACCAAATTATTTACTTTTTCATAGACTTTTTTTATATAAATTTTTGTGATTATGTTATGATGTGAGAAATTGATTTGATTCAATAATTTAACAATTAATATAAACTTATAAATAAAATATAATTAAATTAAATCAATTTGTTCTGTATTTCCTTCACTTTATTTATTTTTTTCATATATTTGTGTTTACATTTCATTTCAATTTATTCACTTTTATAATATAACTCACCATAGGTAATGTAGTCATTAGTCACATGTCAATATATAGGTATAGAAGAAAAAAGTTTATATGTATTATTATTCTTCAAACTTTAATTATTTATATAAATACATAGGTATATGTATCAGAATTATTATAAATTAAATTTTATTAAATCAAATCAATTTATTCACTTTATTACAAATAATATAACCTCACCATAGGTATGTACCAAGATTAATATAATATAGGTTACATCTTCCCATAGGCATTACCTACTTACAATAAAAAAGTGATCAATGGGACGTCACAAGTATCAAATAATTGACATAAAAAACAAACAAAAATTTCTTTCATATATGGGAAGATGTAATCCAAGGTTAATATAATATATAGGTTACATCTTCCCATATATGAAAGAAATTTTTGTTTGTTTTTATGTCAATTGTTTGATACGTGTGACGTCACATTGACGTCACATTGATCACTTTTTTATTGTAAGTAGGTAATGCCTATGGGAAGATGTAACCTATATTATATTAACCTTGGGTATGTACTATGTAGTTATACTTTAATTTTTTCTCTTACAAGTAGGTAAGAAGGCACAATATTTTTCACCTTTTTATTTTATTTTTTGACTATTGTGCACTTTAAAAATTATAACACTGTTAATTTATTATATTTCAAAACTTTTATAAACCATATTTTATTAAAAAAAACCAAAAATATTTAATTAGAACACTATTTCTTTACACTAATATTTGTACTACCAGTACTGAACGTTTTGACGTTTCAACACTTTTATCGTGTTTGATTGTGTTAGTGCAGAAAGCCACAGGGAGGCTTGTGATATAGAGGGTTTTGGTATTTATTAAACCACATAATATGTGGTTTAATAAATATTGCATGAACTTTGAAAGGTCTAAAGGTTTGAAGGTTGAAAGGTTTTTATGTAAAAGTTCAAAAATATTGAATTACATACATATTTAATTTTTTAAATTTAAACTTTTGCCCTAGTAAACGGATTTAAACCTTTCAAAGTTCATGCAATATTAGACGGTCAAATAATATTCTGGCCAAATCTCAATTTCCTAGTTCCACAGGAACATTCTTTTCTAAAGAATCAAAAAATGTTACATTTTGTTACTTAAAATTGATTCGAGGGTATAAAATTTGAAATAGAACGAAGTGTTAATTTGCACTTGTATTTTAATGTTAATATTCATTTGAAAGAAAAGAAACAAAAATTACACATACATACAGTATGAGCTCGATAATTTGGACTGATTAAAATAGGTCTTGTTAAAATATTAAAATAGTTGAAATTATTGGATAGAAACCAATTTGCAACTTTCAACGCTATTTTTGAAAAAACAATAAGTAGTTTTGTAATAAAATTAGTTTTTGTTATTATAAAAACCGATTATGATATTCATATAATGAGTTATTTCTACAAAAATCGGTGATTTAAATTAGGCAGTACATGTTTAGCTTATTTAAACTTTATTCTATTTTATAAAATAAAAATCATCGAAAAACCTTCAAAGTACCTATTGAAATTTGGTTGTTGAAAAAACCAAAAGTTGAAAATAGGAAGGGAAAAATTATTGAGCGTAAACTGTAATTTGAAATAAAATTCTTATTTCAAAAAATATTTATTTACGCGAGCATACATATTTATTAGCAAAAGTACAATAACAACAAGAAACAGAAAAATCAAACCAGAAAAAAAAACAACAACAATAACCATTTATTTCAGCTTTAAAGAATGCTGTATCAAATAGGTATACATACATAACTATATGCATGCGGACAAAAAGAAAAAAAAAAAAGAAAAAACCATACCAGCAATATATGTATAATTATAGGATATAATTGCAAAATTCTATGAAATACATTATCTATTCTGTCTGTATACACTATACAGTATAATATATATTTATACATATGTCATATTATTTAATGATCATTATTTTAACGGACAAGTTGTATACCTATATATAGTTTTTGAATGAATTGACTCATAATTTATATATGCGCTTATACACATTGTTTCTGTACGTTTTTCGTTTTTGCGATCTGTATTTTTTTTTCTGTATACGCAATTTCCATTTTGGCTCTAAAAATCCACGTTATTATTATTGTATATGTTTATACACTCAAACACTCATACTGTTGAATTCGATTCATACAAAAATTATTTTTTCTATCAGAGCGTCCTTGGCTGGCCATCTGCAGGGATCCATATTTATATGGTTTTTGGCACAATACTGACTTCCAAAAATAAAAATACTATACTTACAAACATGCATTTTTGTTGTTGTGAATTCTAAGAAACAGGTTTCTTCTTTCGTATATGTAGGTATACACAAGAGATCACTACGACATTGTATGTGAAAATTTGCAGTTAAGTTGAAACGTATTCTTAGTAAATTTTATACGCCCTTTCATGACCTTTTATCTATTTTATCATACGAGCATTTTTGACCGAGATATTTGATTTGCATTTTGTTTCATGTGCTGGAGAACTACAATTTTTGTGTTGATTTTGTTGTATGTGCCAAAAATTTGCACAAATCAAATTTCAATTCAAATTTTTCAAATAAAGTGTGTTTAAAAAAACAAATGTTGTATGTGTTTTTTAAAAGTTTTTGTTTTTTTCAGACACTTATCTACTTTTAAATTAAATATTACCAAGGCAAAAAACTCATCGGGTACTGCCTCCATAACTCACAACACTGACTTTAATTGTTAAATAAAGTATACAAACGCTAACATTTCAATTTGATGTTTAATAAATTTGAAAGAAAACGTTTTAGAGTGTGTGTGGAATTGAGTAAATTTTTACTACAATAGTAAATTTTGACATAAAACGTTGTGAATTTAACTGTCAAAATTTACTATTGTAGTAAAATTTACTCAATTCCACACAGGCTCTAGAGTGTGTGTGGAATCGAGTAAATTTTTACTACAATAGTAAATTTTGACATAAAACGTTGTGAATTTAACTGTCAAAATTTACTATTGTAGTAAAATTTACTCAATTCCACACAGGCTCTAGAGTGTGTGTGGAATCGAGTAAATTTTTACTACTGTAGTAAATTTTGACATAAAACGTGGTGAATTTAACTGTCAAAATTTACTCTGGCTCTGGGGCTAGTATAAATTTTGACAGTTTGATAGTAAAATAATGTAAAGTCAAAATATCGAAACAAGTACACAATTTTGTAGCTTTTAAAATTTACTCCATTACGCACAGCAAATGTGAAAATTTTTTTTTACCACGGTTAATTTTATTCTACCACAAAATCTAATGTCAAAATTTACTCGATTCCACACACACTCTTAGAAAGAATAATTTTCTACTAGACGTCTGTCAAATCACGTTTGTTTCTGTTGTGTTTATAACTAATTTTAAATATTTTCAAGTGAATAGTCTATATATTTTGCTATTTTTTACATCTAAATTTATAAAATAAAAGCAGACAAAATATAAAATCATGAGTTTTTTTATTTGGTTTGATGTTTTTGAAAATGAAATTAATGAAGATCGTTGAGCTGAGATTTTGTCAACAATTCGGAAAAGAAGGCGCTTGAGAGTAAATTCAAATCCTCTGGATATGGATGAAATCATGTAAATTTTCTGTTTTCAGTTTAACAAATAGGTACTTATTATTATTAAAGTTTGTCATTATTATTTCATATTTAAGAAAAATTTTAGATTGACGAAAGAGATTTTTCTAAAATTATTAGAAAATATAGAACCTTATTTGAGAAGGTCACAAAGATCCTCATTTATACCAATCATTTTAAAACTTACGTGCTTATTAAGATACTATTAAAAAAAACTCTCATAAATTGTGTATGTAACCAAATATAGCTTGAACCAAAAGAGATGAAGTTTCGTATTGTACTACGTTGGCATGCGCAGAAGAAAAGATACTTACACACATGCGTTTTTGTTGTTGTAAATTCTAATAAACAGGTTTCTTCTTTCGTGTATGTATACACAAGAAGATCACTACTACTTGTAAAACATGCGCAATGAACCTTCAACTGAAATAATTTCAGCTATATAACTTAAATCACACACAATAGACTCGAAATCGAAGTCGCTGGCAAAATTGCTGTCGACTTGACAACTCTATGGAATAGAAAAAATCTACAGTGATAGAAACTTATAATACTGTGACTCGACTTTAAGTCTGTTCGACTTTAAGTCTTACTCGAATCGACTTAAGTAAATTCTCGACATATTTTGCTTTGAAGCGAAAATTTTACAATTTCGCAAATTATGCAATTGAACTTTGAATGCTAATAATTTTTGAATGGTTTGTCGTACGGCAATTAAATTTACACTGCTGTAAGAGCAACTTCTTCCCTTTAATTTAGTGTCAACAAATTTTAAATATTTGACATGGTTCAGTAGTTATTATTCATAATAGTTTCATAATGAAACTTGATTAGCTAAAAATTTTCAAACGTTCGTAACGGGGAGGTGGTGAACTAAATTGTATACCTTACTTTGCCATACAATTTATTTCCTTTCTTTATCTACTTATGTTTTGTAGACCACTCGTGAAAAACTCGGTTGCCTGTAGAAGGAATTTTTAAACTTCAACGGAATAGTAACACTTTTGCTACCAACATCATGTTGGAATAAGGCAAGTTTTGCACCCATGCCAAATTTTACAACCATTTTTCAGGAGCATCAATGTATTGTAGTTTTCAAATTGAAATTTTTCAAATTGAAAGCCCTCAACACAACGAACATTTTGCCATCATTAACTCAATTTTTTCAAAAAGTGGAAAAGATCAAATTTTGAGTTTCAAACACAGAAAAAAAATTTTTTTTTAAATTTTATCTTTTTATGCCTCTAAATAACACCGGTTTACTTGATTCTACAATTAATAATAACCGCACATTGAATGTTATTTGAAAATTTAATGTAACGTTGCTAACACTACTCTAAAACTTCATTCATATCGATGGCTTACCAACACTATTTTGAAATGTCAAATATGACAATTCACTTAAAACGAAGTGTTTATGCACATTTGAAAAACGCAATGGAATTTTAAATTAGGATTTAATAGTGTATTTACTCAAAACGTCGTAGAGTTTTAATGCGTTTTGAAATTGGTTTATGCATCCGTATTTACTCAAGACGGAGTGAGTTAATGCGAATTAACGCTTCGCATAAACAAGATAAATGTGTTGTGAAATGCGATTACGCATTTAATATCTAATAAAATTAAAAAATTTTGTTTCGCACATTTTGTATGGAAAAAGAGAACCGTTAAAATGTGCGTGACGTCACCCATACTTTATTTTACTCTATATATATGTGAATTTTTGCTACATATTTATAGTATTTTTATTTTTGGAAGTCAGTATTGTGCTTATGGAGAGTACCCGATGAGTTTGTTGCCCTTGGTAATATTTAATTTAAAAGATTTCCCTTGATTGAAATTGAGATCTGATCACCCTACACACGAGACAGATTTATACAAATACAAACGAAATGTAAGAGTATAGAAAAGTATGCCTATCTTGTCTGTACCGACTTCAATTAATAAATCAAGTACATACAGCTTTTGTCAGCGGCTTCGCTCGCTACTTTAACTTTCACTCGTTGTAAAAACAAACAAAACAAACAAACGAAATTTGACTTTGACCCAGAATTTTAATTTTTAATAGTTCAGATCATGGTGTAAAGATATATAAGGTGAGCTCTTATCTTCTTCTTGAATCGCCATTTTAAAAATTTCTTACGTAGACGTTTGTACCATATTTGTACTTCTAAGTGCATATTAGGAATTTTCATTTGTTTTAAATATTATATTTTTGTAATATTTAGAAATATGGTTTGGTGTAGTTAGTGGTTGTAGAAATAATTTGGAAAAAAGGTACAAGAACTATTTGCCCTTCAAAATAACATAAACATCATCTCTTCAGCTCCTTTATTACAGAAGCTATTAGCGATCAAAGTCCAATTTTTTTTACCTAATTTTATGGAAAAACCCTAATCGCTAATAGCTTCTGTACTAAAGTAGCTGAAGATATGCTGTTTTTGTTATTTTGAAGGGCAAAGGGGTCTCTTTTGTTAGATAGCGTATCATTTCTCTACAAAAAGTAAAAACGAAAATACAGAGTGTTTTACAAGAAAAGTCACAAAACGCCAAAAAGCCACCAACCATACGATTTTTTGCTTGACTCGGTGAGACCTATTTGTGGTTTCATTTTGTGAACCTTTAAACCAGACATCATGTCTATTAAAAGATAGACTTTTAAGTATCGGTATTGAAAAAAAAAAACCTATGCAGTGCCAGATAAATTTTCACCAGAGGCTGATTTACATTACATTTTTGTTGTTTTATAATAAAATTTAACTTTAAAATAATGTGCACTATTTTTGCTCACATATATACGACAGAGGTGATTTAGATAGCACGACTCAATTAAAAATTTATTTTGTAGGAGTAGAATTTATTTCTTAATTAAAAAACGAAACAAATATGCATATTAATTTATTTGTAAAAAATAAAAAAATGAAAAAAATTAACTTATAACTTGAAATCATAACAATTTTTAACATTTTATCGGTATTACAATATAAAGCTTTTCTGTCTGGTACAAACTGTGACGTCACTAAAGCAGTTCTCATTTATAAGAGCTCACCTTATATATCTTTCCATCATGGTTCAGATTACATAAATACCACAAACGGTAATATCTATACAGATGGTGCAAGCAGTGTATTATGATGTTTTCAGTAAAATTTCAGGTGGGTTTTCGGGAAATCCACTTTTCAAAAGCTTTCCGTTCAAAAATTGTTCTCGGAGAGAAAAAAATTAAAAGAGCGTTTTATTTTCTGAGTGAATGAATATGAATCACAGATAGTACATAAACATATATATGTCATATGTATATTTATATTTATGTTACCATAGTAACCAAAACCATCTATAATTAATAATACAAAGCCGCGCTGTGGCTTTCTGCACTAACTCAATCAAACACGACAGAAGTGTCAATTTTTCAAAACAACACTGCTGGTAGTACAAGTGGTGGTGTAAAAAAAAAAGTGTTTTAGTTAAATATTTTTGGCTTTTTAAATAAAATATGGTTTATAAAAGTTTTGAAATATAATAAATTAACAGTGTTATAATTTTTAAAGTGCACAATAGTCAAAAAGGTGAAAAATATTGTGCCTTCTTACCTACTTTTAAGAGAAAAAATTAAAGTATGGTGAGGTTATATGTATTATTTATATGTAATAAAGTGAATAAATTGATTTGATTTAATAAAATTTAATTTATAATAATTCTGATACATATATGTATTTATATGAATAATTAAAGTTTAAAGAATAATAAATAATATAAGCTTTTTTCTTCTATACCTATATATTGACATGTGACTAATGACTACATTACCTATGGTGAGTTATATTATAAAAGTGAATAAATTGAAATGAAATGTAAACACAAATATATGAAAAAAATAAATAAAGTGAAGGAAATACAGAACAAATTGATTTAATTTAATTATATTTTATTTATAAGTTTATATTAATTGTTAAATTATTGAATCAAATCAATTTCTCACATCATAACATAATCACAAAAATTTATATAAAAAAAGTCTATGAAAAAGTAAATAATTTGGTACATAATCTTTATTGTGTAATGAAGGCAAATAGACAATTTGTGATAACTTATAAATTAAATTCTATTAAATCAAATCAATTTATTCACTTTATTACATATAATATAACCTCATCATAGGTATAGTCATACTTCAATTTTTTCTCTTACAAGTAGGTAAGAACGCACAATATTTTCCACCTTTTTATTTTATTTTTTTGACTATTGTGCACTTTAAAAATTGTAACACTGTTAATTTATTATATTTTAAAACTTTTATAAACCATATTTTATTTAAAAAACCAAAAATATTTAATTAAAACACTATTTCTTTACACTAATATTCCACCACTCTTATTAAGAAACCCATAAGAAACTAAAATGTCAAAACAAAACATGGCACTTCTAACTAATACATACAAAACTCTTGTTCGAGGCTTTTATTGTAGTAGGTTTTGTAAATACATATTGTAATGTAAAAACACAAACACAAAAATTTTAGTTCTATGTCCAACCACTTGGGGACAAGGAGAAATCGCTAAAATGACAAAAATTATGCTGATTTGAAATGTAACTGTCAGTAACGAACAAGTGGGCTGTCTTATGATGTCTTATGGAGGCAGTCAAAGATAATTAATAAGAAGTAGATATTCCAAAATAGAAAAGCTGTTGAAAAATAAATTTTTAGTTCTAAATCTGTTCATAGAGCGGACAGACAAGAAGGAATCGCTTAGAACATTAGATTTAAAAATACGTTATGACCGTTTTTGCAATAAAAAAAAAATTTAATATACACAAAAATCCTCAAAACTGTAATTAGACAATTTTATATGGAAAATGAGGACGGAGTAAATGTGCATGACATCATCATACAATTTTTTTGTTGGTGTTGTACCATATTGAAATTATAAATTATAGCATGAGCGAATGGATAATAAAAAAAATCACTCGATCATTTTTTTAAGTTTAAATTTCAAAACGTTAGTTCTATTTTTGCTCGCCAGATAGGACAGACAAGAAGGTTTCGTTTAGGAGCCTTTAATGAAATAGAGTGAAAATACAAATGTACTACGCGAAATATCTATTGTGTTAATCTATAATCATTGAGGCAGTACCCGATGAGTTTTTTGCCTTGGTAATATTTAATTTAAAAGATTTCCCTTGATTGAAATTGAGATCTGATCACCCTACACACGAGACAGATTTATACAAATACAAACGAAATGTAAGAGTATAGAAAAGTATGCCTATCTTGTCTGTACCGACTTCAATTAATAAATCAAGTACATACAGCTTTTGTCAGCGGTTTCGCTCGCTACTTTAACTTTCACTCGTTGTAAAAACAAACAAAACAAACAAACGAAATTTGACTTTGACCCAGAATTTTAATTTTTAATAGTTCAGATCATGGTGTAAAGATATATAAGGTGAGCTCTTATCTTCTTCTTGAATCGCCATTTTAAAAATTTCTTACGTAGACGTTTGTACCATATTTGTACTTCTAAGTGCATATTAGGAATTTTCATTTGTTTTAAATATTATATTTTTGTAATATTTAGAAATATGGTTTGGTGTAGTTAGTGGTTGTAGAAATAATTTGGAAAAAAGGTACAAGAACTATTTGCCCTTCAAAATAACATAAACATCATCTCTTCAGCTCCTTTATTACAGAAGCTATTAGCGATCAAAGTCCAATTTTTTTTACCTAATTTTATGGAAAAACCCTAATCGCTAATAGCTTCTGTACTAAAGTAGCTGAAGATATGCTGTTTTTGTTATTTTGAAGGGCAAAGGGGTCTCTTTTGTTAGATAGCGTATCATTTCTCTACAAAAAGTAAAAACGAAAATACAGAGTGTTTTACAAGAAAAGTCACAAAAATCTTCAACCCCTCGTACCCCGGAAACCGTTGAGATTAACCCCTACCAACCATACGATTTTTTGCTTGACTCGGTGAGACCTATTTGTGGTTTCATTTTGTGAACCTTTAAACCAGACATCATGTCTATTAAAAGATAGACTTTTAAGTATCGGTATTGAAAAAAAAAAACCTATGCAGTGCCAGATAAATTTTCACCAGAGGCTGATTTACATTACATTTTTGTTGTTTTATAATAAAATTTAACTTTAAAATAATGTGCACTATTTTTGCTCACATATATACGACAGAGGTGATTTAGATAGCACGACTCAATTAAAAATTTATTTTGTAGGAGTAGAATTTATTTCTTAATTAAAAAACGAAACAAATATGCATATTAATTTATTTGTAAAAAATAAAAAAATGAAAAAAATTAACTTATAACTTGAAATCATAACAATTTTTAACATTTTATCGGTATTACAATATAAAGCTTTTCTGTCTGGTACAAACTGTGACGTCACTAAAGCAGTTCTCATTTATAAGAGCTCACCTTATATATCTTTCCATCATGGTTCAGATTACATAAATACCACAAACGGTAATATCTATACAGATGGTGCAAGCAGTGTATTATGATGTTTTCAGTAAAATTTCAGGTGGGTTTTCGGGAAATCCACTTTTCAAAAGCTTTCCGTTCAAAAATTGTTCTCGGAGAGAAAAAAATTAAAAGAGCGTTTTATTTTCTGAGTGAATGAATATGAATCACAGATAGTACATAAACATATATATGTCATATGTATATTTATATTTATGTTACCATAGTAACCAAAACCATCTATAATTAATAATACAAAGCCGCGCTGTGGCTTTCTGCACTAACTCAATCAAACACGACAGAAGTGTCAATTTTTCAAAACAACACTGCTGGTAGTACAAGTGGTGGTGTAAAAAAAAAGTGTTTTAGTTAAATATTTTTGGCTTTTTAAATAAAATATGGTTTATAAAAGTTTTGAAATATAATAAATTAACAGTGTTATAATTTTTAAAGTGCACAATAGTCAAAAAGGTGAAAAATATTGTGCCTTCTTACCTACTTTTAAGAGAAAAAATTAAAGTATGGTGAGGTTATATGTATTATTTATATGTAATAAAGTGAATAAATTGATTTGATTTAATAAAATTTAATTTATAATAATTCTGATACATATATGTATTTATATGAATAATTAAAGTTTAAAGAATAATAAATAATATAAGCTTTTTTCTTCTATACCTATATATTGACATGTGACTAATGACTACATTACCTATGGTGAGTTATATTATAAAAGTGAATAAATTGAAATGAAATGTAAACACAAATATATGAAAAAAATAAATAAAGTGAAGGAAATACAGAACAAATTGATTTAATTTAATTATATTTTATTTATAAGTTTATATTAATTGTTAAATTATTGAATCAAATCAATTTCTCACATCATAACATAATCACAAAAATTTATATAAAAAAAGTCTATGAAAAAGTAAATAATTTGGTACATAATCTTTATTGTGTAATGAAGGCAAATAGACAATTTGTGATAACTTATAAATTAAATTCTATTAAATCAAATCAATTTATTCACTTTATTACATATAATATAACCTCATCATAGGTATAGTCATACTTCAATTTTTTCTCTTACAAGTAGGTAAGAACGCACAATATTTTCCACCTTTTTATTTTATTTTTTTGACTATTGTGCACTTTAAAAATTGTAACACTGTTAATTTATTATATTTTAAAACTTTTATAAACCATATTTTATTTAAAAAACCAAAAATATTTAATTAAAACACTATTTCTTTACACTAATATTCCACCACTCTTATTAAGAAACCCATAAGAAACTAAAATGTCAAAACAAAACATGGCACTTCTAACTAATACATACAAAACTCTTGTTCGAGGCTTTTATTGTAGTAGGTTTTGTAAATACATATTGTAATGTAAAAACACAAACACAAAAATTTTAGTTCTATGTCCAACCACTTGGGGACAAGGAGAAATCGCTAAAATGACAAAAATTATGCTGATTTGAAATGTAACTGTCAGTAACGAACAAGTGGGCTGTCTTATGATGTCTTATGGAGGCAGTCAAAGATAATTAATAAGAAGTAGATTTTCCAAAATAGAAAAGCTGTTGAAAAATAAATTTTTAGTTCTAAATCTGTTCATAGAGCGGACAGACAAGAAGGAATCGCTTAGAACATTAGATTTAAAAATACGTTATGACCGTTTTTGCAATAAAAAAAAAATTTAATATACACAAAAATCCTCAAAACTGTAATTAGACAATTTTATATGGAAAATGAGGACGGAGTAAATGTGCATGACATCATCATACAATTTTTTTGTTGGTGTTGTACCATATTGAAATTATAAATTATAGCATGAGCGAATGGATAATAAAAAAAATCACTCGATCATTTTTTTAAGTTTAAATTTCAAAACGTTAGTTCTATTTTTGCTCGCCAGATAGGACAGACAAGAAGGTTTCGTTTAGGAGCCTTTAATGAAATAGAGTGAAAATACAAATGTACTACGCGAAATATCTATTGTGTTAATCTATAATCATTGAGGCAGACACACGAGACAGATTTATTTAAACGCAATGTAAAAGAATATAGAAAAGTATGCCTATCTTGCCTGTACTGGCATCCAAAAATAAAAATAGTATAGATATATTTTCTTCTGCGCATGCCAACGTACATAGATACAATACGAAACATCATCTCTTTTGGTTCAAGCTATACTATAGTTTTACTTACATATTTATGCTTAAAAAAAGTTCCGCAAAAATAACGGTTCTGTAACAGAAATGCATGTATACAGGATGTTTTACGAAACGTGGGCCATATTAAAAAGGGTGGTCGGATTTGATGAGAAATTTTAAAAATTCTGCATTTTTATGTTCAAGGTCGAGTTTCTGAAAAATTTGCCTATTATTTATTTTATTTATTTTATTATAATTCATTATACGTATACGTAAAAACAAAATAACTTTTTTTTATATGGTGAGTATTTATAACAAAATGTATTTCTATTGCAAAGGAATATGTGTATACTTATAAATTTATAATAATATGTAAAAAAATATGTAAGAAACATTTTTCCAAATAAAACAATTTATTGCAATAATACATGTTCATGTATACTTGTAAATGTATAAATGCAGTGAATTATGTTTACATTATATGAAATTTAATTTTAAATTCAAAACGGTACTACTATTAAGTAATATAATTATTATACAGTATTCAATAACATTTATTTGCGATTATTTATTATTCATTCTACTTTTTATACATACATTTCGATTATTCAATCAACCAACTTTTAGCTCATCAGCGTGTGTGCGCATCATCATTATTTTTATCTTCTTCTTCATTATTCATTTTGTTAATTTTTGTTCATCCAGAATATAGGGCAAAATACCCAGTAACGAGCACTTGAAGAAAAAAATAAACATTGGAATAATATTTCAATTTCTTTTGCATTTAAGTACTCACCTATTTATATTTTAATATAAATGTAACATTTTTAAATAAAAGTAATTCAAATTTTCGTTTTATTTTGCAACCTATTTGAATATTTCAATTCTCTAAAATTAAACGTACCTACTAATCAAAATATTTTCAATTTAAAGTGAGGTACACATTATCATTTAAACTGACAGTCGGCGACTGATCAAAAAAACTGAACAACAACGAAATCATTTTGTTAGCATCAGTTTTTCCATCAGTTACACATACACATTATCATTTCAACTGACAGTTGTGCTAAAAACTGTCAGTTTTAATAATAATGTGTACCTCACTTAAAGGTGTTACGTTGCAAACGGTAAAGAAAAATACAGTGAACTCTCTCTTAAGCGGACATGTACGGGGACAATATTTTTGTCCGCTTAGTAGGGGTGTCCGGTGGAAAGGAGTTGTTTAAAAAACTTTGTGTTTTTACAGTGAAATAAAATCCACTTATTTTTAAATGATAATAAAACAATCGGAAACAAAAATTTAAAAAACAAAGTGAAAAAGAAAACAAAATTAAATATTTAGTACATATGTGTATGTATTGTAATGTATGTACAATGTACATACAGATATGTTATTGTAAAAAGTCTGTGTTTTTACTTTGGTGCAAGTTCTTGCCTTCTGAAAAAACTTTTTCATAATGACTTATTAAATTTGAAACAATATTCAAAGCTTCATTATCCCCACTAACATGGTGCAAAATTATTTTTTTACTCACACATACTGTGAGCACTTCTATATGTAAGATGTTTTTTTTGGACATATTGCTTAAAAAAAAGGCAATTAAAAACCAAAAAACTAGTACAAAACATTTTATTTTACATAGGTACCAGATTAATATTTCAATCAGTAAATACTATTTAATGTGCTATCCTTTACAGAAATTACTCACAACACAACTGGCTTCTTTATACACCGACAATTTAACTTAAACCAAAAACCATATATCTACAAAGATAAACAATTGCCATATATCCTTATGTCACCATTAATTTTTACTTCTACACCTGATATCAGGTGGCTACATGTTTACTGAATGTTATCAACATTTTATGCTTATGCAACAATTTTAAAATCCAGAGCAAACCAGTAGGTATACAGTAAGAAAAGACGTTGATGTTGCTAAACATTATATGTACCCAATAATGTGTCTGTTTACCAAATATAAATAATGGTTGTTGCTACGACAACATAAATTACGATTTATACTTTTGAATTTATTTTCATATTGAATAAAAATACAAATTTGCTTTAAAAAAAATATTTTTTTAATTTGAAATATTATTTCTATTACATCAAAAATCATATAACTACAAAGATAAACAATTGCCATATATCCTCATGTCACCATTAATTTTTACTTCTACACCTGATATCAGGTGGCTACATGTTTACTGAATGTTATCAACATTTTATGCTTATGCAACAATTTTAAAGTCCAGAGGAAACCAAAAATACGTTGATGTTGCTAAACATTATATGTACCCAATAATGTGTCTGTTTACCAAATATAAATAATGGTTGTTGCTACGGCAACATAAATTACGATTTATACTTTTGAATTTATTTTCATTTTGAATAAAAATACATATTTGCTTTAAAAAAAAAGAATTTTTAATACTAAAATATTTTTGACTTGAAAATCAGAGTTTGCTTAGATTAAATTTTAATGAATAAACATTATAGTATTTCTACAACTAGCATTAGATATTCTATAATGTAAAAGAAAATGAAATAACGTGCCTATTGATTCTGATCTCCTGATTCATTACGAATAAAATTTTCATATTTCTCAATGAAAATGAAAAATATTAAAATATATTTTTAAAATTTGAAAAATAAAATGTATTTTGTATATAGTATTTGTATATACGAGTATGTATATAGTATGTATTTAGAGGTATAATAGAAATAATATTTCAAATTGAAAAAAAAAAATTTTTTTAGAAGCAAATATGTATTTTTATTCAAAATGAAAATAAATTCAAAAGTATAAATCGTAATTTATGTTGCCGTAGCAACATCCATTATTTATATTTGGTAAACAGACACATTATTGGGTACATATAATGTTTAGCAACATCAACGTATTTTTGGTTTCCTCTGGACTTTAAAATTGTTGCATAAGCATAAAATGTTGATAACATTCAGTAAACATGTAGCCACCTGATATCAGGTGTAGAAGTAAAAATTAATGGTGACATGAGGATATATGGCAATTGTTTATCTTTGTAGTTATATGATTTTTGATTACATAAAATGATTATTCTATATTATATTTATGTTAATTCAATAAATGTTACCCTTTTCCTTTTTCATTTTGTTTTATTTTATTTAACCATACATTCTTATCATCATCATCACCATCATCATCATCATTATCTTTTCCCTGCACTTTCAGGAGGAACTTAATAGTATACAGAGATTGTAATTTTACAAAAATTCGTACATTTTGGGACTTTAAAAAAAATTATTACAATAATGAACGAAGACAGAAATAAGTGTACAATTGATATAATAATTTGGCTAAAGTATTTAGATATCTAAAAAAATTTCCGATGTAGTTATTGCTTACAAAAGCCAATTTCTAGAAAGCAGTAAACTTTTAAAAATATCAGTCTAAAAAAAAATAAACGAAATCAACAAATTTTCATCGTTTTTAAAAGCATAAAAATTTATTTAATTAATTGAAATTTAAGAAATAATTTGGAAAATAACATTTTAAAATTTATGTTTTTGTTTATAAGCTCATTTAACATATAATTTTTCTTTAAATTCTTTTTTTTTTTTAACATTTGTAGCTTTTTCTTTCCATAACAATATTTTTTTTTTCTACATTCAAAAATCACCTCATTTAATATTTTTCTATATATCTTTAAAAAATATTTTACATAATTTCCCCTTTTATAACAACACCCCCAATTTTCTTTAAAAAATAATCATTTTTCTACTTTCTGATATTTTTACTTTAAAGAGTTATTAAAATAATAAAATATATACTAAATACATCAGGACTTTTAGTTTTTGCTTGAGCTTTTTCAACTATTAATGAAATTTTAAGAAAAATGTTTTAAATTCCTTTTTTTTATCCTATGTGCTTTTTTAACAATTGCCAATTTTGAATGTGTAAAGCTGGTGATAATGATATATATGGTGGTTCTTTGGTACAATGTAAAACAAGTGATCATTCTTTAACCCATCCAGTTCTTGGTTGTTGTGAATTAAAACGAGCCTGCAATATTTTTTTAAAAAATTGAATATATTTTAATATGAAACAAAAAATTGGTAATGTAATAAATGCATATACTTCTAGTTTCCATATTCCTTGAGGATATTCACCCCATGTATGAGTTGTCATAAAAGGCCATTTTGTAAAACCACCTCTATGATCATTATCATTTGATCTTCGACTTAATAACATTGATCTAGTTGCCATTGGTGATGTCAGAAAAAGTTCTAAATCACCTCTTCGTGTTGCATTTGCTGTAATAGCTTCTTGAACATATTCTAAATAATTAACTTCTGTATCAGTTTCTTTGCATGCATTTGTATCGATCTCAAGATAAACTGAACGTCCCGATATAACTTGACTAGAAAAAAAAATTAATTGAATTATTTCTCAAGAAAAAGACAAATTTTCAGAGATATCTTACTGTGATTCTGAAATAACACCAGCTTCACAATGATACCGAGGTGGAACAGTTCGCCATTGTTTTGATAATGTTACCATTGCACCAGCATCTAAAACACCAAAACCGAAAAGATGATTAAATTCTAAGCCTACACCATTCATTGTCCAATGGAAACGATTTTTTGCATCAAATAGCGAATTTCGTTTTGATGTTAACACAGTCAAATGTTGTATATCTCGCCATGTTAAACTAGGACTAAAAATTAAATTAAAAAAAGAAAGTAAATTAAGAATTTTCACAAAACAATTCCACGCAAATTAATTTATACTTTGCTTCTAATGCTAATGCAAATACACCAGCTGCTTCTGGTGCTGCTGCACTTGTTCCCGAATGTGTTGTTGTACATTTACCTTATAAATCTGTTGCTCCAGTATTTATCAAAAGCACCAAGAATTTGTGGTGAAAATACTGGACAACATGTTTATGTTGATTTTAATGCACAATCACCGATTACAATATCCGTTGATACAACATCATCTTTTACATACATAGACTATAAATAGATACGAATATTTTCTGAGATTTTAAAGAGAAATTTATTTCACCATTGTAAACTTGAAGAAATTTATACGACTTATACAAAAGGAAAAAGAGGATACAATCTTACGCCTTTTAACCATTGTAATTTTGTTTGTCTTCTTAAAGGATATTTTTTCAAAAATGCAATGGCTATTTTGAGTAAAATCATATACACTCAAACACCATTGGAAAATGTATGATAATGTCTATGGTTTTTCGGTTTAAGAGCGTATATCCCTGTTTTGCTGAAATATTTCAAACAAAATTACAATGATTAAAAAGCGTAAGATCGTTTGCTTGTTTTTGCGGTTGTATAAATCGTATAATTTCCGCGGGAATGCAAGTGCTCTGAATTTCCAACCTTTATTACTCCACAACCAAACTTCGTAGTTCCATGGTTTTCAAAAATTTGATAAACAAATATGTATGTACTTTATTTGAAAATGTTATTAACTCAAAATCACCAAAAATGTAGTTGCCTCGTTTAGCCATTGTACGGCAGACATGTTATTAAAAAGTTATTATGTCTTATTCATTTTTCGATATTTATCGTAAATAAACGACATAGACTCAATACAACTCATTTCCACATCACCTTTGCGGTAGAGTTACGATGCGTTTTTTTATAGATGTTCCCCAGTAGGTCTAATCCTCTTTTCCGAAGAAAATAGATAATTCCTAAAAGAGAAAGTGTAGTGCACGTACGGTGTACTACGAAAACAGATATGAAGAGTAATACAGGTTGTGTGAGTGGAAAAACGAAAAGAAACACATTTGAAAGAGAATTACGGCCCATCTTAATTACTTAACAATGTGTCACACAATCGAGAAATAACTTCCAAAAAGATTTCAAAGTTGCTCTTACCGCACTCACAATCATTCTTGAAATTATGCTCTAAGTTAAGACATTTTACAGTTAGTTCACACAAAAGTCCCTTCTGATTATTTTTCCCAAAAAATACCAAATTTAATTCTGTTTCGGAAAAAATTTTGGTAAAAATGCAATACATACGGTTTCCTATCATTTCGACTATACTTGTGCAAACCGACAAACCACGTTGCAAAAGAAGAGATTTGCACGGAAGACATGATATTTTTTTTGCAACAAAAAGTGAAGCTTCACCATATGTAATATTTCTATATAAAGGTAATTGACAATTAGAAAAATCAGCACTGACAAGTTCCTGCAATTTGTCATTTTCATTATTGTCATTTTCATTACTACCTTCACCATTTTCAACAAGATTCTGATAATCTTGTGAAGAAAATATATTTATCAGTCTAATTTTCCTTTCTGCTTATACTACTTCAGCATATCAAGGAGAATCACTACAATTCAATGTAGAACGACCTGATAAAGAACGATAGACAAAATCTTCGTTCTAAATCAAAAGTCTGAAACTTTCGAAGTGAAATACTTCGCAAATTGAATTGCGAAAAGGCAAGTTCACAAACATTTATCAATGTTTGTGTTGTGAGCTTCAGGGCTTCGTAAGTTTCTTTCGTTAATTTGTCGGTATTACATGGTTCATTCCAGGATTCCAACCATGTAATGAAGTTTTTGAGGGAATGAATTTTTTCATTGTCCGTGTTACTCATTGTTTCACTGTTAACAATTTGCCACCATTCATAAAATATTTCACAAAATTCAGATGTTTCCGTACATTCATCTGAACCTTGAGCAATCAAAGCATCTATTGTGCTTTGATGAAAAATACTTTCAACAAGGGCGATATTGAACTACTTTATCTGAGGTTTATTTATAGCTTTATAGTTGAGCAGGTAGGCCTTTTTTTTAAAAAAATATCCTCTTCTTTGTCATATAAATCAACTATACGTTCAAAGATTGCTTCTTTAAATGTGCCATTGGAATCCGTAAAAATAAATTTTGAACGTCGGTGCCAAATGTTACATACAGAACACAGTAAATGAACTGTCAAACTAAATATATGTCCTCACCTGGAAAATCGGGATTGGTAAAAGAGTTACCACCCGACAGAGGACAGAATTTATTGAACATGAATTGGTTTGAGCTGATGTTGTCGGCTATCAGTACTACAACCCGGAATCCTAAGGATTGGACGAATTGTATCACTTTTCCTGTTAACAAATATACTTGATTTCCTGTTACCCAGGAAATAGGAAAAATGCGTACAATTTCCTTGAATTCGCCAAAAAGTGATTTAATCATAAAGCATAGTGCGGTACGAACTCCTTTTGTGGTATCATTATCAGGCAAACCTAACACATTGTTAGATTCGTACTCAATTTGCCGATTAACATATACCTCGTCTATCAAAAAAGAGACACATTTTTCGGCATCCGTTAAATGTTTACTCATATGCAACAAATAATTATCGTCATTATTATTTTGACTACTACAATTAGGAGTTACATTGAGTGAAGCAGACATTGTTTTTAACCATTCTGAAGTCGGCAGAATGAGAAATTTTTCACGCATTTCCGTGTATGCCGCTTCGGAGTACGACAACACGAGAAACGCGAACGACATAATGGGAGATGGATAAAGTGGTGTTTCCTGAGAAGTTAACTTTATCTGTTTCGTTAGAAAAATCAATTTGTCCTTGTGTGCTGATTCACAATTGGACACTTTTTCTAAATAGTTGATTGATTTTTCTAAAAATAATACGAAAATAATTTTAATTTAAAAAACGAATAATATTAAAACTGGAAACCCAGTAGAAGCTTCCGTGTTTGCATAAGGCACTTTAAAGAAAGTGATATACTTAGATATGCAAATACAGTAAAAATCCCCAGCATTTTCGAAAATACAATCCCCAGCATTTTCGAAAATACAAATTCTAATTTATTACCACATGACATGATATGGAAATAAGAACTGTTGTTTCCGATTCGGTGGAAACTTTTCCATTAAGTCGTTAATCACAAATGCAAATACATTATAATCAGCTTAAGAACACCGAAAACCAGTCTTCTTCTTCAAATTCGTATTATTTTTAGAAAAATCAATCAACTATTTAGAAAAAGTGTCCAATTGTGAATCAGCACACAAGGACAAATTGATTTTTCTAACGAAACAGATAAAGTTAACTTCTCAGGAAACACCACTTTATCCATCTCCCATTATGTCGTTCGCGTTTCTCGTGTTGTCGTACTCCGAAGCGGCATACACGGAAATGCGTGAAAAATTTCTCATTCTGCCGACTTCAGAATGGTTAAAAACAATGTCTGCTTCACTCAATGTAACTCCTAATTGTAGTAGTCAAAATAATAATGACGATAATTATTTGTTGCATATGAGTAAACATTTAACGGATGCCGAAAAATGTGTCTCTTTTTTGATAGACGAGGTATATGTTAATCGGCAAATTGAGTACGAATCTAACAATGTGCTATGTTTGCCTGATAATGATACCACAAAAGGAGTTCGTACCGCACTATGCTTTATGATTAAATCACTTTTTGGCGAATTCAAGGAAATTGTACGCATTTTTCCTATTTCCTGATGTAACTCTTTTGCCAATCCCGATTTTCCAGGTGAGGACATATATTTAGTTTGACACAGTTCATTTACTGTGTTCTGTACGTAACATTTGGCACCGACGTTCAAAATTTATTTTTACGGATTCCAATGGCACATTTAAAGAAGCAATCTTTGAACGCGTATAGTTGATTGATATGACAAAGAAGAGGATCTTTTTTTAAAAAAAAGGCCTACCTGCTCAACTATAAAGCTATAAATGAATCTTAGATAAAGTAGTTCAATATCGCCCTTGTTGAAAGTATTTTTCATCAAAGCACAATAGATGCTTTGATTGCTCAAGGTTCAGATGAATGTAGGGAAACATCTGAATTTTGTGAAATATTTTATGAATGGTGGCAAATTGTTAACAGTGAAACAATGAGTAACACGGACAATGAAAAAATTCATTCCCTCAAAAACTTCAGTACATGGTTGGAATCCTGGAATGAACCATGTATAACCGACACAATTAACGAAAGAAACTTACGAAGCCCTGAAGCTCACAATTGCCTTTTCGCAATTCAATTTGCGAAGTATTTCACTTCGAAAGTTTCAGACTTTTGATTTAGAACGAAGATTTTGTCTATCGTTCTTTATCAGGTCGTTCTACATTGAATTGTAGTGATTCTCCTTGATATGCTGAAGTATTATAAGCAGAAAGGAAAATTAGACTGATAAATATATTTTCTTCACAAGATTATCAGAATCTATAATGTAATTGATGGTGCTACTTGTTTTGCTTTACGAAATACTTCACGTACAGCACGTTCTGATTCACCAACCCACATTGAAAATAATTCTGGACCTTTAATTGATAAAAAATTTAAACGACTTTCAGTTGCTAAAGCTTTTGCAATCATTGTTTTTGAACAACCTGGTGGACCAAACATTAATATGCCTCTTGGTGGTTTTATACCAAATTTTTCAAATTTTTCTGGATATAGCAATGGCCATTCGATAGCTTGTTTTAATTTTAATTTAAGTTCTTCTTGTCCACCAATATCTTCCCAATGAACATTAGGATTTTCAATTAAGATTTCACGCATTGCACTTGGTTTGACATGATTTAATGCTTCAAATACGTGAGAAATTTCAACTTTTTTATGAAATTTTTTTCAGTTTCACCATAAAATTTTGAAAATATTTCACATAAATTTATTTTACAAATTTCAACGTTTTTTGAAATATTATTTGCTATAGCTTCACAAATCATTGTTTTACCACAACCACTTAGTCCAAAAAGTATAAAACAGTTGTTAAAAAACTATCGCTTATTGGCCATACCAATCGAACAAATATGATTTCATCTTGATTTTTTGTTATGTTCTGCCAATGATGAACTATTAAATTCATTTTTACAAATGATCGCAATCTCTTCACCAATTACAAAATTACATAACCTCATTGCTGTTTCACTGATAAAAATTAATTTATTTTGTTGTTTAATTGGAACATCAATTAAATCTTGTGTTGATTTTTTAATATCTAAATTCGTTGTATGTAAAACTCCATTACGAATAAAGGATTGTGCTGGAATTTTTGATTGTGATAAATCTGCATCGCCAACAGCGGCGTCGTCAAACACAGCCTCATCAAACGAACAAGATTTTGTATGAAAATCCCAATCTTTATGAGTTATATGTGAGTAACATTTTTCACAATAAAACCACAATTCAACTTTCTTTTTACCGGATAATGATTTACGAGACATGCTTGTAATTAAATTGAAAAAAAAAATGAAGAATTAAACTAAAAAATTAATTCACTTCACTCTGGTTTCCGACTGACCAAGAAAAAAAGAAAAAACAAAACACTTTTGCCGGCAAAATATAGTCAGAAATGTCAAAGTGAAACTGTCAGAGTATAGTATGTTTAACTCCTGTAGAGGGTGTGATTGATTGTAGTGGTTCAATATCAATACCGGAAATTTCATAAAATTTTCTAGAGCACATTTTGGCGTTTCAATCGCTAAAGAAATTTTTTTTAAAATGATTTTCCCATTTTTTTAACAGAATTTTTGGATATTCCTAATTTATTGTTTATTTCCACGACTTTCCTTTCTCATTTTTTTAATTAATTAACCCTGACCGTGGCTAAGGAGGAGCTCTGCTGGAGAAAAATCTTTTTTTTTTTGCATTTTATTTCGAATATGTGTATGAAAACTTTATTTTTTTACCATAAAAAATAAAAATTGTCATCACTTAACAAAAAAAAAAATGTGGTCCGAATGTATTTTCGAGGACGGACGTTAAATTTCTAATTTTTTCCTTACCTGAAATTTCTAATTTTTTTTTTCTTAGGTACTCAACTCAACTAATATTTCTTATCTAAATTATAACTATTAAATTATATAAAATTATAATAAAAAATATTTAATTTGTTGGAATTGGAATAACAATCTGTTATTCTTCTTGCTCTCATAAAACCACCACCAAGATATAAATCATAACGTCGATTTTCGATTGGTATAATTTTAAATTGTCTTGTTGCATCTTGAAATATTAAGTCATGATATGGTGCTGGTGAGTAGAACCAAAGTTGTATAAGTAGAAGATGCCCAATCCATATATTCGAAAAAAGTACCAAAACTGGAGAAAAAGTACCAAAATCAATACAGTATATGATGTACTCGACACTCGTGCATACATATGTATGTAAATTGTAAATAAACCTACAAATTTGATAGCTCAATTGGAAAAACTTTAATTATACATTGAAATTATTTATTATTCTTTTAACTTTTAATGCTTTTTTGAAGTAATATCAGTGGTCTCATCTATTATGAGAGAGAATCTGTTTTCTTTTATTTCCTAAATTAATTTTTCCTTTGCTTTATTTCCAAGTTTTTCAGCAAGAAAAGTAGACATTTTTCTTGCACACTGCAGTCCAGATGCAACTTTAGATGTCAGGGCAACATTGAAATAATAAATCTGGTAAAAACTTATTCCGTTCATTCTATTCCTTCTACAGAATGAATAAAGAAAAACACCCAGTATCAAAATATAAAAACAAAGTGTAAGGTGTAAGGTGTATGAGCTCTGAAATAGGGTTGTACAACGTCTATTAAAAATCGGATTGCTCCTTGATAACATAGTAAATTGATTTGAATTGAATTCAGACTTTATGAAAAAACTAAAATTTGGAGAAAAAAAAGTACCTTCGTACCAAGAGCAAAAAGAAGTATCAATTTTGGTTAAATTTAACCAAAGTGGCAACGCTGCTTGTACGTCTGTTCTAAACTTTCTCGATCCTACTGCCTTTCGTTCATGATTAAAATGTTGATACGATGAGTAAAATTGTTGATAATAATTGCTACTGAGTATCATTATAAACATGACTATTAGAAACAAATGTATAAGCAACATGTTGTGGGGTGTGATATCACGCCCCAGATCAAAAATTTGGAGTGCCATTAGGATATATGGACTTTGGGCATCTTCTACTTATACAACTTTGATAGTAGATAGATAGTGAAAAAAAGTACAATAAAATTAAATATGTAATTACAATAATTAGAAGTAAAAAAAAAAAAAGGGAGACTAAGAAGCTTTTAAATAAAAATTAAAAAAAAAATAGACTGTAGAAGGATAATATTTAAAAAGAGGAAAATCTATATGTTGTAAACTGAAAAAAAACAAGTGTGTATATATTAATTATTCTTCTTTTTATCATATGTCCTTTAAAATAATAAAATCTATAATATAGTATAAAATATAATAAATATTCAGATTACATAAATTTATAACAAGAAATTATATAAACTCTGTTCTTTTTAGTTTTTCTTTTTTTTTCTTTTCTTTTTAATAATAATAATAATAATAATAATAATTTAATATCCATATGTATGTATAAGAATAAATATATACACCTAACCCTCGTTTTGCGTCGTTCCGCTTTGCGTCTTTTCGAAGTTGCGTCGGCACTGAATTGATACCAAATTTCACGTAGCGTCGCTTAAATTCCAAATTGCGTCGTTTTTTTCGATGAAAGATGTTCCCGTTCTTTGCATTACACTATTTCGTTAATAAAATTCATTCATATTTTAAATGTTAAAAACCATAAGCGTTCAAACAAAATAAGTTGTTCTAAGAAGACTAGATATGTACTTTGAAATTGTCAAAGATCATATTGAGTAATTCAATAATAATTGATTCTCATTAAGTTTTTGAATGAATTTTTTAAGTTATTTTTGTTTTATGTTCATATATTTATATATTTTATTAATGTATTTTTCGCTTACTTTGATTGTTTTAATAAATACTACTGTTTTTCTTAAGGTTTTAATTGTTTTTAATTATTATACACTATCATACTTTGAATTTCTTAGAACGCAACTTCTATTTTCCAGTACATTTTCATATGAAATGACTGTTCGTTTTGCGTCTTTTTGTATTGCATCTCTTTTTTCAAGAACGCATCTCCGACGCAAAGCGAGGGTTAGGTGTATATGTATTTTTGTGTATGTATAGATAAATGTATATTTTATAATTTATTATAATTTTATATTATATATGTATATTATTATGTTCTGTTGTTTTTTTTTTGTTTTATTTTAAAAATTTTTTTTTTTGTTAGGTTTTTATTAAAATTTATCTTAATTTTTATCTTAATTTTTATTTTATTTTTTTTTTAATTTTTCATTTAATGTATGCATATAGAATTTTTATTTTTTTATATTTAGATAATTTT
The DNA here is from genome assembly GCA_932526495.1 of Bombylius major. NCBI lineage: Eukaryota > Metazoa > Arthropoda > Insecta > Diptera > Bombyliidae > Bombylius > Bombylius major. Next base: position 19,293,476 of record OW052045.1, read on the forward strand.
TTTTTCTTTATCGTCTATTCATATAGAGTTTGTTAAAAATTAAAAGCGAATGATCTGCGCATACCATATATACTATACACGTACAAAACATTTATATGTGTATTAGTCAAAACCCATCTATATCACAAGCCGAGTTGTGGATGTCTGCACTAACACAATCAAACACGATAAAAGTGTTGAAACGTCAAAACATTCAGTACTGGTAGTACAAATATTAGTGTAAAGAAATAGTGTTTTAGCTGAATATTTTTGGTTTTTTAAATAAAATATTGTTTATAAAAGTTTTAAAATATAATAAATTAACAGTGTTATAATTTTTAAAGTGCACAATAGTCAAAAAGTTAAATAAAAAGGTGAAAAATATTGTGCCTTCTTACCTACTTTTAAGAGAAAAAATTAAAGTATGGTGAGGTTATATGTATTATTTATATGTAATAAAGTGAATAAATTGATTTGATTTAATAAAATTTAATTTATAATAATTCTGATACATATATGTATTTATATGAATAATTAAAGTTCAAAGAATAATAAATAATATAAACTTTTTTCTTCTATACCTATACAGGGTGATTCCGTTACGGTGTCCGACAGGGAAACTACGGATAGGTCTCGGCGAGGGGAACAAAAAATCATATTGGTGGGGGGGGGGGGGAAATCTCAACGGTTTAGGAGTTAGAGGGGGTTAAAGATTTTTGGTACTTTTTTCATATTTTACCCTATAACTTTTTACAAGGGCACGCTAGGCTCACCAACTCTTTTACATAATTGTGAAGGACTCCTGTGCCTTTCCATCAACATCTTACCTGCTGCTGTGTATCTGACCATTCAGAAGTTATAAGGCCTCAAAACCATAATTTTGTCATTTTTTCACAGATTTTTGGACTTTAACCCTGCTTTTCTCAAAAAAGGCATAAATTAACCCACATTTTTGATTGCAGAAAATGAAGGCTCAATTAATTCTACATCGATTTGCTATTATCATTTTTTTCAAAAAATGCATAGTTTTCGAGATATTGAGGAAGACCTCTTAAAAAATCTGAAAATATTAGTCTCAAATTCATTATATTATTGGACACGTGCTTTTATTACAGTGTAAATTGAAAATAGGTGCTTGGAATGCTAGTTTTCAAGTGCAAATATCTCGAAAACTATGCATTTTTTGAAAAAAATGATAATAGCAAATCGATGTAGAATTAATTGAGCCTTCATTTTCTGCAATCAAAAATGTGGGTTAATTTAAGCCTTTTTTGAGTAAAGCAGGGTTAAAGTCCAAAAATCTGTGAAAAAATGACAAAATTATGGTTTTGAGGCCTTATAACTTCTGAATGGTCGGATACACAGCAGCAGCTAAGATGTTGATGGAAAGGCACAGGAGTCCTTCACAATTATGTAAAAGAGTTGGTGAGCCTAGCGTGCCCTTGTAAAAAGTTATAGGGTAAAATATGAAAAAAGTACCAAAAATCTTTAACCCCCTCTAACTCCTAAACCGTTGAGATTTCCCCCCCCCCACCAATACGATTTTTTGTTCCCCTCGCCGAGACCTATCCGTAGTTTCCCGGTCGGACACCGTAACGGAATCACCCTGTATATTGACATGTGACTAATGACTACATTACCTATGGTGAGGTTATATTATAAAAGTGAATAAATTGAAATGAAATGTAAACACAAATATGTATATGAAAAAAATAAATATAGTGAACGAAATACAGAACAAATTCATTTAATTTAATAAAATTTTATTTATAAGTTTGTATTAATTGTTAAATTATTGAATCAAATCAATTTCTCACATCATAACATAATCACAAAAATTTATATAAAAAAAGTCTATGAAAAAGTAAATAATTTGGTACATAATCTTTATTGTGTAATGAAGGCAAATAGACACTTAATTTGTGATAACTAATAAATTAAATTCTATTAAATCAAATCAATTTATTCACTTTATTACATATAAATAATATAACCTCACCATAGACAGGTATGTACTATGTAGTCATACTTTAATTTTTTCTCTTACAAGTAGGTAATAACGCACAACATTTTCCACCTTTTTATTTAATTTTTTTGACTATTGTGCATTTTAAAAATTAAACACTGTTAATTTATTATATTTTAAAACTTTTATAAACCATATTTTATTTAAAAAACCAAAAATATTCAGCTAAAACACTATTTCTTTACACTAATATCCACCACTCTTATTAAGAAACCATAAGAAACTAAAATGTCAAAACAAAACATGGCACTTCTTACTAATACATACACAACACCAGTAGGAGGCTTTTATTGTAGAGGGTTTTGGTATTAGTGTTTTTCTCCGATCTTCACTAAAAGAAAAAAACCACTACTAGTGTAAAAATTCTCTAAAAATTATACCATTATCTGCTGCGCAATTATACTATTCGCTTTTAATTTTTAACAAACTCTACATATATATATGTTGTTGTTGTTTGTTGTTTTGTTGGTGGGGGGGATGCGGGTTAGGCATCCACGAGCACTCAGCCAGGAGAGTCCATTGTACTCAGCAGTCAGCACCCCGTTTTTCTCTCATACATGCACCTACAGTTTAAAGTGGAATGGGAACGGGAACCATTATAATAATTCGTTGGTAGAGAACGAATTTTATTCGTATGACAGGACTTGGTACTAATATTTATTGTATTTTTTTTTTTTGTGGACTTAGCTTATGAACTCTAAACAAAGCCACCAAACTATTTAGTACCCAACTCAAAGTGAATTGGTAGTTTGTAAGTTAGTTGTTATAGTTTTTGTTTTTCTAATCCATAAATGATCTATATTTGATGTAATTTATGTAGTTTTATAGTGTTGTCAGATATACATACATAATATGATCTTCATACGTTACGTTTTTACTAAATAATACTTTTTTTTATATACTTTTAATATTTATTATCATTTTTGGGATGGTATCCACTACAAAATTTTTGTATTTTCATTGTTTTTATTTTTTTAAATTTTAACCTTATAAATTTCTGTGTTGTTTTTTTGTTTCTGTTTAATAATCACTAGAATATTAGGGCTTATTTCGAAACGTAGTAATACGGTATTACTGTATTGTATCAAATTCTAAAACATCAAACATCAAATTCGTGACAAAGTCATTAATTCCAAAACGTCTTACTACGGTATTCATAGAGTAAAATATGAGCAGATAATGCAGTGAAAATTTCTTTGATACAATGTATACATAAAACTACAACCATGTGTATTACAACAGCTGTCATACTGTATTCACTATATCAATTTTGACGTTTCGAAATAAGCCCTTACTCAATGATATTTTTTGTTGTTGGAACTGATAAAAAAATATTCTAGTATAAACAAAACAAAACATAATTTTTCTCTTAAATTCAAAGAAAGGGTTGAATATTGTTTAAATATTTTTAAATAGTTTTTTTAATGAAATTTGAAATTTTTTTTTGTAAATAGTGATAGAGAGTGTAAAGTGTATGATATAGATTTTAAAATGAAATCTTTAAGAAATAGTATATCTATAATAAATGCTTAGAAAATAGCTAAATTATTTGTAGATTTTTTGTTTTCTTTCATTAAATTTTTCTCTTTTTTGTTCTAAATTTTGTCCTATAGAAAGTGTACATTAATGTTAGTAAATGAGATCAGAATAATGTTCACATGTAAAAAAAAATAACAAAAATTAGGAGGCATTCAAAAAGTACATATTAATTTTTTAAAAGCGAAAAGTCGAACCCTTTTTATTAATTTTTTTTTTCAATATTTCTTAATCTTCAAAAAGTTGTGTTTTTTTGAAAAATGAAACCGTTTCAAAAAAATTAAAATATGACGCCAGCATAAAAAATTAATGGAATATGTCAAATTTTTTTTTTGTTCTCAATGCATTTAGAATACTTGAGAGAAGCAGATTCATAATTACATACAATGTATTTTATTTTTTTCATTTATAGTAAATTTAAATTTTTTGTTCTACAGAATCTACTTAGTGCGCCTTTGTAAATGTATGTGATTATGATTATTTCAAATATTCAAAAATTCATTTTAATAACGAAAAAGTTTCAAAAGGGAAAAAAAATGTTATAAATTCATATCCTTTTTTTTTAAAGCTTTTAATTAATCAAATAAAATTACAAGAAAAGAAAACATTTTCAAATATTTTGGCAGTAAATTCAATGAAGTATTGGAATTTAATAAATATATGAAAAACAAATTTACATGAATCCTTTTTTATTTTTGCTACTTGAATTGAATAATTTTCATATTAAAAAAGAATTAGCTAAAATAACTTAAAATATATATTTTTTAATGCTACTGTGTAAATAAATTAAATAATATTTTATTTTTTCATCTTTTCTTGGTTTTAATATTATTTATTTTTTGTTTTTTCTAATCTAACAATATGATGCACATAAGTGTGTGTACTTTGTAGTACATACATTACATCAAAAATCATAAAACTACAAAGATAAACAATTGCCATATATCCTCATGTCACCATTAATTTTTACTTCTACACCTGATATCAGGTGGCTACATGTTTACTGAATGTTATCAACATTTTATGCTTATGCAACAATTTTAAAGTCCAGAGCAAACCAAAAATACGTTGATGTTGCTAAACATTATATGTACCCAATAATGTGTCTGTTTACCAAATATAAATAATGGTTGTTGCTACGGCAACATAAATTACGATTTATACTTTTGAATTTATTTTCATTTTGAATAAAAATACATATTTGCTTTAAAAAAAAAGAATTTTTAATACTAAAATATTTTTGACTTGAAAATCAGAGTTTGCTTAGATTAAATTTTAATGAATAAACATTATAGTATTTCTACAACTAGCATTAGATATTCTATAATGTAAAAAAAAATGAAATAACGTGCCTATTGATTCTGATCTCCTGATTCATTACGAATAAAATTTTCATATTTCTCAATGAAAATGAAAAATATTAAAATATATTTTTAAAATTTGAAAAATAAAATGTATTTTGTATATAGTATTTGTATATACGAGTATGTATATAGTATGTATTTAGAGGTATAATAGAAATAATATTTCAAATTGAAAAAAAAAAATTTTTTTAGAAGCAAATATGTATTTTTATTCAAAATGAAAATAAATTCAAAAGTATAAATCGTAATTTATGTTGCCGTAGCAACATCCATTATTTATATTTGGTAAACAGACACATTATTGGGTACATATAATGTTTAGCAACATCAACGTATTTTTGGTTTGCTCTGGATTTTAAAATTATTGCATAAGCATAAAATGTTGATAACATTCAGTAAACATGTAGCCACCTGATATCAGGTGTAGAAGTAAAAATTAATGGTGACATGAGGATATATGGCAATTGTTTATCTTTGTAGTTATATGATTTTTGATTACATATACCTCTAAATACTATATACATACTGATACCCGTATGTATATACATATACTATATACAAAATACCTACATTTTATTTTTCAAATTTTAAAAATATAGGTATGTATGGATTTCAATATTTTTCATCTTCATTGAGAAATATGAAAATTTTATTCGTAATGAATCAGGAGATCAGAATCAATAGGCACGTTATTTCATTTTCTTTTACATTATAGAATATCTAATGCTAGTTTTCAACCCTAGGATCGCCTGATCCACATTATCAAAGTTTTGGCTGTGCGTATACAAATATATACCATACATTTTATATGGAAATTTAGAAATTTTTCTTCAAAAAGCTGTATTTCAGCATCCCGTGGACCAAAAACCTTATTATCAAATGCGGATTAGGTACCCACGAGCAGTGTTGTCGTTCCAATAATTCTTAGAGTAGTATAATTAAGTTCAAAAGAGTAATATTTTGTAGAAAAAAGTAGTATCAGGGTAACCATTCACAGAAAGTATTATAAGCCAAATTTTACAATAGGACCCAAATCTTCTCATTCTCATATCAGGGGTTAATAAATAAAATGTCTAGGTACTTATTTCAAATAAATTTTTATAATTTTTATAATAAATAATGACATGATACTACTTTTTTTTGTTCCAATTATTTATTTAAAACAGAAATTAAAAATTAACAAAAACCAACAAAAAAAAACTAAATTCAAATATAAAATACTGCTTTGAAATAATATAGTGAGTGTATTTTCAAAAATGAATCGCTGCTTTGGTGATTCTGTGTCCATTAAGAGAGGTTTACATAAATTTTTTTACATTTAATTTTAATAACAGTGTATACTTATATATAAAAGCGATACAAATTATTTTTTATCTAAAAAGTTTTAAAAAAAAATATTTTTAATTCAGTTCAAAATGAAGAGCTCGTTACTGGGTATTTTACCCTTTGTATGTTTATTGCTTAAATTGAAATACAATAATGAAAAATAATCAGTCGCCGTACAACTGTGTTACTGGCGAGAACAAGGCGATGGCTGTCACTGTTTTTTTCTATTTTCCAGCGTCTCATTGCAAATATAACACATTGGGGTATGAGTAGTTTAATATATTATTATTAAATGTAACGACACTGGGTAAAAATGAACTCTTCCATAAGCGCTGTGGTGCAAATACTTATTGGATAAAGTATAGGTAATTATTATATTTCCCATTACTTTTTCATTTAAATTCCACAAAACAGAAAAGATTGAAATTAATCGAAAATTTCTTGGAACAAAATTATCTTTTTTAAAAAAAAAACAGAATGTTTTATGAAAATATGGAAAAACACCTTTTGCGGAACAAGTTAATAAAAATAATGTAATACTCCTAAAGTTTTATTTTCTATTATGAACTGTTGGAAGGTGGAATACAGTTTAAAAATATACAGTAAAATGGAAATGAAAATTGTTTTGAATGAAATATTAATTCGTTGTGAATATAATAGTTTTAATTAAATATTTCTAATGTTGATGTTAAAAAAATTTTTGACGAAAACGGTTTAAAATATAATGAGGTGTTGAATATCTAATTTTAGTTTGAATTTCATTTTTAATTAATTTTGTCATACAGAAATACAATACGCATATGTATGTTTTACATTCCTAGCACAAAAAAAATTTTTTTGCATATTTTTTATTTTCGAAATAATTTAATTACAAATTATAGAAGAAAAAAAAATATTTTTTTTACTAACAATCATTTAAAAAAAAAAGAAATAAAGAAAAATTGACAATATCATTTGTTTATTTATTTGTAAAATGAAAAATGACTGCGAAAGAAAAAAAAGAAATTTGTGTATAAAAGTGGATAAAAGATGAAAGAAAAAGTGATGTACAAAATAATATTCCTTTTTCTACATATGATAGTCCTCTTACATCAATGATATTTTATTAACATAAACAAATAATATAACAATCAGTAAATGGATGCCTCACTTGCCAAGTCGATTAACTTCATATAAAAAAGTCTAAAAAAGTAATAAATTAGCTCCTATAACAAATTAATTATGATTCGAAGAATCCAATTACTTTAAATATGAATTAATCTAGTTCTAGAACTACAACTTAAAAAACCCCAAAAATGGAGTTCATCGATTTGGCAAATGAGCCATTCAAATAATACCTACAATATGCACAAAATATGTATGTACATGCCAACGACTCCTATTAACGACTCCTATAGTACCAAGACTTAATGCTCAATTTTATTTTATTGTTTATATGTGTTGGAAGTACCAAATTAACATTACAATTTATTGTTTTTAATCAATTATAACTAAGTTGTGATTAAAGTTACATGAAAATTATGTTCAAATGAAATGTGGAGAAGATCCTTAGCTTTATTTTCACCGAATATATTAAATATCTATGAGCAACGTACATCAAAGAAAAAACGTGATAAATATTTAGTAACATAAAACTGAAAATTAATTTTTCCTTAAATCTCCCAAATTACTAAAAATATTAAATTATAATGTTCTACAAATTTGTAGATTTTTATTAAATAAACATTTTTTCCAAACATTGTTATATCATAAAATTAATAGAAATTAAGTTATTAAAGAAAAATGATAATTTTTAATTAAAATCACAATTTTCTCTCTCATTTCTCATTTTTAACAGTCACCTCTGAAAATGTAGTACCAATTGAAGAATTTTTTTATTCATTTGTTTATTTCTTATTTCAAAAATATTATTCATAATTTAAATGGCACGATGTACTCAATTGTAGGGATGTGGATGCTGCTGTTAGTTTGTTCTATTCTAAAGTTCGTGAAGGTTTTGAAACATATGTACCCAAGAGACGATCTAAAAATTCAAATTTTAGCCCTCCTTGGTACGATGATAACACCAGAAAAATTAAAAACAAAAGAAACAAAGCTTGGAGGCAATACGTTCGTACTAAGGACGAAGGGGACTATCTAACTTACTCTGAATATCGTAAACTATTCTTTTTTCTTAACAAAGTAGCCTATAATAATTACATTGATAAAGTCCAGCAACAGATTAAAACAAACCTTAAATCTTTTTGGAACTTTCTGAACCTAAGCAGACAGTCCTGTACCTATCCCTCAGCTATGTCCTTTAACGATAAAAATAGTGATGATCCAGAAGTCATCGCTAATCTCTTTGCTGAATTTTTTCAGACCACCTACTCTCCTCACATTGAAAATATCTCTACTGAAGAAGTACCACTTTCTATTAGTAGTTCTAATTCAAATCTCTTCTCAGGACAGGATTTGTTAGTTTCTGTGGATGAAGTAATGATAAATCTTCGTCAACTTGAAAATAGTTGTTCATGTGATCCAGATGAAGTGCCAGCTGTCATTCTGAAACACTGTGGATTGAGTCTGGCCAATGTTCTCACACATTTGTTTAATTTATTTGTAAAGTCTTTAGTGTTTCCTTCTATTTGGAAAATTTCATTTTCAATCCCCATACATAAGAGTGGTTGTAAAAAATTAATTAATAATTACAGGAATATTTCAAAATTGTCGGCAATCCCAAAGCTATTGGAAAAACTTGTTTTAAACAAAATTTCATTTAAATGTAAACCACTCATTAGCAGTTTTCAACATGGTTTCACGTCCGGTAGATCTACTACCACTAATTTAGTATCTTTTACTTCTAAGTGTCTGAATGCGATTGAAAATAAAAAGCAGGTAGACTGTACCTACACTGATTTCAGTAAAGCGTTTGACAGAGTCAATCATAAACTGCTTCTTTTTAAATTAGATTGTCTTGGTTTCCCCACGAACTTTCTATTATGGCTCAAGTCTTATCTCAACAATCGTGTTCAAAGAGTAAAATTTCTTAACCATGTATCTTGTAACATTGAAGTGACTTCAGGTGTTCCGGAAGTTAGCCATCTGGGTCCTTTTCTGTTTTTATTATTTATAAATGATGTCATGAATGTGTTAAATTATTCAGAAATTCTAATTTTTGCCGATGATATAAAAATATTTAAAATAATTAATGATTTAAATGACGCTGAGCTACTTCAGCAAGACCTCGACAAATTTTATTATTGGTGTGGTATCAATCGTTTATCTCTAAACGTTGAAAAATGTAAATTTATGTAATTTTTTCGTTGTAAACATCCTTTTTCTAATAATTACCATATTAATGGTATCACATTAGAAAAATTAGATAATATTAAGGACTTAGGGGTACATTTTGACTCGAAACTGAACTTCCATAGACATATGGATGTAACAGTTTCCAGGGCTAGTTGTATGCTAGGTTTTATTATAAGATGGACTAAGGATTTTAATGATCCGTATGTATTTAAATCTCTGGTTCGCCCTATCTTAGAGTACTGTGTCGTTGTGTGGAATCCTTGCTATGATAATTATAAAAATCGCTTGGAATCAATACAACGAAAATTTATAAAAATGGCACTGAGGAGGCTACCGTGGTCTGACTCATTAAACCTTCCACCCTATGAAGACCGGCTACGGCTTGTATTATTACCCACTTTAAATGAAAGGAGAAGGACCTTCCAGTCCTCTTTTATTTTTAAATTATTGACGGGGCAGATAGACTCTCCAGATCTTCTTAACTCAATTTGTATAAATGTATTTCCACGAGCGTTAAGAATAAATTCAAACACTGAATTTGTAAATATTGGTTATCATCGGACCAATTATGGTAATAATGAACCACTAACGGCTGCTTCCAGATCCTTCAATTCTAATCATACACATATAGACTTTAATTAATTGCATTTTGTATTGTCTTTGTTTAATCTTTTTTATTTTTATTTTTTATTTTTTTTTATTTGTTTATTTATTTATTTATTTTTCTTATTATTATTATTTATTTTATTTGTTTTTTATTTATTGTATTTTTATTGTTATTTATTTATTTGTATTTTTATTTTATGTTGTGTCCATATGTGTAAAATATTTAAAAGTTTAAAAATTTTAAAATTATATGTTTGCGATTATTTTTAAGAATGTATTTTTTAAGAATAATATTTTATGAATTGTAAAGAGTCAGATTGATCAAATCATGTTGGCTGAATAAATAAATAAAACATTTGAAAGTGCCGAAGTAAAATTCTTTTCACTTTTCAATTAAATTAATTTTTCCTTTAAAAAAAAGGGGAGAAGTAAAATTCATAAAATTACTTTTAAATTAAATGGATTGAAACTTTTTCACGTAATTTCATGTGGCAAGTAAAAGAAGCGAAACCTTCTTGAAATTTCCACAACGTATAAGACTAGGAAAAGAGGCCCCGGAGTCACCTCATCGAGAACAAAACGCAGTTGCTGGATAAAATTTTGGGTATAACCATAACAAAGTAAAAATATCCAACAACAGCCGCCTAATCTGTTGCAGAGAAAGACCACAAACGGTTCATCAATAAGAAAAAGGACAACCTATCTGAACATCTGAACAGCATCTCATTAAACATCATCCAAATGTTCGTCGTTCACCTATTTATGTTAATGTAAGTGACTTCTTATAAAATTAAAATAAAATTTTGCTTTTAAAATTTTGTTACAAGTAGGTATTGGGACGGTTTGGCTTGGGAAAATTTTGAAGACCGTGGGAAAATTTTGATTGGTGTAGAAGTTTGAATTGTTGTCAGGTGAGTTATGATAGTACAGGTGAGAATTTTGAATAGGGTTGATCTTAATTGTTGTTCAGGTAAGTTATGGTTGTGTGGGTGAGAATTTTGAATACCGTTTGAATTTTAATTGTTGACAGGTGAGAGCTATGGTGGGGGTAGGTGAGAATTTTGAAATGTATTGACAGACGTGATGACCTGTATCTTGATATACATATGTGTGATGTCATAGAAGTTGTAAAACATATGGGTCAAAACTATTTTTAAAAAAAGAGTAACTTCTTCTTTTCACTGAGTGGCGGATTCGAACCTCGGTCCTTTCGGGTGGTGATCAGGCGTCGTAACCGTTTGAGCTATTGATGATGTTGATAGAGTTTGTTTAAATGGTGTATATGAATATATGAGAAAGGTTAAATTCCTACCCCTGAACTTTTTGTTTTTATCAGGGCCATTGAATAATTGAATTTAATATTAAAATTATTAAAATAATAAAAGAAATTATGAAATAAATTCGAACTATTGACTTTGAGCTATTGATAATGTTGATATGTTTAAATTGTATGTATTCACATATATTGTATGTACACATTTGAATATGAACGAGAAATTTGACCGTGAATAAAGTTTCTGGGTCATTGTTATAGAATTTAGTATTTAAATTGTAAAACTATTGTATTATATTAATGAGCAATGAAATCTTAATATTTGGCTGTAGATGTAGATGTAGATTTTTTTAAATGTATGTATTTATATATGAATCAAAACGTACCTATACATATTTAAAAAGTCACTGTATGATCTATCTGTATGATATTTTCCCGTTTTTATCGTGGGTTCGAATCTCATCAACATCACATTTATTTCTCAAACTCAATCTTTTTTTTTTTTTTTTTTTTTTTTTTGATACATAAAACTTTTTCCATTTTAAACGCGGGTTCGAGTCTCATCAACATCACAACTATTTCACAATCTTTTTTTCTTATCAGACAAATGAATAAAAATCGGATACATAAAATTTTCTATTTTTAAACGTGGGTTCGAATTTTATCAACATCACAACTATATAACAATAATATATTGCATGATTTTTCTTAACAGTGTTGATAGCTTGTAATTAAATAATGTATGTATTTTTTTTATCAGTAAAATTGATATAAAGATTTTCAAATAATAATTACCTTATGTGAAGATCAAGATTTTATCTTGATGATTTGGTGTGAATTGTTTATCTATTAGAAATAAATACCCTAACATTGCTTGACCAATATTTATGATCAATAATAATTAAATTCATTAACCGTTAGTAATTTAAAAAAATAATTGTTTTGAATTGATAAAATCCAAATGTCCTCTCAATTTTGATCCCGACTGTATATGTTTATGTAAGTTAACAACAGCAATTTTTAATTTTCTCATTTTAAAAAAACACAAGCACTGGATAATATTACTTTTTGCAAATTACAAATTCTCATGAAAATTCTGCTGACGCTGCGTCTGGTAATAGGTAGAATAATTAGAATTAGTATAGTAGTAAAGTTAGTTGTAGTTCAGAGTTTAATAAAGTTAGTCAGCTAGCCTGACTCAAAAATTATTTTTTTGTCTTTTTAAAGTGGATTTTCCAAAAATCCACCTGAAATTTTACTGAAAACATCATAATGCACTGCTTGCACCATCTGTATAGATGTTACCGTTTGTGATAGAACAAAATAGTGTGCCTAATTTTTTTTAGATTAACCGACACACGCTTTTTTTGTTTATGAATAATATTTTTGAAAGAAGAAATAAACAAATGAATAAAAAAATTCTTCAATTGGTACTACATTTTCAGAGGTGACTGTTAAAAATGAGAAATGAGAGAGATAATTGTGATTTTAATTAAAAATTCAATCAATTTCTATTAATTTTATAATATAACAATGTTTGGCGAAAATGTTTATTTAATAAAAATCCACAAATTTGTAGAACATTATAATTTAATATTTTTAGTAATTTGGGAGATTTCAGGAAAAATTGATTTTCAATTTTATGTTACTCAATATTTATCACGTTTTTTCTTTGATTTACGTTGCTCATAAGTCTTGACATTAAAAAGTCTCGTCTGGACGGCGTATAATTCACATTATCTTCTGTTTCTGTTGAATATTGTTAATCTGGTTCTAATTGTACAGGTTCATTCACTGTCATTTGTGGTAGTTGTTGTTGCTCTTGAAATTCATCGGATATCGGTAATTCGGTAAAGTATATACTGTAAGCTGTTTGAGACTTGTTTCAGACCTGTTTAAAGACCTGTTTAACCTGTTTCAGAGCTGTTTCAAACCTGTTTAAAGACCTGTTTAAGCTGTTTCAAACCTGTTTAAAGACCTGTTTAAGCTGTTTCAAACCTGTTTAAAGACCTGTTTAAGCTGTTTGAGACCTGTTTCAAACCTGTTTAGGCTGTTTGAAACCTGTTTCAGACCTGTTTAAGCTGTTTGAAACCTGTTTCAGACTTGTTTAAAAACCTGTTTAAGTTGTTTGAAACCTGTTTCAGACCTGTTTAAAACCCTGTTTAAGCTATTTGAAACCTATTTGAAACCTGTTTAAAGACCTTGACCTCTGTAACCCGGCACTGATAACGTCATCACGTCATTTTGCTACTGCTCCTGCGCCAGAAACGCCATATTCATACTACTTTTATTCAATGAAAATTATTTCTTACTCTTGCACCTGCCATTTGTCTTATAAATACGAGAACGTTTTTGAGCTTTGCTATGCTGTGCAAGCAGCTTATGGCCTAGACAGACACTTAGTATGAATACCATGGTACCAATACCATGACTTCAACAATACCACGAAAATTCCGACCCCTGACAGACACAAGGAGGATTGAAATATAAAAGAGATTCCTTCACGAGGAACGTACGAAATTCATAATTTTTACATTTTTATAAAAATTTATCTGAAAAAGCTCAAAAACTGGTCTGAGAAAGCTCTAGTCTGAAGCTTTTTCGAATTGAATAGAATGAATGGGGATTGATGAATGTGTTTGTAAATTGCTTTATATGATCAATATGAAAAATAAGAAAAAACAAAACCATTGTAAATGAAACTATACATATGTATTTATATGTTGTTATACATATTATATGTATACATTATGCTTAGAACAAATATGATTTTAGTTGTTGTGTTTTTTTTCTTTATAGTTCTGTCAGTTCTGTGTCATTTTTTTGCAGCTGAAAAAAATGATATTTGTTGTTGGTATTTTTTGGCTTGATTTTTTCTTTGCTTTTATGTTTTTTCTTTTTTCAAGCATTTTTTATTTTTGTTTGCTTATTTCGATCCTATTCTTGACCTACCTCTACAAATCTGTTTTACATTGATATTTAATTTTACAGAATTATTAAATGAATTTATAGTTATAATATTTTTCGTTGGTCAGTAAAATTTGATAATATAAAAAGATTATTTTGAAGGGGCATTTTTAAAATTATCCTTTACGCTTTTCTTGTATTTTTTGTTTGTTTTCAAAATAAATTTTAAAACAAGACAAGAAATCTAAAAACATTTAAATTAACACTTCATGCTATTTTTGATCGTTTTCGTAATTTTTTACGGATTTTTATCCGACTTGAAAGGTAAATATCTCGGGAACCAGTAAAGGCATTGACTTAAAATTTCTGCACAATATTCTGCTTTTCATTCTCTACAAAACTCCCTATGACACCAAAAAGATCACTACAACAGGGCGCAAGTTATACGGCGCCAAATATAAAACTTCCTCTTATCAATTTTTAGAAACAAAATGTAACATTTTTGACTCCTTAGAGAAGTATGTTCCCTTGAGACTAGGAAGCTGAAATTTGACCAGGATATTCCTTAAAGGGTATAACATTGCATAAACTGTAAACGGTGTAAATCCGTTCTCTAGGGCAAATGTCATATGGTAATATACAAACAAGTTATTTTTTAACAAAAAACTTTTTCCCTTCAAAAATGTTACATTTTGTTTCTAAAAATTGATAAGAGGAAGTTTTATATTTGGCGCCGTATAACTTGCGCCCTGTTGTAGTGATCTTTTTGGTGTCATAGGGAGTTTTGTAGAGAATGAAAAGTAGAATATTGTGCAGAAATTTTAAGTCAATGCCTTTACTGGGTCCCGAGATATTTACCTTTCAAGTCGGATAAAAATCCGTAAAAAATTACGAAAACGATCAAAAATAGCATGAAGTGTTAATTTAAATGTTTTTAGATTTCTTGTCTTGTTTTAAAATTTATTTTGAAAACAAACAAAAAATACAAGAAAAGCGTAAAGGATAATTTTAAAAATGCCCCTTCAAAATTATCTTTTTATATTATCAAATTTTACTGACCAACGAAAAATATTATAATTATAATTTATAAATTCATTTAATAATTCCATAAAATTAAATATCAATGTAAAACAGATTTGTAGAGGTAGGTCAAGAATAGGATCGAAATAAGCAAACAAAAATAAAAAATGCTTGAAAAAAGAAAAAACATAAAAGCAAAGAAAAAATCAAGCCAAAAAATATCAACAACAAATATCATTTTTTTCAGCTGCAAAAAAAATGACACAGAACTATAAAGAAAAAAAACACAACAACTAAAATCATTTGTTTTAAGCATAATGTATACAATATACATATAATATGTATAACAACATATATGTATAGTTTCATTTTTACAATGATTTTGTTTTTTCTTATTTTTTCATAATGATCATAAAGCAATATACATTAAAAATCTCGAAAAGGGAGAAGATGTATAATATTTTAATGCTTTTTGTGTATATAGAATAGAAATACACAAATAATGTAAAACAGCTGTTTTCGCTTGCGTGTGTGCATTCAATCTTCAGAACATAACGTAAAACAAAATTAACTATTGAAAGCTTTTTCTTTTTCATAAAAAAGACAAATGTGATACCTCCTTCTCTGCCCGCACAGGGCCTATTTACGGTTTTGTTTCATTTCCTTTTCGCATCTCTGTTATGTTATATATATACTTTTTGCAGACATGTAGTATCTTTACCATGTATGGCTAGATGACATTTGTTTGAATAATATTCAACAACAATTAAAAAATTAGAAAACTTGGCTGGTTTAAAGTTTTCAACACCTGAAGCAGCGGTAACAAAATACGAACAGCTTGTATCTGAGATAGCCGGAAATAAATGCCAGCGCTGCTTTAAGCAATGGTTTCAGAGAATGGAAAAGTGTATAAATGTAAATGGCGAATATTCTGAAAAACAATAAAAAAATATTTTCCTAAAAATTATGTGTTTTACTATAAGATTGTAAAAACTTTCAGTGTTACCTACGTATACATATGTATGTATTTGTTGATACCAGAAAATAAAAGCCATTTTTATACATAATTGTTGCATGTTTTATTTTATAAATAATCTTCATTAAATTTTGTATTGTATTTTAACTTTATTTAAATTTATAAATTTCTATACTTTCAAGATCTAATATGTTATATTAAATATTTGTTTTCTCGGCTGTGTATTTCGTGGTGAATCATCATGATTTCTGTCTTCGCTACTTTTTTTAGTTTAATCAACATTAACAGTGAAAAAAATATTATCCTCTTTAATTTAAAATCCAAAAAATTTATTTAACTTACGTTCTCACTGTCTATTTTAGATTCTTCACAAAAAAACGAGATTTATTTGATAAGTTTATCTTCTTTATTTTATGTATTTAATGTGAAAAAATTTAAAAAAAACGGAAAAGAAAACAAACTACATAACCCTAAGAAAGTCAAATCCATCTTTTGGAAGTTTTAAAAATCAAAAATACTCTGGTGGTAAAAATCGACAGAACTACTCCCGAATATGATGATCAACTGCACCAAAGTATGAGATGGTGCAGACTGATGGGCATGACTTTGGTTTGGACTTTGGAGTAAAAGGAACTATTTCGGAGAAGTCCGGAGCAGCGTTGCCACTCAAAAAAATGTTTCCGTACCATTTATATTCGAAAAAAGTACCAATTCTGGAGGAAACGTACCAAAAAATCGATACAGTATATGATGAACGAGTACATATCTACCGTACAATGGAGAAAACGATTAATTACATTTTCACATATAATATATAGTTATATATATGAACTAAAGGAAAAATTCTCTATTAAAAAATATGTCTATACAGGGTGTTTCCGTTATCCAGGACCAAAAGGATACCATAGATAGGGCTCATCGAGACAAACAAAAAATCGTACTGGAGGGGGGGGGGAAATCCCAACGGTTTGGCCGCTAGAGGGCGTTGAAGTTTTTTCGCACTTCTTCCACTAAACACCTTATAACTTTTTGCAGGAGCACTCTAGGGTCACCTTGTATTAAGAAAAAATGTAGAAGACTCCTTGCCCTTTTCAACGATACCTTACTTGTTCCTCTTTTCCTAACTGTTAAAAAGTTAGAGTCGTTTAAAATCAAAATTTTGTGAATTTTTACTCATTTTTTGTGTTTAACCCTGCTTTACTCAAAAAAGGCTTAAATTAACCCTCATTTTTTATTTCAGAAAAAAAAGGCTCAATTGATTCTGCATCGATTTGCTATCTTCAATTTTTGCAAAAAACTCATAGTTTTGCATAGATATTTGCACTTGAAAACTAGCATTCCAAGCACCTATTTTCAATTTACACTGTAATAAAAGCACGTGTCCAATAATATAATGAATTTCAGACTAATATTATCAGATTTTTTAAGAGGTCTTCCTCAATATCTCAAAAATTATCCATTTTTCGAAAAAAATGAACATAGTAAATCGATGTAGAATTAATTGAGCCTTCATTTTCTGCAATAAAAAATGAGGGTTAATTTAAGCCTTTTTTGAGTAAAGCAGGGTTAAAGTCCAAAAATCTGTGAAAAAATGACAAAATTATGGTTTTGAGGCCTTATAACTTCTGAATGGTCAGATACACAGCAGCAGGTAAGATGTTGATGGAAAGGCACAGGAGTCCTTCACAATTATGTAGAAGAGTTGGTGAGCCTAGCGTGCCCTTGTGGAAAGTTATAGGGTGAAATATGAAAAATGTACCAAAAATCTTTAACCCCCTCTAACTCCTGAACCGTTGAGATTGCCCCCCCCCCCTCACCAGTACGATTTTTTGTTCCCCTCGCCGAAACCTATCCGTAGTTTCCTGGTCGGACACCGTAACGGAATCACCCTGTATAACTATATATCTGCCGTACAAAGGCTAATCGCGTCATTGACATTTTCACTCATTTTGAGTTAGATATATTTATGATATAATATATAGTTATATGTATGAACTAAAGGAAAAATTCTCTATTAAAAAATATGTCTATATATTATATATTATATATATAATTTAATTTTTCTACTAGTTCATATATATAACTATATATTATATCATAAATATATCTAACTCAAAATGAGTGAAAATGTCAATGACGCGATTAGCCTTTGTACGGCAGATATTAAGTGCGTTCGAATCACACGATTTATCTGATATTATCAGTTCCACAGTTCCACATTTGTTCTACATTTGTTCCACTCACCTAGTTTTCCATTCTTTTCAGTAGATGTCGCTAGCTTTTAACTGATCTTAAAGTGAAAAAAGTGATAAAAATTTTTTTGGTTCAGTTGCTGTGTGGAACTATTTAAAAAAGAAGAAGACATGTTTAAAAAGTTGACTGTTTATGAATTCTAAATTGTCAAGATGGAATATGAAGTAGAAGTACTTACTTACTAAATTTAATTAAGTTTTTCACTAAAAATCAACTGCCTTTGTACATAAAAGAACTCGAAACTTCAACTGACAGTCAAAAATCAGCTAGCTGATATTTTTGACGTTCCAGTCATCCAAATTTTTCAGTTTAATATCAATTTGTACGATTTGAAGCTTCGCTTATTTTAAATCAGAACCGAACTGATAATATCAGATAAATCGTGTGATTCGAACGCACTTATTATATCATAAATATATCTAGCTCAAAATGAGTGAAAATGTAATTGCTGCGATTAGCCTTTGTACGGCAGACATATTTATGATATAATATATAGTTATATATATGAACTAAAGGAAAAATTCTCTATTAAAAAATATGTATGTCTATATATTATATATATAATTTGATTTTTCCTTTAGTTCATATAATTATATAACTATATATTATATCATAAATTTATCTAGCTCAAAATGAGTGAAAATGTAATTATTCGTTTTCTCCATTGTACGGTAGATATATCTAAATAAACCCACAAATTTATTAACTGAATTGGAAAAACTTTAATTATACATTGAAATTATTTAATAGGAAATAATTAAAATAAAAATTTTTTTTTAATATAAAACGTTTTTAAAACGGACTCAAAAGTATAAAATAATTTTTCCTAGCCACATACACATTCTCAACCCCATACAGATAATCCTGAAAATTTGTGATTGCGAATTTTTAATAGCTATAAAAATACTTGTAAGATTAAAAACGAAAAACGTGGGGCGCTAGTCTTTACACTTCTTACTATTAACTTGCACTTCTCTTTACACTTCTTACTATTTTATCTTGCGCGCCCCATGTTTTTCGTTTTTAATCTTACAAGTATTTTTATAGCTATTAAAAATTCGCAATCACAAATTTTCAGGATTATCTGTATGGGGTTGAGAATGTGTATGTGGCTAGGAAAAATTATTTTATACTTTTGAGTCCGTTTTAAAAACGTTTTATATTAAAAAAATTTTTTTATTTTAATTATTTTTTGCTTTTTAGTCTTATGTGAAAGTCAATCGATTTTATTGATATTATTTTACATTAAAAAACAATATAAGTAAAACTAAAAAAGTTTTTTGAATTTTAAAAAACAAATATGTTTGTATATACATATGTATATGTAAAATACAGTCGCTCTCAAAACATTTGCAACTGAATAAATTTAACGTGTGTATATATTAAAATTGTAAAATTTTTTTTACCTATTTAAATAATTATATACTTTCTTGGTATATTTTTGCCGAATGTTCTTTTCCTTTTTCTTTTTCTTGTAATAAATATATTTTATATATACACGTTTGGTATAGGTCATTGAACACTTATTTAAAATTAACAAATTTTCAGTATTGTTGAAACCAACGACTCCTATAGTACCAAGACTTAATGCTCAATTTTATTTTATTGTTTATATGTGTTTGAAGTACCAAATTGACATCACAACTTATTGCTTTTAATCAATCATAACTAAGTTGTGATTAAAGTTACATGAAAATAACGTTCTAATGAAATGTAGAGAAGATCCTCAGCTTTGTTTTCACCGAATATATTAAATATCTATGAGCAACGTAAATCAAAGAAAAAACGTGATAAATATTAAGTAACATAAAACTGAAAATCAATTTTTCCTTAAATCTCCCAAATTACTAAAAATACTTATTAAATTATAATGTTCTATAAATTTTTAGATTTTTATTAAATAAACATTTTTCCCAAACATTGTTATATTATAAAATTAATAGAAATTGAGTTATTAAAGAAAAATGATAATTTTTTATTAAAATCACAATTATCTCTCTCATTTCTCATTTTTAACAGTCACCTCTGAAAATGTAGTACCACTTGAAGAATTTTTTTATTCATTTGTTTATTTTTTCTTTCAAAAATATTATTCATAAACAAAAAAAAATTTTTCAAGTGGTACTACATTTTCAGAGGTGGCTGTTAAAAATGAGAAATGAAGCATACTAAAATATTTTTGACTTGAAAATCAGAGTTTGCTTAGATTAAATTTTAGTAAAGAAAAATTAATATTTTATTTGTTTTAGACCAAATTTGAGGATCGAATATCATAAAAAGTAAAATCTTAAATCTTTCATTAGCGATGTAATATTGCATTGTCATGCAGTTCTGAGCTATGTTGAAAGTTTCAAGTCTCTATCTCATCAAAAAGTTGGTTAAAAATTAAAAATCAATTTCCAAATTTGTACCGAACAGACAGACAAGAAACCAAGCTAATAAAAACATTTTAATAAACATATAATAAATAAAAAATAACAAAAAAGTTCTTTATTATTCCATTTTACTTTTTCAAAATAATTCTTTTTCCGACCAAGCCTAATGATAATGAAGTTCTTTACTTTTAAATAGCGCTTTTGCTAATATTATATTTTTAATAGTTTTCATTTCGAGTTTATTTCTCAACTTTGTTTCACTATTCACTATCACTAATGTGTCAAGTCAACTCTCAAACATTTTTACAAGGTTGACACTTGACAGTATCAAAATATTAAAACAAAGTGTAAGGTGTATGAACTCTGAAAAAGGGTTGTACATGTACCTGTACAACGTCTATTACAAATCGGATTGTTTCTTGATACAAGTAGGTAAGAAGGCACAATATTTTCCACCTTTTTATTTTATTTTTTGACTATTTTGCACTTTAAAAATTATAACACTGTTAATTTATTATATTTTAAAACTTTTATAAACCATATTTTATTTAAAAAGCCAAAAATATTTAACTAAAACACATTTTCTTTACACCACTATTTGTACTACCAGGGCCCTATTGCACCAAAGACTTATCACTTATTAATTATCAACTAATCAAAAATAATTTTTTTGATAATTGTATGTGATAAGTATTGCACCAAGAACGGCAAGAACATTTTAATTTCTACTCACTTATCAATTTAAAAAACTTATCAATTTTTGCTAAGCTAAAATGATAAGTTGTTTGAATTGATAAGTAATTTTCTATTCATTATATTATTATGCCTATAGAATATTATATTCTACTATGTATATATACATAAGTATAGGCATATTAAATTCTATAGATTTAAAATATCGAATGTTTTTATTGAAAAATTTTAACAATAAATTTATCCGTTATTTTGCATTTGTGTTTTTTTTTTGTATTTTTGTACACAACAATTTAATAACTAGGTAGTTTGAATTGTTAACGAGTAATTTTAATTTATTAGTTGGTTTTTACAAGTAGTGTTTTCTAGTGCCGAGTTTTCTTATAAACTGTGCCGAGGCTCAAAAGAGAAAAAATTAGCTGTTTTGCAAATGATGAAAAAAAAAGTGCGGGTAAGCACTGTCCCCTAGAATAACTGCACCTGGGAATGGACGAAAACCTGCTTCAAAATTTCGAAATAATTTACAATTTCGGAGCACTCTAAAATCATGTACACTTCCAGGCCAATTAGCATTTACAGCGTAAAAACTACGATCTGGCTCACACACCATCATTGCGTTGATTGCATGGTCTCCATGCCGATTTACATAGTGCTCCTCGTTAATTTTAGGAGCATCTATTTTAATCATTGCATTGTCCCATAAATACATCCAGCTACTTGAGGAAAACCACCAATATTAAGAACTGCATGGCAAGATCCTGATTGCTATCTATCTGGCCAACGAATTGTTTCACCCATCAACACATCTATTATTACATTCGAAACACGATGAACTACCCTACACACAGTTGATTTATGGATACCATGCATTTTAGCAATCCCATGGTATTGACAACCATTCCCCAACCAATGCAGAGTTGTCAGCAGTTGCTGCAAAGGACTTAAAAAATTGTTTCTTCTACTCTGATATTGCAAATTTGCTTCAATCTTTGAAAGCACATATTCTATTTGAACACGCGTTAAACGAAAATCTTCCATTGTTTTCAACTCCAATGAGTAATTAATTCTTTTTTTTTAACTACACGAGTTTGAAACTCTTCAGATTCTTCGTATAACCTTTCAAAACGAAATATTTTTTTGCCAATACAAAAAAAATACTTAAAATTGCTTAAAAAAATACACTTGAAGTTTAAAAAAAAAAACACGCTACCGATGACACTCGAAATGTTTTTGAAAAGAGAATTTTTTCTTATCAATATTATGCTTAATTTATCAATTTAATTATTGATAAGTAATAAGAAAATACTGTTGGTGCAACAGGACAGTGAAAATATGCTTAAAATTGCTAATCTTATCACTTTGCAAATAAATACTTATGACTTACTCAAATTGTGTTTGGTGCAACAGTAATCTGAAAAATTTCCCAGTTATCACTTTTCAAAGTTGTACTGAGGACTTTTCAATTTGCTTATCAATTTTTGTTTTGGTGCAACACAAACTTATTGAAATTCTTGAAAAGTTGATAATTAATAAGTGATAAGTGGTTGGTGCAATAGGGCCCAGCAGTGTTGTTTTGAAAAATTGACACTTCTGTCGTGTTCGATTGTGTTAGTGCAGAAAGCCACAGCACGGCTTTGTATTTGTATTATAGATGGTTTTGGGTTTGTCCAAACTTTATAATTTTATATGTTTGTGAAAGATTTTTTTTTCAGATAAATATCTGACGTCATCAGTATAACTTTTATATGGTGTTATTGTTTATGTTTTATGTCTATACATAGGCCCTTATTCTGATAGTCGTATCACTTGTTATGTGATGTGATCTTACGTATATGGTATTACCGTATTCGATTTAAGTGATAAACATCGACAAGTGGTGAATATCACAAAATCGATTATTTGTGCTATTCTAGTATTCACATAGAACTGTCATTTTATAGGTTTCAGGTGGTCATTTAATCACGAGAAAAATTAAAGTGATGATGATGAGTTTAAACAAAAGGTAAGAAAAAAAAAGTACATTCCGACTAAATTTTACTTTTTTTATGATAATATAAATTTTCCTCACAAAAGCAAGAAAATTCCCAACAGAAAACAGTTTAAAACTTTAGTAAATTTTATTTTTAAATCACACTTAAACTTTGAATAAATAAAAATATTCAAACGAATTAAACGTCAACTAACAATGTTAAAGTTTTTATTTAGAATTTCATATTATAGTATCACATGAATACTGTAATACCTCTTTTGAATTTAAGTGATACATCTCGTGATAGTGATCAAAAAGTGATACGAATAGCATAATAGGGGCCATAATATGTCTTTTATATTATATTATATATGTATTTGTATTATCGTAAGAATAACAAAATATGGGCCTTTTTCAATTATTTAAGCTTGTCTCAATCTTGACTTTCCATAGACTTCAATTAATTATCTTGACAATACCAAGTGTTCACTTAGTCAAGCTTGTCGTCATCTGTCGGCAAGACTGACAAGGTCTATAAACACCTTTTTTTAAAATAATTTATGTATTTTTTTTTTTCTTTCACTCATTTTGATTATTTAAATATATTTTAATAAAATTTTTATTTCTTCCACAAACATAAATATTGGTAACACAAAATTCAAGAATAACAGCTGACGTATATTTCAAAACGGCGGGTTATGTTCAATAATCCGAATTTTCTTGCATTCGCAAGATATTCTAACTGACGACAAGCTTGTACATCTAATCTCCAGATGGCGAAGTCAAGCTTGAATAATAACTATGTAACATAGTAAATTGATTTGAATTTAATTCAGACTTTATGAAAAAATTACCATTTGGAAAAAAAAGTACCATCGTAGCAGGAGCAAAAAAAGTACCGATTTTGGTTAAATTTAACCAAAGTGGCAACGCTGGTCCGGAGTAGGTAAATTGTAAAATGATGAAAATCCATTTTCCAACGTTCCAACGCAACGCATTTAAAGTGGAGTTCCAATGGACGCGTTTGGTGCGTTAAATGACAACCACTTGCGCGTTTGGAACGTTGACGGCGTTGCTGACCCAATGAAAGCGTTTGTTGCGTTGAAATATTCAATTAAGAACTTAAGTTGGTATTACACTATCCAATTTTTTTTCTAAAGAAATTTTTAATTTTTTTATTTTAGAGTTATATAAATATATTTAAGCTAGAAAGAAATTATAAATATATTTTTAAAGGAATAATTCATTAAATGCTTATTAAATGCTATAAAATCATAATCAGAAAGGCAATTTCAAATTGAAAATTTATTCACGGTGTAGTTTTTTTGATAGTGTAAGACCATGGTAAATAGAATAGGAAGGTATGCTGAAAAGGGGGTTTTAACCTAAAATAAAAAATATCAGTTACAGATGACGTAGCGGCGACGACTTTTTGAATTTTTAGAAATAAAAACTGTTGTATATGCTATTGTAAGTTCACAATAATTATATATGTATACATTTTTAGTTTGCAATTCTTCAAATTTTTTTCATTTTCTGTTCAGATTGCTTTCAATTAATTAATTGTATAAAATTTATACAAATATTTTTCTCATCATTTCTATGAAATATCGAAAGTATACATTTTTTGCTACCTAAAATATTTTATATATTTTAGGTAGGTATTTATATACATTTTATCAGAATCACATCCTCATATTCCATACTTTATAAGCTCATATTATAAAAAATCTAAAAATAAAATATTTGTTTTAATTGTGTAAATTTTTTTCTTTTTCATTTAATTTTATTTTATTTATTAACTGTGTCACACCAAAATGATTATGAAGATTTTTCAAAGTATATTTCAATTCCACAATATTATTTTTTAATGAATATAAATAAACATGTCCTTGACGGTTACATATTAAAAACCAACGATTTTTTATAATTTCTGCCGTTGTAAACCATTTTTCTTTAATTGATGATGGTAATTGAAAATTAATATGATACAATGGATTTTCAATATTTTCATATGAATTTATATAAATACAATTACCATTATCATCACATAATAATATTTCTTTAGTTTCATCACATATAAAAATTGATTTAATATAACTTTTTGTAATTTCAATTTGTTTAAATTTTAAATTTTTTGGTTTTTTACAACCATGTTCATAAATTAAAAGTTTCTTATAACCGCCAATTAAAATTAAACAATTATTTTCATTTGTTACAAATGTTTCTAAAATTGTACAATTTTTCAATTGAATATTTTCTTTTATTTCCCAATTAAATGTTTTTATATAAATGTATTTGTAATCTGTTGTAATTCCAACAAAATTTTGTGAAATTATTAATATTGAATGAATTTATCGCTGTTGGAATTTCTTGATATAATTTAACTTTTAAATTATCATCATCATCACCATTCACGCTGAATGATTTGAAAATTTTTTCTAATTCAAATTTAATTAAATTTCCGTCATTATTGGTTGTTAATAATGTTTTAGTTTTTTCATAATAATTTCTTTATTTTTCCAATCATCATCAACGGTGGTAGTATCATGGATCATTTTATTTTGTATTTTCCAAAAACGTATCGATCTATCATCTGAAGTTGTTGTCATCAACATAAATTTCATATTTACATCAATAGAAAATATTAAACCAGAATGAGCAGAAATACGATGTAAAACTGGATAATGATTGGTAATTTTTTCATCATTTATGGTCCAGATAATCACTTCACCAAATGCGTTTCCTATAAAATACAAAATGAAATTAATTTATTACGAAAAAAATTCTAAAAAGAATTCCCTAATTACCTCCAAAAATTGTTAAATTTGAATTTGATTCCATTAAATGCGAACAATACATTGTGGATTTATCAATACATGAATATTTTTCTAAAATTTTAAATGCGTTTTCATGAAAACAATATTCAACAATTAAAAGGACACTATGAACTGTTAATAGATAAAATTTTACAATTTCTGGGTTTGTATTTTTATTTAAAAACAGCCCATTACTAATCCAATCCGTAATTTTCGAACAGGAAAGTAGTTTAAATTCTTCGTTGATATTTTTTCCTTCATATTTCTAAAAAAAAGAGCCAAAAAGACAATTTTCCTAAGATTTTAAATCAAAATATTTTACTACTCACACAATTATGAGAGATCAAAGAAAATTATTTTGCTCCATACGTTAAAAGAACATTATGATCTGTTTCATATTCTAGACCATGGATTTTTTCTTTGAATTTACAATGTAATTTTTCACGTTATTGTTGAACTTCATTCGGCTCATTCTTTGGGGAGTCTGATGATGATGTATTCAAATAGCTATTGTGCACCACATGAAGTTCATTTCCGATTGCTGTAGAAAAAAAGGAACTGATTAGAAAAAATAACTATCATAAGTATGTATAACAATTTGAAGATTTATAAAAAAAACTGTACATGAACCCTTAAGGAGTTTAAAAGGTTTTAAGGAGTTCGTTTTTGCAGAGGTGTATTTAGCAGTCTGTCTTTTAATAAATAATCTTCCTCCACAAAATGATTTGAACACACGGCCCAATTATTTTTCATATACTTAAAACATTTTACTGATTTCACACCACAGGCCCGAAGCCACTTCTCAAACATATTTTTTTCAGATGGAAATCTGCAAAATTTAACTTTTTCTTTTGTTTTTCCTGTATAATTTTTACAGGACATCACCACACATTTAACCATTTTAATAGATTTTTTTTTTTCAATAATATATAGTCAATTATAGTTTTTAAATATATTTAAATTCACTTTATTTATAAAATAATACAATTTTATCACTAGCCACTATGCAAACTACATATAAAAAAAAATGTAAACAAAAACTTTTACGTCGCAGCTACGTCATCAACTTATTGTAATGTCACTAAAAAACGAAAAAAAATCCCCGCCATATTGCTTTTCAGCATACCTTCCTATTCTATTTACCATGGTGTAAGACCACCTTTAATCTTTATTAACTTTTGACATTTGATTTTTTTTAGCTGTCGTTTTCAACTGTCATTGTCACATTGTCACAATATAAAAAAATAATGCCAGCAACACTGGCAACGCACCAAACGCGTCCATTGGAACTCCACCTTTACGCCGTAAACACAATACAGCGATTTTCGTTGTCGGTTGCCGGCGACGGCAAGCTTTGCATGTACATGGCCTTTTTCAATTATTCAAGCTTGACTTCGCCATCAATTAAATTTTATTGAATCAAATCAATTTATTCACTTTATTATTATTACATATAATATAACCTCACCATAGGCATAGGTATAGTCATAGCATATAGAATAATAGCAGACAAAGTATGAATATCCAACTAAAGTAAAGCAGGAGGTATCTATATATTCACTCATGAAATAAAAAACTGAATTTTTTTTATTTTTTTTAAATTCGGTTAGTGGAAATGAAATGTAAATATTTCACATTTTTCTAAACGGAAATTTCAATTAGTTAAAATGAGACAGACTGACATACACAAACGACAATATTTTTTGTTTTATTTTTCAGGTCACTGAATTAAATGTACATGTTAAATTGGTGGGATTTACATTATCAGTCAAATGACTTACATCCTTTTGACGTTTTGCTTTGAATTTGCTTTCTGACTGACTCTCGTATTTACACAGTCAGTCAAATGATGTATACACAAAACCCTCTACAGTAAAAGCCTCCTACTGGTGTTGTGTATGTATTAGTAAGAAGTGCCATGTTTTGTTTTGACTTTTTAGTTTCTTATGGTTTCTTAATAAGAGTGGTGGAATATTAGTGTAAAGAAATAGTGTTTTAGTTAAATATGTTTGGCTTTTTAAATAAAATATGGTTTATAAATGTTTTAAAATATAAGAAATTTACAGTGTTATAATTTTTAAAGCGCACAATAGTCAAAAAATGAAATAAAAAGGTGGAAAATATTGTGCCTTCTTACCTACTTGTAAGAGAAAAAATTAAAGTATGAATTTAATTTATTATTAATCACAAATTAAGTGTCTATTTGCCTTCATTACACAATAAAGATTATGTACCCAATTATTTACTTTTTCATAGTCTTTTTTTATATAAATTTTTGTGATTATGTTATGATGTGAGAAATTGATTTGATTCAATAATTTAACAATAAATACAAACTTATAAATAAAATTTTATTAAATTAAATCAATTTGTCCTGTATTTCGTTCACTTTATTTATTTTTTTCATATATTTGTGTTTACATTTCGTTTCAATTTATTCACTTTTATAATATAACCTCACCATAGGTAATGTAGTCATTAGTCACATGTCAATATACATATAGGTATAGAAGAAAAAAGTTTATATTATTATTCTTTAAACTTTAATTATTCATATAAATACATATATGTATCAGAATTATTATAAATTAAATTTTATTAAATCAAATCAATTTATTCACTTTATTACATATAAATAATACATATAACCTCACCATACTTCAAGTAGGTAAGAAGGCACAATATTTTTCACCTTTTTATTTAACTTTTTGACTATTGTGCACTTTAAAAATTATAACACTGTTAATTTATTATATTTTAAAACTTTTATAAACCATATTTTATTTAAAAAGCCAAAAATATTTAACTAAAACACATTTTCTTTACATCACTATTTGTACTACCAGCATTGAATGTTTTGACGTTTCAACACTTTTATCGTGTTTGATTGGGTTAGTGCAGCCATCCATAGCGCGGCTTCTATATGTCGATGGTTTTGACCAGTATTGAATGTTTTGACGTTTCAATATACTTTTATCGTGTTTGATTGGGTTAGTGCAGAAAGGCGCCATAGCACGGCTTCTATGTAGATGGTTTTGACCGTATCAAACTTGGTGAATCGTGTATGTATACCTACCTTAAGAAAGGTCATTCAAGGTGTCACAACTCACAACAACTAAAAAGACAATAATTTATAATTGTGGACCGTGGTTAATAAAGTTTGAGAAAATGCTCTTAACACGAATGTTAAAGCCAACAATCACAACACAGTTTCAAAATATATCTCGCACATTGCATAAAAAGTAAAAGACTAGGTAATAATTTGAATTTATTTTTTCAAAATTAAATTTTATTTTTATTTTTTAGTCAAGAATATGATCTTATAGTTGTTGGTGGCGGTATTGTCGGAGTAGCTTCAGCTCGAGAAATTTTACTTCGTTATCCAAAACTTAAAATTGCAGTACTTGAAAAAGAGAAAAAATTAGCTGTACATCAAAGTGGTCATAATAGTGGTGTTATACATGCTGGAATTTATTATAAACCTGGTTCATTAAAAGCAAAACTTTGTGTTGAAGGTTTACATTTAACATATGCATATTGTGATGAAAGAAATATTCCATATAAAAAATGTGGTAAATTAATTGTTGCTACAAATCCATTGGAAGTTGACAGACTTCATGTGAGTATGAATATGAATAACTTATGAATTTTAATTTTTTCAATAAGAGTTTAGAGAAGTAAAAGTCGGTTCTGTTATTAATAAGAATAGGTCAGATTCTAGTGAGCAGGTCTTAGTCAAACAGGAATTACTTTTTAGATAATTATATGACGAATATCGTGCAAAAGTTCCAATATCGTGCAAAAGTTCCAATATCGTGCTTCTATAATAAATTTTTTTTTTAGGGAAGACATAATATGTGTATGAATTTTATGTCTTCAAATACCTCACTACCCCTAGGCCCTAAGTTAAATACATACTTTTTTTTTAAAGTAACTTTTGTTCAATTAATTCAAGTAACATTAGTTGGTTCAAAGTTTACTAATTTAGCACTCGTAACGTATTTGGAAAGATTTTTGAAATTTCCCAAAATATAAGACATAAGGTGTAATCGAGAAACTGGAGAAGATACTTGTCATATCTGGTGACTGGTACGATGAACTAAAGGAAAAATTCCCTATTAAAAAATATGTCTATATATTATAATATTATATATATAATTTATCTAACTTAAAATGAGTGAAAATGCACTTAGTCCTTTTGTCCATTGTACGGTAGAAAGAAGCAAAATTTGAAAAAATTAAAAATAAGTAGTGCCAAGTAGTGTTAGAAAATCCAAAACGAAAAAATAGGCTTCCAAGAAAAATTACGGACAAAATTAATTATTCTATAATGAAAAAAGAGGACTAGTGGCCAGGGGTAATCCTATAACTTTCACAGAGAAGATATATCAATAATGTCAAGTGATAGAAATAAAAAAAACTGTGCGTAGTCGACACGCGCGATTTATATTTTTATTAAATAGTGATTAAAATAAAAAATAAAACAATCATTTTTTCGAAAAACGTTTTATTATATTGAATTATTTAATTTATTATACATAAACTTATTTTATTTCACTTTCTGTATAGTACAAATACTATATACATATAGGCTTTACTGATAACATTTTTTAATTCGATTTTAACAAAAGTTGACTCTAAAAACTGAGTGTGCTATGAAATTCTTTACAAAATATGTATTTGTATATAGATCATTTATACTTTTAAATCAATAGGAGCATTTCATGATTTTTTCATACAAATTTTGAACGCCCTTCTAACTCCCTTAGATGAAAAATTTCGAAAAACCGCTTTTTAATTAACCTTAACATCATAAAATAAACTAATTGCAAAATTTCATGTTTATAACTTCAGTAATTTCGATTCGACGAACATACATTTTTTTTTGAAACTTCTTCGCTGAGACATATATCCCTATACTTATTCACAGGTCGAAACAGCAGAAATACTCAAAAATCATTTTTATCTCAAGTACTGTTATCTACATTTAGGATTTCTATTTTATGAATTCGTTGTTGTCAGACAATACACAAAAATAAAATTGTTATTGTTTAAGTACTATAACTATAAAAAAAATGAGAATTTGGTAAATCCCTATACTTATTCACAGCACTAGATTAATAAGGCGTTTCACATTTTTCATTACATCATAATTTCTGAATATTGAATACGTACTACCTTGCAGTAAGTAGTTTCACTTTAAAAAATCCCTACAGGAGAGTGATCAGTAACATAATGTGTTTTCAGAAAGACCAATAACAGGAAATTAAATTTTTTCGAGGATGTCATTTCTTAAAACTTAAGTTGTATTTCTAGGCTCAAATTTTTTTTTTTTTAAATTCTAAAAAAAAACGGTAGATAGTCCTATCTGTTCCCTATCTGTTAAATTCTGTTTAATCGCTCCTAAGGATTACTTTTCATTATTTTTATCGTCCGGGCCAGTCAGTAGCGATCGATCGACCGATTCCAATGATATCTATAAAAAGTAGCTGAAATAAATTCTCTCTAGAGAACAGCTCTTTTTGAAAATCTAAATAAAAATTACTAAAAAAGCAAAAATTGTTCTAGGATTTACATGAACGTGGTTTGAAAAATCAAGTACCTGATTTACAATTAATTGATGGTAATAAAATACAGGAAATCGAGCCGTATTGTCGTGGTGTAAAAGCATTATGGTCCCCAAATACTGGAATCGTCGATTGGGCACTTGTTACTGAATATTATGGTCAAGATTTTAAACGTACGAGTGGTAATATTTACTGTGATTTTGAAGTGAAGAATTTTAAAGAAACAGTAACAAATGCTGAATACCCCATAACAATAATTGATAATAAAGGAAATGAAATCAAAACACGTTATGTTTTAACATGTGGTGGATTACATTCAGATAAATTAGCTGCGATGACAGGCTGTTCAAAAACACCAAGAATTGTACCATTTCGTGGAGAATATCTTCTACTAAATCCAGACAAATGTCATATGATTAAAGGTAATATTTACCCAGTACCTGATCCAAGATTTCCATTTTTGGGAGTTCATTTTACACCACGAATGGATGGTAGTGTTTGGCTAGGACCAAATGCTGTTTTAGCATTTAAACGAGAAGGTTATCGGTAAAATCTGTTAATTTAATTTTAATTATTTCTTTCTTGATTTTTATTTTAATTCAAGATGGAGTCAGATAAATGCCTCAGAACTTTTCAACGCAATCTGTTATCCTGGTTTTTTAAAAATGGCTTTTAAATATATTGGAGCTGGATTACAAGAAATTGCTAAATCAGCTTTTATTCCATTGCAGATTAAAGATTTACAGAAATTCATACCTGAAATAATTGAAACTGATGTTCAAAGAGGACCAAGTGGTGTTCGAGCGCAAGCATTAAATCCAGATGGTAGTCTTGTTGATGATTTTGTATTTGATCAAGGTAAATCTGAAAGTGCTGTAGCACAACGTGTTCTGCATTGTCGAAATGCTCCTTCTCCAGGTGCTACAAGTTCTTTAGCAATTGCAAAAATGATTGCTGATAAAATTGAAGATAAATTTCACATATCGCAATTAAATCAGTCATGATGACAATTATATGTACACATCATCGATTATTCTTAATATTATTTTCTTCTTTTATGAAATAAAAACTTGAAAATAACTTGGACAGAAATAATCATTGCATTTTGACTTCTCTAGGATAAAATTTATAAATTTGAAACGATAATTATGCCCTGTGTTTGAGTTTCAAAATTATGAATTTAAAAAAAAGTAAAATTTTGTTTTACATTTATTTATCCAAAGATAATAAATTTATTGTTGAATATTGTTATTAAATAAATTGAACCTAAATAAAGCATAATTTATAATTCTTTTTTTTTTATCCAGGGAAGTTTTTGAATTGTTTTTTAAATTCTAGAGAACTTGAAAATTATAGCGAAAAAAAATTCATGATTTTGAATTTTTATATGAAATTGTTCAAATCGTTTTTCCATCTAATGGATTTCTTCACATACGGATCTGGGATTTTTGTACTAAAACACTCTCACAAGTATAAATCAACTGAAGAAAATCGGCGCTAAATTATCACTTATTTCGACATTATGTCTACTTAAGGTTACTTTATTCACAAAGTTTTCCAGTACAGCCCCCCCCACCCCTGGGGGCCTTTTCACGTGCAATGAGAAATGAAAATGAGTTCATTTTCAGTGACTTTTGGAAAAGTGTTTCATGTTCAATGAGAAAATGGGATTTAACTGTCAAAAATTTCTCAGTGAGCAAAACTTTATTCACTGAGTTTTTTACAGTGAGTTCGATGAGTTTTTTTTTAAAGTTAATAATATATAGAGTAAATAAAATAAATTAAATAATAAATATGTGTATAATTAAAAAATATGGGTAAGGTAGAATGTGAGTATAAAATTTAATTTGTTATTAAATAATTATAAATAATAAAATATTATTTTAAATAATTTGTAAAACCTTTCTAGCAAAATGAGTAGGTACTTCTTTTTTATACAAATATGTAGTTTATAAAAAAAAGTTTATTATAATGTAATGAAATTTATAAAAACCTATACAAATGAAATTTAGAAGCTATACTTATACAAACAAATACGCTATTTTACTGTACATCATGTGTATATTGACAATTTGACAACTGTCCTGTCAGAACTAATTTTTCCAATGAAAAATGAAATTATTCCATTTTCCGTTTCACACATTGGAAATTTCTCATTTCATGTACAAGAAACACTTTTAAGATAGAATGAGAAAATATTGATGAATTTTTTGAATAACATGAGAAATGAGATAAAACTCATACTCTCATTCTCCCATTGTACGTAAAACGGCCCCCTGTACTGAAAAACTTTGTGAATAAAGTAACCTTAAGTAGACATAATGTCGACTAATATCTTTTTTTTTATTGATGGGAATTGGGTGATGCATCAACTCCTGTGAATTTGTACCTGCATAAGTAATATGTAGGACAGGTAGGTATAGTACAAAAAAAAATATGCATTTAACAATTAGCAATTAGCAGTTAGCATTTGGCAGTTTTAGCAGCATGTTACATAATATCAAAAATCATATAACTACAAAGATAAACAATTGCCATATATCCTTATGTCACCATTAATTTTTACTTCTACACCTGATATCAGGTGGCTACATGTTTACTGAATGTTATCAACATTTTATGCTTATGCAACAATTTTAAAATCCAGAGCAAACCAAAAATACGTTGATGTTGCTAAACATTATATGTACCCAATAATGTGTCTTTTACCAAATATAAATAATGGTTGTTGCTACGGCAACATAAATTACGATTTAAGGTCGATTCACACATTTCAGGTCAGTCTCCGTTCCGTCACGTCAGTCACAGTTCAGTTTCAGTCGATTTATATTCACACATATCAGGTCAGTCTCAGTTCAGTTTCAGTCGATTTATATTCACACATATCAGTTCAATCAGTGTGTGAGTTAAAACATTATGTAAAGTTGTGAGTTAATAATTAAAATAAGAAAAATTTTTTAATATAAAACGTTTTTAAAACGGACTCAAAAGTATAAAATAATGTTTCCTAGCCACATACACATTCTCAACCCCATACAGATAATCCTGAAAATTTGTGATTGCGAATTTTTAATAGCTATAAAAATACTTGTAAGATTAAAAACGAAAAACGTGGGGCGCTATTCTTTACACTTCTTACTATTAACTTGCGCTATTCTTTACACTTCTTACTATTAACTTGCACTACTCTTTAGTCTTTACACTTCTTACTATTTTATCTTGCGCCCCATGTTTTTCGTTTTTAATCTTACAAGTATTTTTATAGCTATTAAAAATTCGCAATCACAAATTTTCAGGATTATCTGTATGGGGTTGAGAATGTGTATGTGGCTAGGAAAAATTATTTTATACTTTTGAGTCTGTTTTAAAAACGTTTTATATTAAAAAGTTTTTTTTTATTTTAATTATTTTTTGCTTTTTAGTCTTATGTGAAATTTGTCAATCGATTTTATTGATATTATTTTACATTAAAAAACAATATAGGTAAAACTAAAAAAGTTTTTTTAATTTTAAAAAACAAATATATTTGTATATACATATATGTATGTAAAAAACAGTCGCTCTCAAAACATTTGCAACTGAATAAATTTAACGTGTGTATATATTAAAATTGTAAAATTTTTTTACCTATTTAAATAATTATATACTTTCTTGGTATATTTTTGCCGAATGTTCTTTTCCTTTTTCTTTTTCTTGTAATAAATATATTTTATATATAAGTTAATTCACGCAACATATTCAAGTTAATTCACGCAACATATTTAGCAACACATTCTTTCTTCACTCAAAGTCACGTTGCAATTTCCTTTCTCACAATTTTTGCTGATGTTGCGTCTAGCAATATTCATGGGAATTAACAATTTTAATTATGAGAAAATTCATATTTTTGAAAATAAGAATTTTTGAATTTTTTAATTTTTGAATTTAGAATAGAATGTAAGAAATTAGTTGTAATCTAGAATTCGGAGGAACAAGTTGGAAAAATAAAATTATAAATTTTTAAAGTTAGAAACTTGTTTTTTTTTATTATTAACAAAGTAAAATTTATTAACTGGCGCCCGAGCAGGGACCGTTGGATGATATTGTTAAAGTCAAGTTAAAGGAAATTTAAAGGAGAAATAAAATTCAGAAAATAAAATTAAAGACAAACCAATTTTTAGAATAAAATTCTTCTAAAATCAACTAAGTGTAATCAATCACAGTGTCTTTGATTAAAGTGCTTTAAATTTTCCGTATTCGTATTTTTAATCAATAAAATACGGAAAAAAGGTGACGCAACGTATCATTATTGAGGCAATTAACAGGGTTAAAATCCTGCGAAATTTTTCCAACGCATAAAATCAGGAAACGAGGCCCCGGAGTCACCGTAAAGGATAAAACGGAGCTGATAAATACAATTTAGGAATAATCACGTCTTATCTTGAAAATATTTACCAGCAGCCGCCTGATTTGTTGGAAAAAAATACCAAAAACCGTCCCAGAGTAAGTGACATACGACTACCCAATTTTTTCGATTGCAACTCCAGATGTTAACCACACATTTGTTGATCTTAATGTAAGTTGATTTAAATTGATAAAAATTTGTAAAGAAATTTTTAAGAAAATAATTTTTTTCCTAAATTAACTAGATAAAATATTTTAAAGATAAAGAAAATTTTTAAGATAAGATAGAGAAAATTTTTAAGAAAATAAAATAAATTAAAATCAGTTAAAGTAAATAAATTATCATTGAGGATAAAAGAAAATAAAATCATTTATTAAATTTAAACAAATTCAACGATATTTTCGTGAAAAATTAATATTCTGTGAAAAATACTTAATTTATCAAGATTGTGTGAAAAAAAAAAGGAGAATTTAAAATTTTTTTTTAAAGTGATAAAGTTTTTGTGAAAAATAATTTATGCAGAAATTCTGTGAGGTCGTTCTCAAATAAAATAGAAGAATCATAATTTAGTAAAATTTTTAAAATAATCCCGGTGAAAATTAAAATTAAGTTTAACAAAAATTTTATCACTTTCCTCGCAATTAAAAAAAAAAGAATAAATTTTAGTTTTGCCTTAAAGGAAAATCTTTTTACTTTTAAACTTAAAAAGGAATAAATTTTAGTTTTGTTTTGCTTTACAAAATAAATCTTTTTGCTTTTTAAACTTGATGATTTTTGAGTGAACTAATACCGGGTCCAGACGAGACTTTTTTATGTCAAGACTTATGTTTTGACTCTTGACATCGAATATGTCTCGTATAGAACGCTTATGTCTTGCAGACATAAATGGCAAGACATGGATGTCAAGACTTATGGCTTTGCTACGATGTCTTGCAGACATGAGCAAACAAAATGGAGGTTTCATATGTTTTGTGTAAATGTATCAGATTTATCAGACTTACATCGAGAGAAAAAATTGCAAATGTGAATTTTTTAATAAATTTAAATTCATTTTTAAATTTACAAAGTTATTAGCATTATCCTTTATTTAAAGCTATGTTCACTTTCATTAGTAAATTTAAATATTAACGTTTTTCATTCTATTTTCTGTACAGAAGCAAAACAAAGTAGAATAAAATAATTAATAAATGTGCAGTTATGCATGTCCAAACTGCAAATATTGATAAAAATATCAGGGAAATTTTAAATTTAATATCGATATATTGATATTTTGAACATCTCTACTTGACATCCATGTCTGCAAGACATTATACAGGGTCCAGACGAGACTTTTTTATGTCAAGACTTATGTCTTGACATCGAATATGTCTCGGATAGACCGCTTATGTCTTGCAGACATAAATGGCAAGACATGGATGTCAAGACTTATGTCTTTGCTACGATGTCTTGCAGACATGAGCAAACAAAATGGCGATTTCAGATATTTTGTGCTAATGTATCAGATTTATCAGACTTTCGTCGAGAGAAAAAATTGCAAATGTGAATTTTTTAATAAATTTAAATTAACTTTTAAATTTACAAAGTTATTTGGACAAAATTTCACAAAAATATATTTCAAAAGTTTTAAACTTTATATTCACTTATTTGAAATGTCAAGACATGAAATGCCCAGACATGAAAAATATGACAAGACATGAACAATGTCATGACATAAGTCTTGTCATAAAAAAAGTCTCGTCTGGACTATGTATAAGCGGTCTATCCGAGACATATTCGATGTCAAGACATAAGTCTTGACATAAAAAAGTCTCGTCTGGACCCTGTATAAAGAAAATTTAATGGAAAATTAATCAAAAAAATTAATAAAAAGTTTCATTGTTAAAAAATTTTTGTAAATCTAACGATTCTTTAGTGATCTTTTAAACTAAATTTTAGGGAAACCTTGCCCTTTATTGAGTTAATTAAGGAGAGTGCCAATTAATTGTTTAATTTAAACGTGAGAATATTTTATAAAAGGTTTTATTACAAAGTTCGGCTACGACTTTTCGTGTCATTTAAAGTAAATATCCTTCCAAAAACTACTTATTTTGTGAGTCTGTTCGTGAAAAATTAAATTTTTGAAGAAAAGTTAAAATGGTTAATGGAAATAATAATATTATTAAACCTCCCGTGTTAGGTAATCCTTCCAATTCCTCTGTAAGTAACGATAATCAGGCACAAGGGTCGTCTGTTCACATGGCTACCCCATTCGATTTGAATTTACTAAGCCAACTTATTACGCAAATAGTGAGAACAGAAAATCAGACAATTCTTGCACGAATGGCTATTCCCACTTCAACTAATAATAACATTTCTGATCAAACCATCGATTCCCAATATCAATCGAATCTAAATGACATGGACCGAATTCCTGATGTTGTTAAAAGTCTAAGGGAATTCTCTGGGGAACCTGGAGAATTTGGTTCATGGAAAAAGAGTGTTGAGCGCATACTAAAAATCTACGATAATTTAAAAGGAACACCTAAATATTATGGAATCCTCAGTGTGATTCGAAATAAAATTAAAGGTGGTGCAGATATCGCACTAGAATCCTACAACACCCCTTTAAATTGGGACGCAATTTCTAAGTGTTTATCATTGCATTATGCAGACAAAAGAGATTTAGGTACCCTTGAATACCAAATGACCACATTGGTACAAAAAAATACTTCAATTCCAGAATTTTACCACGAAGTTTACTATCATCTCTCTCTTATCCTTAATAAACTTTCAGCAATGGATCTCAGCCAAGAATCCCTTGATATTATGGTCCAAGCCTATAGGGATAAGGCTTTAGACACTTTTGTTAGGGGATTAAAAGGAGACCTACCAAGACTTTTAAGCATGAAGGAACCACAAGACCTACCACAGGCTCTTCATCTTTGTTTAAAATTAGAAAACGTACAATATCGCGTGCAGCACAGCCATGGAAATATTCGTGCTTCAAACTTCTCTCAATCACCTCCTATAGCACCAAAAAAATCAGTCACACCACAACAACGTCCACAATCATTTTCGAAAACAAATTTTCAACCTGAGTTATTTTACAATCCGCGAACCATTCAAACATACGCTAGACCACAACAACACAGGCCAGTACAAAACCCTTACGCCCACCCCAAACCAAATCAATTTCCTCAAGCCTCTCAAAGGCCCCTGCCAAAATCGGAACCAATGGATGTCGACGGAACCATGTATTCACGTCAAATCAACTACCAGAATAGGCCCCGATTCAATACAACTGCATTTAAAAGACCTCAGTCTGATCAAATACACCAGCCAGTAAAAGCTCAAAAAATCTTTTATGCTGAACAATCATTAGAAGGCACCCAATGTGAACCTCCTTCAGAGAATTTAGAGAACTTCAACCTACAGCAATATCAAGAAACTCTTACAAATTACGATGAGTATTACAATCAGTCATTGGAAGAATATTCAAATCCACAATCCGAAGTCTTAGATGACATTCATTTTTTAGATTAAGGAGCTCTTCGCTTCCTTATCTAGAGTACAAAGCGAAGAGCGGCAAAATTCTTAAATTTCTTATCGACACTGGCTCTAATAAAAATTACATTCAACCTCAGTATATCCGCAATCCAATCCCTAACGACAGAAATTTTTTTGCAAACTCAGTTGCAGGAAGTATCGAAATTACTCACCATGCGATGATAGATCTCTTCGGTCCCGATAGAAAGCTAAAATTCTTTATTTTGCCTAGCCTAAAATCTTTTGACGGAATTATTGGTAATGATAGTCTCAAGGAGCTTCAAACCACCATCCACGTAGACAAAGGTTACATGACAATATTCCCTAATATTAACATCCCATTAAAACAACATTTTTCAGAAGCAGTCAACGTTATAAATCTCAGAATTTCACATCTTTCAGAACAACAAAAACTAAAATTAGATAAAGTTATAAAAAGTTGCCCCAAATTATTCGCAGATCCTGACGAAAAATTAACCTATACCACAACGGTAGTAGGTGAAATTAGAACATTCAATACGGAACCTGTTTATTCAAAATCGTATCCTTACCCCATGTCTCTTAAAGATGAAGTCGAAAAAGAAATTCAAAAATTACTCAGAGACGGGATAATTAGGCCTTCCAAATCACCATACAATTCACCTGTTTGGATAGTTCCGAAAAAGGAAGACGCCTCTCACGAGAAAAAATATAGAATGGTAATCGATTACCGTAAACTCAACTCAGTGACCGTTACGGATAAGTACCCAATACCAGAAATAAATGAAGTTTTAGCCAATTTAGGACAGAATGAATTTTTCACTGTTATTGATCTGAAAAGTGGTTTTCACCAAATTCCTTTAAGGGAATCTGATATTGAGAAGACCGCGTTCTCGGTGAACAATGGAAAATACGAGTTCACAAGACTTGCCTTTGGCCTTAGAAACGCACCGTCAATTTTCCAACGCGCACTTGATGATATCCTTAGAGACCACATTGGCAAACGTTGTTACGTTTATATCGATGATATCATCATATTTGGCAAGACAGAAGCGGAGCACTTCAATAATCTTGAACTGGTATTCAAAACTCTTGAAGACGCTAATATGAAGGTGCAACTAGACAAAAGCGAGTTTCTCCAAAGTCAAGTTGAATTCTTGGGCTTCATTATTTCAAAAGATGGTATTAAAACCAATCCGAAGAAAGTAAAGGCCATAGCCGAATATCCTGTACCCAAAACAGTCAAAGATCTTCGCTCATTCCTTGGTATGGCGGGATATTATCGTAGATTCATTCAAGACTATGCTCTAATAAAAATTACATTCAACCTCAGTATATCCGCAATCCAATCCCTAACGACAGAAATTTTTTTGCAAACTCAGTTGCAGGAAGTATCGAAATTACTCACCATGCGATGATAGATCTCTTCGGTCCCGATAGAAAGCTAAAATTCTTTATTTTGCCTAGCCTAAAATCTTTTGACGGAATTATTGGTAATGATAGTCTCAAGGAGCTTCAAACCACCATCCACGTAGACAAAGGTTACATGACAATATTCCCTAATATTAACATCCCATTAAAACAACATTTTTCAGAAGCAGTCAACGTTATAAATCTCAGAATTTCACATCTTTCAGAACAACAAAAACTAAAATTAGATAAAGTTATAAAAAGTTGCCCCAAATTATTCGCAGATCCTGACGAAAAATTAACCTATACCACAACGGTAGTAGGTGAAATTAGAACATTCAATACGGAACCTGTTTATTCAAAATCGTATCCTTACCCCATGTCTCTTAAAGATGAAGTCGAAAAAGAAATTCAAAAATTACTCAGAGACGGGATAATTAGGCCTTCCAAATCACCATACAATTCACCTGTTTGGATAGTTCCGAAAAAGGAAGACGCCTCTCACGAGAAAAAATATAGAATGGTAATCGATTACCGTAAACTCAACTCAGTGACCGTTACGGATAAGTACCCAATACCAGAAATAAATGAAGTTTTAGCCAATTTAGGACAGAATGAATTTTTCACTGTTATTGATCTGAAAAGTGGTTTTCACCAAATTCCTTTAAGGGAATCTGATATTGAGAAGACCGCGTTCTCGGTGAACAATGGAAAATACG
Source organism: Bombylius major (assembly GCA_932526495.1). Taxonomy (NCBI): domain Eukaryota; kingdom Metazoa; phylum Arthropoda; class Insecta; order Diptera; family Bombyliidae; genus Bombylius; species Bombylius major. The sequence continues at coordinate 19,335,476 of OW052045.1, forward strand.
AGTTCACAAGACTTGCCTTTGGCCTTAGAAACGCACCGTCAATTTTCCAACGCGCACTTGATGATATCCTTAGAGACCACATTGGCAAACGTTGTTACGTTTATATCGATGATATCATCATATTTGGCAAGACAGAAGCGGAGCACTTCAATAATCTTGAACTGGTATTCAAAACTCTTGAAGACGCTAATATGAAGGTGCAACTAGACAAAAGCGAGTTTCTCCAAAGTCAAGTTGAATTCTTGGGCTTCATTATTTCAAAAGATGGTATTAAAACCAATCCGAAGAAAGTAAAGGCCATAGCCGAATATCCTGTACCCAAAACAGTCAAAGATCTTCGCTCATTCCTTGGTATGGCGGGATATTATCGTAGATTCATTCAAGACTATGCAAAACTCACCAAGCCATTAACAGCACTTTTAAGGGGGGAAGATGGACATGTGTCCAGGAATGAATCAAAGAAAAAATTAATTCATTTAGATAGCGCTGCCCTCGATGCTTTTCAGAAAGTTAAGAACACCCTTGTTTCAAAAGAGGTTACTCTAAACTACCCAGACTTTGGAAAAGACTTTGAATTGACCACTGATGCTTCCAACTGCGCACTTGGTGCAGTTCTATCCCAAAACAAAAAGCCAATAACGTTTCTATCGCGTACGCTCAATAAAACTGAAGAAAACTACGCCGCTAATGAAAAAGAAATGTTGGCCATAATATGGGCCCTCAACTCCCTTAGAAATTTTCTGTATGGTTCCAAAAAGGTAAAAATTTATACTGACCACCAGCCTCTCACTTACGCTCTTAGTAGCAAAAACACTAATGCCAAGATGAAAAGGTGGAAAGCAATTTTGGAGGAGTATAACTATGAACTTTATTACAAACCTGGAACCACCAACGTTGTCGCAGATGCCCTTTCACGTATTCCTCAAAATAATGAAGTTAATGCACTATCTGTTACACAGCATAGCGACGACAGCTCTTCTCACAATTTAATACCCACTGTAGAAACCCCCGTAAATGTCTTCAGGAACCAACTTATACTTCAAATAGGCGAAGAAGACAGTTATCAAATACAAAATCCTTTTCCTGGTTACACTCGACATATCCTCACTAAATCAGATTATTCAAACGCAGATATTATTGACATTTTTAAACGATACCTCAATCCTAATACTATCAATGGGCTAAAAACCGAAGAATTCATCATGGGCAGAATTCAAGAAATTTACCCCTTCCATTTCCAAAATTATAAAATCCGTTTCACACAACTAAAGGTTGAAGACATTATAAACGAAGCTGAACAACAGGACCTAATAGCATCTGTTCACAAACGAGCTCATCGTAACTCAGAAGAAAACAGAATTCAAATTTTAGAAAAATATTATTTTCCCAAAATGTCAAAAAAAATTAAATCCCATGTGAAGCAATGTATCACCTGCAAAGAAAACAAATACGATAGGCACCCTAATAACCAAATTATATCTCCTACCCCTATTCCAAATTATCCTGGTCATACCCTGCACATTGATATCTATTCCACACAAAATAAATTAGTCCTTACAGCTATCGATAAGCTTACCAAACTTGCATTTGCAAAACCAATCAAATCTAGAGCAATCGAACATATCAAACAACCATTACGTGATATCCTATTTTTCTTTAATGTCCCCGAGTGTGTTGTCATAGATAATGAAAAATCTCTTAGTTCTGCCTCTATTGTTTCCATGATGGAAGATGACCTTAAAATTAAGATCTTCAGATCACCACCATATAAAAGTGAAGTCAATGGCCAGATCGAGAGATTCCATTCTACTCTTTCAGAAATAATGAGATGTCTCAATTCAGATGGAATAAAAAGATCCTTTGAAGAATTATTAGAAAGAGCCGTCAATGAGTACAACCATTCAGTCCATTCTACTACCGGAAAAAAACCTGTTAAATTATTTTACGGTCGCAGTCCAAATGTTAATCCCGAAGATCTTGAAAAAATTCGACTAACCAACATAGAAAAATTAAAACAGAAACAACAAAAAGATATTAGGTACCACAATAAGAAACGTAAACCTATTAAAAATTACGAAGTAGGACAAATCATTTATGTGAAACACAACAAAAGATTAGGATCCAAACTTACAGTCAGGTACAAACCAGAGGTAGTCAAAGAAAATAAAAATACCGTAGTCATTACAAAATCAGGCAAAACTATCCATAAAAGTAATATTAGAAACTAAAATACTATTTTTCCTCTATCTCTATTCTATTTTCAGGAGTGCGCTATGCACTGTACTCTGCGAATTTCAAATACTGGACTACTCGAATTCCCAAATTATTTCCATAAGCACTGGCATAGCAAAAATTCAAGATGGGAATTTTAAATTAATCCACGTCATTGAATTAGAAAATTATCGTAAATTTATAGAAACTATGAATAAAACTTTCAATGACCAAATAACGTTCAAGCACCCCTTCTACCCATACCTCAACCACGAGTTAACACAAATTCAGTCCTTATTAGAAAGCTTACAACCCCATAGGAACAAGAGATCATTAAACTTTATAGGTAGCGCATGGAAGTGGATAGCTGGAAACCCTGATCATGATGATTTCGAAATAATTAAAAATAAAATGAATAATGTCTTGGAAAACAACAATAAACAGGTCATAATTAACCAATTATATAACGAAAGGATTAATAATATAACAAAGATGGCAAACCAAATAATTAACTCAATAAATAAAGAAAATACAACCGACGATCAATTAATTTCGAACACCCAATATAAGTTAAAACTAATTAAAGAAGAATTAATAAACATCAAATACGCGATACATTGGGCAAGGTTAGGTATCATAAATTCATTAATCTTATCAGATACAGAAATAAAATTAGCTATTCAAAAATTAGAAAACGAAAATTTACCATATTCCACAACAGAAGAAGCGTTAGATTTTGCAAATATAAAAGTTATAACCAATAGCTCATGTTTGCTTTATATTGTTTTAATTCCAATGACCACTAATGAAATTTATGAAAAATTTTTAATAAAACCGATAAAAAAGAATGACAAAATAAATGAAATACAATATGAAAATATTTTTAAAAATAAAAGTAAAACTTTCGGAATTGTTAATAAATGTAAGACAATAAATTATTTATCAATTTGCAATCGTAAAGATATTTTAGATATTAGTAATTCAACTTGTTTACCCAAATTACTTAGAAGCCATAGTTCAAAATGTAATAAGATCAACAACCAACATATTCCTGCAATCGAAGAAATATCCGAAGGTGTTATATTGTTAAATCAATTCAACGGAAATGTGACCATAGAAAATGAAATTCATCACTTGAATGGTACTTATCTGGTAAAATTTCACAACTCATCGATAACCATCAACGACAGAAACTTTATTTCTAAGGAAAAATCCTCAACAAAAATTCTTCCGGCTATTTTGCAACCAACACCAGACGAAAAACAATTTAAGGAATTTCTTTCCCTACAAATGCTTAAACAGATTCATATTAATAATACAAATCAGGTCGAGCTGCTGCGAACGGATAAAACGATCCATCAATACATGAATTTTAGTTTCATCTCATTTGGAATGTTGTTCTTAACCACCTATGTAGTGCTTAAATGCAAAAATAGAAGAACAGTAAATATTATTAATAATACAAGAGAAATTACACCAACAGTAGACCCACAACCAATTTCATCAATAGCTGTAGAAAATACCGAAACTGGGGAGAAAGATGAAGATCAAAAAAACAGTATCAACATGCCAACAGCAACCATTCCAGTGCCTAAAAAAATAAAATTTTATGACACATCCTTTTTTTAAGAAAAAGAAAAAACGAATGAGGACATCCGTATTTAAGAGGGGAAGAGTTAATTCACGCAACATATTCAAGTTAATTCACGCAACATATTTAGCAACACATTCTTTCTTCACTCAAAGTCACGTTGCAATTTCCTTTCTCACAATTTTTGCTGATGTTGCGTCTAGCAATATTCATGGGAATTAACAATTTTAATTATGAGAAAATTCATATTTTTGAAAATAAGAATTTTTGAATTTTTTAATTTTTGAATTTAGAATAGAATGTAAGAAATTAGTTGTAATCTAGAATTCGGAGGAACAAGTTGGAAAAATAAAATTATAAATTTTTAAAGTTAGAAACTTGTTTTTTTTTATTATTAACAAAGTAAAATTTATTAACTTATACACGTTTGGTATAGGTCATTGAACACTTATTTAAAATTAACAAATTTTCAGTATTGTTGAAACCAACGACTCCTATAGTACCAAGACTTAATGCTCAATTTTATTTTATTGTTTATATGTGTTAGAAGTACCAAATTGACATCACAACTTATTGCTTTTAATCAATCATAACTAAGTTGTGATTAAAGTTACATGAAAATAACGTTCTAATGAAATGTAGAGAAGATCCTCAGCTTTGTTTTCACCGAATATATTAAATATCTATGAGCAACGTAAATCAAAGAAAAAACGTGATAAATATTAAGTAACATAAAACTGAAAATCAATTTTTCCTTAAATCTCCCAAATTACTAAAAATACTTATTAAATTATAATGTTCTATAAATTTTTAGATTTTTATTAAATAAACATTTTTCCCAAACATTGTTATATTATAAAATTAATAGAAATTGAGTTATTAAAGAAAAATGATAATTTTTTATTAAAATCACAATTATCTCTCTCATTTCTCATTTTTAACAGTCACCTCTGAAAATGTAGTACCACTTGAAGAATTTTTTTATTCATTTGTTTATTTTTTCTTTCAAAAATATTATTCATAAACAAAAAAAAATTTTTCAAGTGGTACTACATTTTCAGAGGTGGCTGTTAAAAATGAGAAATGAAGCATATTAAAATATTTTTGACTTGAAAATCAGAGTTTGCTTAGATTAAATTTTAGTAAAGAAAAATTAATATTTTATTTGTTTTAGACCAAATTTGAGGATCGAATATCATAAAAAGTAAAATCTTAAAACTTTCATTAGCGATTTAATATTGCATTGTCATGCAGTTCTGAGCTATGTTGAAAGTTTCAAGTCTCTATCTCATCAAAAAGTTGGTTAAAAATTAAAAATCAATTTCCAAATTTGTACCGAACAGACAGACAAAAAACCAAGCTAATAAAAACATTTTAATTAAAAAATGGATAAATTTACAGTAAAAGAGTTGTGTATAATAGCAATTTTGTTGGGTGAAATGGTATCTTTAAATTTGCTATCCATATATTTTTTATTTGATAAATCGTACAACACAGTATTTTCCCGTACTTTTTCAATTAATTTTTCGTCAGTAGACATTTTGCTCACATAAAAAAACACAACCTACCTCAACAATGTACAAAAAAAAGACTGAAAGCTATCAGAATTCTGTCAGTCATTTCAAAAAATAACGTTGACGACGATATCGGAAATCTCTGACACCGAGAAATTCTGACTGATCGGTGACTGAACTGAGACTGAACGGACATGTGTGAATATGTACATATGAACTCCATACAATAATACCATCCAAATAATCGGAACTGAGACTGACCTGAAATGTGTGAATCGACCTTTATACTTTTGAATTTATTTTCATTTTGAATAAAAATACATATTTGCTTTAAACAAAAATTTTTTTTTTAATATGAAATATTATTTCTATTATACCTCTAAATAGATACTATAAACATACTCGTATATACAAATACTATATACAAAATGCATTTTATTTTTCAAATTTTAAAAATATATTTTAATATTTTTCATCTTCATTGAGAAATATGAAAATTTTATTCGTAATGAATCAGGAGATCAGAATCAATAGGCACGTTATTTCATTTTCTTTTACAAGAATATCTAATGCTAGTTTTAGAAATACTATAATGTTTATTCATTGAAATTTAATCTAAGCAAACTCTGATTTTCAAGTCAAAAATATTTTAGTATTAAAAATTCTTTTTTATTTAAATAATTATTTATTCAAAATGAAAATAAATTCAAAAGTATAAATCGTAATTTATGTTGCCGTAGCAACAACCATTATTTATATTTGGTAAACACACATCATTGGGTACATAATATAATGTTTAGCAACATCAACGTCTTTTCTTACTGTATACTGGTTTACTCTGGATTTTAAAATTGTTGCATAAGCATAAAATGTTGATAACATTCAGTAAACATGTAGCCACCTGATATCAGGTGTAGAAGTAAAAATTAATGGTGACATAAGGATATATGGCAATTGTTTATCTTTGTAGTTATATGATTTTTGATATTATGTAACATGCTGCTAAAACTGCCAAATGCTAACTGCTAATTGCTAATTGTTAAATGCATATTTTTTTTTGTACTATACCTACCTGTCATACATATTACTTATGCAGGTACAAATTCACAGGAGTTGATGCATCACCCAATTCCCATCAATAAAAAAAAAGATATTAGTCGACATTATGTCTACTTAAGGTTACTTTATTCACAAAGTTTTTCAGTACAGGGGGCCGTTTTACGTACAATGGGAGAATGAGAGTATGAGTTTTATCTCATTTCTCATGTTATTCAAAAAATTCATCAATATTTTCTCATTCTATCTTAAAAGTGTTTCTTGTACATGAAATGAGAAATTTCCAATGTGTGAAACGGAAAATGGAATAATTTCATTTTTCATTGGAAAAATTAGTTCTGACAGGACAGTTGTCAAATTGTCAATATACACATGATGTACAGTAAAATAGCGTATTTGTTTGTATAAGTATAGCTTCTAAATTTCATTTGTATAGGTTTTTATAAATTTCATTACATTATAATAAACTTTTTTTTATAAACTACATATTTGTATAAAAAAGAAGTACCTACTCATTTTGCTAGAAAGGTTTTACAAATTATTTAAAATAATATTTTATTATTTATAATTATTTAATAACAAATTAAATTTTATACTCACATTCTACCTTACCCATATTTTTTAATTATACACATATTTATTATTTAATTTATTTTATTTACTCTATATATTATTAACTTTAAAAAAAACTCATCGAACTCACTGTAAAAAACTCAGTGAATAAAGTTTTGCTCACTGAGAAATTTTTGACAGTTAAATCCCATTTTCTCATTGAACATGAAACACTTTTCCAAAAGTCACTGAAAATGAACTCATTTTCATTTCTCATTGCACGTGAAAAGGCCCCCAGGGGTGGGGGGGGCTGTACTGGAAAACTTTGTGAATAAAGTAACCTTAAGTAGACATAATGTCGAAATAAGTGATAATTTAGCGCCGATTTTCTTCAGTTGATTTATACTTGTGAGAGTGTTTTAGTACAAAAATCCCAGATCCGTATGTGAAGAAATCCATTAGATGGAAAAACGATTTGAACAATTTCATATAAAAATTCAAAATCATGAATTTTTTTTCGCTATAATTTTCAAGTTCTCTAGAATTTAAAAAACAATTCAAAAACTTCCCTGGATAAAAAAAAAAGAATTATAAATTATGCTTTATTTAGGTTCAATTTATTTAATAACAATATTCAACAATAAATTTATTATCTTTGGATAAATAAATGTAAAACAAAATTTTACTTTTTTTTAAATTCATAATTTTGAAACTCAAACACAGGGCATAATTATCGTTTCAAATTTATAAATTTTATCCTAGAGAAGTCAAAATGCAATGATTATTTCTGTCCAAGTTATTTTCAAGTTTTTATTTCATAAAAGAAGAAAATAATATTAAGAATAATCGATGATGTGTACATATAATTGTCATCATGACTGATTTAATTGCGATATGTGAAATTTATCTTCAATTTTATCAGCAATCATTTTTGCAATTGCTAAAGAACTTGTAGCACCTGGAGAAGGAGCATTTCGACAATGCAGAACACGTTGTGCTACAGCACTTTCAGATTTACCTTGATCAAATACAAAATCATCAACAAGACTACCATCTGGATTTAATGCTTGCGCTCGAACACCACTTGGTCCTCTTTGAACATCAGTTTCAATTATTTCAGGTATGAATTTCTGTAAATCTTTAATCTGCAATGGAATAAAAGCTGATTTAGCAATTTCTTGTAATCCAGCTCCAATATATTTAAAAGCCATTTTTAAAAAACCAGGATAACAGATTGCGTTGAAAAGTTCTGAGGCATTTATCTGACTCCATCTTGAATTAAAATAAAAATCAAGAAAGAAATAATTAAAATTAAATTAACAGATTTTACCGATAACCTTCTCGTTTAAATGCTAAAACAGCATTTGGTCCTAGCCAAACACTACCATCCATTCGTGGTGTAAAATGAACTCCCAAAAATGGAAATCTTGGATCAGGTACTGGGTAAATATTACCTTTAATCATATGACATTTGTCTGGATTTAGTAGAAGATATTCTCCACGAAATGGTACAATTCTTGGTGTTTTTGAACAGCCTGTCATCGCAGCTAATTTATCTGAATGTAATCCACCACATGTTAAAACATAACGTGTTTTGATTTCATTTCCTTTATTATCAATTATTGTTATGGGGTATTCAGCATTTGTTACTGTTTCTTTAAAATTCTTCACTTCAAAATCACAGTAAATATTACCACTCGTACGTTTAAAATCTTGACCATAATATTCAGTAACAAGTGCCCAATCGACGATTCCAGTATTTGGGGACCATAATGCTTTTACACCACGACAATACGGCTCGATTTCCTGTATTTTATTACCATCAATTAATTGTAAATCAGGTACTTGATTTTTCAAACCACGTTCATGTAAATCCTAGAACAATTTTTGCTTTTTTAGTAATTTTTATTTAGATTTTCAAAAAGAGCTGTTCTCTAGAGAGAATTTATTTCAGCTACTTTTTATAGATATCATTGGAATCGGTCGATCGATCGCTACTGACTGGCCCGGACGATAAAAATAATGAAAAGTAATCCTTAGGAGCGATCAAACAGAATTTAACAGATAGGGAACAGATAGGACTATCTACCGTTTTTTTTTAGAATTTAAAAAAAAAAAAATTTGAGCCTAGAAATACAACTTAAGTTTTAAGAAATGACATCCTCGAAAAAATTTAATTTCCTGTTATTGGTCTTTCTGAAAACACATTATGTTACTGATCACTCTCCTGTAGGGATTTTTTAAAGTGAAACTACTTACTGCAAGGTAGTACGTATTCAATATTCAGAAATTATGATGTAATGAAAAATGTGAAACGCCTTATTAATCTAGTGCTGTGAATAAGTATAGGGATTTACCAAATTCTCATTTTTTTTATAGTTATAGTACTTAAACAATAACAATTTTATTTTTGTGTATTGTCTGACAACAACGAATTCATAAAATAGAAATCCTAAATGTAGATAACAGTACTTGAGATAAAAATGATTTTTGAGTATTTCTGCTGTTTCGACCTGTGAATAAGTATAGGGATTTATGTCTCAGCGAAGAAGTTTCAAAAAAAAATGTATGTTCGTCGAATCGAAATTACTGAAGTTATAAACATGAAATTTTGCAATTAGTTTATTTTATGATGTTAAGGTTAATTAAAAAGCGGTTTTTCGAAATTTTTCATCTAAGGGAGTTAGAAGGGCGTTCAAAATTTGTATGAAAAAATCATGAAATGCTCCTATTGATTTAAAAGTATAAATGATCTATATACAAATACATATTTTGTAAAGAATTTCATAGCACACTCAGTTTTTAGAGTCAACTTTTGTTAAAATCGAATTAAAAAATGTTATCAGTAAAGCCTATATGTATATAGTATTTGTACTATACAGAAAGTGAAATAAAATAAGTTTATGTATAATAAATTAAATAATTCAATATAATAAAACGTTTTTCGAAAAAATGATTGTTTTATTTTTTATTTTAATCACTATTTAATAAAAATATAAATCGCGCGTGTCGACTACGCACAGTTTTTTTTATTTCTATCACTTGACATTATTGATACACTCCGTTTCATAACTATATCACCACCTCGAAAATTATATTTTTTTCTATTTTAACGAAAAAATCTTGCATGTAAATTTAATGAATAGAATCGATACACCAAATACACTTGTTTAAAATAAAAGAACTGTATTTATTTTAACCGTTATAAAAAAAATTTAAAAAAAAGCATTTTTGTACCATTTCATAACTATATCACCACTTAATTAATTTAAAAAATATGTAATAAATTTGAAAAAAAAAAAGTGAACAAGAGTAAATTTAGTAATTGGTAGGACCTCTTCGATTTTGAATTAAGGCAATTATGCGGTCAGGCATACTCCTGATTAGTCCTTGAAATTTTTTTTCTCGAAGAAAACCCCAAGCTTCTTTCACAGCATGTTTTTAATCAGCAACATTGGTGAATTGTCTATTATTACCATAAACTTCTCTTACTGAAATGCCCCAAAGATTTTCTGTGCGATTTTTGTCCAAAACATTAATCTCATGTTGCTCAAACCATTATTTTCAAAACTTCTTGTATGAACTGCAGCATTTTCTTGTTGAAAAATCCAATTTTCATTTTTATGTTGTTGAAAAAAAGGCAAAATCTTTGGCTCAGGAGTTCAGTGTATTCTTCACTATTAATTCTAGTGGGAAGGAACGCTAATGGAACAGTGCCAGCTGAAGAGAAGGCACCTCAAACCATTAGGCTTCTTCCACCAAAATTCCTTTTGAAGAAATACACTGGATCCTTTCTCATATCTCTCCAATAGTACTGAAATCCGTCTGGACCATCCAGGTTGAGTTTTTTCTTATCAGAAAAAATTACCTGTAATAAAAATTTCCTTGGGAAACCATGCAAAAAAATTTGGTGGAAGAAGCCTAATGGTTTGAGGTGCCTTCTCTTCAGCTGGCACTGTTCCATTAGCGTTCCTTCCCACTAGAATTAATAGTGAAGAATACACTGAACTCCTGAGCCAAAGATTTTGCCTTTTTTTCAACAACATAAAAATGAAAATTGGATTTTTCAACAAGAAAATGCTGCAGTTCATACAAGAAGTTTTGAAAATAATGGTTTGAGCAACATGAGATTAATGTTTTGGACAAAAATCGCACAGAAAATCTTTGGGGCATTTCAGTAAGAGAAGTTTATGGTAATAATAGACAATTCACCAATGTTGCTGATTAAAAACATGCTGTGAAAGAAGCTTGGGGTTTTCTTCGAGAAAAAAAATTTCAAGGACTAATCAGGAGTATGCCTGACCGCATAATTGCCTTAATTCAAAATCGAAGAGGTCCTACCAATTACTAAATTTACTCTTGTTCACTTTTTTTTTTCAAATTTATTACATATTTTTTAAATTAATTAAGTGGTGATATAGTTATGAAATGGTACAAAAATGCTTTTTTTTAAATTTTTTTTATAACGGTTAAAATAAATACAGTTCTTTTATTTTAAACAAGTGTATTTGGTGTATCGATTCTATTCATTAAATTTACATGCAAGATTTTTTCGTTAAAATAGAAAAAAATATAACTTTCGAGGTGGTGATATAGTTATGAAACGGAGTGTATATCTTCTCTGTGAAAATTATAGGATTACCCCTGGCCACTAGTCACTTATTTTTAATTTTTTCAAATTTTGCTTCTTTCTACCGTACAATGGACAAAAGGACTAAGTGCATTTTCACTCATTTTAAGTTAGATAAATTATATATATAATATTATAATATATAGACATATTTTTTAATAGGGAATTTTTCCTTTAGTTCATCGTACCAGTCACCAGATATGACAAGTATCTTCTCCAGTTTCTCGATTACACCTTATGTCTTATATTTTGGGAAATTTCAAAAATCTTTCCAAATACGTTACGAGTGCTAAATTAGTAAACTTTGAACCAACTAATGTTACTTGAATTAATTGAACAAAAGTTACTTTAAAAAAAAGTATGTATTTAACTTAGGGCCTAGGGGTAGTGAGGTATTTGAAGACATAAAATTCATACACATATTATGTCTTCCCTAAAAAAAAAATTTATTATTAGAAGCACGATATTGGAACTTTTGCACGATCGTTATCGGAGCTAATTTATTACTTTTTTAGACGTTTTTTATATGGAGTTAATCGACTTGGCAAGTGAGGCATCCAAATGTGTTTCTGATTTTTATGAACGACAGTGTTGCCCTTTAGTTTGCATGAATTTTTTTGCATTTTTATCTTTCTTAATAATTAATTTTGTTAATTTTTGTTCATCTATAATGTATATGTATGTTTATTGCTTGAATTGAAATACAAGAAAAATAATCAGTTGCCATACATGATACAGCTGTGTTATTGGCAAGAACAAAGGGATGGTTGTTATTGTTTTTTTCACGGGTAATCAAAACGTCTAGGGTACTTCTAATAAGCCTAGAACCATGAAACTTTGCACGCAGGTAGAGTTTTACGCGTAGATCAAGGAAAAATTAAGAAATCGGTCGAATGTGAGCTGGACAAGCAAATATTTCTAAAATTCTTACAATAATTGTGCATATAACTCTGAATTTAGCGTTTTTCATTGCTTGCTTGAATAAAAAATGGAAAATGTCAAGTTCATAATTATTAATATGTTCTGTATTGATTTTGAATGTGAAAACCATTTAACGGTCGTAACGTAATTTCTCACTTTAAGTGATAGATATAATAAGACTTTTCATAAATGCAAGTTTGTAATCCCCTTACCACAGAAGTTATTAGCGATAACTAACCCAGGTCATTTCTCGAAAAACACCTATTAACATACAATTTTTTTTACAACAAATAAATAGCACAATTCCTCCTCTGCAAATTAAGTCGAGAATTTCGAGAACTTTTTGTGCATGAAGTAGTAGCATTTGAACTTTTGCATTTTTGAAGTATGTATGTACTTTGTACTAGAATTTCTTTTATGTTGTACCGCTGTGAGATTTGAATTTTCTAATTAAGATGTGTGAAAAATATTCTTAAAAATTAGAATAAATGGAGTAGGCTCACACCTGTTGCTGATGAATAAATAAGTGTATGTACTTTTTTTTTCTTTATATATATGTATTTTAACGAATTTTATTTACACAAATAATTAAGTTACATTCACGAATTTACTTAAAAATAATACAAAAACAATTAAAAGAACATTCTTGATAAATTTAAAATTAGACGTTAAAGAAAATTAAAATTTATTTTTTTAATGATAAAATTTTTCAAGTTCTGCATAGCTATACTCTCAAAACAAGAAATAACAAACAATGGCACTTACAAAAGCCAATTTAATAAAAGTGTTAAGATCAATTCACATCACACATATCCGATCCGGTTCCCCCCTCTGTCCAATCGGGTTCAGGAATTTTTACGTTTGTATGTGATTTGATCACAAATCCCAAACGTACATTTTTAAATGCTTCAAACTGATCGCACGGACCGGAGCCAAGTCGATTGTATGTTAATCGGCCCCTTTGATGTCCTTCGAATTAAGAAAAAATTACAATTCTAAAATTATGTTTAATTATTATATATGTATATACATATTATCTGTACATACGTCCAATACTTTTCCTTTCTTACTTTAAAGCAATAATTATCCTAAAACTAATTGTTGCATTTGTCTCAACCTATAAAACTTTTACTTAACTATTACTTATTTTATTTTGCATTCTAATTATTAAATATTTTTTTATTCATACTAAATGAAACAAGCATTCATCGATATTTTTGTATAGCTATTGTTTTCTATTTTCACCTACAATTTATGGATGTGAAATTTTTGTCTATTGTAAACTTTATAATTGTGTATAAATGGGAATTAAACATTTACATTTTTTTTTTAATTTTGTTGAAATATAGCAGCTCTTTGCTGAAATTGTTCTTTTCTTAAAAGTTTCTCTTCATCAATACGACGTCTTTCTTCTTGTTCTTGTCGAATCTCATCATGAAATTTATTTGTACGAAGTTGTTGTTCAATTTTCGCTTCAAAAAAATTTTTAGCTCCATTAACACCAACTTCATCGACATTTATTTCAGTTAAACGTGCCAATTGACATAAGCCAGAATCATTTTCCAATTCACCAGAACGAGCTTTACGGTAAATTAATAAAAATTCACGAAATGATATTTTACCATCATGATCTTCATCAACTTCATTTATCATTCCTTTTAAACCTAAATGTGTTTGTGGTGCACCTAATTTTTCCATCATTATTTTAATTTCGGTTAAATCTAAATAACCATCACGACCAACATCATATCTGAAATTAGAAAAATATGGAAAATAATGATGAAAAAATAAAAAATTAAAGATAAGAAATGTCTACGTACTTAATAATGTTTCAATTATGAAGTAGCTAATTTCTAATAGTTTTTGTAAAAATAAGTAATATCAATGTGTACAAGATGTTAGGTACCAGATGAGAGAGAATGAAGCCACAAGTAGGTTTCATCGGGGCAAGCAGAAAAACGTAGGAATGTGGGGGGAGGGTGGTTGTCAATCTCAATAATTTGGCGGGTAGAGGATACCGAAGATTTTAGATTCACCATATATTCATCCAAAATACATAGGCATTTCCGATGAGTACCTACTTGTCCTTCTAGCGCTCTAATAATTCAGAAGTTAAGAGACTTCAAAATAAAAAAACCATCCATTCTTGAATATGTACATAAGTTACGTTAAATAAAAAAAAACAATGAGTTTCACTTAAGCTCATTGGAGTTGAAAGATAAATTTATTATTGAAAAGTAATCCTTAGGAATAATCAAACAGAATTTCAATTTATAGAAAAAGATATTTTATAGATATGTACACAATTTCTTTTTCAAAAAATTAACTCTTAAAAAAATAAAAGAAATTGTAACACGCTTATCAAGTGAGGAAGTGTCAAGTGCGAAATCTCAGAATTCTCAAATTTAAAGTTTCAATAAAACACGGTTGAAGTTTCGTTTACAAAATATAAAGTTAGAAGTAGCTTAAGGCCAAAACACAATCAGGGGCAGGATTATGAACATACTTTATCTTTATTTCTTTATCCCTATAAATGGATAAAGTAAAATTGGTATTATGAACTTACTTTATCGTTATGACGTATTAGAAATTCTCTCAAATTCTTTATTTTTTGTGGTGACTTTGAAAATAACGATAAAGCGGTATTATGAAACAACTTTATTGTTATTTTTGTATTGTTATTTATACTTTAAAATAACATGTGTTCAGTAAAGGTTTGTATAGTTTTATAGTTTATTTATAATAATTTATTAAACTTACTTTTTATATTATTTATTTTTCACAACACAATAAATAATTTACTAATCATTCACAAATTTTTTCTTGATTTTCTTTTGTTTTCACTTTTAAACGTCAAACTATGGATGGTGAGCAAGAAAATAAAGTGTGGTGATCTCTCACGAAAATTATTTATCGTAGAGAGTTTGTAATATCACTTTATTTTTATCACTTTATCTTTATTTTACTTTATCGTTATTTATAACGAAAGTTCATAATCCGGCCCCAGGCTTACCTAGATTTACATTTTGTTCGTACATTGCATATAACATATAACAACATAATCAGCCCTGTTCCACATTTCGCTTTTTACGAAATACGAATGCGAAAGTGAAATGGGGTGTTCTACAATTCGCATTTTCCCGGAATGTGTACGAAATAATTTCGGTAACTATGTAGTTTGTTTGCGATTTCACTTTAGTTGTTGATAGATTGCGTGTATTTATAGTTCGGTGGTAGTATATTGACGAAGAAAATGTAAGATAATATAAAAATAAAAATTCGTTGTAAATTCTTGAACTACATACTTTGTTAATACTTTATTGAGTTCCTCTTAAGAAAAGGTTCTATTTCAATTAATAAATACTGAAAAGCTTCTTTGTTTAGTCGGAAACAATCTAAAAAACTTTATTTAAAATAAATGAATTATTTAATTGTGAATAAAAGTTTAAACATAAAAAAATTCTTACGTTGTATCTGGTAGATTTTTTGGATTCGATTTATCTCGCAGAATTCTTCTATACATTTTTTCATTTCGAAATTTTTTACGCTCTTCATTGTTCATTTCTTCAACTAAATTTAATAAAACTATTCCGTCCATACGAATTTATACAAATATATTTTTTTAAAACTTCCTGAAAACTTTTTTTTACTAACGTGTCAGCTACTTTTGACAACTGATTTCGTTCAATATAAAACGGTAACATTAAAAAGGAAATCGTGGGAATTTCGGTTTCACTTTCATTCCGTACGAAATGTAGAACAGGGCTGAATATAGTGAAAATGTAGTTTTATAGATAAAGTTACTTCCTTTTCCTTGCTTTTACTATTTCTGTCTAAAGTAACTATCTATGAAATTGATTTTTTCAATTTTGAAGTGTTATGGCCAGTTCCACAGTCAAAGTTTAAACGGAGTTTAACTCTTAAACTAAGTTTAAGCACTTTTTTCAGTTTCACAGTGAACGCTTAAGTGTTAAACTGAGTTTAACTTAATCCGTACGAATTGCGAGTTTAAACTCTATTTGAGGTTTAAGTAAAAGTCAAAAATAAAATAAAAAAACAACTGCCATCTATCTATCTGTTTTGTCCCTAAATTTATTATAAATTGAAATTTGTATGAAAAAATTTAAAATGTCACAATAATTGCCACTGCCATATAGTGGCTATACAATTTAACAGTTTATGCGGTGAAAAAATAATCCGAATTTTGGATTAAATTGGGAGTAGCGTTAGCGTAGAAACAGTAAAATTGGGATTAAAAAAGTACATGCAAATGTTGATATTTTTATACACTTATAGTATACATATTATTCTTCTTCCACATAAAAAATAGAAGAAGAACGTGACAGCTTCACTTTCACCATAAAAATTAGAATCCGCCATATTGCATTTTACCTCACACATACATATAAAAAAATTGGGATTAAACCGAAATAAATTGGGCTTAAGCCAAAATCCGAATTATCGAGTTTATACGACAAAAAATTGGCAGTAAACCAAAATCCGTATTAAATTCGGAGCAGGCATAAACACGTAGAATGACATCTACAAGTTTCTCAGGTTTCAACCTAAATTCATTCACAATGATAGGTTTAAGCAAAAAACATTAAAATAGAGAAGAACTCCTAACACAGTATAATCACATGCAATAAATTTTTTTACATCACAATTTGTTATGCCTCCCAAGCTTTTTTTGAAATATGTACCTATTTCTTGTCTTGTTTTGAAATTTATCTTTAAAACAAACAAAAAATACGAAAAAAAACGTAAAGGATAATTTTACAAATGCCCCTTCAAGAAGATGCTAAATTAGAGCTATTCATACAAAAATTTTAAATTTCCATACAAAATAATCTTGTCCTAAGGTTAAATTATAAAATTTGACCGACCTACGTAAAATACCTATGTATTAAAATTTATATTCATTTAATAATTCCATAAAATTTAATATCTATGAAAAACAAATTTATAGAGGTAGGACAAGAATAAGATCGAAATAAGCAAACAAAAATAAAAAATGCTTGAAAAAAGAAAAATAAAATAAAAGCAAAGAAAAAATCAAGCCTAAAAAAACACCAAAAACAAAATATCATTTATTTTAGTTGTAAAAAATGACACAGAACTAAAGAAAAGAAAAAAAAACAACAACTAAAATCATTTATCCTAGTTCTAAGCATAATATATGTATACACATAATATGTATAACAACATACTATATGTATAGTTTCATTGCAAATTTCGATACAATGGTTTTTTTGTTTTTTCTTATTTTTTCATATTGATCATATATATACAGCAATTTACAAAACAATCATCAATATAGGGGTTTATGTATACTTGTATGTATACTAAGCGCGTAATATACTCAATTTCTGTATCCATACAAAAATACTTTATTCTGTGTTTCTATTTCTATATTGTTTGTTTCAATGCTTTCAGTTTTAAGTTACGCACGTTATTTTCAAATACAAAGTTTTGAAGCTTGAAGAGCTTGTTTCAAAAAAAGCTTGGGAGGCATAACAAATTGTGATGTAAAAAAATTTATTGCATGTGATTATACTGTGTTAGGAGTTCTTCTCTATTTTAATGTTTTTTGGTTTAAGTAAATATATTTAAACTACAAATATAAATTGACTGAGGAACGAAAAAAAATTTAAGAGAAGTTTAAACCATGGTTTAGGTTTAACTTAAACACCCGTTTAAACTTTGACTGTGGAACTGGCTATTAGTGTTTTAAAATTGGTATTACATCTTATTAGTAAGTTTTGTCATATTTTTAAAATTAAAATCTTTTAGTGTTATTCAAATGAATAAATCATCATTTAAATATTGTTACCGTACAACACTTTTCAAATCTTAAAAATCAAAAATTCGCCGTAGTGACGTTATTTGGAACAGATATGTAGTTTTTTAGGTTATGCAGTACTTTTCAGCATACCTCCGTATTTTATTTTTACCATGATAATTGACAACTCCAGGCATGAAGAAAAAAATATTCAACATTGAGCAATGCCTACCACGAGGCTAGCGTCGAGAAACGTTTTGAAACCTTATTTAGTTTAACTTCATTTGAATACATGTGTTAGCTAATTTGACAACACCTGCAGGAAGCCTCAAGGCCTGATTGTGTTTTGGCCTTTACCAAAAAATATGTAATAAGAAGAACTCTTACAGCTTTGTAATTTCAAAATTCAAAAATTTTTGAACGAATTATAGGATCAGAGGGGAAAAACAAAAGGGATATGTTATGTATTATTTTACTCTCAGAGCTCTCAATTAAAAAATAATGATTTGAATTTTGAAGCATTTTCAATATACATATGTACATTATAATACATTACATTATTATAATATTGCAGAATCAATTGAGCTTTCATTTTCTGCAATAAAAACTTGCGGTTAATTTAAGCCTTTTTTTGAGAAAGACAGGGTTAAACACAAAAATTTGGAAAAAATTCACAAAATTTTGATTTTGAATGCGTGTAACTTTTTAACAGTTAGAAGAAAAGGAACAAGTAAGGTATCGTTGAAAAGGGCAAAGAGTTCTTTACACTTTGTCTCAACACAAAGTGACCTTTGAGTGCCCCAGTAAAAAGTTATAGGGTACATCGTAAAATAAGAGCAAAAAAACTTCAACGCCCTCGAGCGGCGAAACCGTTGGGATTCCCCCCCCCTCCGATACGATTTTTTGTTTGTCTCGATGAGACCTATCACTGGTATCAAGGTTAAGCAAACCAAACGGAACACCCTGTATATATGCCTTTCTTTTTTCTTTTTTGCAAAGTTTTTGATTATTATATATGTACTTTTCTTAGTGTACATACATACATACGTATATGAATAAATATGATTCAAGCATATATTAGATCTAGATTTATCACTTATTTAACAAAATATTTCATATATGAACGAATTTAAAAAAAAAATCAGTAGAAAATGGGAAGCTTTAAAATATTATATGTATGTATACATAAAACTTTGACGTCATTGATTTTGAGAGTATTTTATGACGTCATACATTATGATTTTCATTTTTTACAAATGTATAACAAATTAATATTTATCAAATTACGATTTATACTTTAAATTTTTTTTCGTTTTGAATAAAAATATATATTTGCAAAGATAATTAATAAGAAGTAGATATTCCAGAACAGAAAAGCTGTTGAAAAATAAATTTTTAGTTCTAAATTTGTTCATAGAGCGGACAGACAAGAAGGAATCGCTTAGAACATTAGATTTAAAAATACGTTATGACCGTTTTTGCAATAAAAAAAAATTTAACATACACAAAAATCCTCAGAACTGTAATTAGACAATTTTATATGGAAAATGAGGACGGAGTAAATGTGCATGACATCATCATACAATTTTTTTGCTGATGTGTAGGTACTATATGAAAATTTATAATTAATATAAACAAAAACAACACACATATACAAAAATAATTGTTGTTTTTATTTTTCATTTTTCAAGTACCCAACCAAATTTACAATTTTTTTATAATACCGTATTTGAATTTTGTTGTTGCTTCGTACCTAAATACAAAATTTATTGTAAACTTGAAGTCACTGTTTTTTCTCAATTTTGTATTTTTCCCATTTAGCATATACAAGTATGTATTTTTGTATAATATCAAAGAAACTTAAATACTTACATATAGAATTTTCAACACGTACTAAAGCAAGAAATAATTTTCCTCGCATCGACTATCAGTGATGCATCCCATAAGCTTTTAATTTTTATTCGTTACTTTATTTTCGATAAAGAACATTTTAAAATTTAAAATAAATTTCGAAAGTTTTCGAAACCATTGTTTTTTTTTTATTATTCATCGGACATATGATTTAACATTGATACGCATTTGTTGTTGCTTTCTAATGTAAAAAAAATGCTACAGTCCAGTCACAGCAATAATAATGAGTACGTATATATATTATAATATGTAGAAGTTGTATAAGTAATATGTACATACATATATGTATATGATAGGGTAACGATGAGTATACATACATATGTATGTACGTGTGTGGTATGCAAGAATAAATTAAATTGAATAATTTATACCTATAACACGAGAGATTTTTTTTATTTTTTAATCTTTGGTATTTTTTATATTGTATTGTAT